>ML662454.1:899338-1522432 GCA_007570785.1 Antilocapra americana
GTGTGTGTGTGTGTGTGGAGAGACGCTCCCTGAGAGGAAGTGTGTGTGTGTGTGTGTGTGTGTGTGGAGAGACGCTTCCTGTGTCTCTCTCTGTGTGTGTAGGGAGGGTGGGTGTTGCATGTTGAGAGAAGCCAACCATGCTGTTGCCATTCCATCCTGAGGCTACGAAACAAAAGGCCCCCTGGGGGGTCTTACCCTCTAATTGGAACCAGGAAATAAGAGCCCATCAGGCTGGGGACTCCCCCAAATTCTCTCTTTCATCTTTAGTAGATGACCTCTTTTCCAGGAGGTCTGGGACCGCCTGCACTAAAAGCAGCTGGCACGTTCAGCTTGTCCTGCTGTTACTGAATCACAGGGGGTCGGGGAGGTGGTGAATCGGAGGGTTTTTGGGTTTTTTGGCTGCACTGTGTGGCTTGTGGTATCTTAGTTCCCCAACCAGGGATGGAACCTAAGCCCCCTGCACCGGGAGCGAGGAGCCTTAACCACTGGATTTCCAGGGAAGTCCCAGAATCTGAGGTTTTTAACCAACTCCTCAAGCATTGCTTTTGCGTGCTGCGGGTTGAGGTCCTAAGGCTGATGACTGTCTTTGAATTGACTGAGTTTCCCCCTGCCTTAGGTTTTTCTTTAAAGGATTCTCCTTTCTCCTGATGGCACTGTTCATCTGCTTTATCCAGTTCAGGGATTTCCCTCCTTCAGGTTTGAACTGTTCCTTCCCTGATAGCTCAGCTGGGAAAGAATCCGCCTGCAATGCAGGAGACCCCAGTTGAGTTCCTGGGTCAGGAAGTTCCACTGGAGGAGGGATAGGCTACCCACTCCAGTATTCTGGCCTGGAGAATCCCATGGACTGTATAGTCCACAGGGTCCAAAGAGTCAGGACACAACTGAGCGACTTACACTCCACTTCCAGATTAAGGAGGTGTCACTGAGCTTGGGAGTGAGTCTAAAGTGTGGAATCCCTTTTTGAAGAGATCATCGTTGTTATTCTCCATCTAAAACTTTCTGTGTCTCACGTCATACATTGGAAATAACATGAAAAGAGGGGGTAATGCACAGGGAGCCCGCATGCCTACTAAGAACCACTGACTCCTAAAGCCAGTGACACATCAGGATTGGTTGTGAGAGCGGGGAAAAGCTCAGTGACTAACATGGTACCACATTTCATTGGTTCATACATTAAGATCCCAGCACTTGGTTGAGTAAACTATTGCTTTTACTTACTTGGAGATTTTCAAAACTTTTTAGCCAGAGAACCTTTTCACAAATGAAGTCTTAAAGAGGAGCTCAGTATATCAAATAGATAAAAGTGATTTTTTTTTTTTTAATTGGAGAGGGACAGCCACATTATGACTTTCGTGGGCCCCAGGTACTTTTGCCTTCGTGATCGGGTTCCTTCACTAAATATATTTAAAATCTGAGGACTTCTCTGCCTGGCCTGTGGTTGAGATTTTGCTTTCCAATGCAGGGGGTGTGGGTTCAATTCCTGGTCAGGGAGCTAAGATCTCACATGTCTCTTGGTCATAAAAACAAAATGTAAATCAGAAACAATATTGTAACAAATTCAATAGAGACTTTAAAAATGATCCACATTAAAAAAAAAAACCTAAAAAAAAAAGTTTAAATTACTTTTGATGACTTCATTGGTATAAATGATGACTGTGTTAACATTGTACGGCAAGCATTCTCTCAGACCTGAAAGTTCAGTACTTTATTCTGGTTTTAAAGAAATCAAAGCTTTCTTTTGTGGACCCTGAACACTGTGTCTCCTCTATCCAGTGGGGAGGTGTGTGGGCCCTGAGGGGACAGATCCTGGCCTGACCACTGCGTGGGTGGCTCCTGAAGCAGTCTGGAGGAGAGGGACCCGTTGGGAAGACCCTTGCACAGATTCATCACTCAAACCTTATCAGATGCGTATCTGCCTCATTGGGGAAGAATCAAAACATATCACAGTAAGCATGGAACGTCCAAGTCATTCTCCTTGCCTCCCGCCCCCAATTCAGTCTCTTAAGCATCATTCATACCAAGAGATCAGCTCTCCAGCCTCTGCTTGAACCTCTCTAGGGACAGGGAGCTCCTTACCGTGCTTGCCTTCTTTCCAGTCCTGTTCTGTAGGACATCCTGGTACCCAGCAAACCTCTGGGTTGATCACCATTTGTCCTCTAAGCCAGAGAATCCTGTAGTGCCCATGCCCACTTGCCCAGGTAGGAGTCAGGAGTCTGGGGTTTAAGGTGCAACTTTTGCCCCTCTGCCCTCTGCTGTTGTGTGATGGTAAAGGGAGACCAAGGCTTATCCTGGGCAGGGATTGCCTGTAGCCCAGGTTCTTCTGGGGGTGCAGAGAGCTTGTTGGCCTTTGCTCAGAGGTCAGGGCCAGAGACTCTGTGTGTCCCTGTGCCCCTGGGTCTGGGTGGGGCACTGTTCCACCACAGGATAAAATTTGGAGAAGAGGGGAAGGGTCAGGTGGTTTAGGATGACCACTCCACTCCTGGGCCCTCCGTCTGGTTGCCTTTTTCCTGAGATTTCGGGACATATGGCCACCCTGGAACCCAGTGGGCATCCGTCCAGTGCCTCATGTGCCAGGCGCTTGTCTGCTTGGATTGGGGGAGAGGAGAACAAGGAAATGGTGATTTCTTCCCTGAGGCCTGCTGGCCTCAAAGCCTGGACTTGCTTAGAGACAAGCAGGAGCTCAGCAGCGTGGGATGTTTCTTCTCTTCCCCCCTTCCCGTCTGGCTTCCCCTAGTTCCTGGTGCTTGCGAGAGGGGTGTGCCCCAGCCCCTATCCTCAGTCCTCATGGCCCAGCACATCTTTATGAGCCCCTGATCCCTTTGTCCCTGCCACGCTAGACGGCTCTCCTGGACCCACCTGTGGTTCCTCAACCTCCACGTTTGGTTCTCACTGTCCCTCCCGCCAGGGCAGTTGGTGCGGTGGGTGCCCACGGAGAGTGGGGTGCGGGGTGAGTCCCCACCCTGGCCTCCAAGTGGGGCCGCGTTCTGCCCAGCCTGGTGTTTGCTCACCTGGCTCCTGCTCTGCACTTTGTAATTATCGATTCCTGCCGCGTCCACTTACCGTGAGCCAGCTGGGGGGGACTGGCCGTCCAGCTTGGAAGTTCCTGGAAACAGTGACTTATTACTCCCCTAATGAGCGTGTCTCTGCCAGCCAGGTGTGTCCAGGAAAATGCGTGATCGTGTGAGCCGCTGGACAGGACACTTTCGTGGGCACTGGGTGAATTTTCCCCTTTCTCTTGGGTCTGGCTCTTCAGGGCTATATTCTCTCTTGTCATTACGTCTTGACATTTTTACTTAACTCCTCCGATTATATGCCAAGGGAAAGCCAGTTTCATTGGGCAGTTTGTCTGAAGCCACTTTTCTCTATCCCTCCCTACCCCCTCCCTCCCTGCCTCCCTCCCTTCACACCTTCTGTGAGCAGGGCCATCCTGTCCTTCTGTCCCAGGCATCCTGTCCTTCTGTCCTAGGTGGCAGGGACCTCATGGTCCAGCAGGAGACCTAGGAAGCCGGATGCAGAGTGAGTTTCAAGTTAGTGCACAACTTCCTGCTTTGTAGGTAGTAACTTCTCTCAGAAACTTTGTTTTATTTAAAACAAAGTTTGTTTTTCCTTCCTTACAAAAAGTAGCAAATATTTTTATAGAAAAAGTTGAAAAACTCAGAGAAGTCTGAGGAAGAAAGAAAATCACCTATAGATTCCTACCCAAGGTTTACATCTTGGACGTTTTGACTGTTTTCCTTTTTTCTTTTTTTAAACCAATGAATGCAACAGGTTCAGCTTCTTTCCCGCTTAGAAGGAAAAAAAAAAAGGTTTAGCTCACAGGATTTGCATTTCCCAGTTTTATTGTAAACCCCGTGGTTTTGGCTGTATGGTGTTCCATGAAGTGGCTGTACCCTAGTTTATACAACCGTGCCCAGCTGGGAGATGTTGTGCTATTCCAGTCTTCCCTTGTTGTAAATAATACTGTGAAGACTGTCTTGTAAGTGCATTGGTTTTCACTTTTGGATTGTTTCCCAGACTTTGTCATCTAGCAGGTATCTTCGTGATCACCCAGACCACTTCTCCAGTGTTAGTGTGTGTTAGCATCACGGAGGGCTTGTGAAACCCGGCTCTCTGAGCTTCACCCCCCAGAGACTCTGGTTCAGTGGGTGAGGGCGGTGCCCGAGAGTCTGGGTTTTAACAAGCTTCCAGGCGGTGCTGATGATGCTCGTAAATGGACCACACTCCAGGTGGCATCGACCAGCCTCTCCTGGGTGGTGAAGTTGAGGCTGATGAGTCAGGACAGTGGAGGGGGTGGGTGGCCATTGCCCAGGGTGGGCCAGTGGGTGGTTCCAACGCTTGGCCAGAGACCCCTACCCTCTGCTGCCTCTGCTGCCTGGGGAACCTACAAGGGAAGGCAGCCTTCGTCCTCCCAAGGGTGGAGGATCACCTCCATCCAGCCACTCAGGGCAGGCAGAGGCTGGTGCAGAGGTGAGCTTAGTGTTGGGATACAGATGGGGGCCAGGGTGAGAACCAGTTTAGGAAAGAAACCAGTGGAGACCGTGGTGAATCATCTTAAATGAGAGTGAGTGACAGCCCCTCTAGGACGTGAGGGGTTAAACAGGCGGCTGGCACAGCCTCCCCGGAGCCAAAGGCGGAACTCGGGAGTAAGTCGTGACTGCCTAATTAATTCAATTAAACTACTTTATAAGCTCTGCTGGTGTCAGTAAATTGTTAAAGTCTATTAAAAAATCAGTGGGACGTGATGAGGGTTTGGGGTTGCTGCACCACCTTCTAGCTCTTCCCTTGTCTTCTTCCCCTGTTGTGAGTGGGATGCTCTGTCTGGTACACCTGATGACCTGCTGTGTGTGCCGAGGCAGGTCCTACCCCCCGCCACCTGCCCCCGCTCCGGGCTTCTGTTTCCCTTCTGCACAGCTGAGTGATGGACTGGTTCTTGAACACCCCTTCAGCACCAGGGTTATTAGGATTTGCCAGTCTCTCCAGGTCAGAGGGAGCTGTTACTGCAGAGGCATTGCCCTGTCTCCGCTCTCCCTTCTCATCAAGTTCATCTGGGCTGTTTCCTGGGGTGACTGTGTGGACGGGTGACCCATAGGGGAGGTGCAGGCTCTGGAGAGAGAGTAAGCAGAGTGAATTTCACCTAACCCCATCCCTGTGCTGGGACCAAGGACTGCTCACAGGGTTTCCTTCAGCGTCCCCTCCCCAGGCTGGGACTGGTACCCACGCTCTTGCGGCTGAGGATATGGAAGTTCCCAGGTATCCACATGACCTCCCCACGAGTACCTGGTGGAGCTGAGATTTCAGTTCAGAGCTGCTGTGCCTCACAGTCCCTTGGCTGGTTGCTTTCAGTTGGTTAGTCACTCAGTCGTGTCCGACTCTTCTGCGATGCCATGGATTGTAGTTCTGCCAGGCTCCTCTGTCCATGGGAATTTTAAGGCAAGAATACTGGAGTGGGTTGCCATTTCCTTCTCCAGGGTATCTTCCCAACCCAGGAATCGAACCCAAGTCTCCTGTGTTGGCAGGTGGATTCTTTACCACCGAGCCACCAGGGAAGCCCGCCTTCCATCCCCTGACCAAACCTGGTCCACACTCGTTGAGTGAGTTGCTCATCTTTAGAAATTCAAATTTCCCACTTGTTTTGACAACCTGGATGCCCAGCATCAGGGAACATTAATTCCTACTGGCCAGCCATCAGCAGGAACAGGTAAGTGGATTTCCTTGTCTTCCCAGCTCTGTGCCCAGCTTAGTGCCACATTGCAAGTGTGGGAAAGAATGCACGAGAAGTGTTCTTTTTGTCTAGTTAGTATCCAGACAGGAGCTGAGGAGAGGTATGTAAGCAGCGGTTGGCTGACCACTCAGATAGGCTGTTAAAACCAAGAGCCTGCAACTCTGGGCCCAGCTGTTGGTTTATACTCTTTTCAGCCTTTTGTGCTAAGGGCAGACCGGGAATTCAGCAACAGTTGCTCCCTGGCATATGAGCACTGGATTTACTGTCTTGTTTTCTGCCAGATCAGGTCTTGTTTAGCCAAACCGGTAGGCTAGGTCATGCTGGTCTTGAGTATGACTGTGGTCCTGGGTTCGAGGGAAGCGTCTGCCTTAAATTAACCAAAGGTGAATCTTGGGCAAGGCTATTCTTGTCCTAATCCTAGAAGTTTAGGTTAGTTCCCTCATCTCTGACAGGCAGCTCAGACAGTGTGCTCAATGGGTGATCCACAGCAAGAGGAAGAATAAGGAGGAGGATGAGTTTAGGGCCAGATACACTTCTGAATGGAGCATATGCCGTCTTAGAGAGTGTGTGTTGAGTGTGTTAGTTGCACTCAGTCGTGTCTGACACTTTGTGACCCCATGGACTGTAGCCCACCAGACTCCTCTGTCCATAGAATTCTCCAGGCAAGAATACTGGAATGGGTTGCCATATCCTTCTCCAGGGGATCGTCCCAGCCCAGGGATCAAACCCTAGTCTCCCGCATTCGAGGCAGATTCCAGGGAAGTGATAGTAGGCAGTGGACCTTTAAAGGCTCTGAAAGGTCCTGCAGTCAAGAAAGGAGATCAGCTTTGTTTACCTGGCCTTCGCCAACCTGGCCACTCTTTCCTTGTCCAAGCACACATTTTGTTTAACGACCTGAATAGACATGGAGACTTAAAATATTACCCTGGAGAGAGTGGCTTTTTTATGGTGGTTCTTTTTGTCATGGACATCCTTTCCGTAAATTGGACAGACCAGCCTTTAGCAAGGTGGTAGCCTGACTCCCCTAAGCTGGGTTTTCTTAAACTGAAGTCCATATTTGTTCTCAGATCCCAGAGGCTGGCCATGTTCCAGGAGCTTCTCTACTCCCGCGAGTAGCCAGGCCCTCCAGCTCTGGAATATCCTCTACTTGGGGTTCCCTGTGTATTAGGTATAGTATCTGGTATTTGGGAGAAACCCTCCTTCCCACTTCACACCAGCAGGCAGAGGAACCCATTGGTGGGGCTCAGAAGTTGCCTGAAGGTATAGCATGATGTCCTGATAATCCGGAGCTGCCTGTTTAAGAATTTGTGAACTGTGGTGGACCTTTCCAAAAGAAGATTTGCTTAGGAAAATGCTACTGTAAACAAGATCTTCAGGGGAAGAACTGTAAGGTGTGTGAGGGATCAGTCGATTTTTAAGCCCTTTGAAAGCTCCCATTTGTGGAACACAAACACTATGCTAATTATAAAAACACCTTTTCTGTTCAGAACTCGGGTAAACAAGATGGGAGCTGGGTGGAGGAGGGAAGGAGTGTCTGAAAGAAGTTCAACCAGAGTTTAAACACTGTCGGTCCACACTAGTTGAGTTGGTTGTCCATCTTTAGCAATTCAGATTTCCCACTTGTTTTGACAGCCTGAATGCCCAGGCAGCAGTGGACAGGAGTTCCTACTGGCCAGCTGTCAGCAGTAAATGGTTAAGGGTGGCTTCCTTGTCTTCCCAGCTCTGTACCCCAGCCTAGTTCATTTGTGGGAGTGACTTGCAGTGCCCCCACCCCTTGGAATGTACACCCCTGCCTTTCTAACACTTTCCCCAAATATCTTAAGAGTATAGTTAGCATGTCGCTGCTCATTTCCTCTCCATTAACCGTGGAGGAAGTCTTGTGCCTTGATCAGCAAAGCTTGCGAAGATAAACAGTGTCAGAAACAACCTTTGTATTGGATGTCTACTAGACATCAGGCTCTGGGCAGATGTCTTATCTCAACTTGGGGCTGAGATAAACCTTCCTGCTGGCTGTGGAAGAGTGTGGTGGGGGATGCGGTACAGCCACCAGCCAGGTGTCACCTGTCCTGCATGCCTTGAATCGGGGTAGAGGATTCTCAAAGGGTGAACGAGGTCCTTGCCCTTGACCTGCCTTTGTAGAGAGATGAGGTGAAGCGTGAGGTGAACTCCTGAGAAGTGAGACTGTGGGGGTCCCTTTGAACTTTGGGGATATGGGATGTGGGCGTGGGGAGAGGAAAGGGAAAGGGGGTGGAGGAAGGCAGGGTTAGGGACCTGCCGGAGGAGGTGTGACCTTGAGATGTGGTTAACACTGAGATAGGACAAGGGGAGAGGAGAGACCATCCCAGGCTCTAATGAAGAGGTAGAAAGATGATAATTAGGAGAGGCTTTATATGTGAATTATATTTGAGAATGCTTAAAAATATCAGGAGGTTGAAAATAGCAGGTGGTCTACTTGTTGGGGAGGGGATGGGGATGAAAAGAGAGGAAGAGAAAGAGAGAGGTAGATGGATGGATGGATGGATGGAGACATACCAGCTGTCTTGGTGGAGGACCCTGAAAACCAAGTGGAGAATTCTGCTAACTAAGAAAATACGTATAACTGGTCTTAAGACCCATGAGGGCACAGTCTGTCTTATTCATTACTGTGTCCTCAGTTCCCAGCAAGGCCTTGACATGGTGAATGCTTACTCATTATTTGTTGGAGTGAGTGAATGAAGGTACCTACTCAGTATTTATCACATTTCTCTTTATGGTAACCCTATGAAAAGATGTTGTTACTCTTTTGAACCATTCTTACAGGGGTGTGTGTGTGTGTGTGTGTGTGTGTGTGTGTGTGTGTGTATTATGGTGGGGGGAAGCACGGGGCTACCAGAAAGGTTTTTTTTTTTGGTTGCAGTACCATGAAATATTGATCAATTTGATTCTATTGTATGACACAGGGACGATTTTACTAGCGGAAAATATGACCGTGTTATATGGCTGCAGTAAAAAATCACAGCCGTGAGCCCAGGCTCAGAAGGCGAAGCAAACTGACAGTGTAGGCAGAACTCGCTGTCTTTCTGCCAGTGGTAGGTTGCTCTTGTTCCTTCCAGGTGCCAGTGATGAGCTCTGTAGGTAGCTCAGGTAGGAGGTAATAGGTCCCAGCAGAAAAGTTATAGAAGAAAAGCCTAACGTCAGTTCGGTTTGCAGTTCTCTTGCAATTAGGAAATGTCCAGTGTTGTTTAGCTGTAGATTTAAAGAGTACCAGTCTAGCCTGAAAATTGTCCCATGGGAAGGCTTTGAAGCAGGGATATAATTTAATGAATGGGTACCATGACATCTCAACAGAAATGCATTTAACTACAGAGAATATGTATTGTGCCTGTGGCAGGTGTCCTGGGGTGAGATGGCCAAGAGGTGAGAACTGGTATTCTCTGGGTCCGTCTCAGAATGAGAGCATATCGACCCACTGACTGTGAGTGTTATGGTGCAAGATATGTGTCTTTCTTACAGTAGGGTCCTTTAATGCAAGTCAGCATCTTCAGGTGCCCAACCAGAAAAACATTGCTCTGCTCCAGCTCTAGAGGACCAACGGGACATTGGGTTTCTGGAAAAATGGGAAGACAGTCTGCAATGTGGTGCCTTCCCAAGGAGTCACTGGTTGCAAGTTTATTGTTCAGTCACTAAGTTCTGTCCGACTCTTTGTGACTCCATGGACTGCAGCACACAGGACCTCCCTGTCCATCACTATCTCCCAGAGTTTGCTCAAATTCATGTCCATTGAGTCGGTGGTGCTGTCTCACCACCTCATCCTCTGCCGCTCTCTTCTCCTTTTGCCTTCACTCTTTGCCAGCATCAGGGTCTTTTCTAGTGAGTTGGCTCTTCGCATCAGATGGCCAAAGTATTGGAGCTTTAGCTTCTGCATCAGTCCTTCCAATGAATATTCAGGGTTGATTTCCTTTAGGGTGGACTGGTTTGATCTCGTTGCAGTCCAAGGGACTCTCAAGAGTCTTCTCCAGCACCACAATTCAAAAGCATCAGTTCTTTGGTGCTCAGCCTTCTTTATGGTCCAGCTCTCACATCCGTACATGACTACCGGGAAAATCATAGCTTTGAGTATACAGACCTTTGTTGGCAAAGTGATGTCTTTGCTTTTTAGTATGCTGTCTAGGTTTGTCTAGGGCTTCCCAGGTGGTTCTAGTGGTCAAGAACCCACCTGCCAGTGCAGGAGACTGAGGAGACAAGGGTTCAGTCCTTGGGTTGGGAAGATTCCCCGGAGGAAGGCATGGTAACCCACTCCAATACTCTTGCCTGGAGAATCCCATGGGACAGAGGAACCTGGCGGGCTATAGTCCACGGGGTCGCGAAGAGTCAGACACGACTGAAGCAACTTAGCAGTAGGTTTGTCATAGCTTTCGCTCCAAGGAGCAAGCGTTTTTTAATTTCATGGCTGCAGTCACCGTTTACAGTGATTTTGCAAGCTTAAGCTGTAAGATCTCTGGTTTATGTACTGCCTTTAGGACTTAACCTCCCCTAAGATTTCACCCTGCCTTGCCTGCTGGTGGCTGACCTGGCAGCTTGCTCAGGAAGAACTGGGGCGTGTGAAGAGGGTGGAAGAGAGTGGCAGACTCCCCTGGAAGCAGGGATGGAGCTGAGAGATAGTCCTGCTCACTTGGGCCATGTTTTCCCTCTTTTACCCTAGGCACTGCAACCTCAGGGCCTTTGCACTTGCTGTTCCTCTGCCCGGAAGGCATTCCCCAGTTATTTTCTTGACTCCTCTTTTGCTTCAATTTAGTCTTCTCAATAGGCCTCCTGTGATCTTGATATTTAAAGTTATATCCTCCTTTCATCCCATTGCCCTTTTTTGCTCCATTTTCCTCCATAGTACTATTTTCTATTTTACCTTTAAAAAGAAACTATGCTTCCTTTCTGTCTCCCTCCTTTGCTTTCCCAAGGATGTAAACTTGGTGAAGGCAAGGCTTAAAAAAGACTTAAAAAAAATAACTTTTTCTTTTGAAAGCAGTTTAGATATAAAATTTTGTAAAAGTAATGCAAAAAATTTCTATGTATCCTACACTCAGCTTCCTCAAATGTTAGAACCTTACATAACCATGGTATATGCTTCAATTATGAAATTCATATTAGCACAGGAAATGACTAGCAATGCAATCTTATGTACTAAGCCACAGATCTTATTCAGGTTTCATCAGTGGCCCCACCAGTGGTCCAGGATTCAATCCAGGATCCACTGTTGCATTTAGTTGTCACATCCCCTCAATTTTCACCAGTCTGGGACAGATCATGGACCTTTCTTTGAATTCTGTCCCCTTGACCCCTTTAAAGCGTCCTTACTAATTATTCTGTAGAATGCCCCTCATCGGTTTGCCAGATATTTGCTTGATCACTGAGTTGGGTTCTGTGTTTCTGGTCGTAGCTCTCCCAGAAGGTATGGTACCCCTCCTGCGCATCACAGCAGAAGGTATGGGATGTTGGTATGATTTATCACTAGTGATGTGAACTTTGAACACTTAGTTATGGTGGTGTCTGCCTGGTTTCCCAAGTTACTCTCTTACCTTTTGTATTAAGAAGCATCTTCTGGGGAGATACTTTGCAACTATGCTAATAACTTGATTCTCATCGCACTTTTTGTCCCTGACATCCTTAGATGATTCTTGCCTGCAACAGTTATTACTGTGGTGTTTGCCAAATAGTGATTTCCTATTTCTGTCATTCTTTGTACATTTATTAGTTGGAATTCTACTGTAGAAAGAGCTTTCCTTTCTCCCTCATTTATTCATTTATTTATTTATACCAGTTTAACTCCTGGCTGTTTATTTTATGGATTATAGTCCGTTACTGTCATATACTGTGGCTCAGATTGTCCCACATTTGGCCAGTGACAGCCCCTTCACGCAGGCTCCTCTGTCCTTTTGACAAATGCCCATTATTCTTTGGCTTGTCCTTACACTCAGTGAGGTGTTCAGGGCTTGTCTTGTGCTGTGCCAGTCCTGGAAACAGCCCTCACTCTATAAAGGCAGGCAGGGATTTCTGTCTTGTGTTCTTCATTCTGTTGCATCCTCGTGCTCACAGGGTCTGACGTGTAGTAGGTTCACCTCAAATAACTTTTGGATGAATGGATGAATCCTGGGAAGGAAGATTCCATAGGCTGGGTACAGAGGCTACATACAATTCATACTTTTCCTAGTCTCCTCCTGATGAGCCTGAATGAATGATTTAGAAAGGGAGGCGTCTTTTCCCTGTTTTCCTCGCCTGTGAGCCTCAGGGGCTTTGACAGACCCGTTTTGTCACTTTCAGCCTGTTCTCCTTGCTGCACAGTGTGAAAAGGATCCCAGGGCATCCCTGATCTTGTAGAAATAGATCTTGTCAAGTAGAAAGAGCCAAAGGCAGGGAAAGCAGCCAACAGGGGCAGGCTGGTTGGAGAGTTAGCTGGGGCTGGCAGAGCCAGGCCTGCTCGCTGCTAATGACTTGGTTGAACACCAGCCGTGGTAGGCAGGAGGCTCCAGCAGTTGACGGCAGAGGTCCAGGGACCCCCACCAGCGTGTCTGTAGCTGGGGGGCTGCCAAGAGCCACTCCCGGTCTCCTGAGATGCACAGGTCTCGCTTGAATATTTTATGAGTTTTTCTTTATAAAAGATTAAAACTCAGTCACGTTGGCTTTGGAAAAGCTTGTGATAATCAAATTTTTATTTATGAGCTGCACTGTGTGTGTGAATGCCCCTGAAGAGGAGAACTGGCTGCCAGGCTTTCTTGCCGACTCTTCTGGCAGATTTCTGGGCCAGGAGCAGCCTTGGCAAGTGGTAACCCCTTTTCCGAGTCAGGAGAGGCCCTGCTGGCTCCAGAGCTGTTGTTGCTGGTACCCCTGAGAACGGAGCAGAGCCCTTCGGGGGTGGTGCCTTCTGCGATACCCCCTCTACTCAGCAGCTCAGGTTTGAGGAGCACCATAATGTCCTGGCTTCTCGCCAGTTCTGCAGGGCGGTCCTGGGAACTGGGCCATGTGGGCATGGTTGTCTTAGTTTGCAGGCAGAGAAACTGAGTCCCAGGAAAAGGGAAATGACTGCCTCTCCATCATGCTGAAGGGTCTGGAAAGCATAAACATATTTTAAAATGTCACAGTACCCAGGTGGAGCTGCCAGCTCCTCAGGGCTCTCCTGGGTTTGGGTAACATAGCATAGGTTTATGTGGATGAAGGAGACGGGGGAAGAGCAGGAGGAAGGGTTCCAGTTGCTTAGAGCAGGCCTTCTTGGGGGGAGGAGGCAGTGTCAGCTTGCCTTGAATCTGTGTTTATCAAGCCCATATACTGTGTGATACCTAACACAGGCAAAAACATGGAGAGATCCCAGCAGGTGAGGGAAGACCACCTGTCAAGGACAGCAAGCCTTCTGTGGTCTCTGGTAAGGGATACTGGAGGCCTGTTCGCTCAGACTGGGGATGTAGCCATCAGCAAAGCCAAGCATTGGTGAGCTGTGTATGCCTGCAGCTTAGCACTCAGCATACTCCTCTCCAGGATGCATGTGGACCAGAGTAGCGAGGGGTCTCATTCCAACACTCTTTTCGGTCATTTATCCATCCATCCCAGAAATGTTTATTGCATGCCTGCAGTAGGTCCAGCACTGTTCTAGACACCAGGGTGAATTAGACCACAGGACCCCTGCCCTGTGGGGTTCACCAGTAAACAAACAGGCAGTTTTCCACTATGCTGGAAAAGTGCTCTGATGGTGGAAATCCAGGGGTTTGCAGAAGGCACCTCTTGTCCATGTGTCTCATCTTCAGGACAGCTCTGAAGTAGATGCTGTTGTCATCTCCCTTTTACTGATGAGGAAACTGAAGCTCAGATGTTGACTTTGCCAACAGGTAGCAAAGCCAAGTTGGAGCCCGTGGGCTCGACTCCCCAGCGAAGGAAGGACCTGGCCAGTGTTTAACAGTCAGTCCATGGCTAAAGCCTTGCCATCACCCCAGCCTCCCTGGGGTTCACTTACTATGAACAAGAGTGAGTGAGGATGCTGAGGGCCTGTGGCCAGAGTCTCATCCCGTCTGAACCAGGCAAGGGTTTGATGCCTGGTTGGAGCTGGGGAGCAAATGGAGCCCTGGGCTGGGCATGGAAGCCTCTGCATCATCTGGGTCCAAAACGGAGAACCTCTGTTGGAGGAGTTCCTGGCTACCCACTCCAGTATGCTTGCCTGGAGAATCCCATGGACAGAGGAGCCTGGCGGGCTACAATGCATGGGGTCCCAAAGAGTCGGACATGACTGAGTGGCTAACACAAAATGAGGAGAAACGAGCTTACAATATAGGGTGGTCGAGATGACTTAAGGGAAGTACTGAATAGGAAGTGCGAAGCACAGTGCCTGGCATATGACAGGAGCCACAGTGACAGTTTGTAGTAGTCCTAATAGGATTTAGTGGTGGGTTTCTGCAGATTGCTATGTGGCTGGTGGTAGCGTAGGTATCTTTGTGTTCTACTTGGCTTGAAGGCATGAGCTCTATCTGGTAGTCCACTTCATAGGCGGAAGTCAGTTGTAGGATGACTCGCAGTTCTGTGGTTGTTGGGCGTTGTGTGATGGGATGATTTTCTATTGCTTGTATGCAGACTCCCCAGGGCCAAGGCCGGTGGCGTTCCTGTTGGTGGTCTTGGCTCAGAACCTGGCGTGGATCAGGAACTTTAGCCATTTTTAAAAGTTCCTTGACCGTAAAGCTTCATTTATCACGAAGCTTTCGCATCTGTCAGACTGAGGTTGGACTCCTGAGCCTGGTTTCTTTTGCTTAATGGCTAGGGTAGGTAAATTATTTCGCCTTTCTGGTCTGTTTTTCCATGTCTCAACCCAGGTGAGAGTTGTGCACCTGGTTTCTATTCTGAGGCCAGAGAATTACTCCAGCCTTTTGCCTGTCAGGCCAAGGATGTTCTGTCTCCTTCCAGTGGGGCAAAAGTTTCTTCTTGGTTACAGCAACTGAAGATCCAGTGTCTTTCCCCAGAGTCTCAAGACATCCACATCTGAAGGAAAAGCCCTCCAATCCAAGACTGATGGGGTCAGAGGTCACTGAGTTCAGAACTGATGAGTTGGGATTTGCCATGAACTCCTTTGAGGAGACAGAAGGGAACAGCGCATGGACAACTTCTGTGTTTCCCTTAGGGCAAACAAGACTTTCTGAACTTCACATCATCCTGAAAAGTTTCCCGCTAATTGAACCCTTTTTTGGACTATTCCCTGCACAAAAGATTTTTATGACAGAGCTTTTTTTACAAAACAAAAAGTACCTTCTGTAAAGTGAATCATCATTTCTGATATTTCCTTTGTGTAAACCTGACCTTTCTTAGGTTTTCTTGCTTTTTTTCTCTTTGTACTTCTATTATTATTTTTATTAACCAAAGAAATGCATGTTCACTACTGAACAGTTACGAAGTCCAGATGAGCAAAAAAAGGAATAAAAAATCAAGGTCGCCTATAACTTTCCCACAACCTGGAGACAAACCTTTTGGATGTTGATGTTTGATGTGTTGATATTTTGATGTATCAGGAGACATAATGAAGTGCAGAACATAAAAGTTCACTCATTTAGGAAGTGTTTACTCAACTTCTACCCTGTGCACAGTGTTGGAGAGAAACCAGGGAGCAAAAAATAGATACCATTCCTCCAGGAGGCAATTTATGCAGACAAAAGGAAGGAAAGAAATTGACGTGGAATTGGGACTGAGGAAAGATCTGAAACTGATAGTAAAAGTTGTTATGAGCTCTGTGAGTTTTGACCTGACTTGGGAATAGTTGGGCATGAAATGGCTGGATGGGGGAGAGGGAGGATGTATTGACAGCTTCCAGGAGAGTTGATACATACTGCCCAAAGAAACTGGTAGTGGTTGGTGTCTGTATACTGGGGGAGCAAGGACAGAACTGAGCTGAATTTTTTTTTTTTTTTTTGCATGTTGCTATCTAGTTGTTCTATTGATCGTACCATTTGTTGAAAGACTATCCTTTCTCCATTGAATTGCCTTTTTCAAAGATCATTTAACTGTATTTTTCGGTCTTTTTCTGAGCTTTCTGTTCTGTTCTGCTGATGTATTTGTCTGTCTTTCACCAATACCACACACTTGATTACCATAGTTTTACAGTAAGTCTCATAGTCAGACTAGTGGGAGTTTTTTGACTTTGTTCTTCTTCAGTGCTCTGCTGGCTATTCTGGATCTTCTGGTCTTTCCAGATATACTTTACCATTAGTTTGTCAATAGTCACAAAATAACCTCCTGGAATTTTGATTGAGATTGTGTTGATTTCATAGATTAAGTTGACAACCAACATCTTAACAATATTGAGTTTTTCTTTCATGGATATGGAATATTTCTTCATTTATTTAGAGTTTTGTTAATTTATTCCATCAAAGTTTTATAGTCTTCATGTATCATTTACATATTTTGTTAGATTTATACCTAATTAATGCTCTCTTTTACTAGTTCCAATATAAGTGGTATTGTGTTTTAAATTTAAATTTCCATTTACAATGCACCATTTGTACATATACAAGCAATTGACTTTTTAAAATACTAAGCTGGGATCCTGCCACCTTCTTATGTTACTTATTTCAGTTTTTTTTTAATATCAAGGTTTTTCTTTTTCATTTTCTAAATAATAGTCATATATCTTTGATTAAAGAAAATTTTATTTCTTCCTTCTCAGTCTATATACTTTTAATTTACTTTTCATGTCTTATTGCATTAGCTAGGACTTCTGGTATGATGTTGAGTAGGGATGGAGAAGGAGATATCCTTGCCTTGTTTCTAGTCTTTCCATCCTTGCCTTGCTTCCAGGAGAAGGCATCTGGTTTCTCACCATTAAGTATTATCTTAGCTGTAGGTTTTCTGATACATATTCTTCATCAAGCTGGGGAAGTTCCCCTCTACTCCTAGTTTTCTGAGAATTTTTTTTTATCATGAATAGATGTTGAATCTTGTCAGATGCACAACTATTGATATGACAGTGTGATCTTTCTTCTTTAGTCTGTAGATGTGATGGATTATGTGAATTTATTTTTCAGTGTTTAAGCCAGCCTTGCATACCTGGAATAAATCTCATCTGGTTATGCTATATACTTCTTTTTGGTTCCCTGGTGGCCCAGATGGTAAAGAATCCGCCTGTGATGCAAGAGACCTGACTTCAATCCCTGGGTTGGGAAAGTCCCCTGGAGAGGGGAACGGCTACCACTCCAGTATTCTGGCCTGGAGAGTTCCATGGACAGAGGATCCCAGTAGGCTGTAGTCCATGGGGTTGCAAAGAGTTGGACACGACTGAGCAACTTTCACACATATGCTTCTTTCTGTACGTTGTTCAACTCAGTTTGCTAATATTTTATTTGTGATTTATACATCAGTGTTCAGGAGAGAGAATCATTTGTGCTTTTCCTTTTCTTGTATTATCTTTATCTGGTCTTGGAGTTAGAGTAATGCTGACTTTATATAATGAGTTGAGAAGTGTCCCCTATGCTTCTTTTTCTTGGAGAAGATTGTAGAGAATTGGTATCATTTCATCCCTAAGTATCAGAATGCACCACTGAAACCATCGGGCCTTGTACTTTTTTTTTTAAAGGCTCTTTTTACTGATTCAGTTATACACACACACACACACACACACACACACACACACACACACACACATGAAATAAATAATTTATGTCTTCTTATGTGAGCTTTACTAAATTGTGTCTTTCAAGGAATTGGTCCATTTCATCTAAGTTAGATTTATGGGCAAAAAGTTCGTAATATTCCTTTATTCTTTTATATCCATGAGGTCAATGCTGATAGCCTTTTTCCACTTTGGATATTAGTAATTTGTGTTTCTGTTTTATTGTCTTGGTATCATAGCTAGCCACATGACTGTGGCTCAGATCATGAACTCTTTATTGCAAAATTCAGATTTAAATTGAAGAAAGTAGGGAAAACCACTAGGCCATTCAGGTATGACCTAATCAAATCCCTTACAATTATACAGTGGAAGTGATGAATAGATTCAGGAGACTAGATCTGATAGACAAAGTGCCTGAAGAACTATGGATAGAGGTTTGTGAGTTGTACAGAAGGCAGTAATCAAGACCATCCCTGAGAAAAAAGAATGCAAAAAGGCAAAATGGTGTCTGAGGAGGCCTTTCAAATAGCTGAGAGAAGAGAAGTTAAAGGGAAAGGAGAAAAGGAAAGATATACCCATTTGAATGCAGAGTTCCAAAGAACAGCAAGGAGACATAAAAAAGCCTTCCTCAGTGATCAATTGTGCAGAAGTTGAGGAAAACAATAAAATGGGAAAGACTAGAGATCTCTTCAAGAAAATCAGAGATACCAAGGGAACATTTCATGCAAAGATGGGCTCGATAAAGGACAGAAATGGTAGGGACCTGACAGAAGCAGAAGATTTTAAGAAGAGGTGGCAAGAATACACAGAAGAACTGTGCCAAAAAGATCGTCATGACCCAGATAACCATGATGATGTGATCACTCACCTAAGGGGGCCTTATGAAGCATCACCACAAACAAAGCTAGGGGAGGTGATGGAATTCCAATTGAGCTATTTCAAATCCTGAAAGACGATGCTGTGAAAGTGCTGCACTCAATATTCTAGCAAATTTGGAAAACTCAGCAGTGGCCACAGGACTGGAAAAGGTCAGTTTTCATTCCAATTCCAAAGAAAGGAAATGCCAAAGACTGCTCAAACTATTGCACAATTGCACTCATCTCACACACTCGCAAAGTAATGCTCAAAATTCCCCAAGCCAGACTTCAACAGTACATGAACAATGAACTTCCAGATGTTCAAGCTGGATTTAGAAGAGGCAGAAGAACCAGAGATCAAATTGTCAACATCTGTTGGATCATTGAAAAAGCAAGAGAATTCCGGAAAAACATCTGTTTCTGCATTATTGATTACGTCAAAGCCTTTGACTGTGTAAATCACAGCAAACTGGAAAATTCTTCAAAAGATGGGGACATTAGACCCCTGACCTGCCTCCTGAGAAATCTGTATGTAGGTCAAGAAGCAACAGTTAGAACTGGACATGAAACAGCAGACTGATTCCAAATTGGAAAAGGAGTATGTCAAGGCTGTAACTACTTATTTAACTTATATGCATCATGCAAAATGCTGGGCTGGATGAAGCACATGCTGAAATCAAGATTGCCAGGAGAAATATCAATAACCTCAGATATGCAGATGATACCACCCTTATGGCAGAAAGCAAAGAAGAACTATAGAGCCTCTTGATGAAGGTGAAAGGGGAGAGTGAAAAGTGCTTAAAACTCAACATTCAAAAAATGAAGATCATGGCATCCAGTCCCCACTTCATGGCAAATACATGGGAAAACAATGGAAACAGTGAGAGACTTTATTTTGGGGGGCTCTAAAATCACTGCAGATGGTGACTGCAGCCATGAAATTAAAAGATGCTTGAAGAAAAGCTATGACCAACCTAGACAGCATATTAAAAAGCAGTGACTACTTTATCAACAGAGGTCTGTCTAGTCAAAGCTATGTTTTTTCCAGTAGTCATGTATGGATGTGAGAGTTGTATTATAAAGAAAGCTGAACACTGAAGAATTGATGCTTTTGAACTGTGGTGTTGGAGAAGACTCTTGAGAGTCCCTTGGACTGCATGAAGATCCAAGAAGTCCATCCTAAAGGAAATCAGTCCTGAATATTCATTGCAAGGACTGATATGGAACCTGAAACTCCAATACTTTGGCCACCTGTTGCAACGAACAGACTCATTGGAAAAGACGCTCATGCTGGGAACGATTGAGGGCAGGAGGAGAAGAGGATGACAGAAGATGAGATAGTTGGATGGCGTCGCTGACTCGATGGACATGAGTTTGAGCAAGCTGTAGGAGTGAATGAACATGGAAGCCTGGTGTCCTGCAGTCCATGGGGTCACAAAGAGTTGGACACAACTGAGCAACTGAACTGAACTGAACTGATCACGGCTAGAGGTTTATCAGTTTTATTGGTCTTTTCCAACAATCAGTCTTGCTTTCATTAATTTTTGCTCTTGATTACCAGTTTGCAGTTTCATTGATTTCTGCTCTACTATTTCTTTTCTTATGATTGTTTTAAGTTTATACTGTTCTACTTTCTCTAGTTTCCTAAGATGGATGCATATATGAATGATTTTTAGATCTAGCTTGTTTCTAATGTATGTATTCAGTTCTATGAAATTCCCTCCAAGCACTGCATTCATTGCGTTCCACAAATTCTAATAATTATGTTTTCATTTTCATTTAGTTAAAAATATTTAAAAATTTCTCTGGAGACTTCCACTTTGACCCACGTGTTATTTAGAAGACTGTTGTTTAATCTCCAAATATTTAAGTTTTCCATCAATATTTTCCAGCAAATATTTTGAAATTTAACTACAGTTTTCTGTTATTTATTTCTGGTTAAATCCATTGTGGTCTGAGAGTGTATTTTGTATGGTTTTTTTTAACTTGTTAAGGTGTGTTTTAGTCTAGACTGTGATCTGTTTTGGTGACTGTTTTTATGTGAGCTTGAAAAGAACATGTGTTCTGTTGTTGTTGGATGAAGTACTCTATAAATGTCAGTTAGACCCAGTTGATTGATGGTGCTATTCAGTCTAGCTGTATCCTTATTGATGTTAGGCTTCGCTTTGTAGTTCTGTCAGTTTTACCTCATATATTTTCATGCTGTGTTGTTAGCTGAATGTATGCTAAAGATTGTCATGTCTAGCAGAACTGACCCCTTTGTCATTATGTAATACTCCTTTTTGTCCCTGTTTTTCTTGCTCTGATTCTTGCTTCATCTGAAATTAATATAGCTACTCTAGATTTCTTTTAATTTGTGTTAGCATGGTATATTTCCCCCATATGTTTACTTTTAATCTACATATGTATGTTTTTATATCAATATTTAAACTGGGTTTTGTTTTTAATACACCAAATATAATTGGATCTGGAGGTTTTCTTAAAAAAAATCTGTTCTGATAGTCTCTGTCTTTTAATCTGTGTATTTAGGCCATTCATACTTAGAGTGATTATTAATATGTACCACATTTGGAACTGTTTTCTGTTTGCTGTCCTTGAGTTTTTTTCTCTTTCCCTTTTTTCTGCCTCCTCTGGTTTTAATTGAGTATTTTATATGATTCTATATTCTCCCCCTCTCATAGCATCTGAAGTCCTTAAAAATTTTTTTTTTCAGTTATTACCCAAGACTTTGCAGTATACATTAACACTTAACCTAAGTCCATTTAAAAATAACATTCTTCTGCTTCAGCTAGTGCAGGTACCTTATAACAAGATTCCTAGTTGTTCCCTCCCATCTCTTGTGAGGATGAGATGGCTGGATAGCATTACCGACTCAATGAACATGAGTTTGAGCAAGTTCCAGGAGATAGTGAAGGACAGGGAAGCCTGGCACGCTGCAGTCCATGGGATCACAAAGAGTCAGACACGACTTAGCGACTCAACAACAACAGTAATCTCTTATGTAACTGCTATTATTCATCTCACTAATTCATAAATTATGGTTGCCAATATATTGTTTTCTTACTATTTTATCTGCTAGGTAACTTAAGAATAAGAAAAATAAAAATTTTATTTTACTTTCATTTTTTCCTTCTCCCACACCGTTCCTTTCTTTGTGTACATTGAGTTTCTTCTCTCTGAAGAACTTTTAACATTTCTTTTAGGGATCTACTGGTGACAGATTTCCTTAAATTTTTGTATTTCTTTTTCAGTTTTAAAGGAGAATCTTACTACATACAGGTTTCTAAGTTCGTAGCTGTTTTCTTTCAACACTTTGAGAATTTCACTCCACTGTTTTCTTGCTTGCCTGGTGTTTGTCGAGAGCTCCAGGGTGATTCTTACCTCTGTTACTCTATAGGTAAGCAGGCTTTTCTTGTTGTTCATTTGTTTCTAATGGCTTCTGGCTGCTTTCATGATTTCCTCTTTGTCTTTGATTTTTCTGTCATTTGAATATGATATGCCTAGGTGTAGATTTTTTGTTACTTATTTTGCTTGTTGCTCTCTGAGCTTTTTGGATTTGTGGTTTAGTGTCTTGTCATTAATTTTGGAAGACTCTCTGCCATTATTATGTCAAATATTTCTTTTGTTTTCCTTTTCTTTCTTCTGACATTCTCATTATGTGTATGTTACACCTTTTGTGATTATCCTATAGTTCTTGGACATTCACCTTCTCTCTCTCTTTTTTTTTTTTTTACATTCTTTCTTGTCTTTGCTTTATCATTTTGAGAAGTTTTAATTTCTGGCATTTGCTTTGGATTCTTTGTTAGAGTTTCCATCTCTTTGCTTACATTGCTCTCCATTTTTATGTGCTGTCCACCTTTTCCATTTTGAGCCCTTAGTATATTAATCATAGTTGTATTAAATTCCTAGCTTGATAATTTTAAAATCTGTCTCATATTTGAGTCTGACTATGATGCCTGCTGTTGTCTCTTTAGACTTGTCTTTTGCCTTTAATCATGCCTTGTAATTTTTGATTGAAAGCCAGACTTGATATAACTAGTAGCAGGAACTGAGGTCATCCGTGTTTGAGTTTGAGGTTTTATGTCCATCTGGTTAGGAGTTAGGCTGTGCTAACAATCTGCTATAATTGCAGGTGTCAGAGGCTAAAGTTTCCTCTGGTGGCCTTGTGTTTGTAGTTTTCGGGTTTCCTCTGAGACTGCTTCAGTGGAGTCTGAACCTCGCAGATCTTTTGGCTATAATCCTCTATTAATTGTTCAGAAGCCTTGCTGATGTGGTGGTGAGGTGTGGGGAGAGGAGAAGCATTTTAGACTCTTGTGATTAGTGTTCGGTCTTTTAGTGGGCCTGGGTCCCTGGCCTGTGACCTTAACAAATGCGTCTCTATTTTTTTTTTTTTTTTCCTCTTTAGGTCAGACCGGAAGGTCAGAGGGGACTGGATTTGGGTATTCCCCTGCCCTAACGTCAGTTAGTTCCTTGTAGAACTCACTTTGGTTAAACTCCATAAATATTTTCCCTTGAGGGTAGGCCCTTTGTTAAATAGCACGGAATGTTCTGGGTATATTTAAAAATTGTTACTTTTCACCAAGAGGAGAACTTTCTTCCATCTTGAAACCCTGAGAAACTGGTAAGGCTCCTGGAGATAAAACTCAGGAAGGAGTTGCAGCCCCCAGGAGTTTTTCCTCCCTGGAGCCCATCTCAGTCTCCAGAATTACCCCCAACTGTTCCTACCAGCTCCTGGCTCCAGGGGGCAGCTTCAGTTCGTGGTAAGCTATGAGTCTCTTTATTCACCTGTCTCTCCAGATTTCAGGGCCTGGAGATCTCTCTTCTCTGGTGGCCTAAGATAAGTTATTGACTTTTCAGTTTGTCTAGCTTTTCTTTCTCTCTTTTAAAAAAGATGTGTTTGTTTATTGAGCCGTGTCGGGTCCTAGTTGCGGCGTGTGGGATCATTTCTTGCAGCACACAGACTCTGGTTGTGGCGTGCAGGCTCAGTAGCCGTGGTTGGCAGGTTTAGTTGTTCTGTGGCACGTGGGGTCTTAGTTTCCTGACCAGGAACCGAACCTGTGTCCCCTGCATTGTGAGGAGGATTCGTAACCACTGGACCAGCAGGAAAGCCCTTAGCTTCTATCTTGCTGTGAACTCTTTCCAAGTTGAAGTGGAAACCAGAAGTTTCTATCATCTCATTTTTTTATCTCTTCGTATTTCAGTTTGGGTATTGTGTAACCTACCTTCCAACTCAGTGATTCTTTCCCCAGCTGTGTCTGGTCTGCTGAGGAGCCTGTCAAAGGCATTCTTCATTTTTGTTGCTCTGTATTTGGTTTCTAGCATTTTTTCTCAGAGTTTTGATTTCTTCTTTTATGTCACCCATTTGTTTTTACATATTATCAATTTTTTTCTGTTAGAGCCCTTAACATATGAATCATAGTTATTTTAAACTACAATTCAAAACCCATGTGATATCTGTATCTGATTCTGATGCTTACTTTGTCTCTCCAGAGTATTTTTTCTTGTCTTCTAGCACGTCTTATAATTTTTCGTTAAAAGCCAGACATGAATTTAATAAGAACTGAGATCGTGAGAATTTTAGTGTGAAACTTTGATTTTATGGCTATGTGATGTTACTGGACCACATTTAATGTTTGTTATACCTATAGATGGGCTTCCCAGGTGGCACTGGTTAGTAAAGAGCCCGCCTGCCAATGCAGGAGACATAAGAGACTTGGGTTTGATCCCTAGGTTGGGAAGATCCCCAGGAGGAGGGCACGGTGACCCACTCTAGTATTCTCTACTGGAGAACCCCATCAACAGAGGAGCCTGGCAGGCTACAGTCCACAGGGTCCCAAAGAGTTGGACACGACTGAAGCAACTTAGCACTCACACATGTCCCTGTAGATGCCAGAGGTTTCAGTTCCCTCCTTGTTTATCCCCCCTCCCCTCTTCCTGTTGTCTTTGGGTTTCCCTAAGAACTCCTTCTTAAATAGAATTTGTGTCTTGCGGCTCTGAGTTACAATCCACTGTTGTCATGCTCTCGTCTTTATGATGTGGTGGTAAGTTCTTAGGGAGAGGATTAAATTTTAGGATTAAAGCTCTCACTAGGTTTTTTAGTGGACCTGAGTTCTTGGGCTGGGACCTCTAGGAGAGTTTCTGAGCCTTTTCCTTCTCTCCCCTTATGTGAGACAGGATGGTTGAAGGGGCTGATGTGGTCCCGTGGCCCTTCCCCCAGGTCAGATAGGGCTTTCCGGTGGCTAAGTAGTAAAGAACCCGCATGCGAGCGCAGGAGATGCAGGAGACGTGGGTTCGGTCTCTGGGTCAGGAAGATTCCGTGGAGGAGGAAATACCCACTCCAGTATTCTTGCCTGCAAAATCCCTTGGACAGAGGCGCGTGCACAGCACAGTAGTTCAGATAAGTCACTTCCTCTGGGGGACAGGCTTTTTGTTCTGGAGAACAGAGAGTTCTGCACTGTTTCAAAAATGGTTCCCCTTCTCCCAGAAGTATGAACCTGTGGAGGCGCCCACAAAATGGTGGCTCCCCTGAGACTGGGTCCCCAGGAGTCCCAAACCAGTGGACACTCAGCTTCCAGCAATTAGGCAATTATGGCTAAAGTGACCCACCCGTTACTGCCTGTAGCTCTGTGGCTGTTCCCAGCAAGCTGTCCTTCTCTGGGTTCGCTTATCTGTCCAGTTGTCAGAGTGACGGTTTGCTGTGTGACCTCAATTCTCCATTCAGAGAAAGCTGTGGGTTTTCAGTTTGGTTGTCTTGCTCTTTTAAGAGTGGGAGTGATGACGTCTTTACATGTGGAAGCTAAAACCGGAAGTCCCCACCTGGTGGGTTTTGTCAGCTTTGTTCTCTTGTTCGTGATTGTGCTGGAGGACTTGGCGCCCTTCAGTTTTCTGGGTGATGGGGACACAGCGAGGGCCTGGGCGTGTCATAATTCTGTTGCCTTCCCTCTTCCTCTTGGCCCTGTCTGGCCTGACTAGACAGTCACAGTCTGGGGTTTGATGAGTGCTTCTGCCTCTCATTTGGGGAATGAGTGATGGTAAACCAACCTGGGCTGAGAGTACTGTGTTCAGGTGTGAGCTGTGCTCTCTGGGCCTCAGAGAGGCCGTGCAGTGGGGAGAGGGTGGAACCCCTTTTAGCACAGCATGCTCTTGTGAGAATGACACCAGCTTTAGTTGATACATCGCCCGAGCTGAGGGAATGATTTTGTAATGACTGTGTGATTTATGGAAGTATTTCCAGATGCCAGCTTTGCCTTTGGTGTTACTGTTGACTAGTAAAAAAGCTTCCTAATAGAAAGAGTGGAAGCAGCAGTCATGTGCAGGCAAATGAATAAACAGTAAGTTTATCTTGGAATTTTCTTCCCATGATGAGTGTTTTTGAAAAAACATTTCCTTTGATAACAGGCCTGGCTTATAGGGCTTCCATGCCTTGTGAGAGGGATAGGGTGTTTCCAGCATATGATAAACTAGGGACCTCCATTCATTCCTCCTTATTTGCACAAGAAACTTAGTGTTACACATTCTCTGCAGGTTCTGAAGCCAAAACTTGGGGAAATGCTTTTCCTTTTGGAAAGCTGAAATATGAGGGAGAGAGGAATGGAAATATATGTTGGGGTTAGCATTTATAAATTTTCTTAGATATGATGTCACTTAAAGTCATTTGGGGCGGGAAAAGCGTTGCATATGTTCTCCTTGCTCATAAAAACATTTATGCATTTAAAACTACAGTTAGTTTAATTATTCCAATTCTCTCTATAAATTTCCTTTTAAAATTTAAAAAGTTTTGGATGTGCACTGTATCTTACGATGGTGAGCTTTGTAATTTCAGGGATTTCCCATTTTTTAAAAACTTGTTCCAAAGAAGCAGATTGGTCCTTGAATGGACGAGACATTATTGCCATTTTAGCAGAACAAACTCAGAGGCATAATTTTCATTCTATATCCCAGCACCTAGCATGGTGCATGCAAAGAGAAAGTGCGCTTTAATGTTTGTTGAGTGAGTTGGTGAGTATAGTAACATACCCACATGTCATTCTATCAGAACTTGACACGAAGATGCCCACAGGCAGAGAAGGCTCTGATTCCTTGCCTTCCTTGCTCAGGCCTCTCGTCTTTCTCATCTTTGGGCAACAGTGGTGCCTGCCAGTATCTCTGCTGTTGGTATTGAACTGTTGCTTTCTTAAGCTGAAGATGGATGCTGACTCAACAGGATCAGTTTTCACATACAGTTATTTGTCTTGCCTGGATTTTAGCCTTGTTTGGGTAGGAAAGGGAAGTAGAGGCCAGATAATCATGGGCATATATTTGATATTAACATATGTGTCCAGCATTCCCCTCCCTCCAAATCAGAATCCTGGGGGAAATATGGAATTTTGCTCTCTTAGGATAAAATTCAACAAAAATTACTAGGTTTAGAAGGAATAGGGGAGGTTGTGGAGTTGGGAACACGACCCTGGCTTCCTTTTTATGCCTTGAGTAAGGACAGAGAGATGCTGAGAGATGAAGTGAGCAGAAGGAGGCATGAGTGCTGAACTGACTCAAAGGGGGAGCCCCATTCAGTCACTAATTCAGTAGTCCCCAAGCACCTGCTGTGTGCTCAGCATGGGTGAGCAAGGTGATCACTTCTTTTGGGGACCACACACAAGTCAGAGTGATTGGTAGTTTGGGAGCACAAACTTAGGTGTCAACAAGGGCTTCCTGGGTGAAGGAGTGTCGGAGACTGAGTAGGAGGTTTCTGATGAATAGGAAAGGAGCCTCAAGGCGGCAGGAGGGGCAGCATGTGCTGAGGCTCAGAGGCAGGTGAGCAGACAGCACATTCAGAAATCCGAAGGTGTGGTTGGTACAGGAAGACATTCAGAGCCCGAGGGGCAGGTCGTAAGACACATTTCATGCCTGGTGGAGCAGCTGGGACTTCATCCTGAGAACAGTGAGGTGTCGGGGGTAGTTTGGGTTCAAGAGTGACCTGGTCAGACTCATGTTTTAGATCTGTGCTGGCTGGCACAGCAGCCACTCACCACATGTGGCTATTAAGCCTCCGAAATGTGGCTAATCCAAATTGAGATGTGCTCTAAAATACACACCCGTTTTTCAGAGGCGTAGTATGAAACAGAGTGGGATAGCTCATGAATAGTTCTTCCAGTATTGATGTCAAAAAACATTATGGGTATATTGGGTTAAACAAAAAGTATATTAGGATTAATTTTGCTGTTTCTTTTTAAAATGTGGCTACTGGAAGATTAAAAATCACATGTGAGATTCACATTATATATCTGGTGGACAGTGCTGATCTCTGCTCTCTGGGCTGATGGGAAGCTATTTAGTGTGTCAGTTGATTCATTCATTTGTGAATTCATTTATTCATCACATTTATGTCTATTTATAGATCACCTCCTGGAGGAGGGCATGGCAACCCACTCCAGTATGCTTGTGTGGAGAATCCCCATGGACAGAGGAGCCTGGAGGGCTATGGTTTATGGAGTCGCAAAGAGTTGGACACGACTGAGTGACTAAGCACACAGTACATAGATCACCTCCTACAGGCCAGGGATTGTTGTGGGCATTGGGAGTACAGCAATGAATAAGGCAAGGCCTTTGCCCTCCCAGAAACTTAACAGCTATAATAAATAAATAATGGAACTCAAAGTTCAGTGGCATGACAATGAATGAGATGGGATACACTTGGGATACTGTGTTAATATACAGGGAACGGGTCTGGGGTTCTTTGAGAGTGGATCAGGAGAAACCACTGACAAGCAGAGGCTTGAATGGAATGAGGAAACCAACCTTGTGACTGAAGGGGAAAGACAGTCTAGGTGGAGGGAACAGTGAGTGCAAAGGCCCTGGGGTAGGAATGAGTGTGGTGTGTTGGGGAAACAGTAAAGGCACCTGTGAATGGCTGGAGGAAGTGAGGGGAGCAGTGAGATGACCCAGCCAGGTGGACAGGGTCAATTGGATCCTGGAGGGTCACCCAGCAGGCCACCATGAAGGAGGTGGAAGGTTTTTGTAAGGTTTTGTACTAGGTTGTCCACAGGAATTGATTCACGTTTTTGAAAGGATTCCCTAGGCTGCTGGAAGGGAAAGGATGGACATGAGAAGACTGGCTGGGAAACTTGGAGGTCGTCTAGGTGAGAGGAGATGCTGGTTAGGAGGGTGGGGGAGAGGTGATGGAGGGATGCTGCGGAGGGATCAGAGGTGGGATGAATCTCGCTGTCAGGATCAATGGGACTTAGCACCGGTTGGGTGTCGGGAGGGAGGGAAAGCGGAATGGACCAAAGCTGACTCCAGCCTAGATGTCTGCCGGAGCTCTGAGTGCTTGGGAACACTGCCGCCTGGTGGGCTGGGACTCGGCAAGGAGCAGGTCATGCAGGGCTGGGGATAGGAAAGGGCGCCCTTTAGACTTGTGAAGTGTACGATGCCTCTGAGATAAGTAAGTGGTTGGATGGAAGAATCTGGAGTTCAGGTGAGCAGGGATCAGAGCTGAGTATTAAATCGGTTGTCCGTATGTAGATCGCATTAGACTCTGGGACTTCCTGAGGTCACTTACGAAGTGAGTGTAGGGAGAGAGAGTCCCGAAACTGAGCCCCTTACTTGGGAGGGGGCCGGGTGGGGGGCGGCCAGCCCAGGGGACGTCCCGTGAGGTGGGAGCAAAACCAGGAGGTGAGGGGTCTTCAAAGCCAAGAAAAGAGTTTCAGGAAGGAAGGAGAGGGAACCGTGCTAGCCAAGATGAGGGTTGAGGGAGGTCACTGGGCTTGCTGTGACAGTGGGAGGGTCAGTCACTGATGACCTCGGGGAGAGTGATTTTGTGGCATGCCAGGGGCCGTGGTAGCTGATTCAAGTGGCGTGGACTCAAAAGAATGGGGGTGAGGAGGTAGAGCTGGAGAGCTTGGACCAGAAGGAGGGATTTTGCTCCAAAGTGGGCTGAGTTAGGAGGAGAGAATGTGGGCCCTATCCTGTGCTGTGGGCAGATTCTGGTGGAGAAGGAAAAACCGTTCTGGGAGGGGGTGGGTACATGGGGAATTACTGGAGCAGTGACCTCAGGTTGGGAAGAGGGGATGGGACCCAGCACTGAGTGAGGGCTCAGCTTGGGCCAGTGTAACAGGCAGGAAAAGGGGACTCTTCAGTCCAGATGGAGCAGCCTGTTAGGTTTGGGGATGGAAAGATCCCTCCTTTTCTTCTGATTGCTTTTCTTTTCTCAGGGAAACGAGTCATCGGTGGTGAGAAAGCAGGTTGTTTGAGGTTTGAGGAGAAAGCGGAAGGTCTCACGTGCTCATCTAGGAGAGTGAATAGAGGAGGGAAATGGTTTGGACTGTAGTAAGGACCCACTTGAGGTTTGTGGTCATAAATTTAAAGTGAGACAATCCGCGTGGTTGGATGCGTTCCTCTAGCGTGAGGTGTGCAAGCAGTCGACTTGAGGTTTTGCCAGAGAGTGAAAGGCTGCAGAGAGCTGGAGAGTTGAAAGATTATGCTGGAGTGAGGGTGATTGCCACGGGCCTGGTCTTGGCTGGGGAAGGTTGGCAGTGAGAAAGGGGAGATGGTGGTGGGTGGGAGGTCCCACTGGGGCAAGGACTCAGGGCAGGGACCGTGAGTCTGGGCCCTGGCTACTGGAGGTTAGGATGCTGGAGGTGTGGTGGTGTCATTGACGAGGGCGAGGTCCAGGTGTGAGTGAGGGAGCAGAATGGAGTCGGGCTGGTGCAGGGAGGGGAATGAAGGCTCCTGGAGGAAAAGGAGACTAAAGAACAGATTGGTTGGAGTCACCGGGGCTGTTCAGAAGGCCGGGTAATGACGGAGGGAAGACAGGGAGCCTGGGCTGACGTCCTGGCACGGGGTGTCTATGGAGACTCCACCAGGAGAGCTGGTGGCAGGGGCTGCCTGAGCTGGGTGTTTCAGCGTTGCTCCCAAGTTCAAACGGGGGCTGGATGAGAGATGCCCCAGAGCTGGCTGAGTAGCGAGGAGGACTTTCCACAGACGGAGGCAACCCCAGGCCTGCCTTGGCTCTGCATCAGTGTTTGCCATTGGGCAAGTGGCTTCCTCATCTGAAAAGTGGGGTTACTCATGGCACTGGCCTCATCCATCCACTGCAGGGATTAATTGGGCAGAATACATGCAGCATGGTTAGGCCCAGTGCTTGGTTTATGGTATGTGCCAGGGACCGGTAACTGTTTTCTCCAAAACAGAACTGTCCTTAAATGAGGACAGTTTGTTCCCAGAGAGGGAGGGGTCCGTCGATGTGCTCCCCCAAAGTGGGATTGTGGGAATGGGGATGCAGCCTCCCAAGGGCTGCATATGCGTTGAAGGTCATAACACGTTCAGGCCCGTGGGTGAAGCATGGTTCTCCAGGCACAGAGTGTAGATAATGATACAAGCTGGATTAAGTTAAGTCCTGAGCGGCGTGTGACTAGTGCAGACAAGAGTCAGGGAGCCCTTGGCTCTGAGGATGCTCTTGGCCTTGGCCTGAGCGTGGAGAGACTGGGGCCGCCAGGGTATCCTCTTTGTAGAGTCCTTTATGCTTTATAAGCTCATTTGCTACGGCACCTCTGTGAAAGAGCCGTGGCAGGATGAACAGAAGAGTGGGGCTCAGAGCGGTTGAGCCAGAGTCAGCATCCCTTACCCGCTCAAGCCCTCCCCAAGTGCAGGTGTGAGTGGCCTGGACCCAGGACATGGTTTTGTGAATGGCCATAGGCCGGTTCGCTGGTCACGGATGAGGGGACATGCATGCAGGTGGCCTGGCTGGAGCCCCTGGGGCTGGTGTGGGGCTGCCACCAATGTGCCCTGCCTGGTCAGAAGCTGCTTTGGGGCCCAGGCCCTGGGGAGGTGAGGCCTGCCCTGGCCCCTCTGAGCTTTGTGACCTGTGCCCCTGTGGAGCTGGTGGACTTTTCCTCTCAGCCTCCACCGTGGCCGACCAGGCAGGATCACGAAGGCGAGTCATTTTAGGAGCTCAGGTGGGAGCTGCCAGTCCTCAGGAGGGACACAGCTAGTGGCCTCTGGCTGGCTTCCCGCAAGGCTGCGTTGGGATGAGGATTGTTCACAGGCAAAGAAGAAGCACCTGCTGTCTGCCTGGCTCTGGAAACACCTGGTGCTATACCCAGTACATGTCTCCATGTCGTTTCACTCCAGAAAAGGAGCACGGCCCCAGCACTGGGGTTGTAAACCTTGAATTTCAGTCTCCCACTTCCTGGCTGCCTCACCGAGAATTTTTTCTGGGCCTCTGTGTTCCTTCTGAAAGAAGAGGGGGTGATGGGGCCTCTTGAAGTCCCCTTAGCTCCTCGCTTCTCCTCCTACCCTAGTCAGTCTTGATTGGTTTCATCCATAATTACAGCTGCTCAGTTCTCTAGATCAGTGGTCCCCAACCTCTTCGGCACCAGGGTCAAAGTGAGAGGTTGGTTTCAGGAGGATTCAAGCACATTATATGTGCTGTGGACTTTATTTCTGTTACTATTACATCAGCTCCACCTGAGATCATCAGCCATTAGATCCTGGGGGTTGGGGACCCCTGCTCTAGACTGCAAGCTCTTTGAGGATGGGGTGAAGTAGTACTCCTCTGTGTCCACAGGACCTGGCACATATAAGCTGCTCCACAAATGTTCGCTGAATGGATTGCATGCCTGTTACTTGTGGCCATGGGTACTCCCATCACTTGGGGGCTCAGCTGCTGGAGCAGAAGCAAATGGGGCTTGTTTTGCCTAATATTCCAGGTAAGGGGGTGTTAAACTTGAAACTACAGGCTGTGATTCTTTCTCCTACTCCAGGGGAAGCCTCTCTTCAGCACATGGAGCACTCATAGAAAAGGCAAGACAACTAGGTGGTCAGGGACCTGGCTCTGTAGGCAGACAGACTTGGATTCAAATCTCAACTCTGCCAGACCAGTTGTTACCTTGAACAACCCTCTCCCAGAATCTGAGCCTGTTATCTCAGCACGGAAACAGGAATAGAAAAACCCACCTCATGATGGTGGTGTGCCGATTAAATCAAATGCCTACTATGGAGACAATAGAAAAAGATAGCTTGTTGTTGTTATGAGTAGTAAATATTTGTTGAAATAAAGAATCTTCTGGAACCTTTTGAAATCTGGCTACTCCTTGATTTCCTTTGGCTTGTTGTGTGTAATATGCAAAAACCGGGGAATTTCTGCCTTGAGCAGCATAGAAAGATGGGCATTGGTGCAGACTTTGGAGTTGGGAAGGTGTCTCGGACCTGTGACCAAAGCTTCTTTCTGAACCTCAGCTGTGTCTTGGGAGTAATAGCACCTATGTCATCAGGTTGTTCTAAGGATCAGTTGAGATACTATGTGTACAGAATGCTTCGAGCCTAGCAGATGGGTATTATATTAAGTTTTGTCATTGTTTTATTTTATTTTCTGAAGAGCTTCCCTGGTGGCTCAGACAGTAAAGAATCTGCCTGCAATGCAGATCCCTGGGATGGGAACATCCCTTGGAGAAGGAAATGACAACCCAACCCACTCCAATATTCTTGTCTGGAAAATCCCATGGACAGAGGAGCCTGGCAGGCTACAGTCCATGGGGTCGCAAAGAGTTCTACATGACTGAGTGACTATCCCTATCTTTCCTTCTTTTTCTACTTTATTTTCTGAAGATGCTTAGAAATACCTCCCATATTATTTTTTAAAAAAATCTCCTGTATTTATTCAATGTTTTCTTTCCTGTTTTGCTGTTAATCCTTCTGGCATTTACTTTTACGTATTTTTCCGGGTGTCCCACTATTAGCTATTTCTAAATTTTATCTATTTGTTTTTGCCATATCTGATTTTATTTAATAAAACTTAACAGAGTTGAGACCCCGTTCTCCAGGGTCAGGCCACTCCCTCTCCAGAGGTGCCAGGAATCTACAATTTGGGTTTATAATTTCCAGACATGTTTATAATAATGCTGTATATGGATGAAACCACAACTATCCCAAGGGATCTTGCAACTTACATTTTTCTTTTTAAAAACTTATTTTGTCATAATTTCAGGCTTATAGAAAAGTTTACAACTAGTGCAAAGAATTTCTGTATCACTTTCACTCCAGTTCTCCCAAAATTAACATTCCCGTGTTTGCTTTCCTGCCCCCTCACTCTGCCCCACCTACAGCTCTCTGTTTAATCCCTTTTCTAAACCATCTGAACAATTGCAGGCCTGATATCCCTTTACCCTAAAATATTTCAGGATGTATTTCTTAAAAAGAAGGATATTTGCTTATAATATCACAGTTCAGTGATCAAAATCAGGAAATTAACACTGGTGGAGTACTATTAGTAAGTCTACAAACTTTATTCCTGTTTAACCATCTGCTTCAGTAATGTGCTCTGTAGCAGTGGTCTCCAACCTTTTTGGCACCAGGGGCTGGTTTCGTGGAAGACAGTTTTTCCACAGATGGGAGCGGGTGGCGAATGGTTTTGGGATGATTCTCATAGAGCAGGAAACCTAGGTCTCATGCCTATGCAGTGCACAGCAGTGTACGAGTTCCTGTGAAAATCTCATGCTGCCCCTGATCTGACAGGAGGAGGAGCTCCGGCGGTAATACAAGCTTTGGGGACCAATTGTAAATACAGATGAGACTTTCCTGGCTCACTCACTGCTCACCTCCTGCTCTGCAGCTGGGTTCCTAACACGGTACTTACTGGTCCTTGGCCCAGCGGTTGGGGAACCCTGCTCTGTGGGAAAAGAAAACCTCAGGTCACAAGCTAAATTTTCCATTGTTCTGTCTCTTTCGTCTTTTTACATCTGGATCACTTCTTCAGTTTTCCTTTTCTTTCCTGACCTTGATTTTTTTTTTTTTTCATTATTTTGTAGACTATCCCTCCATTTGGGTATGTCTGATATTTCCTTGTTCTGAGATTCAGGCCAAGCAATTTTTTCAAGAATACCTGGACGTGAAGGTTTAACCTTCTCAGTACTAGTATCAGAAAGCATCATTATTGTTAATGAAGAGTCTGTCCTTCTCCCACTGACCTGAAATGACATGTTCACAACTGTCTAAATTCTTACATGTACATAAGTCAGCCTCTGGACTTGTTATTCTCCTAAACTGATCCGTTTATCTAATTCTGTGCAGCTTTTTCCCCAGCTGTTTTCTAATAATTGTTGTTCTTGTTCAGTCACTCCGTCATGTCCGACTCTTTGTGATCCCATGGACTGCAGCACACCAGTCCTTCACCATCCCTGTCCTTCACCATCTCCCAGAGTTTGCTCAGACTCATGTACATTGAGTCGATGATTCCATCCAACCATCTCATCCTCTGCTTCCCTCTTTTCCTCCTGCCCTCCTTCTTTCCCAGAATCAGGTCTTTTCCAGTGAGTTGCTCTTTGCATCAAGTGGCCAAACTATTCTAGCTTCAGCTTCTACATCAGTACTTCCAGTGAGTATTCAGGGTTTATTTCCTTTAGGATGGACTGGTTTGATCTCTTTGCTGTCCAAAGGACTCTCAAGAGTCTTCTCCAACACCAAAATTCAAAGCATCAATTCTTGGCTGCTAAGCCTTCTTTATGGTCCAGCTCTCACATCCGTACATGACTGCTGGGAAAAACCATAGCTTTGTCTATATGGACCTTTGTTGGCTAAGTGATGTCTCTGCTTTGGAATATGCTGTCTGGGTTTGTCATAGCTTTTCTTCCAAGGAGTGAGCATCTTTTGATTTCATGGCTGCAGTCACTGTCTGCAGTGATTTTGGAGCCCAAGAAGATAAAGCCTGTTACTATATGATACCTTCAAACTATACTATGTTTGCTTCTTGGTGTTTTATAACTTAAGTTACTCATGGGAAGGGGATTCTTCCTCCCATTAAATTTTCTAATTGATTATTGTTGATGTTGGAAAACCACTGACTTGTGAATATTTTTCCTGGATCTGGCTGGTTTGCTGAATTCTCTTTTATTCTAATCTTTTTCAGTTGATTCTCTTGGAATATTTTTTTAAACGTAGACAGTTGTATCTGCAAACCATAGCAGGTTTGTCTCTTCCTTTACACTTCTATTTTCTTTTCTCCGGTCATTTTACATTGGCTGAGATCTCCAGAATAGTTTTGAATAATATGATAGTGATATTGGGCATTCTTGGTTATTCCTGACTTTAACTGAAGTAGCTCTGGCATTATATTAAGTGTTGGAGGGAGGTTTTGGAGAGATACCCTTCATGTGGAGGTTTTAAAAAATTCCTAGTGAATTATGTTGATCTTTAAAAAAAAGTGAAACTGAAAATCCAGAAGACGTAGGTTGATGCTTATTTTTAGTTGTATTACTTTTGTAATTTAATGCCATGTCTTATTTGCTAAGGCTTCTCTGGTGGCTCAGTGGATAAAGAATCCACCTGCCAACGCAGGAGACACAGATTTGATCCCTGATCTGGAAGATCCCCTGGAGAAGGAAATGGCAACCCACTCTTGTATTCTTGCCTGGAAATCCACATGGACAGAGGAGCCTGGTGGGTTACAGTCTATGGGGTCAAAAAGAGTCGGACACAGCTTAGAGACTGGACAACAGCAACTTATTTACTAACAATTGTGTAGGATTTTGGGGTCTGAATTTATATAAGATTTATCTATAATTTTATCTTTTAAATGATCATTGCCCAGTTTTAATTGGAGAAGTATATTGGCTTTGTAGGAAGAACTGGGATGTTACTCTCTCCCCAACAGTTTAGAAAATAATATAATCTGTTTATTGAGGATTTGGTAGAATTTGCCAGTAAAATTATTTGAACATTTGCAATAATTTTATAGTTCAAGTTTCTTCATCTAATTCTTGGTCTATTCAGGTTTTCTATTTAGAAACAGATCTATTTTGTATGCATTTAAAATGTATGTTAATAAAAAGTCTTTCTTCCTCTTTCTCTCTTTTTACCCATCCTTTTGATTCTGAGTTACCACCTCCTTCTCATTTCTTAGTGTTTTAAATTCATCTTTTTATTTTCTTGGCCAGACATATTGAGGGAGCAGGCAGAGTTAGCAATTTCATTTATAATTTCAAAGGACTTGCCCTTGCTTTTGTTGTCAAGTCTTTTGTTTTCTGTTTCTTTAACTTCTGATTATTTTTCTTCATTTTTGACTTTCAGTCTATTTCCATTTTTCGTTTATTCACTTATTTTTTGAATGACAGTTCAGAAGTATCCCATGGGTTTTGCTGTATAGTACTCTCATTGTTCATTTTTAAACAGGCTGCAGGTTTATTTTAATTTCTCTTTAAAAAATATTCCTCTAAATAACCTTTGGATTACGTTTCCAAGTGGTTAAATTTTTTGTGGCTCTCTTTTTGTTTAATTTTCAGTTTTATTGCTTTGTGGTCAGAGAATATGGCCTGTGTAATTTCTGACTTTAAAAAAAAAATTATTGAGGTTTTCTTTGTTGCCCATCACATGATCAGTTTGTAATTGTTCCATGGATTTTTGAAAAGATGTGCATTTTATAAACATCCAAAAATATATTAAACTGTTTGTGTTTTTCAAATGCTTTATTACCCACCCCCATTTTTTATTTAATTTTATTTTTTATTTATTTATTTTTTACCCCCGTTTTTATAAATCCTCATAATCTGTCCATTTCTAGGAAGTATGCCACTGTCTCTTAACTAATAACTAATGTTTTTTACATTCCTCCTTGTATTTTCAATAGTTTTTGCTCTGTATATGTAATGAATATAGTAATAGTTTTTTTAGTGGTTAAATTTAGTATCAGTTGAAAAATTATTTTTGCCATTTGTGAGTCTTATTTTTTACCTTGAAGTTTGTTGCCATTTCTGCATTTTATTGACATATGCCTGGTGTCATTTTGTCAATTCCTTGTTCTTTTTTTAAAAAATTTGTTTTAAAGTAATTTAAGACTTCATGAAGAGTTGCAGCAAGAAGGCTCATAGTCCTCATGAACCCTTCATCAAGCTTTCCTCATTGATATCATCTCATGTCATCATAATCCTTTCCATTTTGACCTTTCTGGGTCTTTTTGTTTTAGCTTCTGTCCTGCCCTATTTCCCCCTATCTGTGATACACTGTTTTTTTAATCAGGAAATTTATGTGTAGATGCAGAGTGTGTTAATAGCTCAGTTATGTCCGACTCCTTCGACATTCTTTGTACTATAGCCTGCCAGGCTCCTCAGTCAATGGGATTCTCCAGGCCAGAATACTGGAGTGGGTAGCCATTCCCTTCTTCGAGGGATCTTCTCGACCCAGGGATCAAACTGGTTTCCTGCATTGCAGGCAGATTCCTGACCGTCTGAGCCATCCATATTTATTGTGTTTGCTTGTTTTAATTTTCAACTTCCTCTGCCACCTTAATTTGTTTTTGGTTTTCCACGATGTTTTTCTCCTGCTTATTGTTGGATTGCCAAAGTTTTCTTTAGTGTCCATTTTTCTTACTTCCATTTTTTATCCTTTCTACTCTTGCTGCTTGAATCCCACCCCCCACCTCCATTCTTACTCATTTGGAAGTCATAATCTTATTTCTCATTTTTTTCACTTAGGCTAAGATTTTTAGCAAACATATTTAAAGTTGGGCAAGAATAAATTATTATCTCTACCCTCAAAGATTCCCCGCCTGCACACAAATATTTGACCTTTAAATGTACCATGCTTTCCTTATCCTCTCTCTGTAATCTGTTCTTGGTTAATATGATATGGAATTTTATTTCCAGCTTAAAAAAATTCTGCATTGTGGTTTTGGAAATTATGTAAGAGCTGCCTTGAGCTTCACAGATACGTTTTCAGTCACTCTTTGTAGACTTAACTCTATTTTGTTGAGTTTCTTTCCCTTCTTTCTTAATTTTGCTTGATGTCTTCTTTCTTATATTTAATTTCCTTTATGTTTTTCAGAAAAGGTGCTGGATGGCTCCAGAATCTCTGTATAGCTGAGAAGTCAGAAATATATATATATTTTCCCTCTACTTTAGTGATGCGTTGGTTTGCAGTTGAGTTCTAGGTTTAAAGCCCTTTTGCTTGGAGCTTTGTCACCCTTACACTCTTCTGCCCTTGAGAAGTCTGATGCTAGACTGAGTCCTGCTTCTCTGTAGGTTTTTTTTTTTTTTTCCCCCTTTATGGAAACATTTAAGGATTTCTTTTTGTTCTTGGAGTTAGGAAATTTCATCAGGGTGTGTCTTGAGAGTCTTGTTTCGTTCTTCATTCTCAGCACTTGGCTTTTGTGCTCCAAAAACTCCAGCCTTTATTTCTGTTTTGTTCTTCACTCTGGAGAAATGAGTGAATACTGGGCCTGTAGTGAATCTCCAGGGTAGAGAGACAGTGAAGCCCTGTTAGTCAGATGATTTGGGAATGCATGCAGCTGGACAGCTGGTCGACCCTCTACAAATCACCCATTTCTCATCTGTAGAAGGCAGTGAGAACAGCTCTTGTCAATAGGGTGGTTGGGAGATGAAACAGGACACAGAAAAACACTTGGGAGTGCCGGCACGGAGGGAGTATCGGTGGTGGCAGCTGCGGTCTCTGTAATCCCCTGAAGGCAGCAGAGGTGGAGGAACGAGTGGGCTTTTGAACTGGACTTCGAAGAATGAACAAGATGGGAACCTTCTCTGAGCCTCAGTCTAGAGCTCTGCTCAAGATGATGGAGCTTGATAAGTTTATAGGTAATCATTATTCTTTTTTTTTTTAATTTCACATAGAGGGATATGACTTGAATCACTTTGGAATCTTAAGTTTCCTCTCTTCTTTCTCCTCTCTCCTTTTTCTCTCGTTCTTTTCTTTTATTGAGTTTATTGGATTGGCCGAAAAGTTTGTTCGGTTTTTTCCATAAGCCTGTGTAGAATTGAACGAACTTTTTGGCCAACCCAATATTTGGTCTTTCTGGTTGCACGCATGCATGCATGCTAAGTCGCTTCTCTCACGTTCGATTCTTTGAGACCCTGTGGACTGTAGCCCACCAGGCTCCTCTGTCCAGGTATTCTCCAGGCAAGAATACTGGAGTGGGTTGCCACGCTGTCCTCCTGGGGATTTTCCCTACCTAGGGATCAAGCCCATGTCTCTTACGTCTCCTGCAGTAGCAAGCAGGTTCTTTACCACTAGCGCCTCCTGGATGCAGGGGTTCGAAGAACCTTTAATTTGCTGAAGAGAAAGGACTTCAGACTTGCCTGCCAGAGCCTGTTTTAATGGACTAAAGGAAAAGTTGGACATCTTTGCACATGATCTGCATCTGACATGCCCTCTGGTGTCTCCTCTTTATCTGTTGCCACTCTCCTGGGCTACAGACACGGCCAGCACTTCCCCAGGGCTTGCATACAGTAAGTGCTCTGGAAAAGCTTATGGAGCATACGGTGAATCAGCGCTCCATTTTTCCTGCTTGGAGACATGATTGCTTCTCACTTCACTGGGCAGGTGCCCTTGCTTTTGCTGTTTTATAAAAGATTTTATTTGTGATCAAATGACAGACAGTTCTTTCAGAAAACGAGAAGAACTGGTTTGGACCGTTGTGAAACTCCATTTTAATAGCAAGAAGACAGAGCCCTGGCAACTTCAAAAAGGACAATCAAGAAATTCTTGTTTGCTCAGCAGAAAGAACTATTCAGAGTCGTTACATGGGTTCAGTCACTCCAAACTCCATATAATTCCAACTTCTAATGGCTTTTTTGGCCTCTGAGGTAATTGGTGAAAGTTTATTTACAGGAGTGTTTTAGGTTGGTTTCACCAAGTTGCTGACTGTCCCAGGCACATCCGGAAACATCACAGGAGAAATTCGGCTGGGGAGAGACATGGGTAGGGTGTGATTTCCAACATGTTTTCTCTGCTTTGGCATGGTTCACAAAGCAAACATTTTTGAGCGTCTCTTCTGCCTGGCACTGATGAGACAGGAGGGGAAGGAGGATGGGACTGAATTAGTGCAGGAGAGTGTGGTCAGTGTGAACCCCGCACCTGACCAACTCAGGAGAGCTGGAGGGGCGAGGGCAGTGTTGGATACGGAGAGGCTTGCCATGAAAGAGAGGGAAGGGCCTCTGGACAGTGGTTGCTGCGCACACAGAGCATCCCCATCGAGCACGGTGAGAGGTAAAGCGTGTCTGCAGGGCGCAGCCTTGCGTGCCGTCCGGCCGGGAGCCCCGTGTGCCGTCTACAGGGAGCCGTTGCCACCTAGCTGTACCTGCCTGTGACCACATCAAAGCAGAGGCCCAGGGTGGCCAGAGCTTCAGGGTTTGTTTGTTTGTTAGTTTTAAAGAGAAGCTCTAGATCTAGAATTTTATGTAACATTTCCTAAATTTCTAATTATGGCAACTCATTGAAAAATTTTAAAATAATGTAAAAACTCCCCAAACCCATTCCAGGCCACTAGCTGGTGAAATTTGTCGTGGGAGGTTGAGAGAAACAAGGATAAAGAGGGACTCAGCCCGCTATGACCTGTGTCCTCTCCATTGCCAGTGTCAGGAAAGTGAGCTTGGCCTTGAATTTTGAAATGGAGGCCAGGTGACTCTGGAGAAACCTGACCTTCCCTGACCTTATTTATTTTGACTTAGGGAATGAAAGTCAGAAGTTTTGGGCTTTTAGGTTTTCTCTTTATTACTACCTACCCCCCCCCCCCTTTTTTTTTTCCTTTGCTAAAACTGCATGGGGAATGCGGTGGTGGCAGATGGAGCTGGTTTGCCTCTTAGAACTTCTGAGCTCCCCTTGCCGCATGCTCCCGCCCTGCACGGTTCTGGTCTCATGTGGAATTTCTCCATTCCCCACCCTTTCATTCTGTTTTGTGCAATAATGGAGAGAGGGCTGGGTGAATACACTCTTGAGTCTAAACTAGCCACAGTAGCCATATACGCTCATCTTCCTCCTGAAGAAGATGGATAAAGATTTTGTTTAAAATTCTTTTTCTTAAATTTATAACACAGAGGTGTCCAGTCAAAATAGAATGTAAGCCACATATGTAATTTAAATTTTCTAGTATCCACAATAGAGGGGAAAATGGCAGTTGAAATTCATGTTAGTAATATAATTTATTTAGCCCTGTACCTCTGAAATGTTATCTCTTCGACATGTAACCAATATAAAAATCCTTTTAAGCTACTATATTATTATATTATATACTGTATTATTATATTTTAAATTTTGTACTAAGTGCTTGAAATCTATATTTTCCACATATAGCCCATCTCACTTTGGATTCGTTACAGTGTTTCCAGTGCGAAGTCACATGTGGCTAGTGGCCATCATGTTGGACAAGTGTGGCTGTAACAGGTGCACGGGAGAAGGTGATACTCCACAGACACGAAGGAATATACAGACCGAGGACTCCCCTGGCAGTCCAGTGGTTCAGACTTCGCCTTGCAATTCAGGGGGTACAGGTTCGATCCCTGGTGAGGAGGGCTAAGGTCCCACATGCCTCCTGACCAAAAAACCGAAACATAATACAGAAGCAATATTGTCACAAATTCAATAAAGACTTTAAAAATGCCCCCCCCGCCCCCCGCCAAGTCTTAAAAAAATATATACGAGCCAGCTGTGAACCAACTTCCCTGGTGATCCAGTGGTTAAGAATCTGCCTGCCAATGCAGGGGACGGGTTCGATCCCTGGTCTGAGAAGATTTCAGATGCCTCGGGGCAGCTAAGCCTGTGGACCACAGCTACTGAAGCCTGAGCTTTAGAGCCCAAGAGCACAACTAGGGAAAGCCCGCATGCAGCATGGAAAACCAGCACAGCCTTCAGTAAATAAATAATATTTTTAACAAAAGGGCACGGATAGTGATGCTTTCCCCCTACTTGGGTAGCTCTCCCTTCCCCTCAGGATGGAGTTCTATGGGCTCTTGTCCTCCCTTCAGCTCTGTTTCTCACTCTCCCTCCCTCCGCCTTACCAGACGGGCCTTCTCTTCTTCTTCAACATGCCCGGTGCCTTCCAGCCTCTGAGCCCTCACACAGACTGTTCCCATTACCTGAATTCTGCCTCCCCAGTTTCCACCCCCTCCTTGACCTTGCTGCATCTAACCAGTTTTCAGGTTAAATGTCCATTTTGGGGGAGGTCTTTCTTCCTTGCTCCTCCCGCCCCAAACTCCAGGCTAGATTATGTTTCCCTGTTTAATGCTGTCAGGAGGGGAGGAGTCTCTTTCTTCTCAGCACCCAGTACAATCATAATTATCCAGTTATCAGTGAGATAATCATTGAACATCCCTCTACCCTGTTAGGTCGTGTGCCCCAAAATCCAAAATGCAAGGACCATGAGTGCTTTGTTTGCTTGTTTTATGCACAGCAGCTCCTGTGGCGGCTGCAGAAAATAGATTATTAGAAAATAATGAATGATGCAAGGCTGAGATTCAGTCTTATAGCGGAACCACGGGCCATGGACCCAGAGGGTACAGACCCTTAACAGTGAGGCGGTGGGCGGGGGCAGGGGGTGCCCACCCCTGCTAATCTCCTGCTTTCTCACCAGCAGAGCCCACCACTCCCTGTCCCCCTCTTGACTGGCTTTCAGTTGCCTGTAAATTATATTTTTGGTGGCTGTTAATAAAAATATAGGGCTGGGGGAAAAAAAAAAAGACTTCTCCTAATAGAATTTTATTAAATGGCACTAGTTTAAAAATGTCTCGTAAAAAGTTAATTAATTTGGGATTTGGGGATGAAAGGCGTGATATAAATGTCAGTTATTATTATTACAATTTCAGCCTCACGCTTGTGCTCTTGATCCAGCCCCTGATCTGGAGTTTCTCCTACACCCGGGGACTGGCAGCTCTGCTGAAATGCCAGAGGCAAGTTTGAGCTTTGGGGCTCCATCAGGGACAGAGGGGATTTAGCCAAGTGAGGTCGTCCTGCCTTTTCATAGAGGATAATGCCAGGCCTTGAGAGCTGGCGCTACCAAATCAGGGCCCGGCGCGCTTCAGAGAGGAATGGTCTTGGAGCTCCTGGCCATCGAACCAGCCAGGAGCATCAAGGTCACGTGCTTAGACCTGGTCACAGACTCCTGTTGAGCTGTCAGACCTCTGAGAGATCAGAGCCCACTCTCACTTTACAGAAGGGGAAACTGAGTTTGAAGAGGGGTGGAGGCTTCCCTAACCGGTGGTCACATAGCAGGTTAATTAAATTTGTAGAGAAGAAGGCAGTGAAAGCAATTAGTAAAGTGGGGAAAACCTTCCAAAAAAAAAAAAAAGAATTCAGGCAATTGATAGGTGACGGGTCTAGAAACTGTTTGCCAAGGAAACAAGGAGTCCTGGGACTTCCTGTGAGTTCAGAGAGACAGACAGCTTCCCGCTCCTTCAAGACATGCGCCCTCCCCCATCATTCCCCTGACTGCAGACACAGTACCTAGAGGGAAGAGCTCCAGACCTGACCCCGTGTGTAATTACTTCCGTGAGGTGGGGGGCAAGCTGGGATGTTAATCACCATCACAGACCCATACATTTCTCTGCTGACTGTGGGCCAAGCAGTGAGGATCTGTATGCTTCTGTCTCCTCTTCTCTGCAGCAGAGTGGGAAAACACCCCTGGCAGGGGTGTGATGGGGAGCAGGTGGGCGGCAGAGTGTGTGGAAGTGGCAGCTTACAAGCGGGGCGTTTCATGCTCTTAGACTCATTTGTGTGTACAGAGCTGAAGGGGAGACACGGGTGGCTGGTTGGTTATCCAAGGGAAACTTCCCAGATATCCGTCCCTGAGACAGGATTCCCAGCCAGGGTGGTCCTTCTCATTTCCAATGATGGACTTCACCTGACTCTTCCAGCAGCCCATTCGTTCTGTTTTGCATGGCTGTGGGAGGGCCTACCTTCTCCTGTCTGTGATTCTCTAATCCTTGTTCTGTTTTCAGGATTAATCTCTTCCGTCCCCTTCCATGTGGACCCACTGTTTTTGTACCCCACGTTTCACTCAAACCGTGTAGGTCAAGTGTCTCATTAAGAGGAGGGGCTCAGAGAAGGTTTATACAATGAAAGAGAGAAGCAAGCTCATGCCCATCTGGGTCTCTTGACAGTCTATCCTGGGGCTTTTTAGCGAATCCTTATCCACCAGTGGTTTGGGATCTTCCAGGGTATTTGGGAATCCAGTAGAGCTGGATTTGAACCTGGGCTCATTCATGTAAATGATATATTTAAATCTTAGTAATTCTGTTTCCTCATCTGGACAGTTAAGATGTAGAATGTCTACCCTGCAGCATTACTGTAAGGATAAAAAGAGGTGATGTGTGTCAAGTACTTAGTACATGCACAGCAAACACTCTGGTATCAGGGATTACCCTGTACTCTTGGTGCATATGTCAGAGTTGGACCATAAGAAAGGCTGAGCGCTGAAGAATTGATGCTTTTGGATTGTGGTGCTGGAGAAGACTCCTGAAAGTCCCTTGGACAGCAAAGAGATCAAATCGGTCAGTCCTAAGGGAAATCAACCCTGAATAGTCACTGGAAGGACTCGATGCTGAAGCTGAAGCACCAATACTTTGGCCACCTAATGAGAAGAGCTGATTCATTGGGAAAGACCCTGATGCTGGGAAAGATTGAGGGCAAGAGGAGAAGGAGGCAACAGAGGCTGAGATGGTTGGATGGCATCACGAACTCAATGGACATGAGTTTGAGCTAACTCCAGGAGATGATGAAGGACAGGGAAGCCTGCTGTATGTAGTTCATGGGGTCGCAAAGAGTTGGGCATGACTTAGCGATTGAACAACAACAACACAACACTGATACAATTTCCAGGAGACAGCATCCTGGCCCTCCTCCATAGCAAGTTCCTTTGGTGTCCATTAAGTCCTGCACAAGACTAGACATATAGACTTCTAGAACCTTCCAATTCCCATGGCCACATGCTTCCTCCGATTATTAAGTGATTGTTCAATGGAACTGAACTGAATGAAGAGTTTTGGCCTGTGGTACAAAGCTCAGGATCACATTTCTGATTTGAGACCAGGCCTGCCACATCTCCCTGGCTGCTTCCTGCAGCTGGACCCAGCCCTGATGTGGCTGCTTTTGAGCAGGTACAAGGTCTCCTAGGCTTTTATCAAGTGAAAACAGCCAACAGTTGTCACCACTCCACTTGAAAACAAGTGCCATGGCTCTGTTTTTGTTTTAGAAGTAAAACTTTTTCTTCTCCTCCTCCCCCATCCCCTTCTGCCCCCCACTCCCCCCTAAAAAACTGCTCAGCTGCCTCAGACATTTAAAAGGCTTTTAAATTGAAACCCTGGAGCAACGTGGGGGGAAAGGATGAGTCCAGGGTATCCCCTTGGCCACCATCTTGTTGCCCTTGGTGAAGAGCATGCAGTCAGCCATTTGTCTTCCCATTGGTCGTTGGCAGAGCCGGGCAGGTTGCATTGAAGGAGATGCTGTGGCTCTCTCCATGCAGAGCAGTCTTCCCCGCCTGTCATCTTTATTGGATTTCAATGAATCTGTCTGCCCTGGGTCATATGTGCAGTGCAGCCCCATAAATGGTGCAGTGGAATTTCTGCTCCCTTTGTATGGAGGGCCTCAAGCGCACTCTAGCCTCATTGTCAACCCAAATGTGGGAAATGCAGAAAATTCAGCAGAACTCACTTCTCTCAGGCATCCCTAAGGTTTAGAATATGGCCGTTGTTGTCTTGTAGGCGCAAGCTAGTTAGGAAGTGGGGCGGGGAGGAAGGCAGACGGTGGAGTGGCAGGCAGTCTTCGCCTGCAGACCCAGAGTCTCACACTTGGCTGTGGAAAGGGCTCTAAAGAGATTTGCTCCTCTGGAGCTCACAGCTTTGCAGTCGTCAGACTCAGAGAAGGATCTGAGGAGGTGTGTGGCCTTGGGAATTGGACGGTTCTGTAAAGAATCTAAGCCCTCTCCATGTTCAGGTACCTACTGATTCGATCCCTGGGTTGGGAAGATCCCCTGAAGAAGGAACTGGCAACCCACTCCAGTATTCTTGCCTGGGAAATCCCTCGTACAGAGAAGCACGGTGGGCTACAATCCATGGGGTCGCAGAAGAGTTGGAACACGACTTAGCAACTAAGCAACAGCGACAAGAAGCCCTCCCCTCTGAATCTGAGGCTGAGATGTTTACAGACAAAAACTTCCTTGATTAAAAGGACATGTGTCATTTCAGCAGCTGTAGTTGATGCTTCAGTAGGTTGATCCACCTACTTTTGAGTGCCTGCTCTGTGCCAGGCATTGTACTGGGAGCCAGCTGTGCTGAGGTGAACAGAAGGGAACCCCTGGCCTCATGGCGGAAGGCAGTGCCCTCCACGGATGAGATGCGTGTACAGGCTCAGATGCATGTGGTGGCGTTATTGCTACACTGACTGGCTTGGGTTGGAAAGTGTGCTGCTTTCCTGGATTTCCTCTCTGTGGTCTGGAGATAGGAGTGGTTTTGGTGTGTGTGCTGAGGCTTCCCTGCTGGCTCAGAAGTTAAAGAATCTGCCTACAATACAGGGAACCCAGGTTTGATCCCCGGGTGGGGAAGATTCCCTGGAGAAGGAAATGGGAAATGGCAACCCACTCCAGTATTCTTGCCTGGAGAAGCCCATGGACAGAGGAGTCTGGCGGCCTATGGGCCATGGGGTCCTCCATCCATGGGGTCGCGCAGAGATGGACACTACTGAGCGACTAACACTTCCGCTTTCTTTTCACTGGTGTGCAACTGTAGCCCACCAGGCTCCTCTGTCCATGGAATTTTCCAGGCAAGAATACCTGAGTGGGTTGCCATTTTCTGCTCCAGGGGATCTTCCTGACCCAGGGATCGAGCCTACATCTCCTGTGTCTCTTGCAGTGGCGGGTGGATACGCCACCAGGGAAGCCCATGGTGTGGTTTGTACAGTCCCTCAAAGGCCTTTGGTTCTTCCTCCAGGTTGATTCCGCTGCATCCTCACCACAAGGTCATCCAACTTGAATGCCTCTGTTGTCAGGGTGCTCACTACCTCTCAGCTGTCCTCTTTGCCTGGAGGAGAAAGTTCCTCTTCATCCTGAGCTCAGAGCTGCCTGCCTCTGACTTCTGTCCCCAGGGCCAGAGAACCGTGTGCTCTCTCTGCTCAGGACCACCCTCCCAGAGTGGAGGCAGGTCTCTGGCCCCATACAGCCCTGCTCAATCAGCTGCCACCACACTGGCTTCCACTGGGGAAAGCACTGCCCGCCAACGTGTAAGTGTGTCACTGCCAATAATAGTGCAAAGGCTCCAAATCCGAGGGCCTTTCTAGGATCGTTTCCCGATTAATTAGGTCAGCGTCTCCAAAATCAATTTCCGTGAAGTCGCGCCGCCGCCCGGTAGCGCTGTTCCCTGCCCAGCCGGGCGAGTGAGTTGGCGCGGGAGGCAATTCCCCGGTCTCTGGTGCAGTTCAGGCCTCGTCTCTACCTGGGAAGAAAGTCACATTGTGCGTCTCCTCTGTGATTATCCTGACTTTTTATTTTATCTGCCCTCCCTCCTCAAATCTTCCATTAAACCCCCGTAGATCCTGCTTCAAACAGGCAATTAGACTAACAACGTAATTATATCCCTCAATGCTAATTGTAACTGGTTTAGGGGAAAAACAAAGAGAAAGAGGCTTCAAAATCTCTGGAAACTGAAAGCGGCTGTTATCATTTCCAGGTATTTCTCGTCCCCGTGTGTTTCTTTGGGAGCCCTGGCTACTGGCCGGCGGGAGTCTGCGTCCAGTAGCCCTGCCTTTGGTCCCCATCGCCCTTAGGACACGCTCTGACCTGTCCCCACCCCTCTCCCTGCCCTCCTGTACTTTCCTGTCTCTCTCTGCTCCTCTGGCTCTCGTTTCTTTGAGGCTCTATCTCAACCCTCTTTATACTTTTAGAGCCACTGAGAGAAGAGTGAACGAGCAAGGAGGTGGATGTTTTGGGGAAAATGACATTTCTTCCCGCTCTTGCCAACACTCCGTCATCCCCAGTATCTGTAGGCTCCTGGTTCGTGCGATCTCCCTCGGGGAGGCTGGAGCCTGCCACGTGACAAGGGTGCTATAGAGAGATCTCCTGCCTATCCATCCTCAGCATTTTCCAGGTCTCTTTTCCTGGCCAGGAACTGTATGTGCTCAGAAGTAAACAAGCGTTGGTCTATGCCTGGGGGCCACCCATGGCCTGGGGAAGAAGGCAGGCAGGTAGGTAGTGGAGCAGTGGGGCCATTGAGAAGAATGGACATCAGAGGGGATCCAGCTCTGCCTAGGGTGGCTTGGTGCAGGGGTGGGAGGCGGAGTAGGGCAGGGTGGGGATGCTGAGAAGCTTCTAGATGGAGGTGATCTCTAGGATGAGACTTGAAGGACGAGGAGGAGAGTTAGCCAGGCAGTGAGTGTGGGGAGCAGATGCAGGAAGCCTGGTGTGGCTGGAACATTAGGTGTAAGGAATATGTTAACGGGAGCTGGAAAGGAACGTGGCGTTTGCCTTGCAGGAAGAGGGGAGCCCTGTGAAGGTTTAAAGGGAATGGTCATATTTATATCTTACAAAGACCATGCCAACGGTTGGTGGAGGCTGTTGGACTGGAGGACCTTGAATGGAGGCTGGAGGCCTGTCAGAGGCTTTTGAAGCAAGCCTGGTGATTTTTTGGTTTTGAGTGCTGGCTGCCCAAGTATCTGCCCGCCTTGATGTCGATCCAGCTAGCTGTGTTGTGTGACTTTGAGATGGTCACTTCACTTCTCTGAACCTTCCTCTCCTTGCGAGATTAAAATGAGGCTAGTCATACTTACCTTTCCATGTTGTAGGGGGTGTGTATGAGAAATAAAGTCTGTAAAGTTGCTGGCTCTGTGCTTGATGTAGAATAAACATCGAAGTGGTACTTTTGAATAGGGATTGTGCCCACGTGGCCTGGGATGTTTTTCCAAAATGCAGGTACCCCTGTCTTATCAACTTGCATTTCCAGAGGAGGGAAACTCAGGCAATTACATGGTGATGGACTTGTTAAGAACCCCAGCAGAACGTGATAGCTCCTCAGTTATCACGACTTTTACCATTTCTGGAGCTGAGTCCCAAACCTTGGCCCCTTGCCTCGGAACAGATTCCTGGTTCTCTGCCATTTTCCTTTTCTCAGAAACAGGGTCTCCCAGTTTGACGCTGGAACGTGCTGATGATGTTTTCCTTAGGGTGGATGTCACGCACAGTGCTGCTTGGAACAAGCCTGGTGTGGAGACTTTGTCATCTTTCAGATATCGATGAGCTTGGAACCCTGCCTTCCATAAATGTGTGCAAGCTTTTGTGACACCCAGTTTGGGACATGAAATCCCAGGTATTTCAGCCCTCAGTTTGCCATCAGTTATGCAAATAGGGTGTTTTCATTAAAATTTCCATTAACTGTTTTTTTTTTCCCTCATTTTTTAAAGCCAGTGAGCAATTTATAGATTCATTAACTTTTTACTACACTTGTGAAGTCGGGAAGAGAGGAAAAAAGGAAATGAAATATTTGGTAGTCCTTAAATATGGAGGATGGAAAAGCTGAATGTTTAGAGCTTGTCTGTGGGAGTATTAGGAAGGCCTGAGATCTTCCAGAAGAATCCAGAACTGGAGCAAGGAACACCATCCCTTCCACTCTCTTCTTCCTCTTATCCCCTCCCCCAGAGCAGATCCATCCTTTTGTTTGTAGCATTGATCATTGTTTCCCCAGATGGCTGTCTTTTCTCCGATGATGCACCTCCCCGCCAGGAAGCCCACCACTTCTGGGCAAACCATGCTGCTCTAAACGTTATTTCCTTATTTTATTTTGCTTGCTTGCTTTGAGCCACACCCTTTGGCATGCCGAGCTTCCCGGACTAGGGATTGAACCCGCAGCCTCTGCCATGTCAGTGCAGAGTATTAACCACTGGACCACCAAGGAAATCCCCTTATTTCTTTATGTTGTGTTGCAATTTGATTATTTATAGTGCTCTTATTTCATTTTTTTTTTTTGGTAGGTGAGTTAGTTACAGCACTGTAGTTGAGTATATGGGCTTTGGGGCCAGGGAAGCTTGGGTACAGATTTGCTTACTAGCTGTGTGATTTGGGGCATGTAACTTTACCTTTCTGAGCCTCACTTTATCTATTAGTACATAATGACAGTAATATTAGGGATTCTGAGAACGTGGCAATGATATTCTTCACTGCACACAAGTGGCGAGGATAAAATGAGACGGTTTACTGAAGAAGCCAGCTTCACAGTCCAGACTGTACCGTGCACTGGACTACTCAACTGTGAACATTCTCGCTTGGACCTGGCTCCCTGCAACAGCAAGTCACTTTGCCTCTCAAGACCTCAGTTTCCTCAGTTCTGGAGTGAATGAATGATCTCTAGGTGATGAGGATGTTGGGTGATTTCTCACATATTTAATGAGCCTTTTAGAGTCATTGGCACAGCATCGTATCTCAGTACACACTAGCAGTCATACAGTTTTTGTGGTTGCAGTTATATACAGCATAAAAACCTCATTCTCAGGGTCTACTGCATTAAAAAGGCAATAGGCCAAACATGACCTCCCCCGGAGCCTCTTAGGGAAAAGGCCAGTGCTTAAAGATATTCCTAGGTCATCTTGACTCACTCCTAGGTGGAGATTGGCTGCTCTGAGTGCTTCCCAGGGGATTGGTGTGTACCTGGGCTCAACCATCATGTCTACTCAAGTAGCTCCATCCTCGGAGGACACAATGTAGATGCAGGCCTTCGGAGAGTCACAGATCTTTAATCTGGAGAAGGGTAGCATCCCAGGAAATTTCCTTGTCCAGATACCTGCCTTTACAGATGTGCAGGCTGGGTCTTTTAAAGTTTCGTGAGGTTTTCCTCAAAAGTAATAGTGATAGAAAGCTTTCTAGGAAGGAGAGGAAAAAAGTCATATATTTTTAGTCATCCAGGGCTGGTGCTTTTTGGCATATTGTATATGTGCATGCAGTGTTTATATAAAATTGTATATATATTTTTGACTTTGTTCTTGATATTTCACTTTAGTACGTAAGTGTTTTTCATGTAGGTCTCCACCATTCATAAGCATCCATTCTGATGGCTTTGTAAGAAGGTATTTATTTAATTGTTATACATATAGGTCATGGGCTTCCCAGGTGGTGCTGGTGGTAAAGAGCCCACCTGCCAATACAGGAGACATAAGAGATGTGGGTTTAATCCCTGAGCTGGGAAGATCCTCTGGAGGAGGGCATGGCAACCTACTCCAGTATTCTTGCCTGGAGAATCCCATGGACAGAGGAACCTGGCAGGCTATAGTCCATGGGGTCACAAAGAATTGGACATGACTGAAGCAACCTTGCAAGCATGCATATAAGGGTCACAGTGATGTGTTCCGTTTTTGTACACGTAAGACTTTATTTACAATAGTGTCCACTGTTATAAATAGCACAGTGGACATCTTTGTGCATGAAGCCTTTTCTTTCTCTCATGCAATATTGATAGGATTTGTTCCCCAAAATGGTTAAAGAATATGAGAGTTGGTAAGTTGATTGTGACAGTGCACCAAGGTAAAATTAGAGAAAGGCAACAGTGGATGTGACAGCTGAGGGCACACAGCTGCTTTGGAGATTCTTTAGAAGAATCCCATTTGGGCAGGTTGACATGGCGGAATGCTTCCTTCTCATCCTCCATCTTAGCTGGGGTTGGAAGCTGATGACTTGTTTTATTTGCCCAAAGACTTCAGAACAAGCCATGAACTGGTGGCTGGAACACTGATTTTTTTTTCTTTTAACATGCCTAGCCTAAAACATGTATGCCCTTGACTGCAGCGTCCCACACTGGGCTTAGCAGAGCACTGTGCCTGATAAAGCTAACACCTGTGAAAGGGAGTTGGAGATGGCACTAAAATACATGTGACCTCACTCATCTTACTTCCACTCTGGGCCTTTATTTTCTGTCTGTATAACAGACCCCAGGCTCTAAAGACTGTGCATGGATGAGAAAGTACTGTATTTTGTGCATCGAAAGTGTTCCCCACTGAAGTCAATCAGGGAAGGAGATTCAAGCTTAATTTTGAATAAAGTGTTAGTGGTTGCCTGGTACAGGGGAGGTCGGTGCTTTGAGTAGACTTCTGAGAATCATACAATGTCTTCAGATGCCTCCTCTTAACTGTTAAGTCATTTGAGCTTCTGTAGTTTTCCAGTTTTAATTAAATGTAGGCATTTTCCATATTCTACTGCTTTGGCTGTCAAGTTTGCTGACTATAGATACTGTGATGGGTTGACATTTTGAAATGAGCTTATTGATGGAGAAATAATGGTGGTAACAATGAAGATAGTGGTAACTTACATAGCGCTTAGTCTGTGCCAGGCACTGTTCTAAGTGCTTTACATTTATTAACTTTTATCACTTAATGATTTCATTTAATCAATTTATTTCATGCAAGAGAAGCAAGACAGGGGATCTTGGAAAGGAAGACAGGAGGCAGGGGACAAAAGGAGGTCAGTATTTGTCCTGGAAGAAGACTTGGATTTGAAATTCTGCCCTGCCAGTAACTAGTAACTGTGGGCAAAGTTCCTTAACCTCCACTCCCTCCTTTCTCAAGTGGAAATTGTGGCTCCTACCTTGTAAAGGATTAAATGAAGTAATGGATGTAAAAATCCCATCAATCACTAACCAGCTATGAGTCACTGATAGAAAATGTTATTCCTGCCTCACCCCAGACTCAGGATTTGGGAAAGTTGGGTCTTTTCCCCCTTTAAGGATACTGTGTAGATGCTTTCTGTCTGTTGGGCTGTGTGGTAGGCTCTGGGGAATCCAGAGGCATGGCCTCTGTCCGGGGAAGATGTATGGTCCAGCTGGAAAGACAGGTCATAAAAGGATGACTGAATGTACGAGCTGGTTGATCAATACTATTTGAATGGCTCAGGCAATAAGAGAACAGGGGAGCGAGGTCGGCCTAGGAAATAGAGCCTTTGGTGAATGCGAAGGGTCCTCTCTTTCTTTGCAGAATGTAGTGTGAAGCTACGCCTTCAGCAGTAGTCGGGACAAGGAGGGACACAGAGTTGAGTCTGTGCCCCGTGGGACAGGAACACACCTGTCTTTTATGATACGGTTCAGAAGCCACCACCATGCCGTTGCAGTGTGGATCTGGAGTAGCCTTTGAGGATGGACAACCAGTTCTGGGGTCTTTGCAGCCCACCCAACTGGCATCAGGCTTGATACCTCAGAGCCTCCACTCCTGATCCTTGGAACACAGCGTTCTAGATCTGGTCTGGAGATGCTTCTAGAGTGTCCACTGGGTGCTTGGGTCATCCAACTAACATTAAGGACAGCTAGCTTTTCAGGTGACACTCATGGTGAAGAACCTGCCTGCCAGTGGAGGAGACAGAAATGTGGGTTTGGATTGGGAAGATCCCCTGAAGGAGGGCATGGCAACCCCTACTCCAATACTCTTGCCTGGAGAATCCCATGGACAGAGGAGCCTGACAGTCTACAGTCCATAGGGTTGCAGAGAGTCAGACATGACTGAAATGGCTTAGCACACATGCTCACAGACTTCCACGTTATGTGTTTTCTGTAGTAGTAGGTTTCTCAGCAACGGCCAGAAGCAAAAATATGTGGAAAGCCATTCAAGCACCCGCTGTGTTGGGGCACTAGGACTGGAGGGCCAGGCTTCCATTTCTGACTGCCAGGGTCCTTTCAGCCCTGAGCTGTGCCTGCTGGATACTGTGGAAGACAGTGCGGGTCAAGGGGAGACAGTCGTTGCCTGTGAGGAAGTTACAGTCTAAACAGGGCAGTGGGACCCAGGTGGGCCTGTGGCAAGCTGTGAGGACCCTACTGTCGAGTAGTTTCAGCCCTCCAGGCGTTTTCGGATCTGAATTGATCAGCTTTTGGTTTGCCCTCAGCTGCATCCCTTTTGTTCCTCTTTGTGCTGTGAATGGCAAGAAACCGCGTTTCTCAGATATCCTTGCTCTCTCGCCTTCAAATGGTTTAGCCAGAAGGATGCACAGCAGGAACGTTGGGAGACGGCAAGGAGGGAGAAGCCGGGTGTTTCTCCCCACGCATCCCCTGCCTCTCGTGGTGTTTTCTGTGTAGTCCCAGCGCCTCCCTCTCTGAACCACTCCCATCGGGGCGGTGCCTACGGAACTGTCCCAACTCCGGTTCACACCACGTGTTCCTGTCTCTCCCCAGGCCTAGAGGACGTAGCAACTGCTCCTCACGTGCTAATCCTCAGTTGGTTTTCCGCCCCCAAATGTCTTCTCTACCCAGAGCTGAAGTAGTTTACGTGCTTGGTCATGTCCAACTCTTTTCAACCCTTTGGAATGTACTCTTTGCAACCCTTTGGACTGTAGCCCGCCAGGCTCCTCTGTCCATGGGGATTCTCCAGGCAAGAATACTGGAGTGGGTTGCTAATTCCTACTCCAGGGACTCTCCTGACCCAGGGATCAAACCTGTGTCCCCTGTGTCTCCTGCATTGCAGGTGGATTCTTTATCCACTGAACTATCAAGGAAGAAGTAGCTTACTCTGCTCACATCCCTGTATTAAACTGCCTCCACTTTAAAGATCCAGAGTGGCTTCTCCTCTTCAGCCCCAGACCCTGAAGAATGTACCACCCAGATCAGACCCCGTGGAGCCTTTGGCTGTTCCCACTGTGAATAATCCCATGCAAGCCATGGTAAAATAATGGATGCCCTAATGAATTCAGGATACCATGTTTTCTTTCCTCTGCAAAGAAAACAGAATTGTAGAATAATTTCAAAACAGTCTGGCTGTCTAGATTTCTCAGCAGGGCGCCCATGGGGATGTGTAGAATTACAGTCTTTCCTTTCTTCATGGGCCTCTCATTTTGAGGGTAATGGGCGACTCCTTCCTTTCCAACTGTGAGAAGAACTATTTTGATTTTTTAAAAAATTTGTGCAGTCATTTCCCCCCTTCCCCTATTTGCCTGGGCTGTTGATCTTGTGATATATTTATAGAGATTGTGGTTGGCTGACCAGGAGTTATTTTGCAATAGGAATTTGTAAGATTTCTACTTTGAGCATGTGTTCCAGACTTTTCTTTCTTTAAAAAGAAATAAAAAAATCTTTCTTAGAGCATCCCCTTTGCCCTTCTGTAATTATTTCTCTTTCACAACCAAAGTAAGCCTTCTGTTTTGCATAGTTTTTTTATGTGTATTCCTTTTGTCTCTGGTCTTCTCTCCTTTGGTGTCTCTTTTTAACTCCAGATTTTAAAAGGCCATGGTTCCTTCTTTGGGTAGGAATGTTTTCGCAAATGAGAATGTGAACACTGGAAAAAGGGTGCTTTAGGGACCAGGAGACCTCTCTTTCTCTATCTGTAAAAAAAAGAATATTGGGCTGAATTCGTGGGGGCAAGCATGTGACTTCCCCAGCTTTACCTTACTCACGACAAACATCAGTAATCAATCACAGCACTCTTCCTAGAGGAGCGCTGGTGTGGCCCCAGAATCCTCAACACGTTGCCCCAGGCAGCCACGACTAATTGAATAGAACTGGCACTGAACAAAAATGCCTGTTTGCCATTCTTGGATTAGATGATCCCCTCAACCCCATTCACCATAATGGTTCTCTAAATATTGGCGGTGTAATTCCCTTACTCTTTAAATCAGTTGAAAGTGAAAGTGATAGTCCCTCAGTCTTGTCCGACTCTTTGCGACCCCATGGACTGTAGTCCACCAGGCTCCTCTGTCCACAGAATTCTCTGGGCCAGAATACTAGAGTGGGTAGCCTTCCCTTCTTCGGGGATCTTCCCAACCCAGGGATCGAACCTGGGTCTCCCACGTTGCAGGCAGATTCTTTACTGTCTGAGCCACCAGGGAAACCCTTTGAATCAGTTGACTGACCTTTATTACATTCCTGGGTGCTGTGGGACCACAGAGGAGCTCTAAATAAAAGCTAGCCACCCATATGGGACTTGTAGTTTGGTTGGAAGCAAGGCTGCAGAGAGTGGCGATGGTCCGAGGTATGCTCAGGTGCACCGTTGGTGCTGTAGGAGATTGCCCCTGTGGTCAGGGAAGCCTTTTTGGAGCAGGGTCAGGGGTCCAGCGGGTCAGAGTGGAATGTAGTCTAGGCAGTGGGACAGCTTGAGGAAAAACAAGTTTCAGAACTAGGAGGATCCTCAGAGCTCATGTGGTCAGAACTTTCTAGATTATAGCTTGGGAAACTCGCACTCAGAAGACTTGCTCAAATTTTAGTAAATGATCATTATTTAGCTGACATTTAATACATGATAAATCATTTTAATAAATGATAATTATTTCTGTAGTTGATACTTATACAGCACTGTGTGTCAGACAGATTTACTTATTTTTGGTTGCCCTGGGTCTTCGTTGCTGCGCGCGGGCTTTCCCTAGCTATAGTGTTCTGGGGCAGTTCTTCGTAGTGGTATGTGGGCTTTTCACTTTGGTGGCTTCTCTTGCTGTGGTGCACAGACTGTAGGCTCATGGGCTTCAGTAATTACAGCACAGGGCTCACTAGTTGAGGCTCACAGGCTTTAATTGTTTCTCTGCGTGTGCAGTCTTCCCAGACCAGGGATTGAACCCGTGCCCCCTGCACTGGCAGGCGGATTCTTATCCCCTGTACCACAGGCAAGTCCTGTCAGGCATTGTTTTGAGAGCTTTAATATATTAGCTGATTTAGTCTTAAGTAACCTTGCGAGGTGACCACTATTATTTTTCCTGTATGGACAGGTGAGAAAACTGAGTCCCAGAGGGTTAAGTGATTCACCCAGTGTCACATGGCTTGTAAGTAGTGTGGAGTCAGGGTTTGAACCTAGGCATATCTGGCTCCAGATTCTCTGCTGGGAACTTCTGAGCCTAGTAAATCCAGTTGAGAGTCATCAAAATATGTTGTTCTTATTTTTTTTTTATTCTATTAATCTTCCTCACCACCACCACCAGTGGAATCATAATGACAGCACCCAGATCTCTGCTCTTGAGAGATCTGGCACCCGTTGAGAATGTTACAGACTTTGTATATTTTGATATACCCAGCAGCTGTGATTTGTGGGGATTTTTCTCTCTTTTACATATGAAGAAACTGAGGCTGTGAGGGGTGATATGACTGGAGGCAGATCACAGAGCTACATGGTGTTCCAGGCAGAATTTGAAGTCAGGCCTGCCAGACTCCAGATGTCAGAGTTCGAAGGTTTCTGAGAGGTCGTGAGTCCGGCAGCCTCACTAGGTGGGTGGGTAGATGAAGGCCAGGCATTGCCTCTGCCAGAGGCAGAGTCTCCTGGCTGGGGGTGCTACTGCTCTTTCCTCAGGGTTGTCCGAGCATGCATGCATCACCACGCCCTTTGCTTGGTCCTCTTGAAGAGGTCTGAGGTCCCCATTGTTGTTCAGTCTGAGTCATGTCTGATTCTTTGTGACCCCGTAAACTGCAGCCCTTACTTACTGCCTTATTTAAAAATACCTAAGGGTGGTGGTCGTGGTTTAACGGGGTTGACTTAAAAAACTCTGTCCCCCAATTCCCCAATTCTGGGTTCACCAATTTGAAGCTTGATACACTCTGCATTCATAATGGATTTTCCCCCCCATGAAGCAAAAAAAAATTTTTTTTAGCCACTCTCCCCAAGTTCCTGCTGATCTGAAGCGAATATTTATCACGTATTTAATGAGTAATCTGAGTCTTGGCTTGGTGAGGCTGGACCAGGACATAGTTTATGGCTGATCTGGTTTTAACTCGCTCCAGGCGGTTTTCCCTGGAGTTTTCTGTAAAATCATAAACCTGGAGAGAGAATTTTTGTGGAATCCAGTCACATGACTCGCTCTTTTGTAAATTGAGAGATTAACTGTGTGACGGGAAAGAACTGAGATGCAGTTCTTTTTTCAAAAGAAAACAAGCAGAGAGCATTTGTGTACCTGGAAGAGTGGGTCCTCTCCTGAAGGTGGGGAGTGTCACTCGCCAAGGTCACCCTGCTGGGCCTTGGAACATGGCGCTGGGTTTGAGAATGTGAACTTGAACTTGGAGCATCTGGATTGGAGGCTGGGCTGGGGCTCTTCCTAGCTGTCCCAGCACCCTGCAGACTCCGGGTCCTCGCCTGGGCAGTGGGGGTGAAGGTGGTCCCTACCACTCAGGGTGGTCGTGGAGATGAAATGGTGCACATGATGCCCACACCCTGGGCTGGCATCCAGGAGCTGCTCAGTGCATGTTGAACACTAGGGATTGCTGGCGTTATCCCCCTTGAGGCCCCTTATGCTGGACTAATAATCCAGGCTGACCCTGTGCGGGAGTGAAGGCCTCGCTCTGAGTGTGAGACTGATGACAGACTCAGTTTGTCCTCACAGCAGCCTGTGAGGTGGCCACTTGCATCACTCCCGTTTTACAAACAAAGGCACTGAGGTGCTGAGAGGTCAAGTCACTTGGGCAGGGTGCAGTTAGCAAGTGGCAGGGCTTGTACCCACCCCCCCCCCCCCCCCCCCCCCCCCGCCTGACCTCCCGTGCCCAACACCCCTGCTGCTGGGGCCCTTCTTGGTGGTTCAGCCTTAGAGCCTGAGGGCTTTTTGACTGCTGGGCTTGGGGAGGGAAACTGGGCTTTACCCTTGCTTAGCTCAGGCTTTACCTGACCCTCCCTGGGTGCTGGCATCAGCCCCCGAACTGGTCTTAATCCCTGCATATCACCCCCTCCAGCAGCCTGTTTACAGACAGAATCCCTGTTGTTTCTCTGCAGTTGTCTTATAAATGCAAAATTATTTCAGTATAAAAAGTAAGAAAACAAAAACTAATAATCTTGCTGGACCTCACCCCAGGAACAGCCTCGCGCTTTTTGATGCAACCTTAGAACTCTTTGTGATCCAGCCCAGCTGAGCAAATAGACTTTACACTCATTAAGCAACCAGGAACTATTCTATTCTAGATCCTTTAGGTCCAGGTAGGGACTGTGGGCTCCCATTGTGGTGGCATCCGGCACCCTGGGATGAGAATGAGGCTTGTGGTCTAGGGGTGAGTCCCACATGGCAGCCCAGGGGAGGCTGTTGCCCCTCCTCTCTGAACCAGGACTCCCCACTTCTTCTGAGGCCCTTGAGTCTGGCTTCAAGGGTGGAAGGGGATTCACCGTCTACTCCCAGTCGTCTGCATGCCGTCCACGGCTGAGAGGTTTTCAGTAGCTGCAGTGGTGCATTTCTTTTTAAACCTGTCGTTTATTGAGCAACTACTGCATGCCAGCTCCACCCTGAGCACTTTCCAAACGCTGTCTCAGGAGATGTTTGTCACTCCCAATAGCCCTAGGTCTTGGAGCATTCTCTCTTCCACCACAGTTCCCAGAGCATCATCGTCTCTTCTCTGGAAGATGGCCGTGGGCTCTGTGTTGGGCTCCCTGCCTCTGTGCTGTAACCAGTAGTTGCTTTCAGAGGTGCACATGCCTTCTGAGTAGCCTATGAGCCTTAGAATAAATCTGAACTTCTGCAGCCTGGTTTACAGGTGCTCAGTAGTTACCAGCTGCTGGTGGCACTGACAGAGTCGGTGATGATGGTGGTGGTGACGATGGTAGTGGTGGTGATAGTGATGGTGCTGGTGGTGATGAAGTCAGTCCTGCTCCAGTCTACATGGCTGCCCGCCAGAGAGGAGGAGAAGCTTGCATAAAACAGAGACAGCCTGTGCTGGTTCCGTTCCCAGGAAGCCTGATGTTTTCTTGACACGTCTTCAGATAGCAAGGGCTTGGGGAAGAGCAGAAAGACATGCGTGGTGACCTAGAGGAATAAAGACACTGGTCGTTTCCTCTGGATTTCTCTTATAGTTGGAAATCTGGCCAGTCAGTGAGGGGCCTGCCTCCCTCGGCCTCTGGGTTCTGGCCGAGAGCCCCCTGTGTGAGCCTGGCCATGTCAGTGGGCTGGTTCCTTCCTCCAGAATTGGAGGCCCTCGGAGAAGGCTGTAGCCCCACAAGATTCAGAGACCCAGACTTTCCAGCTGGGCCAGATGGCACCCTTCTGCTGGCCCCCTGGCACCCAGCTTGTGTTAGCTCCGTTTGCATTAGATTTTGCATTCCCACTATTGAATGGGAGTGCTGTGTGCCCTGTTCCAACATCCTTCCTACAGGAAAGCCCTTCCCAGCTCTGTCATCTCAATGGATCCTATTGTCAGAGATGCTCAGGGAACCCAGGCCTTTCCTTTCGGAGCAAGTCTCCTAGTTGATAACTATAAACTGATAGTGTGAAGTAAATAATCACGGCCTGCCTCCCCCCGCTGTTCCTGTTGCTATTGTGTCCCCAGTGATCATCTTGGTACTAAGCACATAGTAGGCACTTAATGGGTAGTATTTTGGTGAATGAGTAAGGAGTCGTGTCTGAGTCATCATAGTGTCAGTCCCCCAAGGCCTTGCTCAGAACCACACATCTAGTCTGAACTCTATAAATATCTACTGAAAAATGGTATCAGCCTCCTAGGTTCCAGTTCTTTTAACCCACAGTCTTCTCAGGCAGCCTCCACTCCTTCCCTCAAGCTTCGGACCCTTAAAGCACTCAGTGGCTTTAAGTAACCGTGTTCAGTTGGGAAAATAAATAGAAAATAAAACCACATACCACATGGTAGAAACATACCACTGATTGTGATCTAAGAAGCAGGGTCTAATTAGGGAATTAATAACATATTTAGTTCCCTGGGAATGGAATCCTCTTTTAACTTGCAAAGCTTGTTGTTCAGTTCTGATACAGTCACCCTTAATGGGTGTTTTTCAGGAAAACCTGGTGAGTAAAAGTGGGGGCTACCTATGTTTGAATTGGAGCCCAGTGGTTGGAAAGGAAAATGGTTCATCTACATTGTTTAGGGCCAGGGTTGATTCATCAGTTCTAGAGATGAAGGGCCAAGTATATAGAGGAAATGACCATGGACTTAGGTGAGAAGACCTGTGTGAGCCCTGCCCAAGCCTTGGGCCAGCTGTGTGACCTTGGACAAGTCACTTGGCCCCTCTGGGTGCTTGGTTAATTCTTGGTCAAAGGGGCATAAACTGCGTTGTCCTCTTCATGGGTTTATTTGGAGGATTCAGTGCACTGGAACAGTCTGTTAAGTGATAGGCTAATGATTAATATTCTCATCACCAGAGGGATGCAATTCCATTTTTCTTGGTCCAAGATTTTTAAAATCTTTCCCGATTCTTCCTTTTTATCATGTCTCATATCCAGTTTATCAACCAGTCCTGTTGGTTCTACCATCTCATATATTCAGAAGTGAGAATGCTTCCTCAGTTCCCTCACAACCCTTGCTCCAGCCACCTTCATCTTTTACCTGGATTGCTACAGTAACCTCCTTGCCAGCCTCCCGCCTGCCTCCATCCTTGCCCCGTAATCTGTTCTCAACAGAGCAACCACAGTGATTTTTTTAAAAAATGGAAGTCGAATTATATGACTCTGCCCAAACCTTCCAGTGGCTCCAGAGTAAAAGCCAAAGGCCTTCAGTGGCTGTGAGGCTCTGCACAGCTGACCTTCCCTCATCCTCGCCTGGGCTGCCCTAGACATGCTGGCATCCTGTCTCTGCATTGAACACACCGTGCACACGCGTGCCCTTCGGTCTTCCCACTGGCAATTCCTCTTTTCCCAGTCACCGCATGACCAACCCCTCACCTTCCATTGTTTTCCCAGTGACATCTACTTTGATCAACTTATTTAAAATTGCAGCCCACAGCTCTTCCCTTGGCTCAACATTCAGATGACCCCCCTGCCCTTGAATGTAATTATACTTGATTGTACGTGAGTGTGGGCTTCCCTGGTGGCTCAGTGGTGAAGAATCCGCCTGTAATGCTGGAGTCACAGGAGATACGAGTTTGATCCCTGGGTCAGGAAGACCCTTTGGAGAAGGGCATGGCAACCCACTCCAGTATTCGTGCCTGGAAAATCCCATGGACAGAGGAGCCAGGCGGGCTACAGTCCATAGGGTTGTACAGAGTCTGACATGACTGAAGCGACTTAGCATGCACGCACACAGGCATACTAGAGTATGGGGCTTCCCAGGTGGCGCTAGTGGTAAAGAATCTGCCTGCCAGTACAGGAGAACAAGAAATGTAGGTTTGATATCTGGGTTGGGAAGATCCCCTGGAGTAGGAAACGGCAACCCACTCCAGTATTCTTGCCTGGATAATCCCATGGACAGAGGAGCCTGGTGGGCTACCGTCCATGCGGTCGCAAAGAGTCAGACATGACTGAGCGGCTACCACACATACTTGAGTGTGATCACCATGAGGACAGGGAAATAATAACAGATTCAACCATATTTGCCTAGAATAGTGTCTGGAACATAGAAGGAGCTCAGTAAATACTTGTGAGCTGAGCAAACAGCTTCTAACTTGAGTCATGTGACTCACTGGGACAAAACTTCAAGTTAGATTTGAGGGATCCATTGGTGGTTGGGAAGGAAAGAGATATGTAAATGGGGCTTGAGTTGTTTCAGACCCACTTGTCCTCCTGTCCTCATTAAATTGTAGGGGACATAGACTCATCCTCTGGGCAGGTCTGAGGCTCTGGTAGGTTCTTCTCAAAGGTTTGGTGCCTTCTGTGGGCCTCCAGGTCAGATGCACTTGGTTTCATTCACCGCTGAGGCTGAGCACCTTCCTGCAGAGTGAGTGGTACCAGTTGGTAATTTGAAACAATTTCCATGTGCAAACTAATATACGTATGTGTAAAGTACACAGAAATGTTTTGGACCAATACGCATTCGATGCTTGTGAATGTAACAGTCACATGACTTAGTAAAAGTGAAGATGAGGCTTCAAAGGGATTTGAACAATCAGGGAACATCCCTTCCTCTCCCAGGTGCATGTCCACGCTTCCCTTCCAAGGGTGGAAGGAAGCCGAGAAGCAGTGAACACTGGGGGTATGGAATTGTCCACCAATGGGATTGAGGTTGTCCATTCAAAGCCGAGCGTAGTACATGACACATAGTAGGCTTTCAAGAAATATGTGTTGAATGAATAAAGGAACGATTGATTATTGAAGATTGATTTTCATAGCTTACCCATGTGTAATTGGCAGTGCAATTTATCATTCATCGAAGCAACCTCAGTACCAGAGAAAGTGAAAGTGAAAGTCACTCAGTTGTGTCCGACTCTTTGTAACCCCATGAACTGTATAGTCCATGGAATTCTCTAGGCTAGAATACTGGAGTGAATAGCCTTTCCCTTCTCCAGGGGATCTTCCCAACCCAAGGATCAAACCCAGGTCTCCTGCATTGCAGGTGGATTTTTTACCAGCTGATCAGTATTACCTGAGAAATAGTAATTAATGGATTCAACCATATTTGCTGAATATTTGGCTTGTGCCAAGCCCTTAGCTGGGTGCTAGAGACACAACCACATGTGGGATGTGGTCTTTATCCAGGAGGAGTCTGGGGCAACACAGGCTCTCCAGGAACTGTGGTCCCCGTCCTGAAGAGCTGGTGAAAGGCACTGGTGGTAGTGTGTGAGCCATGTTGGGAGAACAATGAACAGGGACTAATCAGATCTGATGGGGGGAGGACGACTCATTTAAGTCTCCAGGGAGGAAGCAGTTTTTGAGTTGCAGTGGGGGAGGGAAAAGGCAAGATCTTAATTATACCACCACGGAAATATGCTGTCTCAGGTCTGTCCTGGGCTTGACTGCTGATGCGCCATCTTGGAGATGCCCGCTCCATCTTCTCGGAGCTCCAGGGCCACGAGCCCCCACGTTTCCAGTGGCCCCTCGGCCCCCCTGAGCCTCTGGCTCTGCTCTCTTATCGCAGAAAGGCATTTCATTCTTCCACATCAGGCAGCCAGGACCCAAGGAGCTGTTTTCCTCCATTGTGCAAGCATGACAAATCATTAATTTTTGATTGATTTGCTTAGAATTATGGGCGCCCCAGCATTCTTTCCGCCGCTGAACAGCTGTATAACAAATGAATGTATCAGTGTGCACAGAAGATCGGCGATCTAAGAGAAGCAATTACATTGGACACCCTCCCCCACTCTCACCCCTTCCCGGGCAATGAAGGGAGGAAATTTTTACCAGAAATTCCTCAAGTGGCTTTAAAAAAAAAAAAAAAAGCCTTTTTATAATTGAATTAAATCTTTATCTCTTCATCTTTTGCAGCAGATTTCCAAACACACACCAGTTCCCCACGTGCTTGCTTGGGTTCCATCCATCCAGGAAGAATCTTTAATAATGAAATTTCAACTCATGAATTAAAACCAAAATGGAAAAAAGGGAAAAAAAAAAAAGGAGCAAATTCTACCCCTCCTTTTTGCTTTTTTTTTTTTTGGTCGCTGCTATTCCTTTAAGATTTTGGAACCGTACCAGTGCACTAAATGTGACCTCCATAACTTTTAAATTAAGAATTTATGCTGGCTTGAAATTTATGAAATATTTCAGCATGAAAGAAAGCCTTTTTCCCTCAGGAAAATTGAGCAATAAATCACAGCACTGTGGATTTACTGCCCTGGAGCCAGCGAGAGATAGGATTTTTTTTTTTTTTTTTGCTTCATTCTGAAAAAAAAAATGTAATCATATAAGACAGCTTAGCTGCTATCCTCCCACTCTCTAGAATTTTTAATTTCAGCTGTTTCTGCTTGGATTTATTTCCAATATTCCTGCTCGGCTTTTCAATTTCCTCAGTTATTAAATTTTAATTCAGTGCATTAGCATTTAAATTAAAAAAGGGTTTATTTTATCGAAATCGTTGGCCAGCCCCCATCCTGTAGCACACGAATTGCCTGTTTCTGCCATTTGCACAAAATGTGAAATGCAGCTAATGTCTTATAACTTACATTTGCACAAATTTAGAAATAAAATTTCTGGGTTAGGAATAATATTTTCTTTCCAAGAAAATCCTTAACAAGAGAATGGAAAAGAACAACTCAACGTTCGTTTGGGAGGGAAGAGGAGGGTCGAATGAAACCAAAAATAGCCTTGCCCAGGCCCTGAGAAGAAGCTGGTGTGGTAAGGAATGGGTGGGGCTGGGTGCCCTTGTGGGAGCTGAGTGGGGCGGGTTCTGGGTTTGGGTACCTTTACCCCCACCTGCGTAAGAGGAGGAAGGTCTCTCATGAGCCTCCTCCCCACCCCCACCATATTCCATTTACCCTTGAGAGGTCTGGTTAGGTCTGGTTAGGTCTATTCCACATAAAGCGTCCGAGATGAAAGGAGGTGTGATGATCTGATGATTGAACTCTCGTGCCTCCTGCCCTGTGTTTACCTGTGAGAACCTCAGGTCCAGGGGAAGGAAAGAGCACGCTCAAGGTTGAAGGGGAGACCCAGACAGAGCCAGGCGGAAGCCGCATCTGTAGGCGCATGCAGTCCGCCACTGGACTCTATCAGCAGTAGAGTTTCCATGCCTACACCTACCTGGCCTCTGCTTAGTACTTTACCAGCATCACTGTGTTCACTGTCACTGACCAGCCCTTTGAGAAAGCCTCAGGGCCGTGGGGTCTGGTAGATGCTTATGACCTTCTGTCTTGCAGCTCAGGATTCAGATCAGGCCCCAGGACAGGCTGGGAAGACATGTGCCTCGGTCCAGGCCTGACTCTGCCTCTCGCCCACCTGCTGTGTACTCTGCTACAAGCCACTCTGTTTTCCTGTGCCTCAGTTTCTTGGGCCCAATAAATGGTACCCTTTATAGCTGTATCTAGGGTTGTTAATGATGATGATTATTATTACAGCTGGGCTCACACTAAGTAGTTTTTTGTGTATAGCTTATTTATCATGTTTAAGTCTCCCTCCAGTCCCAAGAGATGGATCCTAGTGCTGGCAAATTGCCACTTTGCAGATGAAGAAACTGAGGCCTAGAGAGTGCAGATGACTTGCCAAGGCTTGTACAGCTCAAAAATGGCAGACCCAGGACTTGAATTCAGACCCTCTGACTCTTAAGTCCTGTGCTCTTGAACTTTGGTTCAAATTGAGAATCAGATCAGGTTACATTGGGCAAAAGTGAGTTTGTGGATTGGGTCAAATTGAATGAAATTGCTGGTAGTAGACCATTTGGGCCCAGGAAAATGGCAATATCAACTTAATTCAAACAGTAAGACTTGCTTTGAGATATTTCTGAGGACACAGACAAAGCCAGCCTATCACCTTAGGGATCTCTACAACTGAGAATCGGTGTCCTCAGCACTGTGGCTGGTGGGAGTGGGAGGCCCACAGAGGCTGTCCCCTGTCACTGAGGTGGTCTGGTTCACTTTGGTTCAGTTCAGTTGCTAAGTCTTTTCTGATTCTTTGCGATCCCATGAACTGCAGCACACCAAGCTTCTCTGTCCTTCACCATCCCCAAGTTTGTGCAGATTCATGTCCATTGAGTCGGTGATGCCATCCAACCACTTCATCCTCTGTTGTCCTCTTCTGTTGCCTTCAGTCTTTCCCAGCGTCAGGGTCTTTTGCAATGAGTCCACTCTTCACATCAAGTGGCCAAAGTATTGGAGCTTCTGGTGGGTCTGGACTCAGTCCCAGAGGCTGAGATTGAGAGATACTGTGTTATTGACATGTGCTCTCTTGAGCATCTCTCACTTGTGGTCCATGGTCCATCTCTACTGCCTTCTCGTATCTGCTTCTCATATGTGCCAATAAACAGACATTTCCCATCCTGCAGGGATGTGGTCTTCCCTCATTATCCCATCCCATCTAGGCTTCTACAGAAAGATTTGCTTGGACAACTCTGAGCGTTTTTAGCACTTTGTCTTAGTTCGATAAAAATGAGTGGAAAACGAAAATGTATGTAGCTACCAGTGATGAGAAGTTCAAATATCATGAACACAATAAAAGGGAAAATGGGATCATGCATGGAGATGGGCAGCTGTGCCAAAGAGAGAGACACTTTTCCCTGCCCAGTTGCATGTTCAGTACACTTGAACTGGTCAACTGTGTGTGAAATTATGTGTGAAGGAAAAGGACAAAAAAAAAAGATAACATTAAAGATAGGTGTGAAATTCCATAAATACACGCATTGAGTTGAGTCTGAAAGGTGCTTTGGGAGTTTTACCGTGTTTAAGCTCTCTGGGGACAGAATTTCCACCCCTGCCACTTTTACCTTTTCAGATTCGAGCATTCAAACAACGCTTCGCATTCGTTTTCCTTACAAGTTTGAGGAGTGCAAGATGTCGGAAAGAGGCTATAGTTGATCCTGTTCTTTGGCTCCTAGTGAAACCGTCTTCTGCCTTCTTGTTTCTTCCATAGAAATGATACACTGGCATCCCACAAGCTGCTCCCTCCCAAGCCTTGTGTTTCTGCCTTCTTGTTTGTCCTTCACCCGTCCGTGTCCTTCCTGTGGGCAGTGGGGGCTGTGTACATTCACCCCATTTCCCAATTGGCTCTCTTGAGTGTTGGAGGGAGATAAAATATTCCAGAGTGGAGGAAGGTGGGTGTTGGAATGATCCACACCTGGGATTGTAGCTGTGGGATGTTGGATGAAAGTGAAAGTGAGAGTCACTCAGTCGTGTCCGACTCTTTGCGACCCCATGGACTATACGGTCCATGGAATTCTCCAGGCCAGAATCCTGGAGTGGGTGGCCTTTCCCTTCTCTAGGGCATCTTCCCAACCAAGGGATCAAATCCTGGTCTCCCACATTGCAGGCAGATTTGTTACTAGCTGAGCCATGAGGGATGTTGGATAAATGACTTAAATTCTTTGACCCTCAGTGCCTCACCTGTAAAAGGGGGAGATTGTGTATGTGTGTTGGGGAACCTGTCCAGAGGATTAATTGAGAGGCGTTAGTGCTGGATGGGAAGTTGCCTGGGGGAGTGAGTCTTGGTATCCACAGGGGAATGGGTGGGGAAGTAGACAAGACGGGGTGGTGGGGACTGTGGCTAACCAGGTATGTCAACTCAAGGTGACTGGTCACATGGGACTGCGTGTTGCTTTCAGAAGCTGAACATCTGGCTTTGGGGGGGATGAAATCCCTTTATTTTTATATATTGACTATTTAAATCGAAGGCCACCATCTGGTTTTGCCAGTTTGCAGCTTCTCAGAGGCACTGGTTAACAGGTAGCTGCTGCTGTTTTTAAGTCCTCAGTCCTTCGTTTGCAACCCTGAATTTCAAAAAGCTTGGAAACAAAAAGGTGTTTTCTAACTGGTGAGGCGACAGAACTTGACCAGAAGGGAGAAGAGGCGAGGTGGCGGCTTCATGGCGCCCATGCGCTGGCTGCATACGTCTCACTATAGAAATATCAGTGTGCTTGAGCCCTGGGTGTGCCCCAGACCCTTCCAGGGTTGTTGCAAAATATAGAACACATGCACCACATTACCTTTCTAAAATTGGAAAGATTCTGAATTTGGAAGCACATGTGTGCTCGAGTTTTGAACCTGCATTATTCCAACTGTGATTACTATTATCATAGATGTTTTCACAAAGCTGGGCAGTGCATCTCCAACCATGGGTGGTGGAAAACCCATGGCCTTAGTTTTTCCCATGTCCATGGCCTTAGCATTGAGGTCTCCCCAGCATGGCCTAGGTGTCAGGATCCCTGGGTATTTGTCACTCAGTCCTCATGACACTTCAGGCAATTCCCTTCTCTTCTGGGGCCTCAGTCTCTCCATCTGAACCAGAATTTTATGATTTCTGAAAATTTCATTTGGTTAGCCTTATCTCCCCATCCCCCACCCCCCAAATAAAAGCAATTACAAACCAGCGTTCTCTTGCCTTCCTCTGCTTGCAGGGCTGGGGGACAGCCTATTTTAACATAATAGGATTTTCCCCCTCCAGTTGGTAGGAATAAATCTGCGGCTACTGTTTTATTGGAAATCCCAGCTGAAAATAAAAATGGTGCAATTCAATCTCAGATTTAGCTGGTTACTTACTTTTCACTGAGTCCCAGGAGCTCTGTGGTTGCTGGGTTTATGTTGGCAGTGGGTGCTCAGCTGGATTTAAAGGGCCAAGCAGGTTGGTGGTGGAGGGTGAGGCAGGGGTTGGCTGTCTTGACCCCCTCTTGCCACTGGGGGCAGATTTTTCCAGCCTGGAGGAATGGAGCAGGGGGGTGGTGGCCTGCTCATCCCTCTGAAAGCTAGTGTTTGAGTGGGAGCTTGGTAGGGTACAGTGGGCAGCCTCCGTGTCTTCCTCTTGGCTGATGTAGGTGTTCTGGGTTTCCTTTGCAGGCTGACGGAGCCAGTGCAGCTGGAAGGAAAAGCACGGCAAGCAGGTACGCCCCCCTCTGCTGCCCCCCACCACTCCCCTTTCCTTCATCCCTGGTCTCATGACTAACAGCCGCCTGTCACCTGAGAGAATGGGTGGTCCAGGCTAGCCCCCTTTGCTGAGAAGAAGCCATACTTCCCTGGAGGACATGGAGCTGTGAGTAGCACTTTCCAGCCCTCCTGGTACCCTCTGTGGGCACCTATAACTGGAATCTAAGGATGACTCAGTGCTGAACTGGCCTTGGCTGCTCAAGTTAGGGGAGGCTTGGGGGTGAAGTGCAAGACTGGACAGGAGGACCTAGGATTGAATCCCATCTCGACTGCCTCACTGTGAACTCCAAGGGTGCCCATCCTAGTCTGGAATTCATTGGCCCAACTTCGGTCTTGTGCTCCTCTCCTGAGCCTGTCCCTCCAAACCAGGAGGGTGGAATATTCTGCCTAGCTGGCAGGGGATGGTGGGAAGGTGGTCCCCAAAGGAGAACGGAAATGTCATGACTGAAGATAGAAGGAAAGCCGTGCTGGACAGGAGTAGAGGTCCACCACCAGGGGCGCAGGCAGACACTCACTTGGTATAAACGTTAGTGCTATTCCTGCTGTTCATTAGATAGAGCAGCTGGAGTGGCCAGATGACCTTTATTTAGGGCATTGACGGCAAGAAGAAGGCAAGGGACAGCCCAGGGAGACGGCTTCCCCGGCCACATCCACAAAATGTAGGACAGGCTCCAGGATTACCGACTGGAGCTGGGTGTGCCAAGCCCAGGAGGATGCCCTTCAGCTCATGGAACACTGGTTCTTTAAATGTTAATAGATTTTTATGGGGGGAAAAGGGTTCTTTGACCAAATAATTTGAAGAATGGCGAGTTAAAGTCCGCAGATTTCTTGGCTGTGGAGCTTTCCAAAGCATTTCACATGCTAAGGTGCTTGCTTGAGAGCATCCGAGAGAGAGAGGAGAATGACATGTTTCTCAAACTTACTTAACTTTGGCATGCTTTTATTGAAGTTTATCCCGTGGGGCCAGTGTTCTTTGTAATGTGCTCTGGGGAACCATAGGAGCAGAAGGGTAAGGTGCTCAGCTCTGTGTTTCAGGGAGATCACCCTGGCCCCCGTTGGCAGGGTGGATTGGAGACGGCTCGTAAGGAGGCATTGACACCAGGCTGGAGATCGGTGTAACCCACCCAAGCCAGCATGGCCTGGCTTCCACCCGCTTCCTCATCTTCTCGATTGTCTCCTCCTTGCTCAGTCTGTTTTAGCTACCCTGACCTTCTAACTCTGTAGACCAGGGGTTGCCCAGCTTTACCTATAAAGGGTCAGATAGTCCTTTACAGTCCACAGGCCATAGGTCTCTGTGGCACCTCTGGCAGCATAATCCAGAAACAGCCACAGATGATGCGTAAATACACGAATGGCCATAGTTTGCCAGTTCCTGGCCTGAGTCTTTGCAACTGCTGTTCTTTGCCTGGGATGTTCTTTTCCCCAAGCTTTCCATGATCTGGGCCCTCTCACCCTTTAGGTCTCAATGCCATCCTGCCCTCTGAGTCCCTCCTCTGAGCCCCTCCAGCCCCACCTGGGCCTGTGTCCCTTGTGGCCTGTTTATGCTCTTCACTGAATGTATTTGCGTGCTTTTCTCTGCCCCTCAAGCGCCAGCTCCAGAGGCCACTTCTGTCTTGTTCGGTGCTGTGGGCTGATCCCCAGCCAGCACTCAGTGAGTGTTTATGGGATGGGTACCCTGAGTGAGGGGAGTGAAGATGGGATAGTGTAGGGGAAGGGAGTGTGGGCTAGACTGAAGGGCTGAACAGTCCAGCTTGGGCTTGGGAATCTGGACAGTGACTCATGTGGCCAGTGGCTGCCCAGCGCCCTTGTATGTCTCTCCTGGGCCCCTGATATTAGAATCTTGCGTAAGAACAGTGTATGAGGCTGTGGCTTGTGAGGTAGTGGGAGTCCCTAGACTGCCAGTGCCTGGAAATACTTCCTAGAGCTGAATGTCAGGACTGAAAGGGGCCTTGGGCTTTGTCTAGTCACTCCCTTCGTTGAACACATGGAGAGAGAAGGCCCTGCTCAGGGTCACGTGCTGAGTGGGTAAAGCAGTATCAGGCCTTGACCCTCCTAAGCTGGTGCTCCGTCTGCTTACTGATGCTGTACTCAAGTGAGGGTCTAGCCAGCCGCCCCACCACCCTCTCTTGTTCATTGAGTACCTGCTAGGTTAGACCCAGTACTCTGTGCTATGGACTCAGATGGATTAGATGCTAATTTATCCATCCAACAGACATTTGAGCGCCTGCTCCGTGGCAGGCACCTTTCAAAGTGCTGGGTCTGTGTCTGTGAACAAATTTCTCTTCTTTCCTCATCACTGGTGTGTGGGTATGGCCCTTGCCCTCACTGTCTAATGCATGAATCTCTCCCAGGCCACTATCTCTGCCTAGTGACCAGAGAACAGTAGATGGGTTTCCCCGCAGCGCTAACAGGCACCTGAAGCTCTGTGTTGTGTCTTATCGGCCCAAGGCTGTAGTGAGAGGGACAGGAGTGCTGAGATCAGTTAGAGATGCCTGGCCGGGTCAGCAGAGGTGGGAGGTGGTCTTTGTGCCCCTGTGTGTTCTCCCTGATTAACCTGCGTTTGCATACATTTGCTAACGGAGCCCCGTGTTGTTACCACAGTGCCAGAGTGTACACCAGGAAGGGTCAGCCCAGACCTTACCCTATGACTTGCGATATAGAGAAAAAAAATTCTAAAAATAACTACATTTACTAAACGATATAATCTTTACGGGGCTTCCCTAGTAGCTCAGCTAGTAAAGAATCTGCATGCAATGCAGGAGACCCAGTGGTTCGATATCTCCTGGAGAAGGGATAGTCTATACCCACTCCAGTATTCTTGCCTGGAGAATCCCATGGACAGAGGAGCCTGGTGGGATTGCAAAGAGTCAGACACAACTGAGCAACTGAATGCAGCACAGCCCGTAATCTTTATCACAGCTCTGTGAAGGATGATCTTATTGTCCCTACTTTACTACCAGAGAGGTATCCAGTTGGAAGTGAGCAGCACAGCCGGGGTGCCTACCCGGGTCTGACTCTTCTGATGCAGCTGCCTCAGCACTGTGCCCTCCTGCTGCTGTAGGAAGTGATCAGTTTACAGAGCTTAGAGGAGCCTGTGAGGGGACCAGGGCTGGGCCATCGGCTGGGGTCTTGCCCAGAAGGCAGGGCCTCAGAAGGAGCTCACGAGGGAGTTTATACTGATTCTGTTCTTCAAGCTAATAGAGCATCTTTGAAAGACCAGAGCAACGGCACTGTCGAGTGGCCCAGTAATCAGTGTGAGAAGTGAGTTCTGTGTTAAACGTCCAGAGAACATTGATGTAGCCCTTAGCTGATGCCCTTGGTGAATTTGACCCTTGGTGGGGTTGCAAAGATTGTCCGGCGTGACTGAGCCCGGATATTGGGTTAGATTGGCCAGGTGGGGTGAAGAGTCTTGGATGCTTTGTGACACGTTAGACTCACGCAGTCCCTGCTTCAGATGGAGAGACTCAAGCCCGAGGCTCCCCGAAGTCAAGAGTGAGGCTGGATGGTCCTGGCTGGGACTGACCTTGAAGGACCTGTGACTCTCTGATCTCCGGTCCAGGCTGTGCTGGTCATGCTGTGTTATCACACCAGGGTCTGCTTTCGTCCCAGCGCCTTCCTTTTAGCCCAGAACACCTCGTGTTGTTCCTTCTCCAGAGGGCCTCTGGCTAAACCCCAAAAGCAACAGCATATGGGCTGCTAAGGAATTAGTGTTAAATTGAGAGGGGCAAGAAGAGGTGGTGTTTCTGATCCTAGGAAACGACCGCCAGTGGTTTGGTTTACTTCCCTGTAACCCATCCTGGGTCGGTTTTACAAGACCAGAGATCTCAGCTCTTGAGGTTAACGCTAACCTGGTGTGCAGGTTACAGATCACGTAGCACAATGCAGCCAAACCTCACTTATTCTAAGAGGCGTGGAGGGCTGTGGGGCCTTAACTGTAGAAAATTCTAACATTCTAAATGCAGTTTTCATAATCAAGTAAATGTAGCTTCAGCCTTGCTGTAATGAAGAGTTAGCCGCCCCCGCCCCGCCCCGTTTTTTGTCAGTTGAAGGTTTTCAGAGTTGGAAGGACTTTGTCGATAATCTGGCCCAACCCTTTTTTCTGGAGATAAGGCAGGCCAGGGTTAGAGGCAGTGAGGGACTCGTTTGTTCGACGTGTGTACCAGTTGCCTAACAAGTGACCCAGGCCATATAGACAGGGAGACTGGGGTAGAGGAGAAGGTGATAAGGCCAAGGCTCATTCATTCATTCCACAAACACTTACTGAGTGCCTGCTGAGTTCTAGGGTCTGACCTTGGTGCTGTAAGTATAGTGGCGCACAAAACAGAAGTCCCTGGTCTTGTGGAGCTCATGTTCTTGTGGGAATGGAGGAGACATAAATGCTGAAAATATATCCCTTGTCGTATGGTAAGACGTGCTTTGGGGGAAGGGCAGAGAGGGAGATTGGGAGAGTCAGGAGCAGTGCATCAACAAGAAGGTGACGAGGGACTGAGGCAAACAGTCATTTGGGGATGTGCATTCTCAGCAGCGAGGACAGTGGGTGCAAAGGCCCTTGGGCAGGAGTGTGCACAGTGTGGCAGAGCAACTGTGAGGGGACTGATGTGGCTGCACAGGGCCTGGGAGACTTTTATCAGGACTTTGGCCTCTACCCTGTGTGACACGGGGAACCACTGGGGGTGTTGAGCAGAGGAGTGACATGATTTGATTTTAAAGGGATCATTCTGTCTGCCAGAAGAATAACCTGCAAGGGGCTAGATGTGAAAGAGGTACTGCCAAGAGTTCAGGACAGGCAGGACCTTGGTAGGCTTGGAAGGGTTTCTGAAAGGCCATGTTTTTCAGGCCTCGAGAATTCATTTCAGCAAAGCATTTTGTGAATCCTGCATTCAAAATGCACAGCCTTCTGCTTGGTCCTGGGAGAGCCTCAGAGTGGAACAGGATGGTCCCTGCGGCTCCCACTTTGCATGCCTGGTCTGTGGGGCATCTCATTCACCCTCTCTCTGAGCCCACACTGCCTGGTTTCAGATCCTGGCACCACCTACTATCTGGTTGTATGACCTTAGGTTAATTACCTGACCTCAGTTTCCTCGTCTGTAAAATGGGGGGTTATATTCATACTGCCCTCATAGTGGTGTCAATGAGGATGAAGTGCACTAATGATGATATGTAGGGACTTCCCTGGTGTAAGATTCCATGCTCCTAATGCAGGGGGCCTGAGTCTGATCCCTGGTCAGGGAAACAGATCCCACATGAAGCAACTAAAAGATGCTGCATGCCACAACTTAAAAAGAGAGAGAGAGAGAGATCCTGTATGCTGCAACAAAGACCTGGCACAGGCAAATAAATAATTTTTTTTTAAGTGGTATTATAACCCTTAGCACAATGCCTGGTCTGTAGTAGATGTTCAGTAAATGCTTGTTTGTATTGCCACTGTCACTGCAATGCTGGATTCCAGTCCTAGGAGGAAGGAACAGTAGCTGGCAGTTGACTTGTCATAGAGCCTGGACATCAGAGGGAGCCTGGAGGTGGGGATGACTGTGGGGTGAAACTTGTGTTTGAGGGCCCCCCACGACCCGCTTCCTGTGTCCTGCAGTTTGCACATCCCAAGTGGCCCTCCCAGGGTCCCTCTGAGGCTCCAGTTGGCATCCCTCCTCGCAGGGCCTGAGAAATAGACTTGTTCATGTCAACCAAATAATCAGATGGCTTTGGGCCTTGCTGAGTCTTGTCCTTTAAGCCAGGGTTTTTCCCCCAGTGGATGGTTAAATCTCATAACCACATGTGTATGGCTGCATAATTGTTTTTAAATAATAGCTTCTTCTTGTTTAGCATTTTGACTTTCAGCAGGAAAGTTAAAGTAGCGCTAAACAAATTAACCTTATTTGCACAAAATTCCATAGTCCAGTAGGCCTGATGCTGGTCAGTGACCAGGATGGTATTAGCAGAAGGAATTATATGAGAACCAGCTCTGGGCGTGTTTTAGTCAGGCGCCATCTTCATCTTGGGGGCTTCCCTGGTGGCTCAGATGGTAAAGCATCTGCCTGCGATGCGGGAGACCCAGGTTCAATCCCTGGGTCAGGAAGATTCCCTGGAAAAGGAAATGGCAACCCACTCCAGAACTCTTGCCTGGGAAATCCCATGGACAGAGGAGCCTGGTCGGCTACAGTCCATGGGGTCACCAAGAGTCGGACACAACTGAGCGATTTCACTTTCACTTTTCACGTTCGTCTTCATCTTGACTGTAGGTTTGTGTTCCTATAATTGGAACTCATTTGATTTCCAGAAATGTGTGTTCTCACCCTACTAAACTTGGGACCAGAGTTTGGCTATAAAAATCATAAATTGCAGGCTGACTCTAAGGGTTCATCTACTTACTCCAAAGGGTCTCCTTGGAGTTGAGTTCACTCTGCTTAATCAGTTACTGTTAGCTGCACAAATAAGGCAGATGCTGGAAAATTCAGACATCCTTGGGATTTTCCTCTGGAGACGGCCACAGAAATGCAAACTGCAAGTCATATGTATCAAAAATGGTGAATCCTTTTTCCAAATGGCCCTGTGATTCTCAAGCTTGGGGTGGTCCAGCAATGGGAAGTGATTGGAGTCTTTAGGGAACCTGGATTCTGTCCAACCACCCAACCTGAGTTTGCCACCTGTACTCCTTGAGAAAATTAAGAAATTTCTCATGAAGCTGCAGTTACCAGTACAGAGCATCCGGAAGTCTTGTCTTGTCCTGAAGAAACTCAGTCTTGAGAATGGAACCAGGATGATATGACCTGGTTGCTTCTTGAAAACTTCCCCCTTTTAAAAATTTATTTGATGGTGCCAGGTCTTAGTTGTGGCATGTGGGATCTAGTTCCCTGACCAGGGACTGAACCCAGGCCCCCTGCGTTGGGAGTACGGAGTCTTAGCCCGGGTAGTCCCTTGAACCATTTCAATGACAAAAGCCCCCAATCTGAGAAAGCAACCCTGGAGACGTCCACAGCCTTGCTGTTTATATCGTTCTCTCACCCTTGGCTTCCGCCTCCTCCAGGTTTCATGCAAACCACGATGGTTAAGAGCATGGGTACCTCACACCCAGCACCTTGATCACAGCACCTTCCCATCCTGCAGTGAACCTGTCCACGTGTGTGCCCACCTCTCCCTCCTCTTGGTTGCTGGTGTATGCAGGGACCCCTACCCTCCCTTCCTTTGGTTTCCACAGGGGCTAAGCATCCCTCTCCTGCCTTCATCTATGAGTTCTCCGCCTGTGACCTAAGAGCTCCTCTTTTCCACAGTTGGACCACACTTCTCATGTTTTGCCCGACAAGTGCTTGATACAGGCAGGAGAAGAGAACTAACAGTTATTGAGCCCCACTACGTGTGTGGTGCTGTGCTGGGTGCCTTGTGAACGTCTCTATGCTTTAATCTTCTAAATAACCCTTCGAAGTTAGTGCTTCTACATCAGGAAAGAGAGGCGTGTGCAGGTTAGGAAGCTTGGCAACAGCCCGCACACCTAGTTTACCATCTTCAAACCCCTTGGGGAGACTGGACTGTGTATTGAGGAGTCCGTTTGTCTGTCTGGGGGCGGCACACCTCTGGGCAGTGAGGGGCCAGGCTTGGGTGTTCGTAGTAGGGCATGTGGATGGAGCTGGCTGTGCATTCCAGATCCCAGACAAGGCCATCAGCTGATCTGGTGGATGGAGAACAGAGGGGTGGAGGCCAGATGTAGCGCCAGGATGGGGCAAGCACGGTGGAAGGACGGCAGAGCTTTCTAAGCCACTGGGCAGCTCCCGGCATCAGTTGTCAAGGTGGGCAGGAGAGAAGGGGTACAGTCTTGTCGGGAAGCCTCTTTACATTTCATTCCAAGGTGAATGGCCAGGGGTGTTGGGCGTCAGTGATCGAGGCTAAGTCACAACCTTGGTAGGAAATAACGTTGATGGCAGAAGGGGTGTATTCTCTGTTTATACACCTGGCATGAGAGCCTAGGTATAGCCTCACTCTTCATGGTTGAGTCCCCTGCTCCCCAGGGTCTGTGTAGGACACCATGGGTGCCCTGGAAGATGCAGGACAGTGGGCATAGGCTCCTATGTGGCCTCCCTTCCCCACCTGCCTGTCGAGGGCATTGTAAGAGGGTGAGAACTCCTGAGTCTGCAGAGTCCCAGAAGTCGTGTGGGGAGAGTCACAGAATGGTGGGTCTTCAGAGAGCCATGCTCATTGCTAGCTGGTACGCGTCATACCGCAGACAGACCCATTGGAAAACACAGGCAGTGCTTCTGTGTAAGATACTGTTAACAACAACTCTTATTACTGACCGGGACCAACCTTCCATGTGCCGTGACTCCCTTGAAAGAAGTTTCCAGCTTTCCCCAGAGGGCTCCACCTGCTAAATGTTGGAGTTTGTGACTTGACAGCCGTTGCTCAAGACGCCTGCTCTTCTCTATTTTAGGTTTAAATTAACCAGGGAATTAACTCTTAATATTTAAGTCTTCACGCTGTCTTTCCAAGCTGCGGTATTACCCAGCGTTGTGGCTGACTGACAGCCATACATTGAAGAAAATTAAGTGCCTAAAAATTAATTCAGACTAATGATATATTTATGCATTGTAGGATATTTTGAATTTCTAGACTGTTAAGAGTTGTTTAATAGGTTAATAGTTTTTAATCTATTAATCTAATCTTTCCTACTTGACTATTTATTAAAATATTTCAGTGATACATGACAGAAGTGGATAATTCTGAGGGTTATTAAGGCATGGGTGATGGCGTGAAGATTTGGATCACGGGTAGAATAGTAAATACAGCTGCCTTGATACTGGGGTTTCCAGCAACTGGGGTTTTGCTGTAGGTTCTTTCTCTTTTGGCCCTTCCAGGTTAGTAGTGAAGCTGTGACCTTTATCCTCATGATTTCTGTTCTTGTGGCTGAAAACAGGAAACTTTTTACATCCAAAGGACAAGTGTGAACACAGCCGCCTTTCTGGGGCACATCAAGGAGAGCTGAAGGTCAGCGCTGAACACAGCCCAAGTACCTTTCTCTGTGGCAAAGATGGAGCCCTCCATTTCTTTGTTTTCTTGCATTTCCGTGTTTTCTGTTTTTAGCATTGAGCATGTGCCTGTTCAGCCAAGATACTAAGGAAACAGTAGGAGACAAGGAAATGTACACGTTCCCCATCTCTCGGAGCTTCCCGTCATTCAGTCTTGTATTTCTTCCTTCATTCAACAAGTGTTTTTATTGTTTTCTCTAGAAAAAAAAAAAAACCAGAAATCATCCAGATGATATTTTTAAAAAGCCCAGGGATTGGAGTCAGACAGACCTGGTTGAATCCTGCTTCTGTCACTAGAAAGCTGTGTGACCGTGAGAAAGTCACTCTGTTTCTCTGATCCTCGGTTTATTTGTGGAACCCAATTACCTGCCATGTAAGGCATTGTGAAGAGCAAGGAGATGGTACTCACATACGGCCTGAAGCAGCACCATGCCCCCTGGCGCCCCCTAGCCACCCAATGTGCCCTAGCTGCCCTGTCCTCACTCACCCTGTGATTGTATCATTGCATCAGCATCTCCTCCCCTCTGCATGCTGGCATTTTTACTTCTGGCTGTTTACTGCTTGCATCTGTCCAGGTACAGGGATACAGGAAGCAGTGGGGTAGAGCCACATGGAATTGGCAGTGAGATTCGGAGCTGGACCCTGTTAGAAGCCACGGGTCTGAGGCTGCAGGCTCCTTTGTGGGTATCACCCTGAGACCTCAGTGCCCCACCCCTGCCCGACAGCCTGAATCTGCTGATGGAAGATATAACAGTGGCCCTGCATCTTCAAGGGCTGGTGTCATTTTGTGATACCAGATCATCGCCCTGTCCACCTTGAGCTTGCACGTTATATCTCAATAGTATCTCAGAGCTGGAGGCAAAACAAAGTGATGGTGTCAGAACATTGCTAAGGCTGCCCTGTTGGCATTTCAGAAGGTGAGGGAGAGCTTGTTGCATTCAAGAAAATTTCCATCGGAAAGGATGAAGATGAGACTGTGACACTTCAGGAAGAAGCTTCACTTATTCAGAACATTGGCTCCAGTGAAACATCTCTAGCTTGTGTTCTGCCGAGGGCCAGGTGGGTGGGATGTTGCTGCCTTCAGTTCTGGGTGTCCGCTGAAGCAGTCCAGCCATCGACAATTCTTTTGAGGGGTGGGGAGAGGGAGACACCTCAAAGCCTACGATGCATTGACCTTTGCAGGATTCATTCTTGGCTCCTTATGTGAGCAGGTGCTGATTGATCACCTCGCCCATACCAGGCAGCACAGCAGGTGACAGCAGACAGGGAGAAGACGACTTGCCTGCCCTCTCGTACCTCTGGTTCTAGTTGGGGAGACATTGAAGAGGACGAGGGGTAACAGGAGTATGAAATGAGTGCAGGGGAAATACTGAGCAGAAGACGTAGGGCAGGGAGGGGGTGTGGATGTTTGAGTGAAGACCTGGGGGAGGGGAGAACCAGCCGTGGGCATCTGGGGACCAGGGAGAGTATTCAGAAAGAGCAAAGAGCAGATGCAAAGGCTTGAGGCAGGAGCTTGCCCTACCTGCTCAGGGGACAGGGAGGAGGCTGATGTGGCCCCTGGGGGAGGAAACGAGAGGGACAAGGTTAGCAGATGAAGTCAGTGGACACGTGAGGCATGTCTCGGAGCCCCGAGCGTTGAAGCAAGGACTCTGGCTGCCACTGTGGTGAGATTCAGAACTCTAAGTGGGTTTTGAGCCAAGGAGTGACGTGAGCTGGCCCGGCCAGGATAGGAACAGGGAGACGGGCTGTGAGAATATTACAGCAAGACGAGAGAGGGGAAGGCAGCTTGGATGAGAGTGGTGGCGGTGGGCTGGTAAGCAGTGGTAGGGTTCTGGGCATATTTTGAAGGTGGGGTTGATAGGATTTGTATGTAGACTGATGAGTAGGGAGTGAGAGGGAAGAGAAGAGAATGGCCCCAGAGTGGTGGAATTGTACTAACCGAAATGGAGAAGACTGCCGTTAACCGATGACTGTGTCCTTGGCTGCAGGGTTTAGTGGGAAGAGCACTGGGATTGGAGTCAGGAGAATTTCCTGACTTGGGGAAGGGGTATGACCGTGGCTCAGTTTGGACCCATAAATAGGGGTGCCTGCCTGTTAGGCATCCAGGTGGAGGTGTCCACCGGGCAGTTGTTCAGGCAGGTCTGGAGCTCAGGGAGAGGTCCAGGCTGGAGGTAGGATTTGCGATTCATCATCACATAGTTCATACGTAAAAGCACGAATCTGTATGCAATCAGGTAGGAAGTGAGTATGAGTAAAAGTAGAAGAGGCTATCGACCTTATCCTTGGGACAGGTTGGGTTGGTGAAGAAGAATCAGCAGGAGAAAGAGGAGTGGCTGGAAGGTGAGAGGCCCACGGGAAGGCCCGGAGCATAGCGACAAAAGAGTTGGAGGAGAAGAGAGGGGAGCTCATTAAAAGCTGCTGATAGAGATGGATTCAGTCAGGACCGAGTAGGGACTGTTGGATCTAGGAGCTTGGAGGTCCTGGGAGGCCTTGGAAAGAACTGCTCTGGTGGAGTGGGGGTGGAGGGCAGGAACCTCACTGGACCTGGAAAGTATTGCCGAGGAGGAGCCTGCCAAAATCTGCAAATAATAATCATTTGTGCTCCGATTATCGGTAGGTGGGCAGCTGGGTAGAACCGGAGGACAGGGTCAGTGGTCAGCCTCTGCAGCAGGGTACACACAGGCCCTGACACTGTGGCTGGATGTGTGTTAATTCATTCAACACCCCATGCATCCATGCATTCATAGAAAGTATTGTATTTAAGCGCAGCTTGAGGCCAGTTAACCCTCTTTCGTAATGAGTGGAGTCTTTTAATGAGGTTTTATTCTAGAGAGAGTTAACCAAGTCATTACTTACACACTATGATTAGAGATTCCCCCCTCCCAGCTTTAGCATTATTTTAGTGGCTAAAGTACCAGAGGAAATAAGCAGTGGCCTTGGTGAAGGTGGGATGGACCTGAGGCTGAGCCTCGCGGCAGAGACAGGAGACATGCACACCTGTGGGGCAGAGGTCTGGCCTCCACCAGGGCCTTAGACATCTCAGACTGCAGCTCAGTCATCATCAGACGGGAAAACTGACTCAAATAGGGGCAGGACGGAAGTCCAGTGTGCTGAGGACTTCTCATGACTCCTGAGACTTGCTAGAATTTTAAGTGCAAGCATTTGTGGTGGGATGATGTAGAAATTCCACCCAGAAAGAACTTTGGTTGACTCCTGGGCATCTGGCATCGCTTGGACTCTTCCATCAACGTGGCCAGAAATGGCCTTTGTCCTTGGGCCGCCAGTCCACTGAGAAGTTGTTTGGTGGCTCTCTTGGACTGCAGGGCTCAGCGGGAACGACTCTAGGACAGAAGTTGCAAGAATTGGTCTCAGATTCATTGCTGGAGGTTGTGTGCCCTTGGGCACACCGTTCATTATTCACGGTATTGATGAGTCTGTCCTGTGCAGCAGGCCCCAGGCTGGGGCTGGATGTGGAGCGGGGAACAGCAGACATGGGCCCCGCCCTCTGCTCTGGTCCCTGTCTGTTCACAGGATGCTTGTGAGCGCCACATGTGATGAGGTAGATATGAGCAGCGAACCATCTGGTAAGATCCAGAGGCAGAGGTTTGTTTCTGAAACCTCCCTGGGCAGGTGTGTGGGCACATTGACTGACCAGATCAGACTTGGCCGTGGGGATCAGTAAGAACAAAGCAGAAGAAAACTTTGGGGCTGGCGCAAGCCGCGGGCGTGCAAAGTTAACTGCTTTGGGGCTGTTTCTTCTAATTGAGTCACACGTGGTGGATTAATTTCCTGTAGCTGCTGTAACAAATACCACTAACTGAGTAGCTCAAAACAAGAGAAATTCCATCTCTCACTGTTCCGGAGGCCAGAAGTCTGAAACCAGGTCTGGGCCAGGGTCACACGCCGTCTGGGGCTCTGGGGGCGGATCTACTCCTTGCCTCTCCTAGTTCAGGAGGCTGCAGCATCCCTTGGCGTGTGGCCACATCCGTCCAATCTGGTCCTCCTGCCTTCTCCTCTTCTCTGTCTTGTCCCCTCTTCTGACTGTCAGATCTCACCGTGTCTCTTATAAGGGCACTTGTCATTGCACGTAGAGCCTACCCAGAGAATCCAGGACAGTCTTTTCTCAAGACCCTGAAATGAGTTACATCTGCAAAGAGCCCTCTCCCAAATGAGTTCACATTCACAGATTCCGGGGATTACGTCATGGGTCTATCTTACGGCTTCGCCAGTGACTCAGACAGTAAAGAATCTCCCTGCAGCAGGAGACCTGGGTTTGATCCTTGGGTCAGGAAGATCCCCTGGAGGAGGACATACATGGCTACCCAATCCAGTATTCTTGCCTAGAGAGTCCCATGCACAGAGGAGCCTGGCGGGCTACAGTCCATGGGGTCACAAAGAACGGGACGCCACTGAACGACTCACTTTCTGTCTTTTGGAGGGGCCACCATTTACCCATCCCCCCACACCACCATTGAAAGCAAAGTTGTAGGTATCAGAGACAGAGAAAGTGGTATTCCTGGAGGCCTACCCACCACCACCCTTATAATTCAGGCCCCATGGGTGCTTTTGGGCCCTCGCTCTAGAACCCTAGGCCTTCAAGGATCACACTTCGAGAACCATTGCCTGAGTGAAAGCCAGGTCTCTTAGGGAATTCTTTGGGCAGGGACCTGCTTAATGTGGCTCCTATCCTGGCATTCTGGCCTGGGCAGTAAGCAGTGACCACAGACAGCATGTACTTACTGAGAAATATCCTTTTAGTGCCTGACTTTAGATTTTATGTTGAAGTGTGACTCGGGTTAAATATAAAATTCATAGCATATCTTGAGCAACTATTTTGTAGTTATCTATATATAAATCTATTTTACAGCGACACAAATAGAATAGATTATGGAGTGTCAGCATGTAGATAGATTCCAAGTGCTTTTTCACTAATATACCTAATGATTCGTGCTGAGAATATCCAAGGGCTCCACTGTACATTTAAATGGATATAATTAAAATAATGAGCTCTATTTTAAAAAATGATATATGAAAAAAAATTTTTAAAGAAGTTTGAAAGAGCTGCACCACTAATTCAAAGGGATATAAGTACTTCTGCAATTCCATTGTTATTAGGACACCTAATTAAATGTAAAGCATCCAAGAAAAGCAACATTTGGGCTTGTAAATCTAAATTGGAAAGCCAGAGGAAGAGAAGTCTCCATGTTGTCAGTGTAGCATGGGTTTGGGGGTGTTGCCTTTAAGGGAGTAGATGGTTGTGTGCTGTTGTGCCTGTGGGCGAGAAGATGGCTGATGTAGCTCCTGGTGTAAGAGTCACCCATGTCAGGCAGGCGGGGGTGGGTGGGTGCATTCAGAGATGGGGATCTAACTCCATCCTGAGCAATCAGGGAAAGCTTCCTGGAGGCAGGGACGTTATCGTGGACCAGTGTCATCATAATAGCAGCTGCCGTCCATGTACATCCATTCTGTGCAGCTCCCTGGCTCACCTCCTGCCCCACGCTGGCAAGGTTCATGGTGGTCCCCATTTAACAGACAAGGATACTGAACCTCAGAGAGGGGAGTGTCTGGCCCGAGGTTGCGGGGTTTGTGGACACCCAGCTTGTCAGGTTCCCAACAGCCTCTCCCTCCCACCAGGACGGCAGATACTGTTGAGGTCCTTGAAGGCAGGAAGGGACCCTGAGTCTGCTTAGCTGGGATGGTCTCAGACCCCAGGGTGAGGGTGTTCTGGACAAGGGGGCAGTCCTTCCTGCCCTGTGACGTTAGCTGCAGGGACCCCTGACAGGTGGGACCCCTCTGCTCTGATGTCTTCTCCGGCCCTGGGAAGCACGTCTGCCCTGAGCTTGGGGCTGAGCCCCTTCTCCACGCAGGGTCGGGCCCAGCCTGGGCAGGGTCCTCAGCGGCCTGCCTGCCCAGCTGCCCCAGGGCCTGCGGGCTGTGCTCTTGCCAGACCGACCCAGAGAGTCGGACAGGGTCCCTGCGTCCCAGCTCCGCCCCACGAGCCTCAGGGTGGGCGGGACTGGTCAGCTGTATCTCCTGGTAGGTCTCAGGGCGGGAATCGGGGTTCCAGCAACTTCCGTCAGAAGTTTCTCTTGGGCACTCTAGACTGTGTTCTGGTTCTACATTTTTCACAACTGAGCCTCACGAGGCCTTTTGAGTAGGTGCGGGGCTGCCTGCCTCCCTGTGCGGAAACAGGCTCAGAGAGGGTCAGGGCCCACTCGGGGCCAAGCTGTGATGGCAGTACTGGGGTTTAAACCCCACTGGCTTACTTCCACAGACCCTGCTCTAAAATCAGTGCCATGTAAGAGCCTTCTCCAGTGTCCTCTGCACGCTTCCTTTCCCCCCGCCCCCCAATCCTGCAGACGGCAAGTACCCTTAGAACGTCTCCACTCGGGCCATTTTTCTAGGTCCCTTGCGGACGCTGCCTTGTGTCTGCATCAGCACTGTGGAGTAGGTTTATCCCCATTGTATGGGTGTGAAGACTGAGGCTCGGGGAGTGAAGTCACTTTTGCAGGAACCCACAACTTGAGAATGGCAGTTCTGAGATTTGGCCCTGGGATGATCCAAATTCAGTTCCTGGCATCCTATTCCCACCAGGCCATCAGCCCACTTCTGCTCCCTCTTCTTGGCTTGCAGACAGCCTCCTCTCTGCCTCCTTACGTAGTAGGGAAAGAGATCTTTCTCCTTCTTCAAAGGCCACAGCCCTATCAGATAAGGGCCCCACTGTTCTGATCTTATTTAACCTTAATTACCTGGTAAAGACCTTATCTCCAGATACAGTCTTACTGGGGATTAGGACTATACCATATGAAGTGGGGGTGCGGGGTACAGTGCCGTCCACAGCACCTCCCCAGTGGCCTTCCTGTGCCCCCTCCTCATCAGCTAGGCCCTTCCTTCTCTGTCTCTGCTCAGTTCCCCAACCTGGGAGAAAGCTGAGAGCTGCAAAGGACAGTAGCCTTGATAAAATCCATGCTCTTGGGGTAGATGGAGCTGGAAGCCCAGAGGGGGACGGGTCTTGTCCAGAGTCACACAGCGAGCCCCTTGCTGATCCAGGATGAGACCCCAGGTCCTGCCTCCCTGCCTGGGCACCTCCACTAAGCTCCAGTTGGTATGCTAGCCTGCCCTGACTAAGCCTGCCTGAGTCTGGGCCTTGAAGGTCACGGTACAGCTGCCTTTCTAGAGCAGTGGAGGGGGCTGGACCTGGCCGAGGCAGCGTCACAGGCCTGGGACATGATCAGATTCCCAGCTTGTGCATACCTTGGCTTTTCCAACCAATGCCAGAAGGACGAGGGGCCCTTGTGATAACACAGAGCATCTCCTTGAAAGGAGAGTGGTTCCAGTGGATGACGGAGACCTGGCTTCGTGCCTTGGCTGGCCACTAGTCTTGTGTGTGGCCCTGGGCAAGTCACAGCTCAGCTCGAGACCTCAGTGCCCCCCTCAGTATCGAGCGTATTAACTTGAGGATGGTTTCTCCTATTTGAAGAGCTACCTAGAGGCCCGAGGGTGGGGGCCCAGATTGGTTCCGTAGCTTCCCTGCCTTTCGGCTTGTATGTTCCTGTCTATAACGCAGGGGGAACTCTGCAGCCCTTCTGCAAAGGGAGGGGCGGACCCCGCTCTGCACACATCAGGCCGCTGACACCCCTACGGCGCCAAGTGTAGCACCTGCCCCCCGGCCGCTTGTTAGAAATGCACTCTTAGGCCAGACCCCAGACCTGCTGAAGCAAATCTGCATCTTACCAGGATTCTCAACTGATTTATGGGCGCATGGAAGTTTGAGAAGAGCTGATTTCTACCAGCCAGAGCTTTCCTTGCAGGTCTCATGTAGCTCCAGTTATAACAATTACTGGTCACATTTAGACCTCAGCTTCTCCATCAGCAAAATGGGTGGAATTGGAGCCATCCGAGCCCAGTGATTTCAAACTGTGTTCCTCGGAGGCCCCTAGAGGATGTGGCATATGCTTTTTAAGGTAATGGTTACGTGAGAGGTGGGTCTGTAGCTGAACATTTTGCAACCTCCTGGACTGGGAGTTGGGGCTTCCAGGTAGGTCTGGGGCAGTGCTGGGGTCCACGCTGAGCAGACTCTCTTCTTTGCCAGGGAGCGCTTGAAGCGCAGCCAGAAAAGCACCAAGCTGGAGGGGCCAGAGCCCGCGCCGGCTGAGGCCTCGCTCAGCGCCGAGCAGGGAACGATGACGGAGGTGAAGGTCAAGACGGAGCTGCCAGACGACTACATCCAGGAGGTGATCTGGCAGGGCGAGGCCAAGGAGGAGAAGAAGGCAGTCGGCAAGGATGGGACCACCGGCGACGTGCCCGCTGAGATCTGCGTGGTGATCGGCGGCGTCCGCAACCAGCAGACCCTGGGTGAGCGCCTGTCCGCAGGGTCGGGCCGGGGCCAGGGCGGGAACGTGCAGCAGAGTTCTGGGGGAGACAGGCCTGGGACCCCTGCCCCTGCCCGGCTGAAGGGGCCTTCTGTGGCTCCCCTCTGCCCCCAGGGAAGGGCCTCGGCTCCTGACACTCTTATCTGCTCAGTCTGCTCTGGAGCACTTGTCTTCCCACTTGACCTGGCAAAAGCCTACCTGTCCTTGAAGATTGTGCTCAAGTCAGATGCCTGGAACTTTCTGCAGGCCTGGTGGAATCCCTCACACTGTACGTCCAGCACGGCCAGCTCAGTGTCCTAAATGTCTGTCTGCATTTCTTCCTCCTGGGCTTCCCCGGGGGTGACTTCTAGTGTGAGTCCTGTTCAGATTAGTTGTCTGATCAGGATTCCTGTGCTTTCTTCTGCCTCTTGTGGTCTGGGCCGGGCTCAAGAGCTCAGAGAAATGAGCTTCTTAGAAACCATCTCTCCCTGCTTCTCAGCGTGAGCCAGGGGATACCCCACAAAGGCTGCCTACAGTCCTGCCAGGTTTGCAAACGCAGATGCCCACAAGGCCCAACAGATACATTTATTTAGCATCGTGGAGATGAGCCAGACAGGCAGGTGGTGGGGCTTGGGTCCAGCTGGAGGGTTCCGGTAACTAACTGGGAAGATGGGCTCAGCGTGGCTAGATCTCTGGACACAGCACGTGCCAGAAATGAGAATTTTACTGTAAATTCTTCTGGCTTTAAACATTGGTGACTAATTTGACGTTTAAAATCTGCCAAAGGAAACATATCTGTGGTCAGAGTCATTCCAGGGGCCACCAGTTTTGCAACTCTGGCCTGTAAAATATCATAGTCCACGTGCCCCATCCTGGCACAGAGGCCTTGCTTGGTCGGTTCCCAGACCTCCATTTCCATCCTTGCTGTCCTCCGCATTCGTGTGCTCGGGAGGCCACCTGCCTATCCCTCCTGGGGCAGCTCTGCCCACCTCCTCCTGACTTCCAGGCTCCTGTCCCATGAGAGGCAGGCAGGGCCTGGTGCGGGGAGGCTCTGTTTCCCCAAGTTTAAACTCAAGTCCTATTGCCTTTTTTCCCCAACTGCTGGGAATCAGCCTCAAGTTCCCTTTCCCTGCTGTTCCTCAGCTTGTTGTGGTCTTCCATCACCCTACCTGGGTCGCTCCAGTGTCCTGCTAGCAGCCTGCTTCTGGCATCGTCCAGGTTAGTCAGGGGACGCATCCTCAGAGAGGCTGGAAAGTGCCATCCTCCCCTGAGACAGAAGGGGAATGAACCAGAAATACTTGCTGAAGAGCATCAGTGACCTAGCCTGGTGTCGAGTGGAAGAAGAGTCTTCCTCAGGGCTTGTGTCTTACCTCCTTCCACCCGTGTTCACACCCCATGGCCAAGGACTGCCTTAGCCTGTAAGGGAGGTGTTAGGTAACCGAGGCGAGGACCTGCCCAAGCCCACTTTTGCGGGACAGGCGGTGTTTTAAGACTCACTGGACCCAGGAGCTTTGTGTGCCCTTCACCAGGAGGTGTCAGTGAGGGGTGGCTGAATCTGAATCTTGAGATGGGGTCAATAGTCCAGCTTCAGGGGGGATGCCTGGAGCGGCCATGCTAAGGAAATGCTGGGTGGGGGGGTGGTCCTCCCTGGGTCAGCTGCCTGCACAGTGAGAGGCCCCAGGGCCTCGTGCCAGCCATGAATGCGCGTTTCCAGCTGCTTCTCAGCAGCAGGGTCCTTGCCCTTGCTGTACCTTGCTCTCCTCATCTGCTAAAGCAGGCATGCTTCCTGTCCTGGCCACCCCCTCGGATGTGGGAACCACACTGAGGGGCAGTGGATGGGGATGGTGTTGTGCACGGAAAACCTCGGCTCCTCAGCCTGGGAGCGCAGGTTCCCTGACTTAGTGTCCTTTGCAGCTTGGGCAGCCTGCTTGACCTCTCTCTGCCTCAGTTCTCACAACTGCAAATTCATGGGGTTGTGTGAGGATGCACTGGAATCATGTGTATAGAGCACTCAACATCGTACTTAGTAAAGAAAAAGGAGAAAGAAAGTGAAGTCGCTCGGTCGTGTCCAACTCTTTGCGACCCCGTGAACTGTAGCCTACCGTTAAGTAATTCACTATTATTCACAGTAATATTAGCGTTCATGGTATAAAGTACCCCTTCAAGATGAATAGTTCTGCTTTTTTCCCCAAGAGTGAGAAACAAGCCAGTGTGATGTAGAGAAGAAATAGGATGGGGAAGAAAGTCAGCATGGGATGAGGTGTCAGAAGACATGGCTTCTGGTTGGTTCTTGATTTTCTCACTTGAGCTCCTTCTAGTACTGCTCCCCCCTGCCCCACCAAAATCCAGGGACTTTCAGGATGTTGTGAAATTTCTGGGTAAACTACTTTTGAAGACTCTTGTGGAAAAGGTTTAAAAGCCACAGTTAGATGTGGAGCTGCCATTTGGGAGCTGGTACCAAAGCTGGAGCTGGGTGCCTCCTGCTGGAGGTGATGGCTGTCTCACACCCATCAAGGCTGACCTTCCACCTTGAGGGTGTAGTTTCTGCCAAGGGTCAGGCTTGAAGGAATCTAGCTTGGCCTTTTAGTAGCAGGAAAGAAAGGCAATTAAAAAAAAAAATTGATGGTAGAATGGAACCTTATGAACTCATCTCTTCTCATAATGGCAAGTAGACATCTTATGGGCCAAGTCCAAGCAGTTGCTGCTGGCTACTAGAAGTTCTGTGTTGACGGTTCTGAAGGGTGGCATGATTGATTATTGATGTCTGCCATGGATGTGGAAGTGGACAGTGGAGCCCCACGTGCTGTAGATTTGGCACGCGATGCCCTCATTTTATAGAGGGGCAAGCAAAGCCCTGGGGGCTGGAAGAGACTTGGCAACTCCACTTCATAACACCGCGTCCCACCTGCTCCTGGAAGTCAAACAAGGAGGGAAGGCTCCCTGGGCTGTGGCCAGGGCAGAATGCTGGTTAGAGTTACTCTTTGAATGAGCTTGGGTTACAGTGGGCACTGTGGAGTTAACATGTTCCCGAGGACTTGGCAGGGGCGCAGAGGGCTCGGGCCCGCTCTGTCACTGAACAGAAGAGCGCTCCTATTCCGTCAGCCAGTGCTATCTCCTGAGGGAACCTCCCGTTTGCCTGCTCTCCGAGCTCCACCCGCCTTGTCCCCACCCCCAGGTCCTCACTGGCCCTTTCACAGCCATCAGGTAAACAGTGTTCCCAGTGACACAGACGTTATCCGAGGCACTTCCCGTGGAGGAGCCCGGGTCGTGGACACATGGATGGCACTTGGCAGCTTCTCAGACGAGGAGCGTGGGGAGGGGCGTCGGTCCCCAGGAGGCTGGCTGCCAGGCCTGCAAGTAGTCTCTGCTCGTTCCCTGCTGCCCAGGAATTCTTTGCACCGAAAAGGGTACTTCTCACTCTTGAAAGACTGCCACTGCCAGTGAAATCACTATGGAGCTTGGGAGCGACATATCAAGTTTCTTTTTTAGCAAGAAGAGCAGGGGTAAGGCCGACCATGACAACTTTGTTGGGTGAAACCCAAAGTGAAAGGCATCCCTCACTGCTGGCTGCGCACGCCCCAACAGTGTACCTCAGAATCCTTCTCAGCACAGTACAGGAAGAAGTCACGGCCAGTCAGCCAGAATTGGAAGATCTGAGACGGACTCCTGCTTGCTGCCATCCTTGTCCTAGGTGATGAAGACAAGACAAGCTGGGTTTACAGCAAAAAAGCAGGCAGCCCATGGAGGAATGGTGCGGAAGAGATGATGGAATAAAAGTGTTCACGACTTAGAGCATTTTGATGGGAGGGGACTGAGTAGGCACATTCCAAGTGGCCCCAACCCCAGTGCAGGAAAATCACCAGGAGGTGATTGTGAATCAGTATGAGGGAGGGCTCTGTGATTACAGAAAGTGTTTAGTAATTGAAGACAAGCCTGTGAGGGAGGGAGGTCCTGTCCTGGAGATGGGTAAGCAGAAGGCCGTCCCTAGATCTGGTGTAGGAGGGAATGCAAGTCAGCTGGGAGCCTGGGTCCTGCAAGGATGTTTCTAGGCAGCGAGCTTTGGGCACCAGGGCTGGGGGTGCCTTCACACACACACAGGGGTGCCCAGGGAGGAGAGGAGGGGAAAAAGGAGGTGGGGGCTTGGCCACAGCTCTGGAAGGAGCAGCAGAAGAGCAGACAGCCATTCAGACACAGCCGTGTGGATTTTGGTCTGGCATGAACCTGAGCAGTGAAGGTCCTGCTTTTAGTGCCAGCTGATAGTTAGTTTCCTGTTTCAGTTGGTGTTGGCAGTGCTTTGGGCTTGAGCCTGCCAGAACCAACCCTCAGCTCTTTGCTGCAGCCACTCAGAAAGGAAGGGTTCTGGCCTCCTTCCCAGGAGCATCTTATCCCTGCTGCTGCCTCTTCATCAGGTGGTCCAAGGGGGATTAGGGGTCCTGATTGAAGGGTCTCGATGGCAAAGGACCCCTGGCCTGTAAGCCCAGAGACCTGGGGTCTGCCCCGTGTGGGGCTGTGCAAGGACCCCTTAACCTCTCTGAGCCATAAGGTCTTCATTGATTAGTGGGTATAATAAAATCTGCCTGTCTTTCCAGTAGGATTGTTGAGGTCAAAGTGAAGTAATAGGTGTGAAAGTATTTGTAAGGGGGACAAAAAATGCAAAGTGGGGCTTCCCAGGTGGCGCTAGTGGTAAAGAACCCGTCTGCCAGTGCAGGTAGATGTAAGAGATGCAGGTTCAATCCCTGGGTCAGGAAGATCCCCTGGAGGAAGGCATGGCAACCCACTCCAGTATTCTGGAGACAGAGGACCCTGGTGGGCTACAGTCCATCGGGTCACAAAGAGTTGGACACGACACAACTGAAGCGACTTGGCACACAAAAAATGCAAAACAGAGGCCAGTGATACTAGCCAAAGCCTTGGATGTTGACATGTTCAGGCAGCAGAAAGGCTGATGGCTTCAGACTTCTTTTCTTCAGTATCTCCTAAAAGAATTTTGAGGAATCGTACTCTTCTTTCACATTTTTGAGTTGACATATAACATTTTTATCCAAAGTTTAAATAATTGCAAAGGACAGAATTTCTGGAGTACTGTGTTTTTAAAATGTGGCATTTTGAAAATAAAACCGTGAGCTACTCTTTGAAAAGTATCCAGGGGACTCCAAACTCCACCGTTTCTCATATCCACCATCATCTATTTAAAAAAAGAAAAAAAACATAATGAACAGGCTCGTCTTTAACAGTCAGAAATTTTACATCTTTCCTTTTTCTCCTTGAACTCGTATTTCCAGTCCGCTTCTCTCACAGGATTTTATCCTACTATAATATATTTTTTATGCTTGAGAGTCTTTTATTGATCACTGTTTCACACTCATCTCCCACAACAAGATGTACGTAAATTGAAATAGAAATTTCTAAAAAATTTGTTGGGATCATAAAGCTCTACATCTTAAAACATTTTTTCCCTTGATCGAGTTGTTATTAGCATACAATTTGTCAAAAGCAAATTTAGATAAATAGCTAATGTAAAAATAAAACATTATGGAAAATGCACCTCTTAATGAAATAGATGGGGCTTTATTTCTTCTTCCATTGGCTCATGTTTCTGTGAATTAATATTTCTTATTGTCGAGCGAGACAAGATTCAGCATTAATTTAATTCCTTTTTTTTTCCATTTTCTTAAGTGTAAGTGCTTAGAAGGCGTGATCATATAAATAAGGCGCCAGGGACAGGATGGAATCTTATTTTAGCAGTGCCACTCAATTCCTTGAACTCCTTCCAAGTTGTATGCCAAAAATCACACAGGGGTCTATCATCAGACATTATTTTTAATGATCTCTTCACTGACAACTCCATTAGATCCTTCTTCAGTTTTGTGGAAAGCAGAGAATTAGAAATCACCCAATTTACAAAAGGAATTGTTCCCAGTCATTCAATGCACCTACATCCTAAGCCCAACACAGCGTCTCTTTGCTTGGAACTCTCAGATGTCCATCCCCCTTGTCCGGCACCGTAGGGGAATCAGGGGTGGGTGAAAAGACCATCGTGTTAGCCCTGTGGAAATGGGTGGTGGTGACGAGAACCAGTTGAGCACGGCCCCCCTGCCTGCTGTGTTATCTGGCCCGTTGGTTTTAGGGTTTAGGAAGAAATGCGTTGGGCAGTTGATAATTGGGAATCGATCCTCTTAAAATTCCCAGTGCTCCAGCAGCCGCAGCGGGTTTGTACTCTGCATGGAGGAAAAGGGCATTCGTTCTGAGTCCACACCTAGAGAGCCTCGGGAAACCTACTTGTCCTCTTACCAGCTTACCTCTCCAGGGTCCCTGTCCCCCAGCAGGCTGTGGGCCTAGCTCTGGGGCATCTTAGAACCAAGTGGGCAGGATGCTCCCAAGCACGTGAGCTCCCGAGTTGCTCTGAGCTAAATACAGGATTGCCTGTTGTAAGGAGCTGTGTCTCTGTCTGCCCGCCTTGTGTGTTTCTTCTCTCCTTCACCTGTGCTGGATTTCTGCCTCATTGCATCTTGTGTATCCTGCAAGGCATTGGACTGATCAGGAGCTCGATGGGTACAAGGCATAGAGTTGAGGATTGCTGCCCACCTTGCTCCTTTACCTCGGCCTCCTCCTTCTCCCCTCCATGGCTTTGGGAGCTAGACCCACCTGCTCTCACCTGGCCTCACCTGGTCTGTCCAGTGCTTTCGGCAGGGAGCGTAAGCCAGGCTCTCTGCCAGGTGCTTATAGACAGTGCTGGACAGATGCTTTTCATCAGTACTTACTGATTCTTGTATCATTGGTGACAGCAGGACGGGGGAGAGGAAAAGACTCAAATCCATGTCTGGCGTGTTCTGCCAGCCACTCTCAGGCCCTTGATTGGGCTCTCTGGGGGGTCGTGTCATGGTACCAGACATGGTAGGAGGTTCTGCTATGTGGTGTTGGGGAAGCTCCATGTCCAACAGGGATTCACGGCTCCCACGGCATCTGGACCTGGCGTGAGGACAGTGGGTTGGCTCTGGATCTGATGGGCCAGCCTTGAGCCCCGTTGCTTACTAGCCACTAGGTGAGTGGCCCCAACCCTGGGCCGCCTGGACCCTAAAACTTTTCACGTTCATGGTTGAAGTGGGTTTGAGTTGTCCCAACACATAAGGACTTCTGGGAAGATGGAGGGTGGAAATGAAAAGCCTGGATATGCTCGGTAAATGGTAGCCATCAGCAGGCACCTTCTCTTCTCTGCTTGCTCCCAGGGGCTGACTCTGGTGAACACATACAGGCTTCGGAGCCTCCTAGCCATCACAGGCTCTTTAGTGAAAAAGCAGACAGCGTGGTCTTGTCCGTCCATCTCGTGTGCAGATGGGGAAACTGAGGTGCTGAGAGCTCAGGGGACTGGCCAGCCCTAGACTCAAGAGTCCTCCTTAACCTGGCCTCTCCCAACCCACCCCATCTTTAAGGGCTCTTTCTGATTTTTTACGTAATTCAGATGGAAAAGCACTGAATGGCAGCCCCCACGGCAGATCTGTGTGAGGCCGGTATTCAGGGACCTGGATTTTTGACCAAGCGTTGAGATGTTCATCTGGTACGTGATGGTTGAGGGGCAGGAGGACCCGATGGGGCCAGCATGAGGGTGAAGGCATGGCTGAATGTAGGCATCAGCTGCAGACCCCTGGGTATGCAGGGCCTGTTAATATCTGCAGGGACTGACCCTAACCTCCTCCACCCCATCACTGCCCCCCGGCTAGCAAATCTGAGCCTGCCCGGGACCCTGGAAGCCGACTGCTGGAGGGTGGGTAGAATGTGTAGGAATCTGGGTGTTGGGAGTGTGAGGCCCGTTTTGGTAGAACCTGCTGTGGACTACAGCTCTGAAACGAGCCATGGAGAGAAAGGAGTTCTGTGGTCAAATTGGTTGGGAAACCTGGGGTTAACGGTCAGTTGCGTTCCTTTCCTGCAGGTCCTCTCCTAGCGGGCACAGCTCCCAGGCATTGTGTCTCCCCAGACGGGCCATGCTTCCCACTTGCTTGACCATGGGCGCCTCTCCCCAGAACCCATTCAGGAAGTTGGGTCCAAGAGCACTTTGGGGAAGACGGACAGTAATGACAACTCTCCTTTACGGAGCGCCTGCTGTGTACTGGGTACTGTGCCGAGTGGTCTCAGTGTTACTGCTCATGTTATTTCTCCCCTACCCCCTCAATGAGGTCGGTAGTATTTTACCGTGTCTATTTTAAAGAAAGGGAGCCTGAGGTGTGGGTTTCCCCCTGGCTTGTCCAGGGCCCCGTCTGGTTTGTGGTGAGTTGGGATTTGAACCCAGGTTCTCTGGCGTTGCTGCACTGTAGGGCTGCCGCTCTGTTGAACTGGCCCCATGCCCCAGCCCCCTCTGCCCATCCAGACCCTTTTGCAGACAGGGCACCTGCAGCCTGGGGTCCCAGGGTGAGTGAGAGGCAGGCAGGGCCTTGAACTCAGGTGTTCCTCCTGCCAACACAGTGCCCAGTCTTGAAACTCAGCATTCCGGGCAAGGGATCCGTTTTGCTCTTGGGGCCAGGAAAGGGCCCGAGGCTGGTGAACTGTGCCTCTGAATGAAGGGAGGTGTGTGAGCAAGGCTGCAGGTACCCTCAGTGCGCTGTAGATCGAGGGAGAAGCCAGTGGGGCTGAGCTGCTTATAAACAGCATCAACTGGTGGATGAGTTGGGGACACTGCAGCCTACACTTACTGTACGGTTTGAGGAGAGACCTTAGGTCCTTGAGGGCCGTTGGAGAAACTGAGGCCCAAGTCCTTGGCGGAAAAGGGCAGAGACCTCATCCGAAAGTGGGTCAACTCTGAACAAGGCTGTGGCCTCGGTCCTTTGGGGAGAGACACCCCCTCTCACCTTCCATGGGGCTCCGGCTCCTCCACCTCCCGCTTGCCTCTCCCTTCTCCCACCTGCTCAAGTCCCCTAACCGGCTGCCTTTGCTGCAGCCTTGTCAGGGTCCCGCGCTGTGGCCACCAGGTCCTGCACTTGGCTGTCATTAGCATCATCACCCTGCAGGTCCCCTTGCCTAGTGGCCTGTCTGCTCCCCATCAGACAGAGCGCAGTGATCGTGTCGTGCTCGTGGTTGGGGCCTTGGTGCCTGGCACATTGAAGATGCTCAGCAAATTCCTGATCATCGAAGGGGAATCAGCAGAAAGTGTTAAAGAGCGGCTGGAAGCATGGGGAAGGAGTCCAGGTCTTTATTACTCGGTGACAGATGAGGAGAACAGCAGGATGCTGTGGATTTACTGAGCCCCTGCTGTGTGCCAGTCACGGGGCTAAAGACAGGGAAATATACACTCTGATCTTTGCCCTCCATGTGTGTATATTTTTCCCAGTAAGACAAGGGTAGCACATATAAAACTGTTGAATAACAGGCTGCTAAATTCCATGCTGGTTTGGAGGACAGCGTTCCCTTGAGTGACCCATGGTGGCCAAGTGGCACTGCCCACCGGTGGGCCTGCTGACTCATGGGTTGTAGCTCATTCATCCTGACCTTGATCGCGAGACGCAGGCATCACAGTCTTGTTTCACAGGGGAGGAAGCTGAAGCTCGAACTGGAAAAGGAGTGTGCCTGCGATCAAACAGCCGAGGATGGGGTGGCAGAACCGAGCTTATCATCAGACTCCAAGCCCAGTGCTCTTCTAACCTAACTTGATACCTGGAGTTCACACCCGGAGGTGGCTCAGACCTTAAAGAGTGCCTGCAGTGCAGAAGCCCTGGTTTCAATCCCTGGCCTGGGAAAATCTCCTAGAGAAGGGAAGGGCAAACCTCTCCAGTATTCTTGCCTGGAGAATTCCATGGACAGAAGAACCTGGTGGGCTACAATCCATAGGGTCGCCAAGAGGCAGACACAACTGAGCGTCTAACACTTACAGACAGGCCCCTGGCCCCGGGTGAGACCCCTGGCAGTGGAAGTTGGTGGTGCCTCGACTCCCTATCTGGATTTGTGGTGGGGACACCACGCATGCTTCATTCAGTCTTCCGTATATTTTTTCCGATAAGGAGACTGACGCCTGGCCAGTAAATGGTTGAGCTGAGACTCCATCCCAGAGCTGTTGGATTTTAAACCAGTGGTTTCCACACCTAGTTGCTGAGCATCAGAATCCTCTGGATACTTGGGGAAAAGGAAGATTTCTAGGCCCCCGGCCCCAGCCATTCGGGTACCCTTAGCGTGGAGTGGGGCCAGGGACTCTGTGTGTGTGTGCAGGCTCCCAGGCCATTCTGTTAGGAAGGATGGGGGCCTGGGCCTAGGTCTGTGTGAGGCAGGCAGACCCATGTGAGGGATGGGCAGGGCCTCCCAACTCCTGGAGCCTCTGCCAAGCTGAGTCTGATAGGCTCTGCTTGCTTCCCTGCTGTGGGCCTTTGCCCTGCTCTGCATGGCTAGGCTCTGCCTTTGACCAGTCTGTGATGCCCTCTGGGAACTCAGCCATTTCGGTCTCCCTGCCTCTGGGAGAGGGCTTCCATAGTGGCTCATATGGTAAAGAATCTGCCTGCAGTGCAAGAGACCTGGCTTCAATCCTTGGATCAGGAAGATTCCCTAGAGAAGGGAATGGCTACCCACCCCAGAAGGGCCTGCAAGAGGGCTGGAGTCAGGCATTTACATCAGATTGATCTCTGCACATCAGAGGGAACAAGACGGCACCTCAGCAGATGAGAGGGTTCCTCTCCTTGCTATACACATGCGTAGTAAGGCTGGGTACTTTCTGCATGGAGCCACCCCTATGAGGTAGGTACTTTTAGCCCCATTTTACAGTTGAGCAGACTGAGGCTTCGTGTGTTCAAGGAGATTACCAAGGCCGTGCTGCTGCTAAGTGGCAGAACAGGGACAGGGCTCTAGATGTGTCTGGTTCAAAGCCTGTCCTCTTAACCTCTGTCCATCTTGACAAGGAGGAGTGGTAGCTGGAAATTATTCTCTTGCAGCTAAGGGGTGATTTCCTTACATGGATGCAGGTTATTCCTTACCCTGAAATTCTTTTACATTCATCTCCTTTTTCCTTTCAAGGAATAACTATGAGTAACCTAAGAAGTTACCTTCTCTGTCTTACAGATTTGGAAGCTGAGGCGCAGAGGTGGGAAGTGACTTGCCAAGGTCACTCAGAGAGTTGAGACAAAAACCTGAACTCAGCCTCCCGGGCTCCAGCTCAGTGCTGTCTTTGCTGGTCCTTCCTGCCCTCTTGCTTGTAGGGGGACAAGATAGCCTGTTGGCACAGAGTTGGTGATACCTGGGGCTTCCCAGGTGGCACAGTGATAAAGAACCTGCCTGCCAGTGCAGGACATGTAAGAGCCACGGGTTCGATCCCTGAGTCAGAAAGACCCCTTGGAGGAGGAAACAGCAACCTGCTCCAGTATTCTTGCCTGGAAAATTCCACGGACAGAGGAGCCTGGCGGGCTGCAGTCTGTGGGGCTGCAGAGTCGGGTACCACTGAGCACATGGACGCCTAGTGTTACCTGACGTCGCCGAGGGCCCCGGGGCCTTGTGGTCGTACACATTGGATGCTGGCTGACCACTCTCTTCCTTTCCTGTTTTCCAGGGTCCTATGAGTGTGGAATCTGTGGCAAGAAGTACAAATATTACAACTGTTTCCAGACCCACGTCCGGGCACACCGAGGTGAGTGGCGTGTACCTGGGGCAGAGCCAGGGGACCCCGACCCCCCCGTCCCCTGCCCGTTTTTTCCACCTTGACCCCTCGAGGATGACCCCAGAGGTCCTCAGAGCACTTTTTGCAGTAGAAGTGGGACCCGAGGAGAAAGGGAGAGACCTCCTTAACCTGGGGGAGCACCCTGGGGTGGGGATGGAGTGGGGAGGAATTGCCACCAGGCTTCTGCCAGCAGCACTCTGGACCGCCCCACATGGGCACCATCCTCCCAAGGGGCTTCGGTACCGCTCGGTGTCAGCGGACCCCCTGGAAGGTGCTCATGTGTCGCCTCGAGTGTTGCTCCCGGGATGGCACCAGGCTGGAGACGAGGACACCAGGGACAGGAAGGGTGGTGGTTGACCCTCCCTGAGCCGGACCCTGGCAGGCAGGGACGCACGGCACCGGGTCGAGGCCTGCCGGGCAGGGGAAGGCTTTGTGCCCGCATCTTGAGCGGGACAGGGGCACCCCTGGGCCCGCGGGATGGGCCTCTCCCGGCCCCGCCTTCTCGGCTTCTCCCCCTCTTGGCAGCGGCTCTCGTGCTGTCTGGCTGCCTCAGCCCCCTCTGCTCTCTCTGTTGCAGACACTGAAGCCACCTCAGGGGAGGGAGCCTCCCAAGGCAGTGAGTATTTTGCCCTCCTCTGGGGCTGCGGGGGCTGAGAGGGCCAGGGGTGGGGGGAGGAGGCAGAGCCAGGGCCGGGGCAAAGCTCTCAACCCTACACCCCAAGATGGCCCCGGGCGGCCTCCGGGAGGCCTGCGAGCGGCCTTTCCCAGAGTGTGCTCCGTGGCGTAGTCATCCTAGGGAAGTCAATAGGCTCTAAAGGGTGCTCTGGCCAGGTAATCTGGGGAGACCGTGAGCTCTGCTAAGATAAACATGCTCCTTTGCTGGGGACTTTTCAGGGCCCTTCACTGGCAGAATGTGTACGTGCATCCCGAAAGGGACCCAGTGTGTGGACTCTGTTCTTTTGACTCCCACTCATGGGTTGGGGGCTTCCCCTGTTGGCTCCAGTGCTGAAGAATCCGCCTGCCAATGCAGGAGACTCGAGATCAATCCCTGGGTCAGGAAGGGAGGAAGAAATGGCATCCCACTGCAGTATTCTTGCCAGGGCAGTCCCATGGACAGAGGAACCTGGTGGGCTCCAGTCCCGTGGGGTCACAGAAGAGTCGGACAGGACTGGGTGACGAAGCACACACTGACGCATGCGTGGGTCGGGGGTCGGCCGCCATAACTGATGTTTGGGAAATGCTACTTCGGAGAGTTATTCCAGGAGCACTCACAGGCATGAATCCTGGGGGGCGGTGTCGCAGCCCTGGGGATGCTCGGGGCCTCAGCATCTGGGGACAGTGTTGCACTTGGCTGCCTGCAGGGGCCCTGCCTGCCTTCCCTCCAGATCTAAACCCACAGGGGTAGGCGGCCAGCCAGTGGGTGTAGGCGGGGGTGGAACCTCTCCACACCCAACAGACCTGAGCTCTAGAACCCAGCAGTTCCCCGCCCAGGTGTGTGTGTGCACGTGTCCACCCAAAGATGGGAACTAAGATCTTCTTAGCAGGGACTTCCCTGAGGGTCCAGTGGTTAAGACGTCACCTTCATGCGGGGGGTGCATGTTCAATCCTGCGTGCCTCAAAAAAACCAAAACAGGAAACAGAGGCAATATTGTAACAGATTCAATAAGGACTTTAAACATGGTCCACATCAAAAAAAAAAAAAAAAAAGATGTTCTTAGCAGCACTGTTCGTAACAGCTTCAAACCCGAAACCACCCAGCGCTAGCTGAATAGGTGAGTAACGCACAGGGTGTTCTCACAGAGAACTGCAGGACTGTGCTACAGCTGTGAGAAGGCAAGACGGCAGCTACACGCAGCGGTGTGCGTGACCCACAGGCAGAACGTTAGCAGAAGGAGCCCGGCACAAAGAGTTCCTCCTCTTACGGTCTGTCTACAGAAAGTGTAGACATAGAAGGAAACTAACTCGTGATGGAGGAAGTCAGAGCCACGGTCACCCTTGGAAAGGGGCTTCTGGGTTTCAGGGTTGGAGCTGGGTACTGGTTACACAGATGTTTGCAGTTTCTGACAGGGTGACGAGCTGAACATTTAGGGTTTGTACATTTTTCTGTATCAGTGGTCAGCGTATTTTTTGGTAGGGGACCAAAGAGTAAATATTTTAGATTTCGCAGGCCAGATGTCTCCATCACATCTGCTCAGCTCTGCCATGGAGCATGAACGCAGTCAGGGACCATATGGAAATGAATTCTTTACCAAAACAGATGCTGGGCAGGCCACAGTTTAGGCATCTCTGTTCCACTTGTTTGGTATACTACCGGAAAAAAGTTTCTTAAAATAATAAATAAACAGGATTCTCCCACTGCTTGAAAATCCAAACAGAGTGTTTAAGGAGGTAGGAAGGACCTTAGTTCCATTGGGTTCTAACAGCGTTTCTTCTGAGGCACTTTCTCATCCACTCTTTCTTTGGATGCTTCTTGTTCAGTCGCTGAGTCGTGTCTGACTCTTTGTGACCCCATGGACTGCTGCACCCCAGGCTTCCCTGTCCGTCACCATCTCCCAGCATGAGAGTGTGCTCAAACTCATGTCCATTGAAACAGGGGTGGTATCCAACCATTTCATCCTCCGTTGCCCTCATTTCCTCTTGCCTCTCAGTCTTTCCCAGCATCAGGGACTTTTATAGAGCGTCGGCTCTTCGCATCAGGTGGCCAGAGTTTTGGAGCTTCAGCTTCAACATCAGTTCTTTCAGTGCATATTTGAGGTTAACTTCGTTTAGAATTGGCTGGTTTGATCTGCTTGCTGTCCAAGGGACTCTCACCATGGGATTCTTACACCGCATGAAAGGCCGGCGCGGCTGAGACTCCCTCTCCGTTTTCTGGGGAATCTGAGCATCAGATTGGCCAGGCACCTGCCCCCGGGGCCTGCAGCAGGAGACAGCGAGTCCTGTGTCGGCCCCTTGAGCCCCACCCTGCCCCTGCCTGGCCCCTGGCTCCTTCTCCCTCCGTAGCTCCTTTCTCTCGGCCTGCCTGTGGTCAGCCACGCAGCTGAAGAGCTTCCCTGCTTACTTTTCCTCCCTTGGCTGCTCTGGGCCCCCGCCTCTCCGGCAGCCCCTCAACGCGCTATTATGCTCCATCTGTCTCCCGCCGTTCCTGGCGGCTCACTGGTTGTGGAGGACTTGGGGACTGAGGTGTTTTTGGTCCTTTCGTCACTTTCCCCTTCCTCCCTGTGCTATTCTTTCCCCGTGGCCAGTGTGCCGACTTGACCCTCAGTCTTGCCTCGCTGCCCTCACCCCCGGGCAGCTGCGCCTGCTCAGAAAGCCTGGCATCCTCACACCCCAGCCTTGTGACAGGAGCCTGGCTGTGGAGTCTCGGGGAGAAGGTTCAGTCCAGCCTGGTTGTTTTTGCAAAGGAGGATACCAAGCCCCAGATAGAAGTCATGCAGTTTGTTCAGGGTGGAGGTGGGCGGAGAAACCAAGTCTCACCCCTTCTAGTCCAGGGATTGTTCATGTATTTGTTTGAAAAATAGCATAGTCGTACATAGAGGCATAGATCCTATTACCAGTCTCTCAACTAAGAACCTCAAAGATGAGCTCCACGTCCAGCTTTTTTGCCGCTGTTGCATTCATTCCCTTTATTCAACTATAATATTAGGTACCATTTACTGAATATTTATTGCATGTTATGCCTTGTGCTCATTTATTCTTTATTACAATTCTGGGAGATGAAGATTTTTCTTTATCATTCCCATTTTGCAGATGAGAAAATCAAGGTGTGGAGAGGTCAGGGCACAGTGCAACATTAATGACACCTGAAGGTGGTGAAGTTGAGTTCAAACTCGGGTAGCCTGACCATAGGGCCCGCCTGCCCCCCAAGGCCGACGGGCGGTGGCATTCCTAGAGACACTGAGCTCTCCTGGGATTCTGGAGATAGTTTCACTGACAAGAAACTCATTTTGCCTTTCTTCCCGTGGGTATAACTCTCATCCTGATTCCTCCAGCCTTGGGTGAGCCCGGGAATGTGGCCCCATCCATGCAGTGGTATGGGATTTGACAGGGCAGGGTGGGGGCACTTCTTAGCAGCAGAAAGCTGGAGGTTCGCATTTTATCGGAGGTGGCAGATGTATGTGGCCCCGTGGGTAGGAGAGAGGCAGTGTGGACAGAGATGAGACACATGGGGCAGGTAGCTGCAGGGCGACCAGCAGTGACCAGTGGTGGGGGGGGGGCACTGCAGGGGCAGGAACCCACCTGGAACCAGCAGACCCAGGTGGCCTTGCCTTATCCGCCTCTGTTCCCCAGATGTCCGAGAAGGATTATGGTCCAGATGCCACGTGATGGGGGAGGTGGTCTCTGTTGGATTGCTGGCCACTGGCAAAGATCATGTGCCAGGTTTGGAATTCTGGAACCATCAGCACAGGAGAGGCCCTGGGAGTCCGCTCGTCTACCACCCTCCCAAATTAGGGGGTATGAGGGACTCTGAGTCCCATGGTGGGGTTGGTACTCGCTGGCAGTCTGGGTGAGGCAGGCCAGGACCGAGACTCTCCTCCCCACCCCCACCACGTCTCCCCGCACCATTCCGTGGCTGGCCGGGGCAGAGGCTTGGAGATGGTAGGGCCTGGTAGGATGGTGGATGCCTGGACCCTGCCTGGTCCCCACGAAGGGCCACACACAGGCCCGCCTTGCTGTGGGGCTGGCGGCAGGTCCCTTCCGATCCTCAGGGGCCTAGAGTGCTAAATGGTTATTACTTCCTCCTTTGGCTGCAGGGACAAACGCAGGAAATGCATGGCCAGCTCCTGGCCTGGCTTCTCGCAGCGCAGTGCTGCACCGCCAGTTCAGCCGCTCAGTCGTGTCCGACTCTCTGCGACCCCTGGACTGCAGCATGCCAGGCCTCCCTGTCCATCACCAACTCCTGGGATGGTTATTCTCATGGAACTTCACAAAGGAAGGGGGGCACGCGGGGTGGCATTGGGAGTGCCTTTGAAAGTGACTTCCAGGCACCCCGGTCTCCTTTGGAGAAGACTCTTTAACACCCCGGGGGCTCCTCCCCGCGGATCACCATTGGGCCCAGTCTGGCCCAGCCCACCTCTCACAGCCCCAGGGGCCCGAAGCCCCGGTAACCCGTGTCCTTCCATCCTCCACAGACAACTTCAGGTACACGTGTGACATCTGCGGGAAGAAGTACAAATACTACAGCTGTTTCCAGGAGCACCGAGACCTGCACGCGGTGGACGGTGAGCCAGGCCCCTCGCTCCTGGGGGGCAGAGTCGCAGGAGCAGACCTCTCTCCAGGGCTTTTCCCAGGCCCCTGCCCCACCCTCAGCTTCCCCTCCCTGCCCCACCCAGGGCAGGTGAGGCTGCGGACAGACCGCAAGCGAGCTAGCCGTGACCAACCTGTGAGGGTTCTGGGCGAGGGAAGGTCCCCACCGTGCTCCATATGTACTTCTGATTAGGGTAACCCAAGTGAAATTGCCGTCTTTGTAGGTCAGAAATCAGTCGAATATCAGCAGTTTTATATCAGTTCGTTTTACGATTTCGTGTTGAGTATTCACATGCTCTGGTGAAATTAAACCAATTTTTTAAAATGAATGATGATATTTTAGCATCTTAGATTATAGAGTTAGAAATTAGAATGATAAATTTAGGTAATTTATTTTTGGAATCTTAAGAATCCTGGAAATAGGGTCTCCTCCTGGGAAAGGATCCTGGAAGGTTCCCTCTCCAGCCCCACACCCCCAGCTGGAGTCAAGCCCTGATATCCAGGCCCTACCCCTATAGCCACTGGCCCTCCCCTCCCCTCTTCTTCTCTTCCTGCCCCCTTATCCCTTCTTTTTCTGCTGCCCTGGCCTCTCCAGTGAGTGGTGGAGATCTAAAATGAGGCCAGCCAGAAAGCATCTTCCTGCCGTGGGATGGTCCCAGGCCGTGGGGAGGGTCCCAGCCCCTTGGGGAGGATGAGGAACAGAAGGACGTGCCCTCCTGGGGCCCCTGGTTTTCTGGGGCATCCACAATGGTGAAGGCAGGCTCGTGGGACCTAGGCTCGGGGCGTCGGGCAGAGGCAGGGACTAACAGGGCTCCTGTTTGCTTCCTTTCTTCTGCGGCTGCCGCCTCCCGCCCGGGTGCAGTGTTTAGTGTGGAAGGGGCCCCTGAGAACCGGGCAGGTAAGTCCTCTGTGGCAGCCTACCTCCCTGTCCCCAGCTGAGCTCTGAGACCTGGTTACCAGGGCGCTAAGGGCCGTATGTTCTCCCACAGACCCCTTCGACCAAGGTGTCGTGGCCACTGACGAGGTGAAGGAGGAGCCCCCGGAACCATTCCAGAAAATCGGGCCAAGTATGCAGACCTCTCTCTGGGGCCGGGGCTGGGTGGGGAGACAGGCAGCGGGTAGCCAAGGGCAGCAGGGCAAGTCCCACTCCTGGAAGGGGTAGTGTTGGTAATCCTGCAACAACTGGCTCTGGCCAGTGAGCCGCTGGCCTCCTTGTACCTCACTTTGCCCACCTGTCAAATGGGTCAGTCACTCTTAGGACTTTAGCTTTTGAGAAGCAACAGGACAGCACAGGGTCCAGGTCAGGGAGTGAAGGTAGCACAGGCTTGGTGGCTGGTCTGGTAGCCATCCTGAGCCCCGGCTCACCTGTGGGGGAAGGGGGACACTTTGCCGCAGGTTTGTTGGGGGATTAAATGAGATCATGGATGTAAATCATCTAGTCATTAGCACAGTGCCTGGTACATAGTAGCGCTTGGAAAATACTGTTGGTTTTGTCATCGAGGGGGTTTGTTAGCCAGCGAAGCTGTCCAGGGGAGCCCCATGCGGACGCTCTAGTCCTCATCCCGTAAGCCCTGGGGGGAAGGAGCCATTCGCTTGACCTGCCTGTTTGCAGCAGGTGTGTTGAGGGCCGTAGGGACCCAGCAGTGAGCAGGACAGACGTGGCCCTGTTTTGGGTAATTTACACGGTGGGGGCGGGGGCCGGGCAGCCGGTCAATAAGCGAGTAGTTATTGACAGGTCTCAGAGTGGGGGCCTGGTCCTGGCCCTGGGAAAGCGCTGGATGGATCTCTGAGTGTTCTTCCTCCTTCATCTCCTTTTCTTTACCTCTTAAAGCACTCAGGGAACTGGAGATGTGATAACATCTGTAAAGGGGTTCCACGGTGCTTGTCATGTGCATGATAAACATCTGATAAACAGTGACATTAAAATAATCTTGCAGAAAATTCTGAAATCCTTCACACTGGAACTGCTGGAAGTTAGACTGTGGGAAAACCCAGATGTAAATCAGACATGCTCCATGACAGACTTTTGTAGACCAGTACAGGACAGGGACGTTGGGGTCTGCGACTCTCCCCTCCCACTGCTCCAGCTCCATCTAACAGCAGCCCCAGCTGTAGCATCATAGTTAGGAAGGTTGAGTGTAGACTACATAAGCGATCGAATCACACAAGCCCAGGTTTGAACGCTGACATCCCCGATTTACTAGCTGCTTACCCCCTCTGAAAGTGGCTCAGTCGTGTCCAACTCTTTGTGAGCCCGTGGACTATAGAGTCCATGGAATTCTCCAGGCCTGAATACTGTAGTGGGTAGCCTTTCCCTTCTCCAGGGGATCTTCCCAACCCAGGGATCGAACCCAGGTCTTCCACGTTGCAGGTGGATTCTTGACCAGCTGAACCACCAGGGAAGCCCAAGAATACTGGAGTGGGTAGCCTTTCCCTTCTCCAGGGGATCTTCCCGACCCAGGATCCCTGGAATGGGAAGATCCCCTGGAGAAGGGAAAGGCTACCCCCTCCAGTATTCTGGCCTGGAGCATTCCGTGCACCATATAGTCCATGGGGTCACAGAAGAATTGGACACGACTGAGCAACTTTCACTTTCTTTTGCTCCCTTTGAGTGTCCTTGACTCATGTGTAAGTTGGGAACAAGAACGTCTATCTCAGAAATTCCCTGGTGGTCCAGTGGTTAAGACATCACCTTCCAATTCCAAGGGTGCCAGTTTAGTCTCTGGCAGGGAGCTATCCCACATGCCTCCGAACCAAAACATTAAACAGAAGCAGTGTTGTAACATGTTCAATAAAGACTTTTTTAAAAAAGAACATCTATTTCTTCTTTATTGCTGTTGGAGGATGCCCACGTCAGGTGTCTAACCCAGCGCCCGGATCATGTTCCGGGCTTAGCAGATGAGTGCTGTTGCCGGGAGATAGTCGAGAGTTTAGAGTCATCCCGAAGATGAACCCCAGCCCTACACTTAATGCCTACCTGACGTGCTGCAAGTTTTATAATCCCTCTAATCACAGTAGTGACAGTAAAACTCACCTCTCAGGATTGTTGTGGTGATTAGATGAGATTATATTTGTAAAGGAATTAGCATAGTCCTTGACACTGACAGGGAAAACATTAAATACGTGGTACCTATTAATTACCCAGAAAGGTACAGAGCAGGCTGAAACTTGTTCTTTTTGTCAGTATCTACACCTGACAGCCAGCCAGTTACTGGGACCTGGGAGGGGTTATCACAAATTATATGGAGGAGAATGGCATTGAGAAAACTGAACTGAGTTTGGCTCCCAGCTTGACGCCATGGAACTGAGATGTCTGTATAAGAGTTATGACTCAGGGGCTGCCTCGAGAGATAAGAATCCTCCTTCCTGGGCTTCTGCCACTTTGTGTAAGCTGGCTGATGCTACAGAACCATGATGGTGAAGAGCCACAGAATAAGGGGAGCTGGCAGAGGTACAGTGCCCTGTGGAGAGACTAGTCCCCATGGGTAGAGCTCGGTAGGTTAAGAGAAGAGGAGAAACAGCAGCAGCAGTGCATGCTGGGAAGTACGCCTTCCACATCCACATCAGCTATGCAAATTAGAGAACGTGGTACTTGATGAGGAGGAAACCAGAGCCAGGACAGGGCACAGGAGTCCTGCCAGAAGGAGGGAGGTGGTCAAAGAGGCCCCTTTGTCAGCTTGCTCTTCAGCGGCAGATCTAAGAACTGCTCCCATGGTGATGGTCTGCCATGATAATGGGACGATTAAGGACAATTCATTCAAGTCTGTTCAAACAGAGTAAATCTGGATTTAGAGGTTACTTGATTATTATACCTAGATAAGGAAGTGGCCAGTCCCAAAGAAAGGCAATGCCAAAGAATGTTCAAACTATCGCACAGTTGCACTCATCTCACATGCTAGCAAAGTAATGCTCAAAATTCTCCAAGCCAGGCTTCAAGAGTACATGAACCGAGAACTTCCAGATGTTCAAGTTGGATTTAGAAACAGCAGAGGAACCAGAGATCAAATTGCCAGCATCCACTGGATCATCAAAACAATAGAGTTCCTGAAAAACATCTACTTCTGCTTTATTGACTATGCCAAAGCCTTTGTGTGGATCACAACAAACTGGAAAATTCTTCAAGAGATGGGAATAGCAGACTACCTGACCTGCCTCCTGAGAAATCTGTATGCAGGTCAAGAAGCAACAGTTAGAACTGGACATGGAACAACAGACTGGTTCCAAATAAGAAAAGAGTACGTCAAGGCTGTATGTTGTCACCCTGCTTATTTAACTTACATGCAGAGTACACAGTGAGAAGGAAGCACAAGCTGGAATCAAGATTGCATCAGATATGCAGATGATACCACCCTTATGGCAGAAAGCAAAGAAAAACTAAAGAGCCTCTTGATGGAAGTAAAGAGGAGAGTGAAAAAGTTGGCTTACAACTCAACATTCAAAAAATGAAGATCATGACATCCAGTTCCATCACTTCATGGCAAATAGATGGGGAAACAATGGGAACAGTGAGAGACTTTATTTTTGGGGGGGGCTCCAAAATCACTGTAGATGGTGACTGCAGCCATAAAGTTAAAAGACACTTGTTTCTTGGAAGCAAAGCTATGACCAACCTAGAGAGAATGTTAAAAAACAGAGACATTGCTTTTCCAACAAAGATCCATCTAGTCAGAGCTGTGGTTTTTCCAGTAGTCATGTATGGATGTGAGAGTTGGACTATAAGGAAAGCTGAGCACCAGCGAATTGATGCTTTTGAACTGTGGTGTTGGAGAAGACTCTTGAGAGTCACTTGGACTGCAGGGAGATACAACCAGTCCATCCTAAAGAAAATCAGTCCTGAATATTCATCGGAAGGACTGATATTGAACCTGAAACTCCAATACTTTGGCCACCTGATACGAAGAACTTACTCATTGGAAAAGACCCTGATGCTGAAGGCAGGAAGAGAAGGAGACGACAGAGGATAAGATGGTTGGATGGCATCACTGACTCGATAGACATGAGTTTGAGTAAGCTCCGGGAGTTGGTAATGGAAAGGGAAGCCTGGTGTGCTGCAGTCCACAGGGTTGCAAAAAGTCAGACACCACTGAGTGACTGAACTGAAGGAAGAGTGACTTGAAAAGTTTTGGGGTTTTGTTTTTAAAAAAAAGAAAACTTGGGAATTACAGAAATTCTGCATGACAAGAAAAGGAATTTGGAAGACCTAGAGGAAGAGAATGCCTCTGAAAGTGATGTACCAGCAAGCCTGGAAGAAAATCCTTTTGGACAACCACAGTCTAATATGAGAAAATACGACCTTAGTTCAGTCTGACTGCCATAACAAAGTACCCCAGACTGGCTTACATAACAGAAATTTATTTTTTCACAATTCTGGAGGCTGAAGTCTGAAATCAGGGTGACAGTATGGTTGGGTTCTGGTCCAAGGACCCTCTTTCTTGCTGTACTCTCACATGGTGAGAAGAAATAGCAAGCTTTCTGGTGCCTCTTGTTATAAGGATACTGATTCCATCATGAAGGACCCCCCCCCCACCTCCATCCTTATGACCTCATCTAAACCTAATTACTTCCCAAAGGCCCCATCTCCAAATAGCATTGCATTGACATCTATTTTGGAGATAGGGCATCAGCATATAAATATGGTGGGGAAGGACGGGGGGACATTTCAGTCCATAACATGACCTGTGTGAGAAAGGAAGCTGCATCATGGAAAAGCAACAAGATGAAAAGGCAAAGAGAGAGGAGTGAGATGAGAAGACTGGGAGAGATACAGGAAATAGAAGAACAGAATCGATGTGTAATTAAAGGCTTCATTATAGATAGTTAAGAGCAGAATTGGTCTGCAGAGACGGAATTAGTGGTGTAAAGGACAAACTTGAACAGGTGAGCATCGTTAAGAGGAAAACATGATAAATGCAGAGAATAGGGAACCTGTTCCAGATCATTGGTGTTCCTCTACCAGTGGGCCAGAAGCAATGCTCCAAAGACTCAAAGAAATAATTGCTCAACTAAAGGAAGACCTATGTATGCAGATTCAAAGGCTTGTCATATGTCAGGCAGTCAATATAAAATACCCATAACTAAAAGATATTAGTGACTCCTTATGAATATAAGGGGGAAAACCATACAGGCACCTGGAAATAAAAAAACAAGTTATTTTCAAGTGATTCAGTCACTCCGAGGTGGACTTGCCTTAGATTTCCCTGCAGTACTAAATACTGAAGTATCGTGGAGTGTGTTCTGAAGGGTAAAGGTTGCAATGTTACGAATTTTATATCTAGACAAATTTTTATTTGTGTGTAGAGAAAAAAAAACAAGGGCTCAAAATCAGGCTGTTTCTCCTGTGAACCCATCTTCAAAAAAAATTACTTGAAGATATACTCCAGTGAACTGACTGGTGGAATAGATTTAAGGGCTCAGTTACGAGGCATTAACTGTGGTGAATACTGAACCCGGGTAAACTGGAAGGTAAGTTTAAAATGTTGCAAATCTGATTACAAGATTAAATGAGGAAGACGGAGATCATGCTAAAATATTAAGAATGAACTTTCAAAACCGAGAAGGAAGGAATAGCTGAGGGATACAGTAAAGTAGGTTAAGCCAGTCCATAGTGCGGTTCCCAGACCAGCAGCATCAGCATATCCTGGAGGCTTGTTCAAAATGTTAATTCTCAGGCCCTGCACAAGACCTGTGGAATCAGAATCTCCAAGGTGGGGCTCAGAAACCTGTTGTAACAGCTTTCCTAGATGATTCTTATTCAGGCTAAAGTTTGAGAGGTACTGAGTTGAACTGCCTTTCTCAATGGTGATATAAAAATAGCACTTCTTGCTTGAATATAAAAATTAGAGAAATGTATCTTTTAGACCATCTAAAAGCAATGGAGAATATTGGAAAATGATGGAATACCAGAGAATAATGGAAAGGCAAAGAAAAGGGTTCATACATCAAACGGCCAAAAGCTAAGGGAATAAACCAGCATGAAAAAAAAAAAAGGAATTGTAAAACCATGTCAATAATAGCAATAAAAGCAAACGTCATAATTCCCTTTATTAAAAGACAGAGATTCTCAGGTTAATTTAAAATAGTCCATGGAAGTCCAGTCACTAGGATTTGATGCTTTCACTGCTACAGCCTGGTCTCAATCCCTGATCAGAGAACTCAGATCCTGCAAGCGTCATGGTGCAATAAAAAAAACCCCAACATTCAGCTGTTACTAGTGTAATAGAGACATAACTAGTTAATTCCTTACTTTTTACACTTCTCTTTCCCAGGGAGCGCTTCCCTGCTCTCTTAACTAAACTGAATTCCCTGCTAGGATTTCCGTAGCACTGTTAACATCTCCTTAAGAACACCTGTTGTGGTTCCAGTTTTAAATTTGTGTCATTATTTGAATTTCCTTTCTCCATCTCTAGACTGTAAGCTCCCTAAAGGCAGGAACCAAACTGTTTTTGCGCCACATTTTGTGCCAGCATTTAGCAGAGTACCTGTTTGATAAATGAAAGTACAAAAAATTTTAGGATAATGGCTTTAGACACATGTGAACAAGTAGCAGGAAGAATCTAACAAAGTCATTCTCAAGAATTAATAAAAAACAGTGTAATTAAAAGTTGGAGCAGTAGTTCTTAACTTTCCCACACTTCAGGCGTCTCTGTAGGACCTGTCACAACACACTTTGCTGGATCCCATACCTAGGATTTTTCTTTCAGAAAATCGCGAATAAGTCCCGAGGATGTGCATTCCTAACAGGTTCCCAGGTGATGCTGATGAGGGACCACCATCATTTGAGAGGCACTGTGTTAGAAAATAGAGCTTCCCCCCGTGGCTCAAAGGTAAAGAATCCACCTGCCAAGGCGGGGACTCAGGTTCAATCCCTGGGTCGGGAAGATCCCCTGGAGAAGGAAATGGCAACCCACTCCAGTATTCTTGCCTGGGAAATCCTGTGGACAGAGGAGCCTGGTGGGCTATAGTCCCTTAGGTCACAAAAGAGTCAGACATGACTAAGTGACTAAACAGCAGCAGCAGTGTTAGAAAATAGTGTAATAGTAATAAAAGATCCAGTTCACAGTGGAGGTTTTGATCTCATGAGCCTGTCTGCATCAAATGGCATTATATCTAATATACAAAATAATTTCAGAAACACAGTCAAATGGAAGAATTGATCACAACACTTAGTCTTTGGCAGAGCGAGAAGAGAAACAAGATTATATGGAGTCTGAATAAGACAATTAATAACAGTTGATCTAACAACTTAAAAGCCTACAAAGAGCAAATAATATATCTTTCCCAGTGTTGGTGATTCAGTTACAAAAATTATTTCACTACTAAAATTTTTAAAGCTTCTGTATTCCAAGAAAAAAATGTAAACAGACTAAGAAACCAATCAAGAAAAAATACATGTAACTTATAGAACAAAATGTTGATGTCCTTAATCTATAGAGTTCTTAGCTATTTTAACAAGGTAAACATGCCTATAGAAACATTGACTGTAAATTCAAATAGGAAAGCCAAAGAAGAAAAACCGTAGTTCATTAATCCTGAAAAATAGCTTCCTTAGAACTCAGAAATGGAAAATAAAATCAGCAGTGCAATATATTTCTCCCTCTCAGGCACAGTAAGAAGATGATAGTACTTAACTCTGGAAACAGTCATTTTCATATTTTTCTTATTGGGATGAAAATCGACCCAACCTTTTAATAAGTAGTTGGTGCTTTGGTGATCAAAAGCCTTAAAAACACACACCCTTAAATTATCCCGAAGAAGTATTGTGCACAGATTATGAGCGATAATCTTTATTTTGCAGTGATGTGCAAAAATAATGAGCAGATGTGCAAAAGTTTCTATGAGGATGTAGACCGCAGGATTTTTTTTTGTAAGGAAAGAATTTTGAAACAATCTCCGTGTCCTCTGGTTTAGGAGACTGGCTCAGCAAATTTCAAAGTCCAGTGGGAACCAGGCAGCCAATAAATGCAGTGGAGATCAATGCTTATTGATTTGAGCAAGATGTCCACAAAATATTGTCAATTGAATGCGCCAGGTTACCAAGAGCATATAGATCACGGCCGGTTAATTCAAGGCCCGTCGAAGACTGGCGGCTGATGTCAGTCAGAGATGAGATGGGAGTGAGAGGCGGGGTCTAGGGCACGTGGCCTCACCCCATGGGGTGCCTGCTACTCTTGGGGGATCATAGATGATTGAAATTTCTCTTATATTTAAAATTTTATATTTGTATTTATCAGTATTTTATAATTTTCCCCCAGTGAACAATATTACATCAGAAATTTTTAAGAAGAAAGAAGTTAGGCAGTGCCAAAAGAGAGGTAAAGATGAAGTCCGGTGGGACCTGAGAGGAAGAGGTGACCCCTTTTGCCAGGGGGTGGGGGGTGTTTGGGGGCAGGAAAGGTCCTGGAGATGAGGGGACCCAGGTGTGGCTATTGCAGAGGGCAAGGCTTGAACAGGGGGTGATGAAGACATTGACAATGGAAGTCAGTCAGTTCACCGCACGTTTCCTGAGCTCCGGGGCCTGGGGGTGGAGCTGGAGGAGGACAGCGTGTGCCAGGTACTGTTCTAAGCATGTGACATACAAATTTAATCCTCACAGCAACCCTATGAGGTGGGCCTGTCGTTACCCCCATTTTACAGATAGGAAAACGGAGGCACGGAGCAGTTAAGAGATTTGCCTAAAGTCACACAGCTTGAAATAGAGGAGTTGGGATCTGAACTCAGGCAGTCCGACTCAAAGGGGCTGCTGATTCTACCTGGTGGTCCCAGAATGAGAAGTTGGCGGGGAGGGAGCACACTGCTGCTTCTGGATGGGCACCAGGCGCCCATTCCCACACTTCTCTCTTCTTGGACAGAAACCGGCAATTACACCTGTGAATTCTGCGGAAAACAGTACAAGTACTACACGCCCTACCAGGAGCACGTGGCCTTACACGCCCCCATCAGTGAGTACCTTCTCTGCTTGGGGGAGGGGTGAGCCAGCCACAGGCTGCAGCTCTGGAGTTCTGCCAGGGGAGGGCAAAAGCAAAGGTGAACTTGTTCTGGGTGGGCCAGTGTCTCGGTATCCAGGTCTGACCTGGGGCCACCTGCCTGCCGAGCTGGAGAAGGCCCACCCTAAGCCAGGAAAGCCTGAGACCTCCCCCAAAGGTCTCAGAGGCCTGGGGCCCCCGGGGATCTGGGGTTAGGAAGTGTGGGCATCACTTCCCGAGTCCCTCAGGGGCCTTGTCCTCACCTCTTCTTGTTGATGTTCAGCTGCTAACTCATGTCCGACTCTGCAACCCCATGAACTGCAGCACGCAGGCTTCCTTGTCCTTCGCTATCTCCTGGAGTTTGCTCACACTCATGTCCCTTGAGTCAGTGATGCCATCTTCTAAGCACCACATCATGTGGTTCCTGAGTCCCCACCCCTAAAGCCAGCACCTTCAGTCTGAACCAGTCCAGGGCCTAACGCAGGCTGGAGCATGGTTGGCTAGACGAGATAGCTTTGCCCGTGGAGGTAGGAAGGGTGAGAAGTCAGGGGTGCCAGGCCAGGCCTCAGAAGCCCTGGGTATCAGCTCCAGTGGGATCACAGGCTTGCGTGTGGCCTTGGGCAGGCCCCATCCTGCCTCTGACCCCCAATCTCTTCCTCCTCCCCTGGCCTGGAAGAGAAAGGGTTCTCAGGACCCCTACCACAGGGACATCCTGGCCTTCCATTCCTATTTGCCAGCTTCCTTTCTGGGTGTCAGAGGTGCTGTATCCTTAGATCCCCAAGTATATGAGCCCTCAGTCCTCAACCAGAGTCCTGACAGTGCAGGGCTTAACCAGAATTGCAGGGCAGCAGGGCGGGGTGTTTATGAGGTCTTTGGGAGCATCTCTGCTTTTGTTTGTCACAGCAGAGCTGTGGGGATCTCCCTCTGCAGTCAGTGGGTGGAAAGATTTAGGTTCAGAATGCGGGAGGGAGGGATTATGCAAGGTCATCAGGGTTCAAGGTATCCAGAGTGTGGGAAGCCCGACCCTCCTTGAGCCCAGACAATGGCACGGGCCTGTGATGCCCTGAGTGCCTTGAGGTGGGCAGGGACAGGTGTTCAGAGCCCCTGAAGGTGGTGGAGGCAGCTTCCCTAAGACTCTTGTCCTGCCTGGCCCCTGACTGCTGCATGACCTTTGAGTCTGTCACTTCCCTTCTTGGGCTCAAGTTTCCCACCTACGGGAGCTCTCAAGGTCTTTTCAGTCCAGGAGTCTGGGTTCAAGTCATCTCTTCCTTAAGGAGACCCCCAGGTGGGCATCTGCGGTGGCCCAACTAGAGGAACATGTCCCACCACCCATGCTGAGGATGTGTGAGTTACCTGGCAAAGTCCTGCGAGTGGGGAAGAGAGGACCCAGTTTCCACCCAGTTTCCACTTGGTGGGCACCGACCCATCCATTTTGCCCACTTATGTTGCTGCTGCTGAGGCGTTTGGGCTGTGGCTTGAGCGCCGTCATGCAGACCCTTCTGAGGTCCCCGCTTCCCATGGGTGGGGAAAGGGGCGGCTGTACCCGGACCCCGGCTTACCTGCGCTCTCCAGGGTTACTTACAGTTACTTACCACGGTGCGCTTACGGTGGTGGCGGTTACAAAGCCAGCCTGCGACTTGGGTTTCAGCCTTTGGAGGAGACTTTTAGTGCTGTTTCTTCTCTTCCCCCAAATGAGTCTTGGAACAAGTTGAATAAGATCACGGAGTTAAGAAGAAGAAGGGCTTAGCTTTGAGCCCTGACAAGTGACCTCCTTGTCAGGCCCATACTTGCAACTATGAAGTTCTCCTGCATCACATTTCAGGTGGTGCAATGGGAATGGGTACTCCATTTGTTCCCTGATTCTTTTGCCCCTGGCATCCAAGGTACTTCTCTCCTGAAGGGCTGTCCTCTCTTTCTCCGTTCCTCATTGTGTTGTTCTCTCTATTGTGGACTCCCTTGTCTTCCTGCATCTGTTTGTTGAATGCATCTCTTTATTGCTGAAGTCTAGAGGCTCTGGGATCATCTGGGTTTAAAATACAGAGTGAGAGATTTAAGCTAAATGCCACAGAAGACTGATTCTTAAAGCTGACCAAGAAGTAGCCCCTCCAGGGGTCTTTGGAGCTGGTGATTTGTTATGTCCATAGGTTCTTTGTGAAACTGGGGACTGGACTTGATGGCTTCATCAAGTGGTAACCAGGGCCAGGCCTTGAGAGACCCTGGGTCTGGTGAGAGCATCCAGAGGGATGTAGGCTGACTGTGGGTGGAAAAAGATTCATACATGTTATATTAGTTCTTTTTTTTTTTTACTACTTAGCAATATTCTGTTGTATGAAAATACCAGTTTGTTTAGCCATTTGCTTGTTCATTTGAGTTGTTTCCAGCTTTAGACTATTACGAATAAAGCTGCTATGGAAATGCTTGTACTAGGCTTCCTGTGGACATATGTGTTCATTTCTCTTGGATAAATTCCAGTGAGTAGAATTGAGAGGTCATAGGGGAGAGCGTGTTTGCTTTTTTAAAAATTGACAAACCATTTCCCAAGATGACTATAGCACCTTACACTCCCACCAACCGTGGATGGTAGTTCCACTGGCTCCGCATACTTGCCAATATTTGGTGATAGGAAGTTATTTAATTTGGGCTAGTCTGGTGAGTGTGTAGTGGTATTTCACTGTGGTGTTAATTTGTGTTTTCTTGATGACTAATGATGTTGAGTGCTTTTTCATTTGCTTATTGGCCATTTGTATATTTTACTTTGGGAACTGTTGAAATCTTTTGACCATTTTTTTGGTTGGGTTGTTTTTATTGTTAAATTGTACGAGTTCTTTTTTTTTTTGGCCACACTCCATGGCATGTGGGATCTTAGTTCCCCTAAGGGATTGAACCCACGCCCCCTGAGCATTGGAAGCTCAGGGGTCTTAACTATTGGACCAGCAGGGAGGTCCCTAGGAGCTCTTTATATATTCTAGATCCAGGTTCTTTATCAAATATATGTGTATATTTTGTTGTTCCATCACTCAGTTGTGTCCGACTCTGCGACCCCATGGACTGCAGCATGCCAGGCTCCCCAGCCCTTCACCATCTGCTGGAACTTGCTCAAACTCATGTCCATTGAGTCAGTGATGCCATCCAACCATTTCATCCTCTGTCATCTCCTTCTCCTCCTGCCTTCAATCTTTCCCAGCATCGGGGTCTTTTCTAATGAATTGGCTGTTCGTGTCAGGTGACCAAAGTATTGGAGCTTCAGCTTCAACATCAGTCCTTCCAGTGAATATTCAGGGTTGGTTTCTTTTTGGATTGACTCATTTGATCTCCTTGCAGTCCAAGGAACTCTCAAGAGTCTTCTTCAACACCGTAGATCAAAAGCATCAACTCTTTGGCTCTCAACCTTCTTTATGTTCCAGCTCTCACATCTGTACGTGACTACTGGAAAAGCTGAAGCTTTGAGGATATATATAAAATGAATATTTTCTGTCAGTCTTCAGTGTGACTGTTGATTTTCGTTCAGTATCTTGTGATGAGCAGCTGTTTTTCATTTTTAATGATCTAATTTATCAATTTTTTATGACTAATGTTCTCTCAGTTCTACTCAGGATATCCTTGTCCACCTCAGTAGTGAAGATATTCTCCTTTATTGTATTTTAGAAGCTTTCTACTATCAGCTTCTGCATTTTAGTCACTGATTAGAGGTATGATTTGAGATTCACTTTGTATCATATGGATATCTGGTTGTTTCAACACCATTTGTTGAAAAGATTGTCCTTTATATATTACATTACATTGGGACCTTTGTTGAAAATCAGTTGAATGCATGAGTAAATGTGATTTTATTTCTGTTCCACTGAGCTATTTGCCTGTGTTTATGCCAACATGGTCTTATTTACTCTGAGTCTTAAATCAGGTACTTCCAGTTTTTCAACTTTGTATATTTTTAAGAAATAAGAAACTTTGCCTTGCAATATAAATATTAGTCTTCTTGCCAATTGCTACAACAAAATTACATCTTGGATTTTGTTTAGGATTACACTGAATCTATGGACCAATCTGGGGAGAATAGACCTCATAATATTTGATCTTCCAATTCATGAATATAGTATGTCTCTTCATTGGTTTAGGTCTGTTTAAATTTCTCTTAGTAATAATTTATATTTTCAGAGTAGAGGTCTTGCACATATTTCATTAAATTATATCTAAGTTTTTTATGGGTTTTTTTATGCTACTGTGATTTTTTTATTTTCAGTTTTTGTTGCTATTATATACAAACAATTAATTTTTACATATTGAATTTGTAACCTACAATTTTGTTAACTTCACCTATTAGTTCTGTTAGCTTTTTTGCAAATTTCTTGAAGTTTTTCTTGTACATATTCATGTCATCTACTAATAAAGACTGCTTTACATCTTTTTTTCTAATCTGTATTCCTTTTATTATTCTTTCCTATTATGCTGATTAGGACCTTTCAGTTAGATGTTGAATAAATGAAATGAGTGGATGTCTTTGCCTGGGTCCTAATCATGGGGTTCAGGTTTTCATCATTAAATTTGATCATTTTCGTCATTAAGCATTGTATTAGCCAAAATAGGTTTTCATAGATACCTCTTTACCTGTTAAGAAAGTTACCTCCTATTTCTAGTTTATGACAGTTTTTGTCATAAATTGGTATTAAGTGTTTTTTCTACATCTATTGAGCTGATCCTATGATTCTTATCTTTTGTTCTGATACTGTGGTGAATTACATGGATTGATTTTTAAAAAAGTTATCATGCCTGTTCTTTATTAAAATACATTGATTATCAGAAAACCATGAAATGAACTAAAAAACATTACAGAATTGGAATGCTTCTTCTCCAGAAGAATGACTTCTTTCTTTAAGCTTCTTTTTCTTGGAAAGGCATCTAAATTACTTTGAGACCTAGGGTTGTTTGTAGAGTTAATCTGTTATCGAGCATATGTTTCCTGATTACATCTACCTAAAATTCCCTAGGGTTTTACCTGGCTTTTAATATCATTTCCAAAACTGACCCTTCAACAGTGGGAAACTCCAGTCCGAGGATTAGGAGAGTGCCCCGAATTCAGTCACTGGTCCATTAGTCATGGTCATAATGAAGAAAATAAGAATTTCTGGTGTTTTGAAGACACCAGAAGTATTAATGTGTCATCATTCAATAAAGTACCTTATTTAAAATAAATAATTTGTCCTATGTGTGCAGCCATGAAACCATCACCACAGTCAAGATAATGAACATGCCCATCACCCCCAGAAGTTTCCTCGTGCCCTTTTATGATCCCTCGCTCACCTCTTCTCTTCCTAGGTGAGCACTGCTCTGCTTCCTGTTACTACGGATTAGTTTACGCATGTTCTGTGGTGCTGGTTTAGTCACTCAGTCGTGTCCAACTCTTGCGACCCCATGGGCTGTTGCCTGTCAGGCTCCTTTGTCCATGGAATTTTTCCAGGCAAGGATACTGGAGTCGGTTGCCATTTCCTTCCAGGGGATCCTCCCAACCCAGGGATCGAACCCTTGTCTCTTGCATCTCCTGCATCGTAGGTGGATTCTTTTACCGACTGAGCCACCAGGGAAGAAGGCCCATAACATTTTCTAGAATCTTGCAGATCTGGAATGTTATCTACTATGTATGGTGGGCTCTGGCTTCTTTTGTTTAAAGATTCATCCATGTTTAAATGTATCAGTAGTTCGTTACTTTTGATTGCTGAATAGTAGTGCTCCATTGTCTAGATATGGATACCACAGTTTCCTTCATCTCTTTACTTATGGATTGACATTTAGGTTGTTTCCAGTTTGGAGCTAATATAAATAAAGCTGCTGTGAATGTGTCTTACTATGGACAAATGCTTTCATTTCTCTTGTATAAGTACGTAGTCTGGATCATAAGATAGGTGTATGTTTAACTTCTAAGAAACAGTCAGACAATATGCCATTTTACATTTCAACCAGCAGTGTATTGTAATCAGTTCAGTTCACTATCTCAGTCGTGTCCAACTCTGCGGCCCCATGGACTGCAGCACGCTAGGCTTCCCTCTTCACCAACTTCCCTGTTCATCACCAACTCCCAGAGCTCAAACTCATGTCCACTGAGTCAGTGAGGCCATCCAACCGTCTCATCTTGTCATTCTTGTAATGTCCTTGTCTAAACTGGGTTTTAGAGTAATGCTGGTCTCATAAAGTGAGTTGGGAAGTGTTCCCTGAGTATAGTGTCAATTAGTTTAAGTTGGTTAATAATGTTGTTGAAATCTCTTATTTCAGCACTTCCTGTGAGTCTTTTGGGCACTTCCTGTGTGACAGGGAATGAGCCCTGGTTGGGCCAAACTGGCGGAGTCCCTCCCTCACAGAACATATAGGATAATGGGGAAAAAAGACATTGGTTGAAAGATCATACCATGTGTCTTTATTGGTGGTGGTCAGATCTTAGAAGGGAAGATGGGGAGGGGACTGCAAGGTAAATGACCGAGTAGGGTATCAGGGAGGGCTTCAGACAGAAGTGATGTCTAGGTGGAGGTACGTAGGACCAGCAGTAGTGACCCAGGCAGAAGCAAGGGAAGAACATTCTAGGGAGAGGGACTAGCATGAGCAACGGCCATGGAGCTTGGAAGATTAGGCCATTGTAGATTGAGGGGGCAGGAGGGGGGCAGGTCCCAGGCTGAAGCAAGCAGGTGATGCCCTAGGGTTCATTGTATCAAGTGTTTTGGGGTGTCCTGAGCTCCCTGCCCCAGGGAAGCAGGGGCTCTCACACATGGATGCCAGGATTTTGACAGCGGGATCGAAGACCATGAGATCTGATCTAGAGGGTCTCCTAGAAACCATTCTGCATTTGGAGATGAGGCCTAAGAGGCGAAGCAATGTGCTCTGCTCTTTGCTCAAGAATTTTCTGTCCCTCGTGCAAAGGGACAGAGTGTGTGTCAGTCTCTAAGGGGACTGCGTGGTCTTGCACAAAGGCTTCTGTGGGAAGCTGGCAGCATTGGGCCCCGACCCATCCTGGCCCTGACTTTCTGTGTGACCATTAACTTATTAACCATTCTGGACCTTGATTTCCTTAATCCTAAAAAAATACCTTGAATACCTATTTACATTTGAAGAGTAGTTTATTCAAGGTGCTTCTGTGACTTGTGTGGATTCTTGTAAAATCCCTGTGAGGTCGGGAGTGCAGAGATGGGTGTCTCGCTTTTATCAGCGGAGTTGGGGTGGGGAAACTGAGGCCAAGGCCACGGAGGCCAGAGGAGACTGACTTGGAATTCAGAGGTAGGCCGGGCTCACAGCATACTCGGTGCTCGTTCCATTACCGTGAACCACGAGCTGTGGTCCCCAAACTGTGCTTCAGGGAGATGGGGGAGAAATCAGAGATGGGAGGCTGGACAACTCCCTCAAGGTTTGATGTGTAGATTTATTCTGTGGCAAAAAAGTGAAAAGTGTGAAATGAGCCACCTTCCGGTTGGATTCAGGGCCTTCAGGTTCCTTTTCCGTAAAAGGAAAGGAGAGGGAAAGAGAGGACCTATGTAGGTATCCTTCTCCACTTGCCCCTCCCCAGGTCCTGACTGAGAAAGTGAGAATCCGGAACGGGGGGCGGGGGCCTGGGGAGAGGGTAGCGGAGGACAGCTGTGTTCTCCGCAGTCTGAGCCTGGGGGTTTCTCTCCGAGTTCAGGGGGGCAAGGGAGTTCTTCTTAGGGGCCGTGGCTGAAGGACTCGCCACCCACAGCTCTTGGCGTCCGGCCACTGCTCTGGTGGAAAGGCAGTGACTCCCCAAAGGGACGGGGGCGCCCTGAGTCCTGGGAGCCCACCTCAGGGCCTTGAGTCCCGTGTGACCTTGAACACGGCCCTGCCTCCTGCTTCTCCCGGCCTGCGCTTCCCCTCCGGCGAGGAATGGGCAGAGGCGGGGGAACAGAGCACGCCCATTTGCTCTTTGGCAGTGAAAGCTGCAAGTGCAGCATCTCTGCCCAGGATGGGCACTGCCTTGGGAGTGGGGGTAAGGAGGCCTCTCCGCTCCCCCGAGGCAGGCTGCAGGGCAGGGTCCTTCTCAGGCCCCAGCCAGGCTCTGTGGCAAGGTGGTGGGTGCCCTCAAGATGCTCCCACTGCCGTGGGTCCTGTGAGCCCTGGTCAGCACCAAGGGGGGTCCCTTCTCTTGCGGCCTGGTCCACTCTCACCCTCAGCAGAGAGACCTGCAGTGGACTAAAGCCACTGCGTCCCCGCTGGGTTTGAAGGTGGCCCTGTGGCCGCGTTCAGGGGCTTGCCACCACCAGTAACCATGTCTCCGGGCCGTGTGAAGAGGGCAGACTGCTTCCACCGGAGACCACCAGCGCTGGAGACCACTGAGGGTCAGGTCCTCCCACACAGCCCTGCTCTCAGCAAGCCCAGCTTCTGCAGAGGACGCAGGCGAGGGAGGCAGGGGGACACCAGCAGGGAGCTGCTGCACTTACTTTCCTTAAAGCATCGGTCGTCGAGTTGAGCACTGCTGGCTGAGAGCATCCACCCCAGGCGGTGTCCAGGAGCACCCCGAGCCCCTTCCCCTGAAACCACGGGTCGACATCAGCCCTCTGCTCTTCCCCTCTCCCAGCCCCACCCCACCTCAGCCAGTCGGCCCTGCTAGTCCCTGCCTCTCTGTTGTCTGCTGTTACTTCCGAGCCAGCCTGCCTTAGAAGGAAAAGAGCCTTGGGGACCTACATTTTAGAAAGTGCATTTGACCCTGGGTTGACTCAAGCAGGTTTCCCAAACATGGGTCCCAGGCTGAGTTCTTAAGACACTCAGAGCCTGGGCTGGTCAAGGGTTACGGGTCACCCATCCTGTGGACTGGTCAGTGGCCTCCAGGAAAGGGTGAGTGTGAGCTGGCAATCAGGTTTCACCCAGGGAGAAGCCGGAGAAGGTTCTAGACTCCCAGACTTTCTCGGGCTCCAGGTGGTAGCCGGAAAGGAGTTTCGACCCTCAAGCGTAGGGGTCTATGGCCCAGCTCCAAGGGCCCTCAGCGACTGAGAGCGTGACCCTCTCAGGTACCGCCCCCGGGTGGGAGCCACCAGATGATCCAGACACGGGCTCTGAGTGTTCGCATCCAGAGGTCTCCCCGTCTCCACGCTTCGTGGCAGCGAAGACCCAGACGAACCAGTCGGGGAAAAAGGCTCCGGCCTCCGTGGTCCGATGCGCCACCCTCTTACACCGCACCCCTCCAGCCACCCAAACCCAGACGTTCCGCACTCCAAACTCGGGATCTCCGGCAAGCAAGGCGACCGCAGGTACCAACGGCCTCTGTTCCCTTCACGCTCCCTCCGCCCTGCGCCCCTCTCCCCCCCTGCCACATCTGTGCCCGCGGTCATTGTTCCCTTGCAAGAGTGAGGGTGGAGGGCCCATGCTCACTGGGATGGATCTGGGTCCCTGCTCTGCCTCTGCTGACTCTGTGATTCTAACGAGCCACCTAGCCTCTCTGAGTCTGGGTTTTCTTACCCTAAGTCAGAGGGTTGTACAAGATGGTTTGCAAACTAATTTTTTTAAATAGGAGAGTGTTTTTTCATAAGTCATGGCCTATGGGGTTTTAAATTTTTTTAAATTGTTTGCTAACGTTTGAACGTTAGATGTTCTGTGAAACTTGATTTCTTGCTGACATGGAAAAGTCAGATCTGGCGGTCCTGAGCTCCCTTTCCTGCAAGGCAGCCAATTGCCTTGAGGCTGAGTCACAGCGGCCTTCTTCAATAAAGCACATGCTCTCTAGTTTTCCACAGTCCCCACCACTCCCTCCTGCCTCCCCAGCACAATGGCCGCGTGGCAGGCGCCATTTCTCATGGTGATCCCGCTGTTGTCTGTCTCGCATCCAGCCCAGTTCATCCATTTACATCACCTGCCTGGAACTTCTTGGCATGAGTTTGCACCTCCTCCCCCATCTTTCAGAAAACCCAGTCTAAAAACTCATTTCTGCAAAGAGCTGTTCTGCATGAAGAAGAGTGGTTGACTGGGAGCTCTGTTCTCTTGGCCTCCCTCTGCCGGGTACTACTCGTGAAGCCCCTCTTTGAACCGTAGCCTAGCAGGAAACCAATGGATGTCTGCTCCAGTGTTGTCTGAGTCTATGCAGGAAGGGCTCAGATTGCAGAAGGGTGATCAGCCAGTGAATGGCACACACCAACCATTTCTTACCCGTCATCAGGGAAAACTGCAGAGATGCACTGTGTGCTGAGAACCAGCTGATCGGGGATCCTGATTCATGCCTGGGTGGAAGGAGCCATGGGCCGCCTGCCTAGATACGTGGGATGAAGGATGGAGTAGTGACATAGTCCTTCTGGGACTACGGGCCTTTCGGGTGCCTTTAGGATGCCCAAAGTCACCCATGAAATGTACAAGCAAGTCAACGGAGCATTTGTTTACATGAGTCAGAAGGCTGGACTGGAGACAGCTGAGGAATGAGCTGTGGTGCTTTGTCCTGGTTCAGAGGGCTAATCAGGAACAAGGATGTGGTTCTTAAAAATGTATATCTCCACACTGGCAGGCGGGTTCTTTACCACTAGCGCCACCTGGGGAGCCCCCCCCCCAACCCCGCCGCAAATTGTGAAGCTATGCTTATTGTGCTTAATCTCCCAGAAGGAGAGTAAGTAATCAGCCTTGAAGGGAACAGTTTTCAGGTACTGTGTAGAGAAGAGCTGGGGTTTGGCAGCAGTAGTCATAAATGAGTTAAACAGGCTGGTCATCACAGACTTACCAGTGGTGGATACTGGCTCAACTAAGGATCATGGCTTTCATATCTTGCTTTTACTCTTGACCTTGTGGCTGGGAGCTTTTGTACCTGCAGTTTCTGCAGAGAACTGCCTATAGGGTTTGTGTGGTTTGTGGCAGCTCTTGGAACCCAGTGTCACCATGGAAGCTTCCAGCGAGCCGTGGGGCTTGCCTCTGGCTGCCTTTATGTGACATACGAGACTTGCGGTGGGTGTCACACCTGGCTTACGAGCTGCACAGGACGTGAGCCGGAGCCAGCATGTTGAAGCTGGAAGTGACCGCTGCGACTCTCATGCTGGAACAAGACAGGCGGCCCCTCCCGTGAATGTGTGTGCACCTGCATGGGGATGTCCCCTGCAAAGCCACCCAGTGGTTTTTCAGGCAGAGGTGCCAATAGCAGGAATAGCTGATCAAAATCTGCATCATCAGCTGAGCCATAGGAGATTGATTATAATAGCTTATAACCTCAGATGTGCTAAATTCTACCAATATATTGGTCAGCCTGCATGAAAATCCTCCACATATGGGTAACTGTTCCCTGCATACATGAGAAGGTGGAGAAAAGAATCACTCCCCTGGCCCAGACCTTTTTAAAGAGGAAGGCTCTGTCCCAGGAATGAAGTCTTATTCTGCCATCTTCGGGGGTTAGGAACGAAGCTCCAGGCAATCAACAGCCTCACTTTCTCTGGGTTTTCACCTGTAAAATGGGAGTGGCAACGTGGGTCTCACGGAACTCTTGGAGGGTTAAGGGAGACCATGGATGTAAAGCATGTGGATCAGTGCCTGGCTCATAGGTGCTTCATAAGTAAGAGTCCCTCTGCTTTTCCCTAGATAAAGAATTGAAGGGCTTTCTTTGCCAACTTACAGATGGTATCTTGAAGCTGGCAGATGTGTAGCTCTCGGCCCAGGCATTTTACAGACACATTTGGAAGAGAGGGTCTTGCCTGCGATCTTCTCGACAGCCTCTGCAGAAAGGAAACTGCATCAGGGGGCACTGTCGGGATCAGAGACAGGGGATTAAGCGGGGCCTGTAGGAGCCATCTCTGGCTTTCTTTCCCATCACCCCAGTGATTGTCTGGACACTGGCCCCCGACAGTCTGAGCAGTTGCCTTCCTGGTGTCGGGCAGCCTGGGGACAATGACACTTCCCAAAGTGGGGGTTCCCAGGATCAGCATTTTTGAGAGATACTAAGAAATCTCATATTTTTACCTTTTTCCTTTATTTTTTTGACTGCATATGGGATCTTAGTTCCCCGACCAGGGATTGAGCCCATGCTCCCTGCATTGGAAGCAAAGACTCTTAACAATTAGACCACCAGGAAGGTCCCTCATATTTTTAAAATGGGCTTCAGTTGCCAACTATATTTGAGAAGGTTGGGTTAGACGAAGCTAGACGAGTCTCTCTCCGGTTGAACTTCTCAGAGCCTTTGCTGGCCTCACCCGAGTTGTTGGTCAGATGCTCATCCCAAACTGACTTGTTCCCAGAAGGCTTTGTATCCTGGCACCTCCAGCATCCCCGATGAGCAGCTTGGAAAAGCCGTGGCCGGCGCAGATACGCTGTCTCAGTGCCTTCTGCAGGTGGGGGACGGGTACTGAATTGGTGTTTCCCACCTGGTTGGACCCTGTCTCTGACTCCAGTATTTATAGGAAGTTAATGGGAGCCACTCAGGAAGGCACCCTTTTTCCGTGGGGACACCCAAGAAATCACCTGGAAAGCCAGTCCCTTTCCCTGGGTGAACCCTGACCAGACAGACCTCACCTGGTCGTTTGGAGCTGCCCTGGCTCTGCCTGTCACGACTTCTCTGCCACCCGGGGACCCCAAGGGCCATCGGACCCTCCTGCTCTGCCCGAGCCACCACCAGAAAGCAGTCTGTCACCCTCCCTGCTCTCTGGTGGGTCCACATCACTTAGATGTCACCTGTGACTCCCCAGGGACCAGAGATGGGAGACCCTGGCCCATTCACCATCTGCTCCATCAGCTTAACCTCATGTGCATGCCCATATCCCTTACACACCCCACGGTGCCTGGACCTCCACCCACCCTGGGCACTATTCGGGGATCCCGAGGCGGTATCAGGCAATTCAGGTGAGCCTGAGAAGCCGGAAGTGTGTGGTTGGGAGTTTTGGAGCACCCCTCACTGTGGTGGTTCCCAAGCATAAAGCCTCAGGCACTCACCCAGCCCAGGGGCTGGGGCAGGTCCCACATCCCTGGCCTCCGAGTCCCCACTCCCTGGCATGCCCCCTCTCTGGACCTGGTTCTGACCAGTCACTGTGGTTTTTTTGTTTTTCCTTGCTCTCCTTCCTCCCCCACCCAGCAGAAAGTGCTTTCAGTCGGCGGGTAGAAGGCAAAGCACAAAACCACTTTGAAGAGACGAACAGCAGTTCCCAAAACTCCAGCGGTGAGTTGGTGAGCGGTGTGCTCTGGGACCGCCCTCCTGTGCTCCAGGGCCTTTGTGGTCTGTGCTGGGCTAGGGTGTTGGGGGCGAGGCTGGGGGCAGAGAATTAGAAGGCGGCCAGGGCCAGGCAGAAGCGGAGGGTCCCTTTCTTCCAGGCACGTCCCTCTAGGTCCCAGGAGCATCTTAGGGACTGCGGCTCCTCTTTGTCTTTCCATGGAGAAACTCCCCTGTCCCCCCAGCCTGTGATATGTTAACTCAGATGGCCCCCTTTGAGCCATTGCTGTGTTTATAGGGCGAACGTTGCAGCCACTTTTTCCCCAGGAGAAGCAAAGCGGGTACAGTAGACAGAGCTGGCTGATCTCGCCCTGCCCATGCCCAGTCCCACCCCAGACACCCACCTCCCCCTTTTCTGAGAGCCCATCTGGCTCGCTACTGCCCAAGAACAAGAGCCAGAGGCCCCATGTTCTGGCCTCTCTTTGGACCTGGGAACATCCGGAGGTTCCCTTCTAGCCCTTGCCAGCCCAAGTAGGTTTGCCTGAGGTTCCCGGTGGTGTTTGGCGCCCTCTGGTGGCTGCCTCTTGCCAGACCCTGACAGAGCCTTAGCACCTTAGAACTGAGCGACTGTAAGGCCGCTGTCCCCAGACAGAACTGGGGCCAGCCTGGCGGAGCCATGAGCGATCACAATCAGCTTCTGTCCGAGAAAGGCACCGCAGGCTGGTCTGCACAGTGCCAGCCAAGGCAGAGTGTGAAAAGGATTCTATTCTGACACTTCCTGTACACCAAGGTAAGGCATCTCTCCCTTTCTTGCTCAAAGTTATAACTCACCAGATTAGGTGTTGGCCTGTGCTCAGCGCCCTGCTGAGCCCTGGCTGGGTGTGGACAGATGATGGATGCGACCTGACCGTGAGTCAGGGGCTTGATGCAACACACGGGAGCGCAGGCTTGCACACCGAGTCTTCCTCGCAGTAGCCGGAGCTCCAGCTGAGGCTCCACCCCAGCTCCACCATCGGCAAGCTGGAGGCTTGGGCTCGCTTCTCAGTTTCTCCTCTGCTGTAGAGTGGAAATGGCACACACGTCCCTGTGGTGGGGGAATCATTCAATGGGGGCCCTGCAGAGATACACATCCACATGGTAGGCTGTTTGGGGGGTGGGGTGGGTTAAGTAAACCAAGCGATTCCATGAGTCAGTGCCCAAGGCAGGCAGTGGGGTGTGCCTTGGGAGCCCCAACAATGTTGACACGGTCCTTTAAACTAGAGAGAAAATCAGCTCTTCCCAACTGCTTTATCCTTTTGAAAACAGTAATGCCTCTCCAAAAGGTGGGGCTTAAAAAGATGGAGCGACTGGTCCAGGCCTTGCAGGGATGAGCAGCAGAGCTGGGACCAAAACCCTGGCCTCCTGCAAGCCTTTGCTGTCAGCCAGCCAGGCTATAGCCAGCCCCTGCCTCTCCTTCCATCAGAGTCCATATTCAGGGCTGGGACGGTGTGACACACCACTCCTGCTGGCAGCCACCGTTTACTGAGTGCTCCCTGTGTGCCTGGCACCTGTTCAGAGCTGTATGTGTCTTACCTGTTTTTCACCCTTGCCACGCAGCCAGCCAGGGTCAGTGTTACTGTTATCCCTGCTTTTCGGATGAGGAAATCGAGGCTCAGAAGAGATCGATTGTCGCCCCGGGCCCCTAGCTTGTAAGTGGTGGAGCCAGGATTCCCCAGATAGTCCCGTCTGCCCCATTCTGCTGTCCCCTGCCCGTGAGGCTCACCTGAGGATACCGAGAGGCGTGGGGAGCTGCCAGCAGGCAGATGGCAGGATGGAGACACACGAAGGGAAAGCGCAGCGCTCCCAGGGCTGCCCTGGTGTTTGGTGTCATGTCCACCCGGGGTGCCCAGACCTAGAAGCCGTCCCGGCTCCCTGTCCTGAGACGGGCAGCCACATGTGGGTATTCTCTCATGGCATTCTGTGGGCTCACTGTATGAGAGCCGAGGGTGTCCTAGAGGGATGGCCCTGGCTGATCTTGCCCTGCCCATGCCCAGTCCCACCCCAGACACCCACCTCCCCCTTTTCTGAGAGCCCATCTGGCTCGCTACTGCCTGAGAACAGAAATCATGACAGTCCTCCCCGAACACCAGAACTGGAAGAGACTTAGCTAAACTGTTTCTCTTTTGCAGAAACTGCAAGTCCCTTGATTTCCAACCCTTTCCCTCTCCTACAGAGTAAGTGAGGGTCCCGTCGGGGGGGCTGGAGAGGGCGAGACAGGGCAGGGAGTAAACTCAGCCCGCCACACACTCCGGACCCCTCCCAGGCAGACCTGGCAGCTGGTGGAGGCAGGGCGAGGCCCAGCCCAGGTGGGTGGAGGAGTGTGCACAGGGGACTGGCAGAGCCGTGACGGTGGGCAGCCTGCCTCTGCCACCCCCAGCCCCGCAGAAACAAAGCCTCCCATTCCCGCCCACGGGGCTGGCCTCAAGACGTCGTTCCAAGCCCCACCTCCGCCATCATCCTGCTCTTTTCCTTACTCGTCTTTGCTCTCTTCTCTCCTCCTTCCGCGTCTCCATGCCAGGCACACAGAGATGGAAAGATGACAGGCGCTGCCCACGAGCTCCTGTTTTTATATACTCTCATAGTTCCCACCCTCTTGCCCTCTCTGCTTCTCTTCCCTGTCTCATCCCTGCTTCTCTGGCTCTTCGCTGCTTCTCCCCTTCTCACCCTTTCTCTCGTCCCTTCCCTCCGCCTCGGTCCTCCCCTCCGCGTCCATCGTGTTGTCTTTGGGTCCTTCCTCCCTTCCTTCAGTTGTCCGCTCTGCAGACCGTGCCGTCTGCGTGCCTCCACCGGCCGAGAGGGAGAGGTAGGCTGCGGAGCCGAGAAGACGCGGCCTCTGCCCTCCGTCGTCCCGAGCGCCCAGAACAGTGCCGGGCACGCAGTGAGCCCTCGATAAGCGCCCGTGGCCGCACTGGGCAGTGTGTCTTCCTCTCTCCGTCGCTCCTTCCTCCCCAGCGAGTGATGGGGCGCCCCGAGGGCACCGCCGCCGTGTGCCTGGGCGCCCCGCAGAAAGGCGCGGGGCTTCGGCCAGCCCTCCGAACGGCCGCTCTGTGTCTCCCCGCAGAGCCCTACACGTGCGGCGCCTGCGGGATCCAGTTCCAGTTCTACAACAACCTGCTGGAGCACATGCAGTCCCACGCGGGTGAGGACCCTCGGCGGGCGGGCGGGGTTCCGCAGCCCCCTCCCCTGCCTTTCTCCCGGCTCCTCCCAGGAGGCAGATCACCCCGGTGAGTCTGTTGTAAGCCAGGGTAATGTGGAGCTGAAGAAGCTTCCGGAAGCTGTGGCTTCTGCTTGAAGCCTGGAGGCCACCCAGGAGCTGAGCAGGACAGAGACACGGAGGTGTGTGGTTTGAGGTCCAGGGGAGTGGAGGTGGGGAGGGCAGTGGGAGGCTCAGCCCTGGGCAGCCTGGGGTGAGCCCTGTCGCTTCCAGGGGAAAACCCTGTCGCACGGAGCAGCTGCCGTCAAACCTGAGGGTGCATCAGTCACCAGGAGGGCTGGTGGAAGCACCGGTTTCTAGACTCCTCCCTGAATTTCAGACTCGTGGGTGTCTAGGGTGGGGCCCGGACCTGGGTTATTGGCAGGTCCTCACGCCACACACACACACACACACCCCAGCTTGTCCAGGGGCCCCGCTTTGAGAACCACTGCTATAGAGGTAAAGAACCTGCCTGCAATGCAGGAGACCTAGGTTCGATCCCTGGGTTGGAAAGATCCCCTGGAGAAGGAAATGGCAACTCTCTCCAGTATTCTAGTCTGAAGAATTCTGCGGTCATAGGACCCTAGCAGGCTACAGTCCGTGGAGTTGCAAAGAGTTGAACACGGCTGATCAACTTTTCCTTTGACTTCAGTGGCAAAGCTAGGAGTCACTGTCTGCTCCCTCACTAGACCATCCAGCCTCCAATTTTAGGTTTTTATCATAGTAGCACTGATTTTTGATCTAGTCAGGGAGACACTACTCGCTATAACGGGTAAATCCCGAATTCTCCGTGGTTCAACAGAACCACTTCACGTCTCAGCCCTAGCGCAGCCTGAAGCAGGTGGCCTTCCACGTGGCTACTCAGGGACCCAGGCTCCTTCCTTCGTGTGTCCCCATCCTCCCCTGGGTCGCAGAGTCCTCTTTCTCTGGCTGGTGGGCAGAGAGCGGCGCGCCCTTCCTTCTTTACCCTTTAGACCACAGATGACGCACAGATGCTCCAGTTCCAGGGGAATTCTGGGAAGCACACCCAGAGCCCTGCCCAGGGGCAGCGGAGGCAAGCGGGAATGTGAGGGCAGCAGCTCGCTGACCCCACCATCCCTCCTCCAGGGTAACCCTCTGGAGGCACTGGAGGTGATGGTGGTTTGGTACAGGCCAAGTAGGAGCTGACCGGGAAAAAGGTGTGAGGTAGAGAGGAGTGCTTGTTAAGCTGCTGTTATTTCTACCGTTCCTGTTACTGTTATCATCTCTCTCTTAGGGCTTCCCAGGCGGCGCTAGTGCTAAAGAACCCGCCTGCCAGTTTAGGAGATGGAGGAGAGGCAAGTTCGATCCCTGGGTCAGGAAGATACCCTGGAGGAGGGCATGGCAGCCCACTCCAGTATTCTTGCCTGGGGAAATCCCCGTGGACAGAGGAGCCTAGTGGGCCACAGTCCATAGGGTCGCAAAGAGTCGAACACGACTGACACGACTTGGCACGCACACTCGTCTCTCTTAGGTTTATAAATCTTTCATATCATCTTCCAGGTTGGGCCTGACTAGCACAGTATTACAGGGCTAGATGCTCTTTAGACAGGTACTGATCTGTTAGTGTGACCTCTCTTCATTTGGTCACTCACTCAGCATATATCCAAACCGTACCTGCTGTACGGTTCAGTTCAGTTCAGTCGCGCAGTCATGTCCGACTCTGCGACCCCCTGGACTGCAGCACACCAGGCCTCCTTGTCCATCATCAACTGCCGGCATTTACTCAAACTCGTTTCCTCAAACTCATGTCCATAGAGTCGGTGATGCCATCCAACCATCTCATCCTCTGTCGTCCCCTTCACCTCCCGCCTTCAATCTTTCCCAGCATCAGGGCCTTTTTCAAATGAGTCAGCTCTTCGCATCAGATGGCCAAAGTATTGGAGTTTCAGCTTCAACATCAGTCCTTCTAATGGATATTCAGGACTAATTTCCTTTAGGTTGGGCTGGTTGGATCTCTTTTCAGATACACTAGGTACCAATTTATATGATTTTAGGGGGAGAGAGGGGATTATTCATTTCTAATGTACTCATTAAATCAGTGCAAAGCAGGATTGGCTTCCATGACAGGTGAGTTCCAGTCCTCTCCAACCCATGGGTCTCCATACCACGTACCAAGCAGGAAACTTTGTCCTCCTCTCTGAGTCTCCATCTCCAAAACAAGGGTCACAGATCTCAGCTGCCCTCTTCACACCAAGGTTCCATCTCCACGTGTCTCTTGCCTCCAGCTTGCCTTTGCCATCAGCTGTGCCGCAGCAGGAGGGGCTTCGGAGCATTTAGACTTGACCCTGGGGAACCAGTGGCCCAAATTGGAAGGCTGCTGGGGACCCTGCCTGAGCACAGCGCTCGGGTCCCTTGGGCCCGAGACCCCCATGACCCAGCCCTTGCTCACTCTTCCCCTGAGGCCCTCTGCCCCCCTGCCACCTCTGGAATGTGCTTAGTCGCTCAGTCCTGTCTGACTCTTTGTGACCCTTGAGTTAGAGCACCCTAGGCTCCTCTGTCCCGGAGTGGGCTGCCACTGCGTCCTCCAGGGAATCCAGGGACTCGTCCCTAATCAGGGGTTAAACCTGCATCTCTTGCAGGGATTCTTTTCCCGTGAGCCACCTGGGAAGCCCGCCACCCCTGGAAGCTGAGCTCTAATTAGGGAAGAATCTGGGTGCCAGGCCTTCTCTGACCCTCAGGCAGTTGGGTGGAGGCCATTAACATGCAAATCAAGGGTGGGCCTGTGGGGCCCCGCCTCCCCCAAGCATCCCAACATGTTTTCCTCAGAAGAGCTTTGGGCTACTTTGTTCTAGTTCAGTGCCAGCAGAGAATGCCTCGCTGGCAATCCAGTGCAAAGCCAGACTGAAGCCCAGCCAAGCTGAGTCGGGATTAAAGGATTGACTCCATAGAGAGAAATTAAGCATCATGATCTGTGCAGTTCACAGTGCTGCTGATAAGGGGGATCAACCTCAAATAACACCAATCTCATTAAGAGGTTGCTGAATGGCACAGAGTAATTCCTGCTAATAAACTTCCTTTCTGCGCAGTAGGAAAACCTGCCTGGTTCCTGGTGACAGTTTAGGAGCAGGTTTTGGCAGCAGTGATACTGAAGGTAGCTAACACTTAGTGAGCAATTACTGTGTTTCGGGCCTGGTTATAGCATCAAGGCTCCTCAATAAGCTGGCTGGCCGGCCTTATCATCCCCATTATACAGATGAGGAAACTGAGGCCCAGAGGACATAATCGCTGGCCCAGAGTTGCATGACTCATATGAGTAATACCTAACATTGTTTGAGTTCTTACCTATTAGCTCATTTGATCCTCAGAAATCCCTCTGAGTTAAGTGTTCGAATTAGCTCTCCTTTATAGAAAAGGGAAGCACATATTGTGGGCAGAAAAGCGTCAGTTAAAAAATATTTATCAGGGACTTGCCTAGTGGCCCAGTAGTTAAGAATCCTTACTTCCACTTCGGGTGATGCAGGTTTGATCCCTGGTTTGAGAACTAAGATACCCCATGCTGCTCAGCACTGCCGAAAAAAAAAAGCACAATTTATCAATAAGAAAATCGTTAGCCCTGTCCAACAGTTAATGATTTAAATAATGATCACAAAATTTAATAACTATAAGCTATTCCCATAATGTTTTGCCTCTAGAATGCAATAGGTCATTCCCTCAACTGATATCAGTAGGGGAGATGCTCTGATTTTTAAGATTTTTCCAAGTTGTAGTGCAGTATTGCTTGTTTGTGTTTCGAAATGTGCATTATGCCGTTCATTTTAGTATGCTATTTCTGTGTTGTTTATTTTTTTGTTCTTTTCATAAAATGTGTGAATTATAAAATGACTAAGTAACTTGCCCAAGGCTCTGCAACCTCAGAATCAGACTATGATTCTGATCCTCTCATGAACTCAACAGCCCTGGTGCCCTCTTCAGCAGGTGGAGGATTAGAGATGGGGGAAGCCTCTCAGAGGTCATCCCTTCTAGCCTCTCTTCAGCCAAGTATGGCCTGTGGACTTTCCTAGGAGGCAAACATATTGGCAACTCAGAGTGGGAGGATGTGGGAATGGCCACACTGAACTTCTGGTCCCTTTGAGGGGTTACCTAATCACCTTTCTGGGTGTCAGTCTTCTCATCTGTAAAGTGAGTTCATCACCGTTCTCCATAGCCTGGGTGAAGGTTCTGGAGATGATGCATGTAAAATATTGAGGACTGTGGCACATTCTAAAATAAGACCAAATAATACAAGTTTTTGCTTTTCCATTCGCTGCTGGAGACAACCGCTTTCTCCTTCCTGCAACTGTTATTCCAGCTCTGCGTCCAATCCTTTGCAGACATGTGTATCTGAGATACATGGGAATAGCCACACTGCATAAACCTTGTTTCCAGCTCAAGCTACAAATCAGACCACTCAAGACCATTTACTGAGTGCCACACCCATTCAGCAGCATTATCTGTGAGATAAGGAGAAAAAAGGTTTTTTTTTAATCAACCATGCTAGACATGTTATCAAATTTGAGGTTTAGTAATCCAGATTCCAAGGCTTGCAGAAAGGCAGAGAATGAGGGAACCACCCTGCAACCATAATCTCACTATTCAAAGCTAACCACTGTTCCTCTTTTAATGGTTTCTTTCAGTCTATTTTAAAATCAGATTTATTTATAATTTACATAAACAAGATTCACCAATTTTAAGAGTTCTGTTTGATAGGTTTTGATAAATGTATAGCCCTTTAACCACCATCATCATCAGCACAATGTATAATGTTACCATTGTCCCAAATAGTTCCCTTTGCAGCAGGTCCCTTTCCCAGACCCCCAAGCTGGCAACCACTGTCTGCTTTCTTTTGTTATAGTTTCTAGAATGTTGTGTGCATGCATTCATGCTAAGTTGCTTCAATCGTTTCCTATGCTGTTGGACCCCATGGACTATAGCCTGCTAGGCTCCTGTGTCCATGGGATTCTCCAAGCAAGAATATTGGAGTGGATTGCCATTTCCTCTTCCAGGGGAAGCTTCCTGACCCAAGGATCAAACCCATGTCGCCTGAGTCTTCTGCATTGGCAGACAGGTTCTTTACCACTAGTGCCATTTGGAAAGCCTGGAATTTTGTATAAATAGATTATATACTTCGTCTCTTGTGTCTGACTTGGGTGTCTGACTTCATTTAGCATACTTTTGAGACTCATTCATATTCTGCGATACTGGTTTTTCTTTCTATTTCTGAGTAGTATTTTATTGTCTGGATATATCACAGTTTGTTTACCCGTTCCCCCAGCTGATGGACTTTTAGGCTGTCTCCAGTCTGGAGCTGTTACGAATAAAGCTGCTGTGAACGTCCAAGTGCCAGGCCCTGTGCAGACATGTTTTTAACTACTACATAGATGCCTAGGACCTGGGTCATACAGTCAGTCTGCATTTAACCTTTTGAAGAGCTGCCCCTGTTTTCTAAAGTGGCTGCACCATTTTCACATTCCCACCAACAGTATATGAGAGGTCCAGTTTCTCTCTCCACATCCTTGATAATTCTTGTTACTATCTGACTGGTAATAGCCATTCTGATGCATTATGTCAGGGTTCCCCAAACTCTAGGATCTAATGCCTGGTGATCTGAGGTGAGGCTGATAAATATAATAATAATAGAAATAAAGTGCACAGTAAATGCAGTGTGCTTGAATCATCCCCAAACCATGCCCCCTCCCCAGTCCATGGAAGAACTGTCTCCTATGAAACTGGTCCCTGGTGCCAAAAAGCTTGGGGACTGCTATGTTAAGTCAGAGGTTTCCTGAGTGGCTCAGTGGTAAAGAATCTGCCTGCAGTGCAGGAGCCAAAGGAGACGTGGGTTCAGTCCCTGGGTCAAGAAGATCCCCTGGAGGAGGGCATGGCAACCCACTCCAGTATTCTTGCCCGGAGAATCTCGTGGACAGAGGATCCTGGCGGGCTATAATCCATAGGGTCCAAAGAATCAGACATGACTGAAGCGACTTAACACACACACACATTAACTGATACCTCATTGTTATTTTCATCTGTGTATTGTTGTTGTTCATTTGCTCAGTGGTGTCTGACTCTTTGCATCTACGTGAACTGCAGCACACCAGGCTTCCCTGTCCTTCACCATCTCTCGGAGCTTGCTCAAACTCATGTGCATTGAGTCAGTGATACTATCCAACCATCTCGCCCTCTGTCGTCCCCTTCTCCTCCTGCCTTCAATCTTTCCCAGCATCAGGGTCTTTTCTAATAAGTAGGCTTTTCACATCAAGTGGCCAAAGTATTGGAGCTTCCAACGAATTGAAGCTTCCACTTTCATTCTAGTCCTTCCAATGAATATTCTGGATTATTTTTCTTGAGGATTGACTAGTTGGATCTCCTTGCAGTCCACGGGGCTCTCAGGAGTCTTCTCCAACACCACAGTTCAAAAGCACCAATTCTTCAGTGCTCAGCCTTCTTTATGGTCCCACTCTCACATCCGTACATGACTACTGAAAAAACTCTAGCTTTGACTATAGGGATCTTTGGTAGCAAAGTAATGACTCTGCTTTTTAATATGCTGTCTAGGTTTGTCATAGCTTTTCTTCCAAGGAGCAAGCATCTTTTAATTTCATGGCTGCAGTCACCATCTGCAGTGATTTTGGAGCCCAAGAAAATAAAGTCTGTCACTGTTTCCCCATCTATTTGCCTTGAAGTTATGGGACCAGATGCCATGGTGTTAGTTTTTTGAATGTTGAGTTTTAAGCCAGCTTTTTCACTCTTCTCCTTTTCCTTCATGAAGAGGCTCTTTAGTTCCTCTTTGCTTTCTGCCATAAGGGTGATATCACCTGCATGTCTGAGGTTATCGCTATTTCTCCCTGCAATCTTGATTCCAGCTCGTGCTTTATCCAGCCCAGCATTTCACATGATGTACTCTGCATAAAGTTAAATAAGCAGCGTGACAGCATACAGCCTTGACATATTCTTTTCCCAATTTAGAACTAGTCCACGGTTTCAGGTCCAGTTCTAACTGTTAGCTTCTTGACCTGCATACAGATTTCTCAGGAGGCAGATAAGGTGGTCTAGTATTCCCATCTGTTTAAGAATTTTACACAGTTTGTTGTGATTCACACAGTTATAGGCTTTAGCGTAGTCAATGAAGCAGAAGTAGATGTTTTTTGAAATTCCCTTTCTTTTTCTGTTATCCAACAGATATTGGCAGTTTGATCTCTGGTTCCTCTGCCTTTTCTAAATCCAGCTTGAACATCTGGAAGTTCTCAGTTCATGTACTGTTGAAACTTAGCTTGGAGAATTTTGACGCTAGCACGTGAGATGAGTGCAATTGTGAGGTAGTCTGAACATTCTTTCTCATGGCCTTTTTTGGGATTGGAATGAAAACTGACTTTTTCCAGTCCTGTGGCCACTGCTGAGTTTTCCAAATTTGCTGGCATACTGAGTGCAGCACTTTCACAGCATCATGTTTTAGGATTTGGAATAGCTCAGCTGGAATTCCATCACCTCCATTAGCTTTGTTTGCAGTGATGCTTCCTAAGGCCCACTTGACTTCACATTCCAGGATGTTTGGCTCTAGGTGAGTGATCACACCATCTTGGTTATCTGGGTCATGAAGATCTTTTTGGTACAGTTCTTCTGTGTATTCTTGCCACCTCTTCTTACTATTTTCTGCTTCTGTTAGGTCCATACCATTTCTGTCCTTTATTGAGCCCATCTTTGCATGAAATGTTCCCTTGGTATCTCTAATTTTCTTGAAGAGATCTCTGGTCTTTCCCATTCTATTATTTTCCTCTGTTTCTTTGCATTGATAGCTGAAGAAGGCTTTCTTATCTCTCCTTGCTATTCTTTGGAACTCTGCATTCAAATGGGTATAGCTTTCCTTTTCTTTGTATTCCTAATGACAAATGATATTTAGCATTTTTTTATGTGCTTATCGGCCATTTAAGTATCTCCTTTGGAGAAATGTCTGTTCAAATCCTTTGCCCATTTTTTAACTGGATGTTTTGGGGTTTTTTTTTATTACTGAGTTGTAAGAGATCTTTTTATCTCTATAGAGACATGAGGCCTCTATAGATAAATGATTTCCAACTATCTTCTCCCATTCTATAGGTTGTCTTTTCCCTTTCTTGATGCTGTCCTTTGAAGCACAAAAATTTTTGATGAAGACTTTTTTTCATTGTGCTTGTGATGTCATGTGTAAGAAATCATTTCCTGATTGAGGGTCACAAAGACTTAACTCCTGTTTTCTTGTAAGAGTTTGCTAGTTTTAGCTCTTAGATTTAGGCCCATATTCCATTTTGTGTTAATTTTTGTATGTGGTGTGAGGTAGGGGTCAAACATCATTCTTTTGCATGTGGATATCCAGTTGTCCCAGCACAATTTTTTGAAGACCGTTTGCTTCCCTGTTGCATTGTCCAGGCACCCTTGTCAAGAACCAGTTGACTGAAAATTTGAGGGTTTATTTTTGGATTCTAAATTCTGTGTCATTGGTCTGTATGTCTATTTTTGTGTAGTACCACACTGTCTAGATTCCCGTGGTTTTATAATAGCTTTGAAATCAGGAAGTCTAAGCTCTCCAGCTTTGTTCATTTTCAAGGATGTTTGGCTCTTCTTGAACTTTAGGATCAACTTGTCAATATCTGCAAAAAAAGACAGCAGGACTTTTGAGAGGGGTTGGGTTGAATCTGGATCAATTTAGGGAATATTGCCATTTCAACAATATTGTCTTCTAATCTATGAAAATGGAATGCCTTTTCATTTATTTAAGCCTTCTTTGAATTTTTCAAACATATTTTTAGTTTTAAGTGTGCAGTCTTATACTTATTTTATAATTTATTCCTAAATATTTTACTCTTTTAGAAGCTATTATAAATGGAATTGTTTCCTTAATTTAATTTTTGGAGTGTTCATTGCTAACATACAGAAGTATAATTTCTGTAATATGTTGATCTTGTATCTTGAAATCTTGCTCAACTTATTTACAAGTTCTAATAGTTGTGTGTGTGTGTGTGTTTTCCATAGGATTTTCTATACACACAGTATAGTCTGTTATCTATAAGTAGAGATAATTTTACTTCTTCCATTCATCTGGATGCCCTTTCTTTTTGTTTTTCTTTCTTTCTTTGTTTCTAATTTCCCTGACTGGAACCTCTGATGCATGTTGAATAAAAGAGATAGAATGTACATTTTTAGCTTGTTCCTGATCTTTAGAGGAAAATTTTCATGTTTTACCATTAAGGATAATGTTAGCAATGGGTTTTTCATAGGTGCCCTTTATCAGGTTGAAAAATTCCCTTCAATTCCTAGTTTGAGTGTTTTTATCATGAAAGAGTATTGAATTTTGTCAAATAATTTTTCATCATCAATTAAAATAATCAGGTAGCTTTTGTCCTTTATTCCATTAATATGGTATTGATTTTTGTATGTTGAACCAACCTGTATTCCTGGAATAAATGCTACTTGGTCATAGGATATAACCTGTTGTATGTGTTGTTGGATTTGGTTAGCTATATTTTATTGAGGATGTTTGTATCTATATTCAAAAGGCATAGTAGACTACAGTTTCTTTTCTTGTGACTTCTTAGTCTGGATTTGGTATCAGAATAATACCTGCCTCATAGAATGAATTGAGAAGTGTTCCCTCCTATTTTCAGAAGAATTTCTGAAAAGTTCTTTAACATATGATAGAATTCATCAATGAAGTCATCTGAGCCTGGGCTTTCCTTTGCTTTTCTTTTTTATGGTCAGTACTTTGATTACTAATTTGGTTTTTGTATAGATATGTCTAGATTTTCTGCTTCTTAAATCAATTTTGATAATTTATGTTTTCTAGGAACTTGTCTATTTCATTTAGGTTGTCTAATTGGTTGGAATACTACTGTTCATAGTATTTCCTTATAAATAATCCTTTTTATTTCTATCAGATCAGTAAACTTAAGGGTATTTTTTAAGATGTCCTTTATAAAGTTGAAGAAGTTTCCTTCTCTTCCTAGTTTCCTGAGATTTTGTATCATGGGTAGGTATTGGATTTTATCACATTTAAAGTGCATTATATCTATGGAGATAAAATGATTTTTCTTATTTTCTTTCCCTCTTAGTATAGGAAATTACACCGATTGGTTTTCTTTTATTAACTGCCCCATTTCTGGAATTAGCTTTGCTTATTCATAATGTATTATTATTTTTATTTTTTATTTTATCCCACATGGCTTGCAGGATGTTAGTTCCCAAACCAGGAATTGAACCCGGGGCACAGCAGTGAAAGTTCTGAGTCCTAACTTCTGAACCACCAGGGAACTTCCATGATGTGTTATTATTTTTATATATTGCTATATTTAATTTGCTAATATTTTGTTAAGCATTTTATGTATATGTTGAGGGATATTGGTCTGTAGTTTCTTTCCTTTTTTAAAAAAGAATATTTATTTATGTACTTACTTGGCCGCGCCTGGTCTTAGTTGAGGCCAGCAGGATCTTCCAGTGGGATTTTGTAGTTGAGGCGTGCCCACTTAGTTGCAGCAAGGAGAGAGTAGTTCCCCCACCAGAGATCGAACCTGGGCTTCCCCTGCACTGGGCGTGTGGAGTCTTAGCCACTGGGCCACCAGGGAAGGCCCTGTGCTTTCTCCTCTTGTCATTTTTTCTTTAGTTTTGGATCAAGGTAATGACAGCCTTGCAAAATGAACTGGGAGATGATCTTTCCTCTTCTAATTTCTGGGAGAATTTGTTTGGAATCTGTATTGTTCCTTCCTTAAATGTTTGGTCAAACTTTGCAGTCAACTCATGCGAGGCTTTTCTTGGTGGGAAATTATGTGAGCTATGATCTGAATTTCTTAATAAACTTGAGAGATTTAGGTTACCTATTTCTTCTGAAGTGAACTTAGGTACTTTATATTTTTAGTTGCTTTTTTTTTTTTTGCCTCACTTAAATGGTTGAATTGATTGGCATGAAGTTACTCATAATCATTTTTTAAACTCTTTATTTGTTTGGCTGCATCTGGTCTTAATTGCAGCCCGTGCGCTCTCTAGTTGCGTTGTCTCCAGAGTGCCAGAGCTCAGTAGTGACAGTGCGTGGGGCTTCTCTGGGTGCGGAGCTTGGGCTTAATTACCCCATCCCATGTGGGATCTTATTTCTCCCACCAGGGATCAAACCTGTGTCCCCTGCATTAGAAGGTATACTCTTAACAACTGGACCACCAGGGAAGTCCCCATAATCACGTCTCCATTAATCCCTTTAATATGTGTTGCATCTGTAATGATGTCCCCTTCTTTTAGTCCTACTAATAATTTGCATTCCTCTTTTTTCTTTTTTTTTAATCTTTCTTGTTAGAAGGTTTTCAATTTTACTGATTTCTACCAAGAATTAGCTTTTAGTTTGATTTCTATTGCGTTTATCCATTTTCTGGTTCATTTATTTCTGTTTTTATCTGTGTTATAATTTCCTTCTGTTTATGTTAGACTCAACTTACTCTTTAGATCTCTTAGTGTAGTAGCTTTGTGACGCTGATTTTAAACCTTTATTCTTTCTAATAAAACTTTTAATATTATAAATAACATTGATTTAGATGTATCCCACAAATTTTGAAATCTGAGGGCTGTATGTTTTAGTATTTAGTTCAAAACATTGTCTAATCTCCCTTATATTTCTTTGACCTCTGAGTTACTACTTCAATATTCTTGCTTTGATTACCCCATGAACAGTATGAAAAGATAAAAAGATAGGACACTGAAAGATGAACTCCCCAGGTCGGTAGGTGCCCAATATGCTACTGGAGATCAGTGGAGAAGTAACTCCAGAAAGAATGAAGGGCCGGAGCCAAAGCAAAAACAACACCCAGCAGTGGATGTGAGTGGTGATAGAAGCAAGGTCCGATGCTGTAAAGAGCAATATTGCATAGGAACCTGGAATGTTAGGTCCATGAATCAAGGCAAATTGGAAGTGGTCAAACAGGAAATGGCAAGAGTGAACATCAACATTTTTAGAAATCAGCAAACTAAGATGGACTGGAATGGGTGAATTTAACTCAGATGACCATTATATCTACTACCGTGGGCAGGAATCCCTTAGAAGAAATGGAGTAGCCATCATGGTCAACAAAAGAGTCCAAAATGCAGTACTTGGATGCAATCTCAAAAACAACAGAATGATATGTTCGTTTTCAAGGCAAACCATTCAATATCATCGTTATCCAAGTCTATGCCCCGACCAGTAACGCTGAAGAAGCCAAAGTTGAACAGTTCTATAGAGACCTGCAAGACCCTGTAGAACTAACACCCAAGAAAGATGTCCTTCTCATTATAGGGGACTGGAATGCAAAAGTAGGAAGTCAAGAAACACCTGGAGTAACAGGCAAATTTGGTCTTGGAGTACAGAATGAAGCAGGGCAAAGGCTAATAGAGTTTTGCCAAGAGAATGCACTGGTCATAGCAAACACCCTCTTCCAACAACACAAGAGAAGACTCTACACGTGGACATCACCAGATGGTTGACACCGAAATCAGATTGATTATATTCTTTGCAGCCAAATATGGAGAAGTTCTATACAGTCAGCAAAAACAAGACTGGGAGCTGACTGTGGATCAGATCATGAACTCCTTATTGCCAAATTCAGACTGAAATTGAAGAAAGTGGAGTAAACCATTAAACCATTCAGGTATGACCTAAATCAAATCCCTTATGATTATACAGTGGAAGTGAGAAATATATTCAAGGACTAGATCTGATAGACAGAGTGCCTGATGAACTATGGATGGAGGTTCGTGACACTGTACAGGAAACAGGGAGCAAGACCATCCCCAAGAAAAAGAAATGCAAAAAAGCAAAATGGCTGTCTGAGGAGGCCTTACAAATAGCTGTGAAAAAAAAGAGAAGTGAAAAGCAAAGGAGAAAAGGAAAGATATACCCATTTGAATGCAGAGTTCCAAAAAATAGCAAAGTGAGATAAGAAAGCCTTCCTCAGTGATCAGGGCAAAGACATAGAGAAAAACAACAGAATGGGAAAGACCAGAGATCTCTTCAAGAAAATTAGAGATACCAAGGGAACATTTCATGCAAAGATGGGCTCAATAAAGGACAGAAATGGTATGGACCTAACAGAAACAGAAGATAGTAAGAAGAGGTGGCAAGAATACACAGAAGAACTATACAAAAAACAACTTCACGACCCAGATAATCATGGTGGTGTGATCACTCACCTAGAGCCAGACAACCTGGAATGTGAAGGCAGGTGGGCCTTAGGAAGAATCACTGCAAACAAAGCTAATGGAGGTGATGGAATTCCAGCTGAGCTATTTCAAATCCTAGAAGATGATGCTGTTAAACTGCTGCACTCAGTATGCCAGCAAATTTGGAAATCTCAGCAGTGGCCACAGAACTGGAAAATGTCAGTTTTCATTCCAATCCCAAAGAAAGGCAATGCCAAAGAATGCTCAAACTACCACCCAGTTGCACTCATCTCACACGCAAGCAGTGCTCAAAATTCTCCAAGCTAAGTTTCAACAGTACATGAACCGAGAACTTCCAGATGTTCAAGCTGGATTTAGAAAAGGCAGATGAACCAGGTATCAAATTGCCAACGTTCGCTGGATCATCGAAAAAGCAAGAGAGTTCCAGAAAAACATCTACCTCTGCTTTATTGACTATGCCAAAGCCTTTAACTGTGTGGATCACAATAAACTGTGGAAAATTCTGAAAGAGATGGGGATACCAGACCACCTGACCTGCCTCCTGAGAAATCTGTATGCAGGTCAGGAAGCAACAGTTAGAACTGGACGTGGAACAACAGACTGGTTCCAAATAGGAAAAGGAGTACGTCAAGGCTGTATATTGTCACCCTGCTTATTTAACTTATATTCAGAGTACATCATGAGAAACGCTGGGCTGGAAGAAGCACAAGCTGGAATCAAGATTCCTGGTAGAAATATCAATAACCTCAGATATGCAGATGACACCACCCTTATGGCAGAAAGTGAAGAAGAACTAACGAACCTCTTGATGAAGGTGAAAGAGGGGAGTGAAAAAGTTGACTTAAAGCTCAACATTCGGAAGACTAAGATCATGGCATCTGGTCCCATCACTTCATGGTGAATAGCTGGGGAAACAGTGGAAACAGCAGCTGACTTTATTTTCTTGGGCTCCAAAATCACTGCAGATAGTGACTGCAGCCATGAAATTAAAAGACACTTACTCCTTGGAAGGAAAGTTATGACCAACCTAGACAGCATATTAAAAAGCAAAGACATTACTTTGCCAACAAAGGTCCATCTAGTCAAGGCTATGGTTTTTCCAGTAGTCATGTATGGATGTGAGAGTTGGACTGTAAAGCCGAGCGCCAAAGAATTGATGTTTATGAACTGTCGTGTTGGAGAAGACTTTTGAGAGTCCCTTGGAATGCAAGATAATCCAACCAGTCCATCCTAAAGGAGATCAGTGCTGAGTGTTCGTTGGAGGGACTGATGTTGAAGCTGAAACTCCGATACTTTGGCCACCTGCTGCAAGGAGCTGACTCATTTGAGAAGACCCTGATGTTGGGAAACACTGAGGGCAGGAGGAGAAGGGGACGACAGAGGATGAGATGGTTGAATGGCATCACCAACTCAATGGACGTGAGTTTAGGTGGACTCCGGGAGTTGGTGATGGGCAGGGAGGCCTGGTGTGCTGCGGTTCATGGGGTCGCAAAGAGTCGGACACGACTGAGCGACTGAACTGTGATGTTTAATATTCAAATAGTTGAAATATTTACAAGTATCATTTTGTTATTGATTTCTAATTTAATTCAGTTATGATCAGAGACTGTACTTTATATGATTTCAGTATTTTCTTGTTCTACCTCCTTTTTCTGGGAATCCAGTTGTATGTATATTGGACTGCTTGATGTTGTCCGCTCTGTTCATTTGTATTCAGTCTTTTTCTTTTCTCATGAGAGTAACAATTACTGAGAGAAGACAGTTTGAAATTTCCAGTTGTAGGTTTGGTTTGTCTGTTTCTTGTTCAGTTTTCTCAGCTTTTGCTTCATGTAATTTTTAAGCTCTGTTACCACTTGCACACAACATAGGATCATTATATATTCTTTGTGATTTGACTTCTGTATCATTGCAAGGTCTCTCGTTACCCCGGTCATATTTCTTGTTCTGAGGTCTGTTTTTTCTGTAATACTATCACATGCATCTCCTACCTTCTCTTCATTTCTGTTTGTAAACTATACCTTTATTTAACCTTTTACTTTCAACTTTTTCATGTCTTTATATTTAAATAGATTTCTTATACATAGCATAGAGTGGATTCTTGGGTTTTTTTTTTTTAAGTATGACAGTCTCTAACTTTTATTTGGAATGTGGAGATCATATCATTTAATGTGATTTCAATATTACTGGGTTTAAATCTACCATTTTCCTATTTGTTTACTGTTTCATTTATTCTTCCTTCCTTCCTTTTTCTCTAATTTTTTTTGCCTTATTTTGGACTGAGAATTTTTTATGATTCCATTTTTATCTCTACAATGTATTTACTAACTGTAATTCTTTGGGTGTTTTTAATTATTTATTTCAGTGTTACACTATACATTTCTAACTTATTAAATCTACCTTCAAAGGATATTAGCCCCCTTTGTATGTTGTGTGAAAAACTTTCAACAAAAACTTCTATATCATCTTCCTAATCTTTCTATTATTGTTGCCATACAGTTTATTATTATATGTAATTACCACAATTCATTGTTCCTATTTTCCAATGAGCAGTCAGTTACCTTGTTAAAGAGATTAAAAATGAGGGAAAACACCTTCTATGTTCATATATATATAGTTCCCAATACTCTTTTTTTTTTTCTGTAGATCCAGATTCTTATTTGGTATCATTTCTTTTTTTTAATACCTAAAGAACTTCCTTTAGCATTTCTTATAGTTGCAGGTCTGATTTTTTTTCCCCTTATTTATTTCCATTTGTGAAAGATAGTATCACTGGATTTAGAGTTTTATTATTTTATTTTTAAAATATTTTTTAATTGAATTATAATTGATTTATAATGTTGCATTCGTTTCAGGTGTACAGCATAGGGATTCAGTTATACATACATACGTATCTATTTATTTAGATTCTTTTCCCTAATAGGTTATTAAAATATTAAATATAATTACCTGTGTTATATAGTGGGCCCTTGTTGTTTATCTGCTTTACATGTATTAGTGTGAATATGTTAATCTCAAACTCATAATTTATCCCTCCTTCCTTTTTTCCTTTGATAGCCACAAGTTTGTTTTGTATGTTGTGGGTCTCTTTCTGTTTTGTATATAAGTTTATTTGTATCTTTTTTTTTTTTTTTTTTTTAGATTCCACATGTAAGTGACCTCATATGGTATTTGTCATTGTCTGGCTTACTTCACTTAGGGCCTTCTGTGTTGCTGCAAATGGCATTATTTCATTTTTTTAAATATTTATTTATTTATTTGACTGTACAGGGTCTTAGTTGAGGCATGTGGGATCTAGTTCCCTGAGCAGGGATTGAACTTGGGCCCCCTCCATTGGGAGCATGGAGTCTTAGCCACTGGACCACAGGAAGTCCCTCATTCTTTTTTATAGCTGAGTAATATCCCATTGTATAAATATAATTTATATCATTGCATTATGATATCTTCTTTATCCATTCATCTAGGGCAGCCCTTAGAATTTTAGATTGACATTCTCCTTTAACTTTGTTCTGTTGCCTGCTGAGTCTGTTGTTATTCTTATTTTTGTTCACCTGTACTTAATTTTTCCTCTTCTCTGTCTGTTCCTGTCACTGGTTTTCAACAATTTTATTATGAGACTGTGCCTTGGTAGTGTTTTGAGTTAGTTGAGTTTTTAGAACTTGGTTTTATGGTTTTCATCTAATTTCGAAAAATTCTGGCCGCTTCTTCAAATATTTTTTCTGCCTCGCCCCCTTTTTCTGGGACTCCAATTATATGTGTGTTAAACTGCTTAATATTGTCCATACCCCATTTATTTATTTACAGCCTTTTAACCGGTCTGGTTTTCATTGGATATTTTTTTTTTTACTGTCTCCAACTTCACTGATTTTTTTTTTTCTTCTGTGGCATCTAATTAGTTTTTACCCCATACAGTGTATTTTTCCTATACCACTTATTTTTATATTTAGAAGTTCCACTTGAGTGTAGTTTAATTTGCTCTTTTTTACATCTCCCATTTCTCTCCTTATAATATTCATGTTTCCCTTCATATCTTTGAGCATATTTCTGATGTTTACAACTGCTGTTGTAAGATTCTTATTGGCTAAATATGTTATGTCTGTCCTTCCTAGGTGTTTCTATTGATTAGGTTTTTTTTTCTGGTTATAGGTCATATGTGCCTAGTATTTTGAATGCCCGATACTGATTAGATGAATGACACTGTGAATTTCATATTGTTAGGTGCTAGTTTTTGTATTTTTTAAAGCATATTAAACTTGGCTTACAGTTTGTTAACTGAAATCACTTTAACATTGAGGCTTGTTCTTAAAATGTATTAGGGCAGGTCTAGGGCAGCGCTTAATCTGTGGCTAATTTAGCTGCATAATAAGGGCTTCTCAGGTGACACTAATGGTAAAGAAGCTGCCTGCTGACGCACGAGGCATAAGAGACATGGGTTCAATCCCTGGGTTGGAAAGATCCCCTGGAGGAGGGCATGGCAACGCACTCCAGTATTCTTGCCTGGAGACTCCCCATGGACAGAGGAGCTGACTGAAGTGACGTAGCATACACGCACGCATGCAAGAGGACTGTCCGATTTCTCATTCGTTGAGGTAGGTCTCTCCATTCTGGTTGAGGGAATGCAGGTGACTTCCCCAATGGGGTAGCCCTAGGAATTACCATCCTACTGCATTTTAGTGATTCTTCCCCCATTCCTGTGGAATTTGGTCCTATGCATTGGGCCTCCTTGGTGGCTCAGTGGTAAAGAATTTACCTGTCAATGCAGGAGATGCAGGTTTGATCCCTGGTCAGGAGGATCCCCCTGAGAAGGAAATGGCAGCCCACTCCAGTATTCTTGCCGGGGAAATCCCATGGACAGAAAAGCCTGGCAGGCTACAGTCCATGGGGTTGCAGAAGCATCGGACACAGCTTAGCCTCTAAACAGCAATAGGCAGATTAGTTTCATCAAAGACTCCAGGGAAGCCCCTACAATCTCAAGAGCTCTCTCTCTCTCTCTGACCTTCCTCTGCCTCAGTGCTTTTCCCTGTAAATTCTAGCTGTCTCTGCCTGAGTGTTGGTCTCTGTCTCTTAAAGGTGACCACTGTGCTTGTTCAATTCCCTGTCCCTATGCCGCAGCGTGAAAACTGCCTCCCGGCAGTAAGCAGGGCAGTCGAGAGCTCAGCGCGTTTGCTTCTTTTTCTGGGCTCACACCCCGGGTTGCCTGTTTGAAAGTGGTTGTATCATGATCAGTAGCTGTTTGCAGCTGGAGAGCAGTTCCTATGGTGGGTCATCCTTAATGGGCAGAAGTGAAAGTCCCCTCCCCATAGATTTTGATGCATAAATCTGTTCATGGTTTGACTTGTGAGTTTAAAGTACATATCTCTGAAAACACATATGAAATTATGATTAGAGTGTGCTTTTCAGTATCTTATGCATTTTCCTATGTTTCTCCAGGCTACACAGCCACCTTTCTAGCGGCTGCAAAATATTCCTTGAGTGCCCCTCTCAGAGTCTTCTAGCTAGGCTAGCAGGGCTGACTGTGAATATGTAGACGTTTGAGAAGTCTCTTTTCTAGGTATGAAAATTGTGGCCTTGACCTCTAAGGTCTGATGCGTTAAATTGAGAAGAAAGGAAGAACAATGTCTGGCAATACTGAACAGAGGCCACTGACCCACTGATAGCCTCAGGCCGTGAATTCTACCTGTCAGATGATGTCTCAAGGAAGTTACACCCACAACAGCAATAAAAGAGCACAGAAAAACAATATGAGAAGATTGGGCAAATAGGCTCATAGCAGAATAGTGATACTGGAAATGGCACAGCCCTGAAACTCAGGACCTAGGGTGTAGTTAACAATTGGTAGAGTATTGTGCAGTGAAAGATTGTGTGGTCGTTTCTGATGGCAAACATGTAACTCAGATGATTTCTACGCAGAAACAGTTCTCCAAAAATGTCAAGAAGTAACCGTGCATAGAAGAGTATGGCATGTGCCCGTTACTTAAGACTGAATACCAGTGTCTATGTACATGTTAACAAAAGTTAGGGAAGTTTGTGGAGGACGTACCGAGGTACCAAAGGACCTGGGCTGTCTGTCCCAGCTCTGCTGCTGGATTTCTGTGTGATCCCGAACAAATCCTTTCCTATATGCGCTCTTCAGTTTCTACTTTATGCATGTAAGGAGGGGGTTGAGAATTGTATACTTTATGTCATATAGGAGGGCTTTGGTTTTGTTGTGTTCATCTAATTAAGTTTCTAGTAAATACACTAAAAAGACAAAAAGACAGACTTCAAAGAAGCAGGAGTGTGAGATGCTTTCTCTTGGGGTGTAATGGGCACCCCCTCCCCAGTCTCAGAGTTAGAACTTTGTGCTTGTGGGTGTTGGGGGGCCTCCCATCCAGACTCAGAACACAGCGCTTCCCACTCCCTGAGTGCTTACTCCATGCCGGGCACTGTGCCCACCGCTCTTTCCCTCTATTATCTCTAATTAGTCCTTCCAGCAATTGTGGGATTATCTTCATTCTTCCAAGTGATGAAAATGATGCTTTGCAGGCATCAGATAGTTGTCTGAGGAGCCAGGATTTGAACCCAGGCCCTAGCCCCAGAGACCAGTTTTGCCTTCACTTGCATGCTCCAGTTCTCTCCTTGTTAGCCGACAGGCCTCTGGCACTTTAGGGAAATACACTGTCCCCTTTGTGCCCACAGCGGACAATGAAAACAACATTGCCTCCAACCAGTCCCGATCTCCCCCTGCTGTCGTGGAGGAGAAGTGGAAGCCCCAAGCCCAGAGGAACAGCGCCAACAACAGTAGGTCTTTCCCAGGCGGATGCCAGGACTGGTGGAAGTCCGCTCCAGCCCCTCCCCCTGCTTGTTCCCCTCTGCCCCCCTCCGTACCCCTGTACCTCCCATGGTGATACAAGACCACGCATAACGGTTTACCAAGCACTTTCACACCTGAGACCTAGTTGACGGGAATTCTGACCTCACAGGATGGACAGAGGAGGCCTGGGGAGACGTGATCTATTTGTGATCAGAGAACACAAATTCATGACAGAATCAGAGTTAGAATCCACGCTCCACAATTTCTCTGGTCTGCTTTTTCCTGACACTGGCCTCAGGTATCTTATTCACTAACGCCTTCTGTATCAGAGGCTGTTTGTGGATTGAGGAAGAGGTTAGACTAGTTAGCTTCAGAGGTCGAGGTGAATGGCACAAGCAGGAAATACTTGCACACAAACCACTACATTCTCTTCCCGTGCCCACGGCAGGCATTGCTAGTCAATCACAGAACTTCATTCCTGGGAGACCCTCACATGTTAAAGACTTGGCCACGAGCATCAGTTTGCACACAAGATGAAATCGCTTCGTAGTTCCTGATACTAGGTGCTTGAGTATTAGGCTGCTGCCAGACCCAGGAGCCTTGAATGCCAGGATTAACCACGCCTCTCTTTGTGTGCCCCTCACCAGCCACGACCGGTGGTTTGACACCCAACAGCATGATCCCCGAGAAGGAGCGGCAGAACATCGCAGAGCGCCTGCTGCGGGTCATGTGCGCCGACCTGGGTGCTCTGAGCGTGGTGAGCGGGAAGGAGTTTCTGAAGCTGGCCCAGACGCTGGTGGACAGCGGAGCCCGCTACGGGGCCTTCTCGGTCACCGAGATCCTGGGCAACTTCAACACGCTGGCGCTGAAGCACCTGCCGCGCATGTACAACCAGGTGAAGGTAAAAGTGACGTGCGCCCTGGGCAGCAACGCCTGCCTGGGCATCGGCGTGACCTGCCACTCGCAGAGCGTCGGCCCCGACTCCTGCTACATCCTCACCGCCTACCAGGCCGAGGGCAACCACATCAAGAGCTACGTGCTGGGCGTGAAGGGCGCGGACATTCGCGACAGCGGCGACCTCGTGCACCACTGGGTGCAGAACGTGCTGTCGGAGTTCGTGATGTCGGAGATCCGGACAGTGTACGTGACGGACTGCCGGGTGAGCGCGTCCGCCTTCTCCAAGGCCGGCATGTGCCTGCGCTGCTCAGCCTGTGCCTTGAACTCGGTGGTGCAGAGCGTGCTGAGCAAGCGGACGCTGCAGGCCCGCAGCATGCACGAGGTCATCGAGCTGCTCAACGTGTGCGAGGACCTGGCGGGCTCCACCGGCCTCGCCAAGGAGACCTTCGGCTCGCTGGAGGAGACCTCGCCGCCGCCCTGCTGGAACTCGGTCACGGACTCGCTGCTGCTCGTGCACGAGCGCTACGAGCAGATCTGCGAGTTCTACAGCCGGGCCAAGAAGATGAACCTCATCCAGAGCCTCAACAAGCACCTGCTCAGCAACCTGGCCGCCATCCTGACGCCGGTGAAGCAGGCGGTCATCGAGCTGAGCAACGAGAGCCAGCCCACCCTGCAGCTGGTGCTCCCCACCTACGTCAGGCTGGAGAAGCTGTTCACGGCCAAGGCCAACGACGCGGGCACCGTCAGCAAGCTGTGCCACCTCTTCCTGGAGGCGCTCAAGGAGAACTTCAAGGTGCACCCGGCACACAAGGTGGCCATGATCCTGGACCCCCAGCAGAAGCTGCGGCCCGTCCCCCCCTACCAGCACGAGGAGATCATCGGCAAGGTGTGCGAGCTCATCAACGAGGTCAAGGAGTCCTGGACCGAGGAGGCTGACTTCGAGCCCGCAGCCAAGAAGCCCCGCTCCGCCCCCGGAGAAAACCCTGCCACCCAGGAGGACGACCGGCTCGGGAAGAACGAAGTGTACGATTACCTGCAGGAGCCCCTCTTCCAGGCCACCCCCGATCTCTTCCAGTACTGGTCGTGCGTGACCCAAAAGCACACGAAACTCGCCAAGCTCGCCTTCTGGCTCCTCGCGGTGCCGGCCGTGGGGGCCAGGAGCGGGTGTGTAAATATGTGTGAACAAGCACTTCTCATCAAAAGGAGGCGACTGCTCAGTCCAGAAGATATGAACAAACTCATGTTCCTGAAATCCAACATGCTTTAAGACTTCCAGATTGGGAAAAAAAAAAAAAATGAAAGAGAAAAAGAAAAGAGAACGTTCAAAGAAGAAAAAAAAAAAACCCCACACAACACTGTCGCAAACAAAGAAAAGGAATTTAAGTTCTAAACACTGTGGACCTCATTATAAATGCCCCCTGGAAACTTAAGTGCTTTTTTTCAGTGTGTGTGTGCATGTGTGTGCACAGGCAGCTCTGTGCTCATCTGCGTGCCACCGAAACGTTGCACACGCGTGCACACACATACTCCCCTGGTGCATGCATGCATGCCCCCTCGTGGGCGCGTGTGCATTAAACTGGGTGTGTCAGGAAAGCTGAGTGTTTGGGAAAGAGGGAAGACGCTTCACTTCCTTTTCTCAGTGAGGGGGCTTTAAAAGACTCCATTTTCAGGTGTGCAGATTGTACAAACTGATGTTGTGAAATGTTCAGGCAGCTGAGATCTGAAGTGACTTGACGCTCTCTGTCCTTCACCCTGTGGTCCCCCCAGTGCCCGCCATCCCCGCCCCCAGCCTTCCTGACCCTATCACACCCCACTCCTCCCCAGCTGCCCTGCCGTGGATGCTCCAAACTGCATCAGATGAACAGCTTCTGCACTGGACTTCATTCTCGTTCACCTTCAGGGCATTGAGCTGCTGCCTTTGCGATACCCCTGGGTGTCGGGGGGCAGCCGCCTTAGAAACACACCTATCTATCTCCCCAAATCAGGAAAGGAGACTTTTAAGAATATAAAGCTGACCTTTTGCTTTTTAATATAAGAGAGAAAAAAAAAAGACATTTTCAAAGAAGTATAACTGTCTCCACTCCTTAATAATTTTTTGCCTAACATTTTAGCAATTTTTGCCTTTTTTTTTTTTTCAAATTTGATTTAGACTCTGCTAGGAGGCACTGAATGTCTGTAACTTATATTTTGGAGGGTTTTTTTTTTGGTTTTTTTTTTTTTTTTTGATTGCCCTTTTTGTTCCTCGAGTCACACTGTAAACTAGCTCATCTCAGTGGTGTATTCAGTATCCTGAGGTTTTTATCAACCTTCCCTGTCCAGTCCAGTTTTCCTGTATTTGAAACAGCCAAGACCGTAAACTTGGCTGTGCTGTTTGGAGACCAGGAGAGGTGTTGGAGTCACAGGTCTCCCAGGCGTGGGATTCGGTGGAAGCCATAGAGAAACATGTGGCTTAGGAGAGCTGACTGTAAGTGGAAGACCGCCCTCCTGGCTCGCTGTGTCTGGTACTGCGAATGTCTGACTCCTATACCCAGAGTGCATTACACTACTTGCCGCGTCACGGACCCTTCCGGCTCCGCAGGGAATCCTGAGTTGATCCATGTTCACATCCATCACACCTCAGACCCACAACCTCCTTTTCCTCCCCAGGACCCCAGAGATTCCAGAGGTTCCACTGCCCACGGCCCTGGGGGTCCATACATGAGCCTCAGCCCTCCTTCTAGGACGGTAGTTGAGCACGGTGCCTTGCAGGCCAAATGACGGATGCTTGAGGGTGGAATGGCATTAGGCCACATTCAGCTTGATGCTGTGAAATATCAAGGCTTTTCTTCCTCTGTGAGCGGTTTAGGTTCCACACACTTAGCCTCAATGCCAACAGGGTGACCCTTTCCCCTCTCAAGAGGTGGTTTTGTCGGGATCAATGCTCAGCCTCCCACCCCACCTCCCAGTGAACAGATACTGATGGTCCCATTTCCCCTCAGTGCCCACCATCGCGGGGGGCCCATTTGCAAAGGCACATTCTACCATCCTGGGGGGTTGACCAAGTCCATCACATCCCTCCTTAGTAATAAAACATTGTTCAACTGCAAGATACCTCGATTTCAAAAAGCACTGTACAACAGCCCTCTCCCCACTCCTGGTCCATGGCAGTAACGTTGGGGAAGTTAATTTAAAAACTCAAGGCTTAGGATCACGGACCAGAACACTGTCCCAGGTGCCAAGCCTGCTCAGTTTGCCTCATGAGAACTAACCCTCCGCGTCTTGAACATACTGAAATGCATCCCAGAGGGTCGTTTCCACGTTCACTGCAGCAAGCCATGGTCTCAGGAACCACCATGCCATTTCCTCTCCTGGAGAAGTTCTGGGCACTTACTCCACAACGTTTCCAAGACGTGTCACACCATCAGAAGAGCCTCTATCTGCACTGGACAGTCAGTCACCTCGTGTCACTTTTTGTAGTATATGGGAGCATCGACAGGCTATTTGATGAGACTTTGGGAGACATTCCAGAAGGCGGCTGCAGGCTTGTTGATGGGTGAGATGCCTACAACCAAAGGCCTCCAGCCTTGCTGCTGGGGAGACCCGGCAGTCTGAGCCACACAGGAGTATGGAAGCTGCCTGTGTTGTGTAGTTGGTGGGAGTCAAGCCTTGGAGCCCATCCTCTCTCTCTTTTTGAGCAGGGAGCTGTGCTGGTCTTGCTTCTTTTTCGGGCCACTCAGCAAATCGGCATTTCACTGTCTTGCAAAGCCATCAGGACCAAGCCCAAGTATCAGCGTCTTTCTCCTTGAACCTCGGGGATGTGTGTCCTCCAGCATGAAATTTCGAGGAAGTCTTACTAAATTCCAGGTATCTAGTTACAATGTCACCTCCTGTTCTGTCCCTCCTTTCCACCTCAGTTTGATCCTTAGGGCTTGGCTTGCTCTGCCGAGACGATGTGAGTGCCACTAGGTTTCTGAAGGCTGTCTCCTGGGACTGCCTCATCCAGATATGGGCACAGGGTGGCAGGTAATCACTTCTCTCTTCCAGTCTTTTGTTCTTCAGACACTGTTGTCGCCAGTAGGAAGGGCTGTACCAAGGTGCCCCCCTCCTCTGCTTTCTCATGCAGGCAGCTTGCATACTGCAGACCCCCTTGCAGTGAACGGCTTAATAGAACCCAAAGATCTCACAGGCCCAGCCACTGGCCCCTCATCTCCAGCAATATCCACCCTATCCAAATTCTAGCTCAGCCAAAGGATTGAGGTCGGCTCTTCCAGCTCGTCTCCTGGCGCCCAGCCTGACATGGACCTTCAGAAAGTTTCTGTCTTCTGCCTCCCAGTTCTGTGACCACTAACCGCTACGGGACTCTGCAGCTCAAGGCGGTCGGATGCCTGCTGACTTGGACACAATTGGCCAGAAGTGTGTGATTCCCAGGACCAAAGGGGCCTTGCTGTGGACGTGCACGGACCCCAGCGAGGAGGCGGAGAGAACACACCTCCACTCTGCAGCACTTTCCTGCCTCTTCTGCCACCAAAGCCCAAGCCAAGGCCCGTAGCCTCGTGGGTGGGGCCACAGATGTGGAGGAACCGAGGGGTCTCTGCTCCACCAAGAGCAGGCATGCCATCCCAGTTGTCGTGAATGGATGCTTAAACTTATGCCAACATGGTTCTTCCCTCCGCCCAGGTCTGCCAGCCAGGCCTTCCTCCAGATGGTAGCTAGAAACCAGGGAACGGGGGGCTATCAGATGAAGCCCCTTACGGCTCTTCATTTCAGGGTTCATGGCATAGAACACCACCTACTGTGTCTGTGAGCAAGCACACTGCCATCCCCCTGCCTGGCAGCTTCATGGTTGGCATCCAGGCTTTGGCTCTTGGCTGGGAAAAGGCTGCTGAGGTTTCCTGGTGAGGAGAGAACAGCCTGATGACACAGTTGAGAAGTTCTGCGTCCCCCGATTTCTGGGAAGGGCTCTCCTGGCCGTCAGCTCTGTAGGCTGGTGAGCCTCCTCTCCTTCAGCTTGCTCTTTTCTCTTCCTGCACTTTCAAGAAACACCAGAGAAAAACTCTGCAAGCCATGTTTTCCACCGTGAAGCTGACCTTCTGCCCTTAGGGGTCGCCCAGGCTCTTACGCTTGAACTTGGACTAAACTCCTTGGAACGTGGGCGCCCGAAGAGCTGTCGGGGATGCCACAGGCACTCTCGGAGCCACAGGTTCACAGGAAAGGTTTGGAATGAACCTGGGATGCTGATGGAGAAGGGGGGGGTCCCGTGAGGAATGACCCAGAAGGGGACAGTACTGGGATGTTGCCATGATGACGGGTGTGCCAGCAAAGATGGAATGAGGAGACATCCAGGGCATAGCCAGAAGTCTCCTCCCGCCCCCCATGGAGCTGGGGCAAGTTCACAGCTCTGCCCTTGCCTGGGAACAGCGGCACCACCTCCGTGCCTGGGATGTACCTAGGGGAGGGCTTCTAGAAAGGCTGCTGGCTGAGATGAAACCAAGAGGCTCAGTAAGGCTCAGGCTGTCCCCTGGAGACAGTAGGTGTGGAGGGGGGCTCCTGTCTGGGCCCTGCCGGCCCTGCCTCGGCCCCCTCTATCCAGTCGGGCTCGTGTCAGAACTGGGAAGGGGCCTGCCCCCTCGTCACTGTGGCTAATGTTTGCTAGGCCAGTTATGGTGAACCAATGATACAGTGTTTTCCCTCTTATGTTTCCCTCCCAGTTTTCCCTTCTCGGGGATTTCTGGAGGATTTTGTTGTTGTAGTTGTTGTTTTTCTTCCTCCCTCGTTTGGGTTTGAGGATCGTAGTCCGTGGAGCCCCATCGTTCTCTAGAGGGGCCCTGTGGTTTCTGTGCAAAGAGGCACCTGCCCCTGCTAAGGGCATTGGGCTGCCATTTGTGTATTCATGGCCCCAGTGCCACCACCACCATGGGCATTGCTTGAAAGAGTCAACTCCTGTACAGAGAAGGATGTGCTAGGTCTGCAGTTGGGTATCAGTATCGGGGCCCATCAGGGGCTTCCCCACCCACACGTCCCACCGGGCACCTTTGACTCTTCCAACCAAAGTTCCTTTTAGGGGCACAGCCCAGCCTTGTCCACAGCCTCAGGGGCCTGGGGTCTCTGTGGCGCTTCCTGAAGTCCAGGTTGGCAGAGACCATGGAGTCTGAGGCCAACCGGAAGGGGGGCTCCTCCCACAACCCAGGTGCCAGCCAGTCCCCGCCTCGGACCCTTCCCTCCCACCCAAGCGGGGTCCCAGACCGGGTAGCCAGGTTCCAAAGCGCTGAGTGAGCTCGTGGACTGGCAGACGGCTGGAACTCGCCAGCCAGGAGACAGAGGGCCCCGCGGGGTGGAAGCTCCCAGACCCACTGGGCAGCGCGTCCAGGGCCATTCAGATCCCAAGCATCAGGAGGTCATTTTGTACAACCACCTGAAGCAGAGATATTTTTTAAAGAGCATAAATTATTTTCAGTTGTTCTCTGATGACCCTACCTTTTTTTTGTTTTTTCCCCCCATAACTTCATGTCAGTGATTCTTTCACATCAGGTATATCTTACGAAAGCCTTGGTGCCCCTCCCTCCCAGGCCCCACTCAATAACCACGTGTGTGCACCCCCATCCTTACTCAGTAGTTAAAGACGTTCTAGGCAATACCATGGGCACATCTGACTGTGTCTCTCTCTTCGAGTGCAAGAAACTCAAGTCATCTTAAAAAAATACAAAAAAAAAAAAAAATTTACAAAAAAAAGAAACACACAAAAAAATATCTTTTTTAGGCCAGAGTTTTCTACAGGTATTAATGAATATTTTTCTTAATCCTTATAAGTTTTATGTGTTTAATATTTCTTAATACCGGTAGCATTAATTTATACTTTTGTAGCAACACAATATTTTTATAAACAGCCAGTGCTTGGCTCAAGTCTCCACAAGGGGTTTGTGCAGGGTTTTCTTGGGACCCTGTGTACCATGTACTGTATTTAAAAAAAAAAAAGTTACCTAGTGTCACCCTTGCTGTGTTAAATTAACAAAAGACGTTGTTTGCGGTCTCCTGTGTCGTTGATGTAGATCCAACAGCTCTGCAAGGAGTCACGTCGCATGGGGGTTGAGTTGATGGTTCTTGTGATGTGTAAACCCCCGAGACCAACCTTGAGGGTTTATTTAGGGTTTTCTGTTTGTCCTTTGGGTTTTTGGTTGCATTTCGGTTTGGGTACCGTTTCTCCATTTATAGCCAAATCAGTTTTGTGGTGTTTAAAACTTTTACTGATGTCAAATGGAGGAAAGGAACAGAAAAAAAAAAATTTTTTTTTACGAAGTAATAAAATTTAAAACTGAGCTGTTTAAACGTTGCTGTTTTTACCTGTCTGTTCTTGTCCAAAAGTGGGACATTTCCAGGGTGAAGAGGAAGGGTCCACTTGGTTCCTTAAATCGCCAAAAGCCCCAGCCCAGAATTCAACACCCCCTACCCTCCTCCCTCGAATTCTTGCAACATTATTTCCCGGTTGGTTGATGCCAAGGCGAAAAAACATCCTTTTAATGGTTAGAGAGAATCAGTTGCTTAAATAAATGATTTCATGTCAGTGTTGTATTTATGGTTTTACAATAAAACAACCTTTAGGAAGATGGCAGTGCGTGGTGTTATTTCTTGGGCTTGGGGTTGGGCGTCATCCAGGTAGGAGCATGGCGCTGGAGAGTAGAGATGGACAGGGGCAGACATGTCGCCTGGGGGTGACGGAGCTGGACTCCATCCCGAGGGGACATTGGATGAGGTCGAGGTGACCTTGGACACCAGAGCCGGGTCAGTGATGTCTGACGAGTGAGACCCAAGAGCACAGGGCGCCCTGGGCCTTGCCCTTGAGTGCTGTCCCGGGGGGGAAGGGTGGCCCAGGCCCCAAGGAGCACGCCCAGGTTTGCCTGGACTGACGTCATTTATGCGATGTTGTGGGTTGTGTGTACCGTCCGTTTTATGAGGAAGGGTGCCGTGGCTTTTGCCAAATTCCAGATGGCATCTGTGACTCTGGAGAATCAGTGGGAGCTGTCAGAGACACATTCAAACCCAGTGTCTGGACACACCGTCTCCAGTGTGGTCCAGAGTGGAAAGCCTGCCTGGGGAGGGAAGGCACTCTCCACCCCAGGAGAGGTGCAGGCAGCCCAGACACCCGCAGAGACCGGTGGGCCTGCCACGCAGCCAGGCCAGCTGCCTTGGGTGCCCACCTCTCTCTGTCCTTCTGAAGCTCTGAGCAGCATCCCAATGTGGCAGCCCACCCAGGCTCCCCAGTGGCTTTCTCACAGCGTCCCCTTCCCTGAACCTCCCTCCCCATTTGCTGCCCTTCTCCGAGCCAGCCCCTCAGACAGCTCTCCCATCCCTCCGGGACGGGGTGACTGTCCTCCCCGACCTGCCCGGAGTTAGCGCACCCATCTCCTAAATGAAGCACACACCCAAGGTCACCTTGCCCTGCCGTCATTTGCAGGCCTTGTGCTCCTTCGCCCCAGTCTTGGCCTCCCAGACCATGTGTGAGGAGTTCGAAGTGTCTGCAGAAGAGTGTCTGGCCCTGCCAGATTTCCAAGGGCCGCCATCACTCTAGCCAGGTTAAGAACCAGCGCCCTCCACAAGGGCCCAGCCAGGGTGCAGTCGCCCTGACCTCGCGCTGCAGGCAGGCTCATCAACGCTTGGCTCGGACAGTCGGACTGAAGGCAAGTCTGTGACGGCAGCGCCACCAGAAGACAGCTGTGGCCTGAGCTGGGAGCAGGGAAGGAGGGGTGACAGCTTCTCCTGAAGCAGACCTGCTGTTGCCAGAACAGGCAGCGCCGATGTTAAGGACATCCCTGTCCTTAACCCGATAGTCAGTGAAAGTAAAAGTGAAAGTTGCTCAGTCGTGTCCGACTCTGCGACCCAGGACTATACAGTCTGTGTAATTCTCTGGCCAGAATACTGGAGTGGGTAGCCTTTCCCTTCTCCATTGGATCTTCCCAACCCAGGAATCAAATCGGGGTCTCCTGCGTTACAGGCGGATTTCTTTAGCGACTGAGCTGTCCGTGCACTCTCCAAAAAGGGTGCACACTGGGTCAGCTGAACAACTTCCCATCAATCAAACCGCAGGGGTCACAGCACGAATGGCTGTGAGTCTGGGCCAGCCTCCCAGAGGCATCAGCCCTGCCTCAGAAGCCCCTTCGGTGGGAGTTTCCTGCTGCTCAGCGTACCATGTGGATGTCCGGTGGGTGAAGTTCACAATCAAGGAGTTTCTATGGGCTCTGAAACAAAAGTCAGGAGTCCTGGAGCAAAAAGACTCCCCCCCCAACCTCAGAATACCAGGTCCCGTAAGGCCAGGGCGTGGCCGGAGCCTCGGTATGGCTGAGGGGCCAGCCTCTGGATTTCAAAATTAAAAAGCAACACATTTTTCTTTTTTAAGTAGCCACGTCTATGTTATAGAAGAGATGAGTGTGGCCTGTATCTTTAAGAGAAAATTTAAGATGAGGCTGTTTAAGAATCAAACAGGTGGGGCTTCCCTGGTGGCTAAAAGGTAAAGAATCTGCCTGCCAGGGCAGGAGACACGGGTTCAAGCCCCAAGGAACTAAAAGCCGTGCTATTGAGCCTGTGCTCTAGAGCCTGGAGGCTGTAACTACTGAGCCTGCATGAAGCAACTACTGAAACCCAAGGGCCTTAGGGCCCATGCTCAATGAGAAAAACCACCGCAATGAGAAGCCCATGCACGGCAACTTAAAGAGTAGCCCCCGCTCTCTGCAACTAGAGAAAAGCCCGCGCGCAGCAAGCAAAGACCCAGCAGAGCCAAAACAAACTTTTTAAAAAAGGACATCACAGCATGTGGCTGGGAATGCTTCTGGTGCCTTCTGAGATGAGGGAACTCCTGACTGGAGGAGTCCCCTGAGGCGGCAAGACAGGATCCAAGAGAATTCTTTGTAGTGAAAGTTTTAGCAAGTGTTGCGGAGACAAGTGTCTCCAGAACCAGGCAGGGTGGCAGCAGGGGCTGGTGACCTGCAAGGGTGGCTCCATGTAATCGGGCTGTGTCAGTTCAGCTCCTGCACCTTGGCGTGCAGGATGCAGGCCCAGGGCTGCCAGAATTTGTTTCAAGAGAACTGAGAAACTTAGATTTTTATATGGACATTCTTTTTTTTTTGGTTGTGCTGTGTGGTATTCGGGATCTTAGTTCCCCAACCTGGGGTCAGACCCGTGTCCCCTGCAGTGGAATTGCAGAGTCGTAACCACTGGACTGCTGGGGAAGTCCCCAAGAGGTCCATTTTTAAATGGTGAATTCAGAACTGTGAAAGATACTTATGAGCCAAAACTCCCTTCTCCCAGCTGAGCTGAGGGTGGCTGGCCCATGTATGGCTGGCATCCTCTGCTTTAGGCATTTGTCCTTTGGGTCACTTCAAAATATCCCTCTTCAGAGTACATACACTGGTGGCCCCAGTGTATGAAGCGTGCATGGAGGGGGCAGGTATAGATAGACGCAGGACGTGAGGACAGTTGTGAGTTGCAGCCTGGAGAGCCTGTTGCTGCTCCTTGTGTCCCCGACCCAACACCAGCCACTTCTGCCTTGAGAGTCCCAGCTATGCCCACAAATGCCGTCCCTCAGGACAGTCCTCTCTGTTGGAACCTGGAAGCCCCAATCTCAGGGCTTTGGGGAAAAAAAGAGGGAGGAGATCTCTTACGTGATCTGATCAAGAGGGCTGCAAAGCTGTCTCCACCCAGAATCCTTGCCTCTGGGTTTGTCCCCTCCACAGATGTGCAGTGCCCACCCTTCTCCCTTCCTGAGGGTCTCTTAATGCAATGGGCTGATGGCGTGAAAGGGACTCTTGACCAAGTGAGCTGCCAGCCCTTAGCATGCTGTTCACCCCACGGAGAGGAGGTGCCATCCCTGCCTAGGTTTCTGCTGCCAGGGTCAGCATTCCATTTCAGCACGCATGAAGCTGGGGCTTCTCACTCTCTCAGCAGCAGCATTCCTCAGGGCTCTGAGCGGATGGAGCTAGCAAGAGGTGTTTATGAATCTGGTGTTTGTAAATCTGGTGTGTGTGAGCTGGAGTCCTGTGCTTGGGCCAAGTTGGTGCCCAAGCCACGCTGGACAGCCTACCCCACTCTCTTCCTCCAGGGAGGAGAAGGAGAAGCTGGGCTAGACCCAGGACTTGCAGCTGTAGTCCAGGGCCAGATGGTTGTCCTGGACACAATGAAAAGGGCAATGAATATTCTCCTTCCGGGGCCAAGGGCAAGAGTGAGGATGGCAGGAGATGGGATCTCCAGGGCACTTGTGGAGGAACAGCCTGAGGCTTCCCAGCTCTGGCAGCTACAGCTGGGGATATGGCTGTGAACAAAGTAAAAGGCTAGAGGGGTGGGTGGGTGGGGGTTCTGTGTGGCCAAGGACAGGGGAATTCTTCCAGGCACTTGTGGGCATTTACCTGACCCCCCTGGGCACACACCAGGCATGGTAATTTCTTCTGACCCTGGGCCACTGATGACCTCCGTCAAACCTCTCTGGGAAACAAGTATCCAGAGTTGCTCCCTCTTTTCTCTCCTGGCTTTATTAAAACAAAACAAAATAATCCCATTTTATACAGAACTGTGATTTATGTTTCATAATTTGCATAGCCAATTTCATGTCCTGAAGATGGCTCTATTGCATTTCCCACACATACATTTTTCATTTCTGGGGAAAGTTCATGCCCCCTCCCCAGCTGGTCTCCTCCTCCCGTCTCCCCCCAGTCTCATTATACTTGGTGATGAACAGTCAGGACATGGAATTTCAGGAGTCTACACTTCGGTTTTTATTGGAACCTGCAGCAGGGTTCTGGGGCAGACTCTGGCCCCCCCACTTCCTGCTGCCTTGTGGACTTCTGGCCTGCGGGCTGATCAGTTGGAGAAGCGCAGCAACTCCTCATCCCCTGTGGACACAGAGAGGCTCAGGAATAGGCGTGGGGTCACCCAAGGGTCTGTGGTTGGGGGCGGTCAGGGCATGGGGATGCTAATGGAGGAGGGAAGGCAGCTTGGACTGAGATGGAGCCTGAGCCTGAGGCCAGAAACTTCTGCTTGCGGGGTGACTTGGTAACTCCAAAATGCATTCCACAGGATGACCTGGTCTTTTACCTCCCGATTTACTTTAGGCACCATTTTTCCAGTGGGGAGATAAGGCACATAAATGTTCAATGGCTGTGGCTTCTTGGAATGCTCTGCTTGTTATCATCGCAGCATCATCACTGTTACTAGTACGAGCTGCTGCTAGAGGGGCGTGAACCAGGAGAGGCACTGGGACATCCAGAAAGTGGGTCCTTTGTCCCACTTTACAAAAGAGGAAGCTGAGACTTAAATTGGTACAGTCCACGGGGTCACAAAGAGGCAGACATGACTGAGCATGCAAGCATGGGACAGACATGGATTGAGAAGATCCGGATATCTGAGCCTTCAGGAAGCAGTGACTGGAAGTATTTGAATCATTTGAGTAGGGATGTGGCCAGCCCGTTACTGGCCAGGATTGTGAGCCCGGTTCTGCCCCACTCAACCCACCTGCCCTCTGCTCAGGCCAGCACCTCCCCAGATGCCCCATCCTAGCTGGGGTAAGGCCTTGGGCTTGGCCCCATTTTACAGGTGGGAAACTGAGAGGGCGGGTGTGCTGGTCACCGGTACAGAGTCCAGAACTCAGTTCTCCAGATCCCTACTGCCTACCAGGGCTCCCTGACCCGGCCTCCGGTGGGCCCTCAGCCCCGCCTGTCTTTGTGGGGCCTCCTACCTTCACCAGGAATGCCACAGTACTCCTTACACTCCTTCTCCGAGTAAAACTGGTTGCCATTGCCCTGGCAGCCCCCATAGATGAAGCGGACACACTTCCCCTTGACAGCATCAAACGCCCAGAGCTCGATGTTGGCTCGGCACGGCCCATGGACTATGGGGAGGTTACAGGCCTCTGCGGAGAGGGAGGGAGGCACAGAGCATTAGAAAACCTCATGATCGCTGACCTGAGACACCCAGCAGTGACCCTACTCACCTGGAACACCTAGACCTCTTCCTATGGATTGAGAAATAGGTCCCCTAGAAGACATACATGCCGAGGGTCACCCACACCCAAGTGCTCAATTCCTAGGCCTTCAGGAAACTGGCCCTGGGATCCCGCCACTGGAGCATCCTCTCCTAGCTATCTGTTCAGTGGGCAGGTGGTCTGTCAGGAGGACAGGAATGGGCAGTGCTAGGGGGACGGAGGTGGGGCGGCACTCACCCACGGTCCGGCAGGTCTGCAGACACTCCTTCTCCGAGTGGAAGTTGTTGCCATTCCCCATGCAACCGCCATAGTAGAAGGTCTCGCAGGCCATGGATGTACCGTTATAGAAATATCTCTGGAACAACCCCAGGCAAGGACCTTGTGAGTAGCCCAGCTGGCAGGAATCTGCAGAGGGGCAGAAGAGCAGTGCTCGCTGAGGGCTGACTGTGTACCTGTCACCAGGCTGGACACTTCAACGGGTATCATCTCATTTAGTTTTCATCTCTGCATTAAGAGGAATCATTCTCAACCCATTTTAAAGGTAAGGAAATGGACTCCCTCCCTGAGAGGTAAAGAGTTTTCCTCAGGGTTACCTAGAGCTGAGATTCCAAGTCATATTTGTTGGACTCCAAAAACCCAAGCAATAATATGAGGCATTACCAGTGACCCAGAGACCAAGCATCCCCTTTTGGTCTTGTCTGCCCAAGAGCTCTGTAAGGATAGTGATTGAGGCCACATTCACCAGGACGTATGCCAAAGCCTGACCTCTCTGCCTGATGTCCCAGCCCTGTACCTTTGCTCTCATCATTCCTGCCCCTAGAATGCTAGAATGCCTTCCTCCATAAACCATATTTGGGTATATCGTGAATTCTCCTTCATCCAAGAACTCCTTGGTCACTTCACCCCTCCCTTTTCTAAGCTCCCTCAACTCTTTTTTTTTTTAATTGGTTTTGCCATATAATGACATGATAGCACCATGGGTGTACATATGTTCCCCCTCCAGAAGCCCCCTCCCTCCTCCCTCCCGACTCCCTCCCCCCGGGAAATCTTGGTACAGCAGCCCCTAGCAAAAATCCTGGGCTGGCGATTGATTTCACATATGATACTTAACATGTTTCAATGCCATTCTCCCAAATCATCCCACCCCTGCCCTCATCCACAGAGTCCACGAGTCTGTTCTATACGTCTGCGTTCCTTTTGCTGTCTCGCATGCTGGGTTCTCGTTACCATCTTTCTAAATTCCATATATATGCGTTAGTATACTGTATTGTTGTTTTTCCTTCTGGCTTACTTCGCTCTGGATAATAGGCTCCAGTTCCGTCCACCTGAGTAGAACTGCTTCAAATGAATTTTTTTTAATGCTGAGTAATATTCCATTGTGTATATGTACCACAGCTTTCTTATCCATTCGTCAGTTGATGGGCATCTAGGTTGCTTCCATGTCCTGGCTATTGTAAACAATGCAGCGATGAACATTGGGGTACACGTGGCTCTTTCAATTCTGGTTTCCTCGGTGTATATGCCCAGCAGTGGGATTTCTGGGTCAAATGGCAGGTCTATTTGCAGTTTTTGCAGAGGAAGGTAAACTTCCAAACTCATTCTATGAGGCCACCATCACCCTAATTCCAAAACCCAACAAAGATGCCACAAAAAAAGAAAACTACAGGCCAATATCACTGATGAACATAGATGCAAAAATCCTTAACAAAATTCTAGCAAATAGAATCCAACAACACATTAAAAAGATCATACATCATGATCAAGTAGGCTTTATCCCAGGGATGCAAGGATTCTTCAATATTTGCAAATCAATCAATCTAATACACCACATTAACAAATTGAAAAATAAAAACCACATGATTATCTCAATAGATGCAGAGAAAGCCTTGACAAAATTCAACATCCATTTATGATAAAAACCCTCCAAAGAGCAGGAATAGAAGGAACATACCTCAACATAATAAAAGCTATATATGACAAACCCACAGCAAACATTATCCTCAATGGTGAAAAACTGAAAGCATTTCCCCTGAAGTCAGGAACAAGACAAGGGTGCCCACTCTCACCACTACTATTCAACATAATTTTGGAAGTCTTGGCCACAGCAATCAGAGCAGATAAAGAAATTAAAGGAATCCAGATTGGAAAAGAAGAAGTAAAACTCTCTCTGTTTGCAGATGACATGATCCTCTACATTGAAAACCCTAAAGACTCTACCAGGAAATTACTAGAGCTAATCAGTGAATACAGTAAAGTTTCAGGATACAAAATCAACACACAGAAATCCCTCAACTCTTTAGCTGACCCTCCTCTTTCAAGTCCCTTGTTTTCTTCCTTGACTACCTCCTCCACTAGACCAGAAGGTATGTTTGTCTCCATGATCCCAGTGTTCAGCAGAGGGTCTGGGGGACGAAGCAGGGTCAGGGTTCAATGTTTGCTGAAGAAGTTGAAGAGTGATCGGTCTATCAGCTACACAGAGTATTCTCATATACTTTTCCATGTGCTCCCACAAGAGCCCTTGAGGTCAGCTCAGCAGGCTGTTATCCCATTGTACAGATGAGAAAACCAAGGCCAGGAGGCCATGAAGTGAAACAGACAGGCCAAGAACTCGCTTCTTATCATGGACCCGAATGTTTCTAAGCTCAGGGACCATGCCTTATGCTTCCCCCTCTCTCTCAACAATGTCTGGCACAGGGCAGAGGATGGGATTTGCCTTTTCTAGGCTCAGTCCTTCATTCTAATAGAAGAATAAGAAAGACTTCATGGTGATGAGGACAGCTGGAGTGAACCAACTGTGGGCCCTTCCTCTCTGGAGTGTGGCAGGAGGGGGTTTAAAAAAAGCAGGGAGTGATCCTCACCTTCTTTCTTGCTGAAATTAGTTACTGGTTGTCCAGCCCCTGAGCCTTCGTCATCCTGGGTCAGCACAGCCCGCCTAGCCCTCTGGGGGAAAAAACAAAAGAAGCTATTTCAGGGACCTAGCCACAGTTGTTCCCCTGGACCCCTGGAATATATAAGCCATTTGCTTTGAGGATCAAGGTGTAGACAGAAACACAGCTACTAGACTGAAGAATGGCCTGTTTTTCCCAAAGCACTGGGGTTCCCGGGTGGCGCTAGTGGTAAAGAATCCGCCTGCCAATTCAAGAGACAAGGGTTCAATCTCTAGGTCGAGAAGATCCCCCGGAGGAGGGCATGGCAACTCACTCTACTATTCTTGCCTGGAGAATCCCATGGACAGAGGAGCCTGGCAAGCTACAGTCCACGAGGTCAAAAAAGTTGGACAAAACTTCGAAACCAAACAACAAAAACGACTGGCTAAAACAGACGAGGCAGGAGACAGATAAGAAGAGGAAGAGAGACTACCCAGACCCACTTCAGAAATCTCATTCAAGGCTGAAGGGAACGGGAAGATATTCTCAAACAGGGAAGAATTCCAGGATTAAAATACTCAAAACTTCCTTGAACACAGCAGTTTGTGAAGAAATGGCATTAAGAGATTAATAGAAATAGTAACTCAGGAAGGGTGAAGCTGTGTTGTATTCATTAGGAGAGAATGTAGAAACCATTCAAATATAGAACTGTTACTAAATGTCTGGGAATTGCAGAGACAGAGCAGGATGGGAATGGCATCAATCTGGACAGAGTAAAAGAAAAAGGGAGGAGGAGATGGAACACAGTTTGAGAGTAAAAATGCCTGTCTACTGAGTCCCAGAGACAATAGATACCCTCTCAAAGTGTTTACTTACATCTAAAGTCGCTCAGCTGTGTCTGACTCTTTGCGACCCCATGGACTATACAGTCCATGCAATCCTCCAGGCCAGAATACTGGAGTGGGTAGCCTTTCTCTTCTCCAGGGGATCTTCCCAAACCAGAGATTGAACCTAGGTCTCCCGCATTGCAGGCAGATTCTTTACCAGCTGAGCCATAAGGGAAGTCCAACCTTGACTTAGCGCATTCTTTAAGAAATAAACCTCTTGGCAAGGAGAAATATTTATTTGAAGATTTTTTTTTAAACCTTCAAACTTCAGATTTTTTTTTAATTCAAGTAAAACAACAATGAATGCCTTTCAAATCCAGGAATAACATCTGGAATGAATTCCATTTAATAACAGCATATCTAAATCTGTGCGTCTGTCTATCCAACTTTCTTTTCATCTGCCCCTCTCCAGGTGTATACAGATCAAGATTCCTGGAATAATGTGGATGCTCAGAGTTGCTAGGTGGTGCGATTTTTCAAAACTTGTTTTTTATACTTTTTATACTGCGTTGTTTTAATTCTTTATAACGAGAGTATGTTAGCTTTATAGTAGCAATGGTAATTTTTCTTAAAAAATAGGAAAGCAAAGAAATATGTCAACAGTGTGAATTCTATGTAGAAATAGGACATTATTGTCCTTTTTTGCTTTCTTTCAGTTTTAAAAATTTTTTTCATTTGCATGCAACAAATTCTGATAAATTCTCTTTTCATTTTTATTCTATTACAAATATTTTCTAATCTTCCTTGTTATGACTTCTTAGATACACCCATCATTTAAAAGCAAACATCTAATTTCCAAATACATGGGATTTTGTTTAAAGTATCTTTAATATTAATCTCTCATTTTGATACTAATTTCTCATTTAAATGCTTTCTTCTCTGCAGTCACCCTCTGTGTTTTTTTCAGTCTAACTTTATTGAGGCTTTCGGTGGCTAAGTCAAAGATTTCTCTTAGTAAATATCACATTGCACTTGAAAATATGTGGATTGTTTTCAAGTGTCTTTCGATATTGATTTCTAACATAATTCCACAGTGATGAGAACAGACTCTGTATGATTTCAGTATCTTCAGACCATGAAATTTTCGCACCTCATCTTATGTCCCTGGATATGTCCCAGTGTCTCCTAGTTTATAGCCTATGGAAACTTGAATCGAATTTGTATTCTGCTGTTGTGTGAAAACTATATAAATCTTAATTATGTTGAATTGGTTTTCAGTGCTTTTCGAGTCTACTATCTCCTTCTACTTCTTTGTATATTCATTCTATTAATTTTTGAGAGTTTGATATTGAAACTCCAACTGACAACCTTAATTTATCTATTTAAAAAAAATAATTATAATATATAGTGGAACATATGGAGCCTTGTTCTGTATTTTCCATAAAGACTAAAATGAAAAAAATTTCAAAAATATTTTTCTAAAATAAATATAGGTAGGTATTTTTATAGACACATACACATATATATAGACACAACAGTAGACTCAATTAGTATATATAATCTCCAAATAATCAGAGAAAGAATGAAGACGTAATCAATATGGCAAAAGGCAGGAAAATAAAACAAAAAGAAGCCCCCCAAATCAAAAGCCAGCATAGAGAGGCATCGGCTTGAGAAGCTGCTTGCTCTCGGGTTTGCTGTTTTCTGGAGCTCAGTTGACTTTATTTTCACCTATTGAGTATCTTTATCTCATTATTGAGTCTGTCACTGCTTTTAGGGACTTTTCGAACATGTCACTGGATTCCAGCACCTGGAAGGTAAAGGTAATTACTCCATTCCACAGATGAGAAAAGGGACAGCCACATGGGGCCGCAGCTAGCCCCATGGCAGAACTGAGATTGAGCCCGAAACCCATGCCCATCACTGCCTTTTCTCAGCAACCCCACCCACGGGCACAGCAGGGGAGCCTAAGCGGGCAGGGTGGGGTTGGGGTCGGGGAACGGAGGTGCTCACCGAGAGTGGAGTGGGCTCTGGATCCTGCTCTCCAGGGACACATTCACCTGAGTCAGAGGACAGGAGAGAGAAGGAATAAGACCCAGACAGGCTTGGCCATGTGGCAGGCGGGCCCCCTCTCTGGGACCTGTCCCGTGCATCAGCCCAGCTCAGGGACAGCTCCGCCCACATGGCTTGCTGAAGGTCATGGCTGAAAAAGCAGCAGCCTTGGGGCCACACCACTGTCACCGCCTCTATTGTCTCCACCCCCCCCCCCACCACCAGCATGCCAAGGCTGACGTCTAGGCAGCACTTACTAGAAACCACGTCTGGTGCTACTGTGTTTAATGCCTTTATCTCAATGACCCCTCACAACAACTTCTAAGCAGGGAGGAACATTATTATCCCCATTTTACAGATAGGAAATGAGGCTCTGGAAGGGTGAGCAGCCAGAAGCCACTCAACTTAATCTGAAACTCAGTGCTCTAACTCCTACCCTCTGTTACTTCCCAAGAGGTGACCCTGGATTCTGGCTATAACCGCACTTGGCAGGTGGCGGCAGAGTGAATGCTGAATTGGCTCCAGTCTCAGCTCTGCCAGGTACACGCCGTGTGACCTGGAACAAGTTCTGGGACCCAGAGTGCCTTTTTTATAAAGAGAGGAGGGGAACTATAGCCCAGTTTACCTCAGAGGGTGGTGGGAGAGACCCAGGGGCTCTGGGGGCCACAGAGGACGAGAAGGGGACAGAAATGTGGGGGGGGGTGCTGTTACCTCTGTCGGGCATTGTGAAGATGGCGTCCTCGGGGATGCCCACACCCAGGGCCACCTCCCTGAATTCCTCCAGCAGGCTTTCCCGAAGCTGCGGCTCACGCCCTGCAAGTGGGTGACAGGGGAGATGCCTAGAATCGCAGCGGCCAGGGCTGCCAGGGCCTGGAGTTATTTTGCCCAGGGATTTTCATTTCAGGGACATTTGAGACCTGTTGACTCAATAGTTGGGTCTCTTCAGCACCCTTACAGAAAGCTCAGCTCCTGAAGAGGAGGAAGAGCTTTCCCAGGCTCCCCATTCCAGGTCTCCATCTCTCTACCCAGCACAAGAGTGGTTTTTTAAGGGCCCAGAGATGTTAGAATTCTCTGGAAATTTTGAGATCAAAAGAAAAGGCTTCAATCTCAAATGGGAGACTGAGCTCTATCTCCTCCAGGGAGAGTAAATGTTTTCACCTCTCCCGTAATTGGAGTTTTGCTGGAAGGAAAAAGCAAAACTCCCTGCACTTCCCCACTTCATTCCCCCAAATGACAGGTCTCCTCCCACCCCCAGCTCCAGGTCTTTACCATAGAGCTTGGCAGTAATGGTGGGTCCATGGCGACGGCTTAATTTCTTGGTCAGAAAAATGGCATACTCATCGTAGTTGGTGTGGACCACATAGGATTCCATGGTGATATTCCATTCTGCATGGAAGATGAAGGAAGACAAAAAGGTCAGTGGTCAGAAGGCTTCTCTCCTGAGATCCTTCACCTATTCACCCACATAGCATCTATTCATCCATCCTTCTGTCCACCCATCCTTTGTATATATTCATTTATCTATTCTTCCATCTTCACTCTCTCTCCATCCATCTCCTCCATATATATGTCATTAATTCATCCACCATGATTTCATCCATCCGTCCTCTCCGAATATCAGTCCATAAAGACATCCATTTTCCTCCCTTTCTTCCCTCCCTTTTTCCTTCTTCTTTCCTCCATCTGTTAATCCATCAATTCTCCTACTTAATGATTGATTGATTACTCAACTAACCTACCATCACACATATATTCACTTACCATTTTTTAATTCTCTCACTCATTTATTTATCCAACCATTCATCTACCCAAACATTAAAGCCCTGACATGATTATTTGATGCATAGAGCAAATTCAATAAACATCTGCTGGATTAATGATAAATTAATGTCCACATCTGTCTATCCCTTAGCACCATACCCACTGTACATGGTAGATGCTTAGCGAACTTTTATCAGTTGATTGCAGATGCCTAACGGGAAGACTGATGAAATCTTGATGTTATCCTCAGCATTCAGAACCATCACTTGAATTCAGTAATGTTTTCAGTTCATCACTTAAAACCATCACTTGATGAGTGTGTACACAGTGGGGTAAGGGTCATGGGGGCAGGGGCTAGAGAGAGAAAGAGGAAGAAGGAGAGAGAGAAGGAGAAGGAAGGGGGAGTTTGGGGGGAGGCTCAATGACATTGCAGGAAAATGGGAGGAATGGTTGGAGGGGCAGAGAGGAAAGAGAGCCAAAGACATCAGGCATTTTTTGGCAAAGGAGAGAACTGTGGGTGTCCCGTTTGACTCAACTTACTGGCTTTGTGATAGAGAAACTTTCCATCAGTGCTTGTTTTCTCATAAGTGCCAGAGATCGATTCACAGACACCTTTCCTGGAAATGACCAAACCAAAAGAAAGATAATATCTGATAGAGACCATAGTCCTGACACCCCGCTCTCTTGCAGGGTCTTTCCAAACACCTTTTTTTTTTTTTTGTAATTTGGAAAGTAGCATTTCCAAATATCTGGTTTAATTCTCACACCAGTCCTGAGAGACATCTGTTTCACATAAGCGAGCAGAGGGACTGAGGGAAGAAAGGAACTAATTGATGCCATCCTCTTGGCAAGCCCAGCACTAAAATCAGCTGCCTTAACCAACTCTGCACAGTATACATATACACCAGGAAATCAGAATGATTCATTAACACACGAATTCATTTATTACTTTGTATCTCTCTTGCTCCATTTTCCTCATCTGAGAAATGGGGATAATGATAGTTTCTACTTCATATGGTAGTTGAGAGCATCAAATGAGATATTTTATGCAGAGAACTTAGACTAAGTACTATACACACATTAGCTACTATCTTTACTCGCTGAGTTACCAGGGAAGCCCATTATTGTTACAATGATTATCATTTATCTTATTGATATTTAATGAGCATCATCTATGTGCCAAGCCCTGTACTACAGGCTGGGGATACACAGAAAGGCAGGGGAGACCCTGTCCCGTCATGGAGCTTACAATCCAATGAGGGGGGTGGGCAGACCAGAGGCAGATACAGTCTGTGTGGTTACTGCCACGTGGAGGGAAGCATGAGGTACTCAGAGAGCACAAAAGAAGGCATGTAACCTGAACCTGGATAGATGGAGGAAGTCAGGGAGGGCTTCCTGAAGGAAGCAACAAAGAACCTGAATCCTGAAGGATCCTTAGGAATTAGCTCAGGAAGTGGGGAGAGGTTTTCTAGGTAGAAGAAATATGCGATGCAAAGTCCCAGAGGATGGAGGGTTCCAGAAACTGAAAGAAGATCCAGCTAGGTGAGTCAGAGAATATGTATGTGCATGGGGAAGGGAACAGTGAGTGCTTGGGAGTCACAGAGGGCTGGAAGGCTATGTTGAAGGAGTTGAACTTTATCTCAAGGGCAATAGGGAAAGAACTCTGGAAAAGTTTAAGCAGATTTGAGTTTTTGAAAGGCCTTTCTGGTTGCGAGGTGATGAATGGATTGGATGGAAAGTTGGAGGTTAGAGGTGGGGAGAAATGTAGAGAGGCTACTGTAGATAAGAGTCGTAAAGAAAGGTGAAGGTGACTTGGTCCAGGGCAGTGGTGGTGAAGAGGGAAGTAGAAAACAGATCGGAGGGAATAGGGAAGAGCAGGGACAAGGCTGGGTGATGGACTGAAAGAAGAGTCTAGGACATCCACCTACCACCCAGCTTTCCAGACTGTGTAGAGGTACCTTTACTGAGCTAATGGAAGCCCAAGGAGCAAGAGTAGGTTGGAAAACAGACAGGGTGTTGGGGGTGTTGCCCTTGAGGTGTAGGTGGGACAATTAGAACGATATGTCCCGGCCATGGGAAGCAGAGAAGTCTGGCCCTCAGATGTGAGTCCTGGCTGCAAGTAGAGCCCTGTTACTTCCCAGGAGGGGGGGGAGGCTGAAGCGGGGGGGGGGGGGGGGGGGGGGTGGGTCCCAGCCCTCTAACCCCGTCCCCACTCACCGCCTGTGAGTGTTGGTGATGCTGATCTCCTTGCTCGTCGCCCCCTCTTTCAACACCAGTGTGCTCATGGTCATCTTGTCCTTGAACCTCTTCAGCCATGGGCAGGTGGAGCCCACGGCCACATTGAACCACTTCCCGTAGATCTAGGAGGCAGCCACAAGCCCTAAGGGTCTGCGCCTGGACAAGACTGGGAGGGCGTCTGTCCCCCTCCCCCCTCTCAACGACGTCTCCTCCTGAGTGATCATGTCTCACGGGTAATTGGAGGCTATGAGGCTTCCAGGGAGGATGGAGCCCTGATGATGGAACTCCAGGCATCATGGTGGCTTAGGAGAGAGATGGCAGGTAGAGCCCACCCCACCCACTGGCAGAGGGCCTGGATCTGCTGAGATGCAGGCTCTGGGCTGCTCACTGGACAAGGTCCAAATCCCCACGCCCCAAGGTCACCATCAACCACTGCTCCCCAAGAGCAGTAGGAGTCCTCTCTCTCACTCCTCCAGGGGTGGGGTGCTCACCACCTTGTACACGGCGCATACCTCTGTGTTAGAAAGTAACTCCTTTCCCTAAGCTGAGCCTGACTCAGGGCAAGCCTGCCGCTTCTAGAAAGAGCCCTTAGGTCTCTGCAGACCTTTTGCCATCCCAGACCACCAGAGACCTGTTCCTCATGCCCCTCTCCCCACAACCCTTCCTTATCCCTAAACGTAAACAAAATCCATACCATGGCTACAAACGTCAGAAGGAACCTGGGGTGGCGGTGGAGGGACAGGCTCTGCTCAAGGTCACCCGGTGACTCAGGCAGAGCTGGGACTGGACGGCAGACTCCCCCCGCACAGCGCCCTGCCCAGGCCACTTAGTCCCACCAGCCTGATCTCTGTCCTGCTCCTCTTCTCCCTGTGAGCCTAGGGCAGAGGACCCAGGATGGGCTAACAGAGATGTTGTGGCGGAGGTGAGTAGTTAAGGGATGAAGGGATGCAGGTTAGGGGGTGGACAGAAGAGTCACACAAAGCTGGGCGCTGTTGGGGGGAAAGGCGCTGCAGGGGCGGCAGGACTTGGTGAGTACCAAGCCTTCTCTGGCTGGGTTCTAATTGGAGCATGATTTCCCTTGGAGCCCAACAGTACAGGTTCAGGCTTCAAGATCTTGGACTCAGAATGTCAGCCCAGAGTGCCACACAAGGGTGAGTGCAGAGTTGCAGTGAAGTTCTGACAGTCTGAGCAGCCGGAAGGGCTCTCAGCGACCCACTCCTGGAGTTCCAGATGTGAAGACTGAAACCCAAGGCACCTAGGACTTGCCCCTTCCCTCCAGCAAGGCCCAGCCACTCAGACACCCTGCCGTCACTGCCAGAGACGCCAGCCTTACCCTAGACAGGTCGAAGTTCTCCTGCACTTGAATGTCATCGGGCAGTGTGGGCACGGGGCTGGCATTCACTGCCAGGCAGGCAGTCAGTAACAGCAGCAGACCCCTGAGACTCCGCATGGCTCTGGCTACTCTGTCTGGGATGTCGCTGACGGGCTTGGCTTGTCTGGGGATGGAAGAGCCACCAGCTTCCTGCTCGAGGCAGCTACGGACTGGGGCTGGGGAAGGGGCCTGGGGCTGTAGGTGACCCTGCTGTTTGCCCTGCTCGGCCAGGACCAATCAGAGCCCCAAGGCCAGGGCCGATCGATCCCTTTTAGTACCCTGGCCGGGGTCACAGTCCCCAGGGGCCACAGTAGCTGTCTCAGAGGGGCCGCTGGTCAAATGCAACCTGGCCCACATGCAGCTGGATGCTGGGTTCAGGCATCACAAGGGCTTCCCCAGAAACTCCTCGCCTGTCCCAGGGACGATGGGAGAGGTGGGCAGCCCAAGCCCTTCCTGCTGAGTCATTCCACTGTGAGCTAGGAGGACAAGCCCAACTGGCCTGTTTCCCATATGAAAAAAACTAGGGCCTGGGGAGAGTAAGTGACTTAGCAGAGACTATAAGCAGGTCTATGGTGAAGCTAGCTTCCCTTGTGGCTCAGATGATAAAGAAACTGCCTGCAAGGCGGGAGTCCGGGGTTCGATCCCTGGGTTGGGAAGATGCCCTGGGGAAGGGAACGGCTACCCACTCCAGTATTCTTGCCTGGAGAATCCCATGCCCAGAGGAGTCTGGCAGGCTACAGTCCATGGGGTCGCAAAGAGTCGGACCTGACCGAGCAACTTAACACCACCACCATGGTAAAGATAAGACTAGAGCTCAGATGCCCTGTCCCCAGAGCTCCTTCTCTGACCCATGGCTTCCCACAGCCCTAGCAAATAATATTAATAATAGAAATAATAATGCCGCTGCTGATGTCCACAGCTTCAATGCACTGAGCACCTGGTATGTACCAGCTATGCACAAGTCCCCCCTAAATAGCTCATCCCCCAAACAGCCCCATCAAGCAGGTGCTGTTTTTCCCCTTTATAGGCAGGCAGCCTCTGGTGGTGGCTGAGAGTGTGGACTCAGGGGCCAGGGTGCTCTCTGTGCTGCTCACTGGGAGAGGGGGCGGCCTTGGGTGAGCGACTTTACCTTTCACCACATCCGTGTCTTCATCTGAAAATGGGATAGTAGCAGTTCCTGGTTCAGAACATTGTCACGAGGATTGAAGAAGCTCATGCTTGCAAAGCCCTAAGATAGCGGCTGGCATGTGGCAGGAGCTGAAAGTGTTTACTCGGGGTTGGATAAAGTCCCCTCCCCACAAATCCAAGTGTACCTGGGACCTCAGACCCCTTACCCGCAAATGTGATTAGTCCACATGAGGTTGTACTGGAGGACTGGTGGACATCACCCAAGGACTGATGTCTTCCTCAGACAAAGAGGAGGGAGGTTTGGACGCAGAGACACACAGGGAAGATGGCCATGGGAAGACAGAGGCTGAGATTGGAGTGAGGCGGCTGCAAGCCAAGGAATGCCAGGGGCTGCCGACAGGAGCTGGGGAGAGCAAGGGAGGATTTTCCCCTAGAACCTTCAGGAAGGATGCGGCCCCTCCTGACAACTTACTGTCCAACTTGTAACCTCCAGAACTGGGAGAGAAACATTCGCCTCATTACACCACCCGCTTTGTGGTGCTCTATTAATGGTAGCCTTAGGGAACTAGACAGTGTTCATTCCACTGAAATATTTAACAAGGATTTTAAAAAAGCAGATCTGTTTGTCTCCAAAGATCAAACTCTTGCCAGTGATACTGCAGGTCCTCTCTGCTTTTTAAATTTTTTTTAAAATTGTGAACGTATGAGAACACATTTACATGAAACTTAGAAAATACAGAAAATCATTTTTTAAGTAAATAAATTAAGATTTTTAGTTGGAGTTTCAATATCAAACTCTCAAAATTAACAGAATGAATATTCAGAGAAGCAGAAGGATATGAAAAGTATGAAAAGCACTGAAACCACTATTAGCCTGAAAAACATGAAAGCATGAAAAGCACTGAAGCAGTTTTCAACCTGAAAAGCACTGAAAACCAATTCAATATAATTAAGATTTATACCATTTTCACATAATAGTAGGAACCAAATTCTATTCAAGTTCCCAAAGACCATAAGCCAGGAGATACTGAAACACATCCAGGGATGTAAAACAAGGTGCAAAAATTTTACATTCCAAAGATATTGAAATCATACAGGGTCTGTTCTCTTATCACTGTTATTATATTAGAAATCAATATCAAAAGATATTTGAAAATGACCCACATATTTTCAAGTGCAATGTGACATTTACCAAGAGAGACTTTCAACTTAGCCATTGAAAGCCTCAGTAAAGTTGGACTAGAAAAAACACAGAGGGTGATTGCAGAGAAGAAAGCATTTAAATGAGAAATCAGTATAAAATGGGAAGTTGATATTAAAGATACTTTAAACAAAATCCTATGTATTTGGAAATTAGATGTCCACTTTTAAAGTATGGGTGTATCAAAGAAACAACAACAAGGACGATTAGAAAATATTTGCAGCAGAATAAAAATGAAAAGAGAATTTATCAGAATTTGTTGAATGCAGCTGAAGCTGCTCCATGCAATTAAATACAATGCGGAGTCTTGAAAAAGGTATGAAAACAAATAATGAACATTAGCATAAAATTTTGTAGGATTTGAGCAAAATCTGTACTTGAGTTAATAATATTGTGAAGTGAAGGTGTTAGCTGCTCAGTTGTGTCCGACTCTTTGCAACCGCGTGGACTGTAGCCCCGTAGGCTTCTCAGTATCACTTGTTAATATACCAATTTTTTTATTTCATAGTATTTCTTTATATTCTCAGAACTGGGCTCAAAATTTCAAGCCTCATTCAGAGTTTTTTAAGTTACTAGGATAGATTTTCCAGACTTTCACCAGTAATACTAGATTACTGCCAAAATACATGGAACTATATTAAAGTTTTGAGTGAATATAAATTAGAAATCCAGCATTCTATTCATACTAAGTCAAACAAGAGGAATCAAAATGTCATGTTTTTTTAGATAGGCAAAAATTCATAATTTTTCTAAAATATATATAATACACATACTATATGTATTTGTTGTTGTTCAGTCACCAGGTTTTGTCCAACTCTTGAACCTCATGGACTACTACATGCCAGGCTTCCCTGTCCTTCACTGTCTCTCAGGGTTTGCTCAAATTCATGTTCCCTGAGTCAGTGATGCCATCCAGCCATCTCATCCTCTGTCGTTCCCTTCTCCTTCTGCCCTTAATCTTTCCCAGCATCAGGGTCTTTCCCAATGAGTCAGCTCTTCGCACCAGGGGCCAAAGTGCTGGATCTTCAGCTTTAGCATCAGTCCTTTCAATGAATATTCAGAGTTGATTTCCTTTAGGATTGACTGGTTTGATCTCCTTACTGTCCAAGGAACTCTCAAGAGTCTTCTCCAACACCACAGTTCGAAAGCATCAATTCTTAGGCACTCAGCCTTCTTTAGGGTCCCACTCTCACATCCATACATGACTACTGGAAAAACCACAGCTTTGACTATATGGACTTTAGTTGGCAAAGTGATACCTCTGCTTTTTAATACCCTGTCTAGGTTTGTCATAGCTTTTCTTCCAGGGAGCAAGCGTCTTTTAATTTCATGGCTGCAATCACCGCCTGCAGTGACTGTGGAGCCCAAGAAAATAAAGATCTGTCACTGTTTCCATTGTTCCCCCCATCTGTTTGCAAGGAGAAGTGTCAATAATCTCAGATGTGCAGATGATACCACCCTAATGGCAGAAAGTGAAGAGGAACTAAAGAGCCTCTTGATGAGGGTAAAAGAGGAGAGTGAAAAAGCTGGCTTAAAACACATTCCAAAAACTAGGGATATGATATCCGGTCCCATCACTTCATAGCGAATAGATAGAGGAAAAAATGGAAACAGTGACAATTATCTTCGCTCTTGTTCACAGAGTCTCTCAAGCTTTTATGGTTTGTTTCATGGTGATAGTGAGGAAGCAGTCTGAATTTAAAAGGGCGCAGAGAGCTGAGAGCCAGAAGCCTTAATTTGTTCGATACAACTTTGGGGGTGACCTTCCCTCTCTGAAGCCCACTTTTCTCACCTGTAAATGGCAGATAAGAATCCCTGATCTGACAAGAGGTCGAGTGAGCAGTGGGTGTGAAGGTACTCTCTAAACAGTCCACTGCCTCCCCTGCGTGATCGTGTCAGGATGTCTGTCTTTGAAGAAACCAAACCTGATACAAGAATGAAAACAATCACAATGAATCATGAACAGGGACAGAGCCATCCTGTGAAGACTGCCTACAGGGTACCACGATGGCTCATCTGATCTTCACAGAGGGTCTACATTGTCAGGAGTGCCAACCCCCCTGGCCCCAGGGGAAGCCTGAGACCCACACGGGTATAGAAGAATCCTAGCCTCTTTTGGTGCAAAATTGTTCAACCAGCCACACAGCCCCTCCTGGGGGAGGGGAGAGGCTGGGAGGATGGGCCCAGGATGTTGATCTCTTCTCCCACCTCCAGAGATGTTTGCTCTCCTGAGATTATTAACCAGAGCAAACAGTGAGAGCAAACTCTGACAAAGCCCACCTGGACTTTGAGCTGCTTTTTAAAAATTAATCCTGAACCACAAGGACACAAGGCCGGCAGTAAATAGGAGTACTGGCCCTTGGGGTGGAAGGAGAGAGGCTCTGGGGCCCCTATCCTCCTAAAGGATCCAGGGTCCAAGGGTCCGCTGAAATTGGCCAGGTCCCAGAACCCTTTCAAGGGGAGGGCAAGGGCCTGACCACGCAAGAGGCCTCCGAGCCTCCGAGCCAGTGCAGGAGGGAATAGAGGCCTGTTTCAGATGGACAATCTGGGCCTCAGAGAAGGAAAAGAACTTATTCAGGGTCCCCCAGCTTGGGGGTGACCGAGATGAAGGTCAAATGGGCCTGACTCCAGAGCCCAGGCTTTTCCCCCGTCCGTTATTCATCCGTCCACTCATTCATTTACCAAGCATGCACTCCAGGCTTGGTGCTGAGGATAGGATGGAAAACAGGACACACTCCCCAGAGCTCCACCCCAAGGAGAGGGGGCAGAGGTGAGAGAATCTGGCATGATGACTAGGAATCCGCCAGCCAAAAAGGCATGTATAGGGTGGGGATGGGGTGGGAGGAGGAGAGGGTATCCCAGACAGAGGAAACAGCAACTGTAAGGGCTTAGAGGAGGACAGTGGAGAGTGAGATGTATATGGAATGCAAAAACAAACAAGACAGACCACAGGTCTGGAGCTTGGGAGACAGAAACCTGGAGAGAGCCAGCCCAGGGAGGCGGTGAGGACCAGCAGGGGGGACTCCAATGCCAGCTCAAGGGGATTGATGGCTATCTGGAGTATCTGGGGAACGCTGGCACATTTTCAGAAGTGTTTCTGGATTTATAATCGGGAGAGATGGGTGAGGAGGCAGTGCAAGTGGGAAGCTCAGGAAAGCAGCTCACTGGGAGGTTTTCCAGGAAGAAGGAAGTAGCCAGAGAACTGGGACCTGGGGAATGGACCAGCAGAGAGATCAAAGACATTGGGTGGAGGTGGCCAAGGTTGGGACCTTCCTCTGCTCATGGGGGAAGGGGGTGGCAAGGAGACCTTGCCTCCCCACGGCGAAGTATACAGCTGTGGGCCTCATCCCAGGGCCTGACCCTGCCCAGTTGGCTTAGACTCAGAGCCACAATCCTTCCCTCCAAGGGGCAGCTGGAGGTGGCAGCACCCAGGACTCCGTGACAGTGATGGAGGGGGAGTTATTCTCACTGGCCAGCTCTGTCTAGGTTTTGTTCCCCATTCCTGATGCAAAGAGCCAGGCCACCCACAGGCTTGAGTTCCAGTCCCTGTGACTTGTTGGGTGACTGTGGGCAGTCTTTCTCTCCTTGACCTCACCCTCCTCATCTGGATTCCTGATAAAGGTATAATCTCATGTGACCGAGCTGAAACAAGCACTGGGTGAGCGGCCTTTGTGAAAGTGCTCCCAGTGTACACGTGGGAGGGACAAATGTCATCACAGGCACTTAGCACAGTGGGTGGTATCAGGTGAGGAGGCCCCATAGGTAGCAGAAATCACACGCAAGAAGGTGTGAGCACCCCATGTCCACTAGAGGGCAGCAGAGAACGTCAGAAAGAAAAGGAATTTGTTCACAGAGGTCTTACAGACCTGGAGGCAGAGGCCAAGCGCCAAGGCCAGCAGAAGTGGTAGAACCTGGGTTGGAATCCAGCTTTCCTTGCCCTAAGCCTGCTTACACCCCTCTGATGAGTGTAAAACACTCAGCTTCTGCCTTGCCTATCCCCACCCCAGCCACAGACCTGGATGCTTAGATGAGTCCCCTTTAAAACTAGTTCCCTGCCCAGTAAATTCAGTTCTCCTGGTGAACTAGGATTGGGTATTACTGCTGTTGACCTCAAGGGCTGCGACCACCTGAATAAGCACTTAGGTTCATAATGTGTGCCAGGTCCAATGCTGAAGACTCACCAAGCACGTCATATTGAATCCTCTGGTTAACGTTCCATCACTTCACTATGATGGTAGCCCCATTTTACAGATAGGGAAATTGTCTCCCTGACTGCTGAGTCACTCTGCTCACCTCCCAGACCCTTGTCCCCCGATACACAGTGGGCCCGGGGCGGTGTTCTTTCAGACACCTGGAGCAGAGGAGTAGCTGTCTCCCTTCTGTAGTCCTCACAGCATGAGTGAGCCTGGTTCTCCCTCCCCCGGCCAAGAGCATGCTTGCTTTCTGCCACAGCAAGACTTGACCCTTCCCTTCTTCCTCAGAGACCAACACTGTGCTGGCTACTTAACAGCAGCCCAGAGACCACCTGCTAATCAACCGACTTAGAACTGTGAGCAGAAACGTAGATCAGATCCCAGAAAAGACCGCCCAACGAGAAGCCAGCTGAGGGAGACTGGGAGATTGAAATCACCATGGCCACATCCTTGAATCATGACCCATGAACAAGTGAGTGGCTGGGGTATTCCCAGACAGAATTTTAAAAGCAGAGGTCCCTTGGAGCGCTGATTTTGAGTTATTTGGTGCATCGTGGCTGGCAGGATCCCCAAGCCTTCATCCAGCAGAGTGATGATCGAGCAGCTGAACTTTGCACCCAGACTGTCCTGGGTTCCAGTCATGGCTGTGACCCCTTCCTGCCTGTTTGGTCTTAACTGACTGCAACTTTTCAAACTCTGTTAAATGGGCTTCATAAGAATTAATAAGGGCATATAAGAATTAAATGATGAGAAGCATGTCACTTTCTTGCTCCTTGGAGCGAGCTTAGCAAACAATAAACGTTAACCCTGGGTGGAGGGTCCGCTTGCACCCGTACTCATGTCCAACTCTTTGCGACCCCATAGACAGTAGCCCACCAGGCTCCTCTGCCCATGGAATTTTCCAGGCAAGAATACTGGAGTCAGTTGCCATTTCCTTTTTCAGGGGATCTTCCTGACCCAGGGACTGAACCTGCATCTCTTGCATTTCCTACATTGGCAGGCAGATTCTTTACCACTGGGCCACCTGGGAAGCCAGAAGATTCCCTTGCCTGTTTGCACACTTAGTCGCTTCGGTCATGTCTGACTCTTTGTGACCCCATGGACTGTAACCCACCAGGCTCCTCTGACCGTGGTATTCTCCAGTCAAGAATACCCGGCTGCTGTATCCTCCTCCAGGGGATCATCTCTACCCAGGGATCAGGCGGTTTGATGCAGGCGGATTCTTTACCATTGGGCCACCCAGTAAGCCAGTGGACTCCCTTAGATGCTGTCAATTCAGCCTCACGATTGTGGGAGCAAGTGGCTCAGCTTGCAGAAGCAGCCCAGAAAGTGAGACACTTTGGAGCTGGGTGTCCTAGAGACCCAGCTGCCCCAAGAACAAAGCTTGTGGCCCAGGGCGTGGCTTGCTTTGTACCCTGGAAGAAAGGGCTCCCAGAGGAATAAACTCGCAAAGGCCTGGTGTGCATTCAGGAAAAGGACACAGGCATGTTTTCCTGATCTTTGCAGGCTGGTCTTATCTGCCCTGCGTTAAATAAAGCAGGACCTCAGCAGGCCTGCCCAACTCCTGGCTGACCAAGCTGACGTCACCCAGTATCCTTGGAGGGACGAAAATAGTTCTTTTCTGAAATCACGAGACAAGCCAGACTCCTTGGAAAGTCCCACTGGCCTTTCTTGAATGAAGACAAATGCATCTCTTGCGATCAGCCTCCCTGGAAGGAGAGTGGGAACTCTTCCTTGGTTTTCCATTGGGTGACAGAGTCCTGAATGGCTAATCTCTCCCTGGAAGAACCTGTATTAGAAAGCTCACCTTGCAGGAAGGAACCAGCAGAGCTGGATGTCAACTTCATGAGTCTGTATAAGCAGAGGCCAGATATTGATGCAATTCCTCTCCTGGAAAACAGGACTGGTAGAATATTTGTGCTGAAAGCATCCGTTCATAATAAAAATAGTAACAACAGCCAGCATGTATTTAGCACTGAGCACTTGCCAGGTTCTGTCCTGAACAGTTTACATGGATTCACTTTTTTAATTCTCATATCACCCTCTATGAGCACATTAATTTCTCATAGCATAAACCAATCTTATCCCTATTTTCAGAGGAGGACTTAGATTCAGAGAGGTTAGTTACCTTTTCCAGGCTCCCACAACCATACATTGGGCAGAAAAGCTGAGAGAGGGAGAGGATTTGCTGAGGTTCTGTAGCCTGGAGACCACCCACACAACAGGCTGGATTTTCAGGGTGCATTTCTAATTCTCTTGGTTCTGGCTAGGCTGCACAGAATCCTCCTTCCTTGGGTAGCCTGTGAATAATTACTGTATTTCTGGAGGTGATGAGGTTTCCTCAATGGGTTAAAAGAACTTGGGAAGTTCATTCCTCCACCTTATTAAAGACCTCTGTAGAGTTTGACTTTGTTGGGTTGTTGAGATGCAATGGAAATTAACTTCTCCAAGGAGGCTGCTCTTTCTTCTTAGTGGTTCCTGGTTGGATAAGAAGCCCTCCTCTATTATCCCTTCCTTTGTGGTCCTACTGAGTAGCGCTTGGCATAGTTGTTGAGATCACCTATTCAAGAGCCAGAACACCCTAACCCAAATCCCTCTTCTGCCACCTACTAGCTGTGTGACCTTGGGAAAATTTCTGAGCCTCTTCTTGTCTTGGTTTCCTCACTGTAAGATGAGGATAATAATAGTACATATTTCACAGAGTTGTTGTGAGAAATGTAACATGGATACACGGCCGGTGCTGGGAATGATGCTTGGCACCAGAGAAATATGCCAATCGTTATTATTTATTTCATTGCATAGCAATTGTCACTTTGAATTTCCTTTTCCCCCACTTGACTGGAAGCTCTCTGAGAATAGAGCAGTGGCTTAAGGTCAGGCCAGGGTCCTCATGCCTAGTAGGCCAGGCCTGGCCTTCAAATAAGGACTTTGGCTCAGTGGTGAAGAATTGGCCTGCAATGCAGAAGACGCGGGTTCAATCCCTGAGTTGGGAAGATCCCCTTGAGAAGGAAACGGCAGGACAGAGAAGCCTGGTAGGCTACAGTCCATGGGTGTCACTAAAGAGTTGGATATAACTTAGCGAATAAACAACAACAAAATGTACAATGAGTGAGAGATAGTGTAATCAGAGCCAGGGCTGAAAGAAGGTTCTCGAGGAAGACATTTGTGGCCAGCAATTTCTTTATTTGGCTGCACTGGGTCTCCGTTGTGGCTCTTGGGCTCAATTGCCCTGTGGCATGTGGGATTTTAGTTCCCCGACAGGGGATGGAACCTGTGTCCCCTGCATTGGAAGGCAGATTCTTAACCACTGGACCACCAGGGACGTCCCTATGGCCTTCTTTGCTGGCCTGTAAGCGTGGATGTCAGTGAAGGCCAGGGGGCTTGTAGGTCTGTTGCCAAGCAGGCTTAGAATCCAGGTCTCCTGATTCCAGTCCTGGTCTCCATCCACAGCACCAGCTTGTTTGCAAATTCTAGTAACTGCTGCTCCTTGTTTCATGGCAAGACTACCCCTACCTACCCAACTGCACTCCACCATGTTTGCTTAAAACAAAGGTCGACAGAGAATCCCTGGTAGTTCAGTGGCTGGGACTCCACACATTCCCTGCTAAGGATGTGGGTTCAAACCCTGGCCAGGAAACTAAGATCCCATAAGCTGTGTAGCGTGGCCAAAAATAAACATTAAATAAATAAATTAAGGAAGACAAGTCTTTGGAAGCTCAACAAGGAGACAGAAACAGGAAAAATAATCTAAGAGGACACAAAATATCCCTCAAAGTGGCTGAAATCAAGTCAGTTTGGTGTACAAAATTGAAATAATACCAATTGGGAAAAATGTGTCATTAGACAAAGGGAAGAAAGACCCTGAATGAGAGAAAGCATGGTATGAGAGAAAGCTGACACAGATAGAGGGATGGCGGTAAGAAGTTCTTGGCAGGTAGATCTTCACAAGCTCTCGTGTTCTCTCCACCTCTTCGGGTCTACCTTGGGGTTGGTCACTGAGATGAAACCTCATAACCTTTTAAACCCAAGCATCCATAGGAGTGCTTTTCCTGAAGTTTTCTCTTGTTCCACTATAATGTTTTCACCATGCTCCCCATTCTGCATTGGCTAAGAGTTACAGTCCCCAAGGATCTGGAGAACTGGATCAGGGCTCCAGATATTAGGTTGATCTCTGGATTTGACAGCATTCTAGAAACTCACGGATGGCCTTCCAAGCACTGGTAAACATCCCCACGCCTAGCCAAAGATTCCGGAGAACCCCTCCCAGCTGCTACACAAAGTTTTACAGTTTCCAAGAACTCTTCTAGGGATTTGGAATTCTGGGAAATTCCTACAGAGCTTCAGGATTTCTAATAGCTGTCCCAGTTCTAATGTATCAGAGACTTTCTTCTACGTTTGACAGTTCTAGAGAACTGCTACCCTATGTCATGGGGGCCAGAGAATGTTCCCAATTCCAGCATTCTGGGGAAAGTCAGAAGTGTCCTGTGGGATCTATAGTTCCAAGTAATGAAGACAATCCTGGGATCCTGCAGACTTCATCCAGGGTTAGGGACTCTGGACAAGCTGCAGTTCTTGAGTAAGGATGCTGAGAGGGAGGTATACGACATGCGGGTAGTGAGAACTCATCGCCTTAAGTCCTGTATCTATCTCTGGGAAAGTAAGTAGGGATTTTGCTGAACTGAAACCAGGAAACTTGAAAATTGTGGCTGGCTCCAGCAGGAGAAGGAATTGTCCAAACAAGAATGAACCGGACACAGCCAGGGTCCCTCTGGGTGGTCCCTGTCCATTCTTTCCAAGGCAGCCAAGGAAAGCTTTCAAACTCAGTTCCAGGGGCCTCCTCTGCCTGAGGCTAGAGACCTCCCAGCAAGCAGGGGCACAGACAGAAACAGATAAGGAATCTGGGGAGTGGAAGAGCTCAAACCTGCTGAGCCACACAAGCTGATAAAGCATCAAAATTATCTAGAGTAGAAAAAAGTGGCTTTATGGCAATTACTAGGCTCACCCTCCTTCCACCCTTCAAGTCTCTGCAAAAGTGTCACGTGCAGGAGACCTTTCTTAACGCCCCTATTTAGAATTGCACCCGCCCTGACCCATGGACTGCCCTCCTCTCTTTTGCTCCATAGCCTTTATCACTATCTGACTTCCCATGTCTTTTGCCCATTTTCCTATTTCTTGTCTGTGTTAACGGTAAGGCTCCTTATGCTCCTTACTGTTAACAGTAAGGCTCCTCAGCGCTGGCCCAAAGTGGGTTCTCAATTTGTCAAATAAAATTTTTTGGAATCCAGATTGTCAGTTCCATCAGATCATCATGTTGACTGGAAGCAGCTTTTGGCTAAACTGTCCACAACAGCCAAAGCCTTGTGCTGCAATCTCTCCACGTGTCAGTGGATTTAATCCCTATGCCTGACCCGTGAGGGGCTACTATTCTTGTATCTGTTCTGCAGATGGGGTGACGGGCTCAAAGCAGTTAAGTCACCTGCGCAGGATCACACATGGTAAGTGACGGCATCGAGACTTGAACTTGTGTCATTCCATCTATGGACTGAACTCCAGCCACCCCGCCTGGCCCAACGCCTGTGGTGTACGGCCATCACCCCACTTCCCTGGGTTCTGCCTCCTGGACTCCATCCTCTTACAAACACCTCTATTCTCAGTCACAGGTCTTGCCTTTCAATACCTGGCCACTGGGGGCTCCAGCCTGGGCTGACCCTGCCAGACACAGTTTCAGGGACCAGCTCTCCAGAGAGAGCCTCAGGAGTCAGAAGGCCTGCAGAGGGGAAGGCTCAGAGAGCACTGGCTCTTTCCTTGCTTGGGCTTGTACTGGGGAGTGGGGTGGGAGCCATCGGACTTGATTTTCTTGACTTTTCTGGGGCCAGGCCTAGGGGCAGGTCTGAACACAGTTGCACATGATGGCTGTGACCCCTCCCCAGGGCGTCCCCAGCCCCCTGATTCTCTCCAGTGGCTCCCTAGCTTGTCCTCTGGCCTCAGCGTCCCTCTCCCCAAATGGTCCCCAAGCCAAGGGCTGAGGTTGGCCTGCCTGGGGTCTTGCTTGAGCCCAGGGTCCAGTGCCCAGGTCTCAGGGGCTGTCCAGCCCAAGTGGGGCTCAGGGACCTCTGGTTGAGGTGCTTCTTCTCCCCCTAACTGGTCATCTCATCGGTCTCCCTCTTCCAGTTCACCCTCACCAGTCAGTCCACCTGCCACAGTGGCCAGCATGATCGAAGCACATGTCGAAGCTGGTGGCTCCTCAAGACCCTTCTGTGGTTCCCCTTCGCCCTTAGGACAAACCCCAACTCCCAAAGTGGCCGAGGCCACGCACTTCTAGAATGGTCCTGGAAACCTTTGGACTTCTGAACCTTTGGCTCTGCAGCCTGCTCCTCACCCCCACCTGCCCTAGGCCAGCTGCCATTGCCCCTTAATCATGACTCTCTGACTGGGTGACCCTCTGTGCCTCCAGCGCTCTGGGTCTCTGCCATCAAAGCACATGTGTGAGGTTGAAAATGTTTGTCTGTCTGTCCCCCACCAAACTGTGAGCTCCCTGGACAAAGCCAGCTTGTCCCTAGTCAGTCTTCTTTGCCACCTTGATTTACAGTTGATGCCAGTGGTGTTTACTGAATGAGTGAGTGAATGCATGAACACACAACAGAATGAGCCACGTGGGGTCTCAGTTTCCCTAAACATAAAATGAGAGAGTTAGGTTAGCCTCATGGCTCTTTCTGTATTGGGGTCCTCCCACTCACACCCCCAGTTTCCCAAGTCACATCTGAACTCACCTCTAACTGTGGACCCACAGCATCCTATTGGGCTTGTGCCGGGAATCACGATGTTCCTAATCTCCTTGCCCCTCACTAGAGATCAACGGGACAGAGAGCCAAGTCTAAAGGACTGAAAACCAGGAAGTGGTCCTTGCAGGGTGCAGGCCTTGCCCAGGGGCTCCGAGCAGATCTTCGGTTTCAGAAGTCAGGCCTTATGATCCAGTACCAGGACACATGCAGCTGGCACAGAGCGTGCAAGCCCCTCAGTCCATCACCTGCCCCAGCTCAAGGCCAAAGCAGTCTCCCCTAGGCCTCCTTCATGGAGATGCTCGCCATTCCCTTTCCCCATTGCCTGCCCAGTGATACACAGTAGTTGCTCAATTAAAATGTGTCTAGTAGATAAAATGGTTCTCCAGTTTGTGGATCGCCCACCCAGTGGCTCTAAGGGTAGGGCTAATGACAACCTCCTTCAAGAGGATTTATGCTACACTCTGCCTCCTGGGACTTCAACCCTAAATATTCACTGGAAGGACGGATGCTAAAGCTGAAGCTCCAATACTCTGGCCACCTGATGTGAAGAGCCGACTCACTGGAAAAGACCCTGATGTTGGGAAAGATTGAGAGCAAGAAAAGGGAGTGGTAGAGGATGAGATGGTTGGATGGCATCATCGACTCAACAGACATGAGTCTGAGCAAGCTCTAGGAGATGGTGAAGGACAGGGAAGCCTGACATGCTGCAGTCCATGGGGTCCTGAAGAGCTGGAAACAACTGAGTGACTGAACAACGACGCATAAAAGGAAATGAGAACCTGAAATATTCCTGATCTGAAGGGAAGGGGAGAGTCACCTCTGCCAGGAGTCCTGGCCTCCTCTTCCTTAGGACCCCTCCCCCAGGAGCCCCTCCTCTCTGGGATTCTCCCAAGAGGCAGAGTCTAGCTAGTCAGAAGACAAGGCCAACCAGACTTGGAGCTGATGTCTCTCTTTATTCATACATTTCATCACCCGTAACCTGGTTTCTCCTGAATCTAGTCTCGTTTCTTCAAGTGTGGGGTGGTACCCACCCTTTGCGTCCCCAGTTTGCTCCATCAGCCCCCACCCCAGGCCTCAGGACCTTGTCTCTGCCCAGCCCAGCTGTAGACTGGAGCAGCAGCTGCTGTCCCATTTAACAGATGGGGAGACTGAAACCCAGGAGTGCGGAGCCCAGTCCAAGGTCACATGATGGTCTCCTGGGTTCCCATGTTGCCCGCAGAAGGCAGGGAGGACCTGGCTGGGGCTCCGTGTGCCCTCAGGGAGGGGGTGGCTGGCTCCGGCCACGTCGCAGGGAGGTGCCAATTTGGTCTCTGAGGGCCTCCAGTCTCCGGGCCAGGTTTGGAACTGCAGCCCTACCTAAAGGGCACACGGTGAGGCTTGAGGCCAGTATTCCCTTGGGCCCTGCCCCACCCAGGCCCATCAGGGTCCCTACATCCTCTGGGGAAGTCTCAGATGGCTCCCCACCCACTCTATCTGCCATGTACACCACGGGCTCCAGGATACATCTGGGAGTGCAGGTGGCTTCAAGAAGAGAATCCCAAGTTTGAGAAAGAGAAAGATCATAGAACTCGAACCACTTAATCCGCCCCATTTCAGAAATGGGAAGACTAAGGTTTGGAGGTGAGTTCCAGCCCAAGATCACAAAAAACACGAGCCGCCCTTCCCTCGTGCCCTTCTTCACCTCTCAGCCCTGGTGATGCGTTCAGTGGCCCCACGGGCAGGGGAGGTGCAGAGGGGATCACTTTCTCCTCGGTCAGCATCTCAGCCAGAACCTGGGTCTGAGTCCAGCCACTGTGACTCCTGGGCCAGGGGGAGTTGGGCGGTGGGAAGTGAGCCTTCAGTTTCCCAGGCCTTTTCCCTCACCCCCCAGCCCCCAGTGCCCCATGGCTGGGCTCACCTCTCTCTCGAGCACTTGGCAGAGTGAGGGCAGCATGGGGGCACCCAGAGCGGGGGCCGGGCAGACAGGGGCCCATCGCCTGGGGCCTTAGAGCCAAAGACCTGCAGGGAAGCCCAGAGCCCGCAGGGCTGGGTGACACCGCCACAGCCCCGTGTCTGCACCCCGCTTCCCTGGGCTGATCGGGACACCACGCTCCCTGCCAGGCCTGCCCCACGGGGCACTAAGAATGGCCGGTGAGCATAAGGGAGTGGCGGTCCCTCTTCCTGTGGCCGTGGGTGGCCCTTGTGAAGTCCTCTCCGGAGACTAGGCACTCCACAAGGGCAGGAACCACATCTGCTCTGTGGATCCTCAATGCCCAGAACAGGGGTTGCCACAAAGCAAGGAGTTTAGGGGAGAGTTACTGAATAAGTGAATACTCACTCATTAAGTAAATGCATTCGTGACTCATTCATTCAGTGCATAAATGAGTAATGCGTAAGTGAATAAATGAATAAGCCAACGGCAGAGTGAGTTCCCAAAAGAAGGTAGAACGGGGAGGAGGGAGAGGTGAGGTTAACAGCTATTTCGAACCCTGGGCAGAGAGAACATAAAGCCAGCCACTTCCTGCCATAACCCAGCCCAGGACCCTGGAGTCTCCGCAGGTCTGGAGCCTTCCAGACTACAGACCCCCAGATCCAGGTCTCCAGTTCCCCCTGGCTTCCCCTCCTTTCACCTCGGCCTTTCCTACCTGGGGCAGGTGGAGTTCCCTCTGTGGGCAGGCCCACTGGGCCAGTGGTGCATGGCACAGTGGGCAGAGTTGGCAGCGGGGGCAGAGGGGTGGCGGGGCCTGCAAGAGGTCGTGTCAGGGGACTCTGTAATGTCCCTGCCCCACCCTTCTCTGGGCTGGGCAGAGACTCACGTGGCACAGGAGAGGTGGCACCATCACACAGGGACATGGTGGGGCTGGGCCAGGGCCTGGCTGCTGAAGGTAGCAGGCAGAGAGGAGACGCCTGGAAAGAAGGGTGGGCTCTGTATGCCTGGAGCCCTCAATGCTACCACCAGCCTGGCACCTAAGTCCTGCTTTTAACAAACGCTTGTGGAGCCCTTATTACATGCCAGGCACTGTTCTCAGATCTTTACATACAAATTCACTCCATCCAGTCTTTAGAACAATCCTGGGAGGCAGGCACTGTATTGTCTCCATTTTTACAGAAGAGAGAATCCAGGCGGTGAGAGGTTAACGGACTTACCCAAGGTCACACAGCTGGTGGCAGAGCTGAGGTCTGAGCCCCAGGGGTCTGGATTCAGAGAGCAGATCTGACTGTTTTGCTGAGCCACCTGTTTCCCACCTGCCCTCCATCCTGAAGCCATGCTCACCGCTCCAGCTCGTGGACCTGCTGGGCCAGGATGTGCTGCTCACTGTGGGCCAGGTCCCGGCTGCTCTGCAGCTGCCTCTTCTCTTTCCTGGGAGGCAGGGCCGGCAGGGGCATCAGTTAGCTCCTCCTCACTGCAGCACAGTGTGAACCCCAGGAGGCAGGCGGGGACAGAAGGGGAACCAGGGAACCAGGGAGGGGAGGCATCTTGGCAGAGGGGGCCCCGCAGTGAGGGGCAGGGCACAGAGTCCGGGCTAGGGGAGTCTACCTGAGCCTCTCATTCTCCAGCATGAACTCCTGCAGCATCCCGTAGAGGTTCCGCTGAGCCCAGGCCACCCGGGCCCCACTGAGTCCAGAGGCTGCAGGGAAGAGCGAGGCAACTGGAGCCCCAGGAGCCCCACAGCCTATCCTCATCTCGCCCCCACCCCCAGGGAGTTCATACCCTTGGGGTCCATTTGGCCCAGTTGGGACCGCAGGTGGCGGTTCTCTTCCTGCAGCTGCAATAGCTCAGTCTCCAAATGCTGGGGCGGCTTTGCCTTGGGGGACTGCAGAGAAAGAGGCCCAGGCCTGCTGTTTACGGTTGCACAGGCTTTGCACTGCACAAGGGGGTCTGGGGGAAGTGGAGCCTAAAATCCAGCCCAGGCTCCACTTGCCCACTTTGAATCCTGGCCCAAGGTTACATATACTCGGAGGGGACACCTTGTCCCGATGGCAGCAAAGTGCCATGTGGCCTTAGCTGCCTCCCTGGAGGGCTTGCTCTAAACTGCACCCTGCTCCCTGTCCAACCCCAAACTCAGTTCTGTCCAAACCTTGATCCAGATTCTGACCCCGAATAAGACCCCACATCAGACTCCAACTTAACTCAGACTTAGTCACAATACCAGCTGGGGATGTTGGCTAGACCCTGAAGCATGTCCCGAATCAGACTTCAAGCCTAAACCTAACCTAACCCTGACCATGAACTCTGACTGTGATCCCACCCTGCCCAAACATAACCCTGTCCTCAAGATTTCAACCCTAATCCCTGCTCTGACTCAGTCCCAGACGGTGGTGGCACTGATAGAGTCTCCAGCTGTTGGATGATGCCCACCACCTCCTCTGCCTGTCCCTCTGCTCTGCCTGTGGCTCTCTCCACTCACCCTGGGGGCCTGTGGCCGAGTGGTGACCCGCTGAGCTCGGCTTGCATATCGCAGGGTGCTGAGGGTCTCGGGAAGGCACTGGGCTGAGGGGGACACGCAGGCCACCTGGGGAGGACTGCCCCTGAGTGCTCCTCTCTGGGAGCTCTCCCTCAGGATCCAGCCCTCCCTGCCAGCCTCCCATGAATACCATGAGCGTGACCCCATGCCCCCCCAGCGAATCTGCCAGCAGCTTGGTGAGCTTGCTGTCCCGGAAGGGGATGTGGCTCTGCTTCCGCTGTGGGTCCAGCAGCAGCGAGATGCAGTGACCTGGGTGGGGAAAGCACGGTCACCCTCCATGTCCAAGGCCACCCAGCTGGCAGGCACGCTGCTGAACTAGGTCTCCACCAGGCTTGTATGTCTCTAGGGTGTCTCTTTCCACATGATCTCATTACCTATTCAGACTGCTTGGCCGCCAAACTGGGACTCCCACCTTAATCCCTAATGCCCACCAAAGGGCCTGGCAAAGGGACTTAGGAAATGTCTGACAAATGGACTGAATGAAGAGATGTTTCCTACACATCTCCGCACGCATGCAGAGAGCAAGGCCAAGGTAGGTCCCAGCCATTAAAGACCTCAAGGCCAGTGCCCTGGGGGTGGGGAGATGGGAAAACAGGTTAGCGCCCTTCTCCTCCCTGGGCCTCGGTCCTCCCAAATGCAACAAGGGTCAGGTTGAATGTCTGAGGGCTCACGCTCTGCACGGAGTGTTTCTACCTCCCCAATTAGGATGCAACTGGATTCTCAGGGTTTATAGATACACAAAGTTCTATGAGGGAATGCATGAGACTCCAGCAAGCTGAGGCCACAGGGAGGCCTGTGGCTTCTGGGTCACAGCTCTTTAACTCTCCTCCATGCCCGACTACTCCCCTGGTTTCCCCAATGTGGGAGGCTGTGGGTAAGGCACAGAGGAAGGACTCAGGCAATCAGTCCGCTCAGATCTCACTCAGGGCCAGCAGGCTGCGATTGATGTTGTTGGCCTCAAGCATCAGCTCCCCACGGGATCCTGTGGCCGCCACCTTCTCACTGCCAGCCAGGTCTACAAAGCACAGCTTTCCCCCAGCAGGGGGTTCCCCGGGGTCCACAGGAGGCATCTGCTGGGGTTGGGGGATCAGGACTCCATGGGGGATTGGGAGGGGCTGTCATCATCAAAGTCACAGGGCCAAGGGTTTCCACCATTACCTCCCAGGCACACCCAAGTTGGTTTATACATCCAGAGGCAGACCCTTGCTGTGTGACCCTGGGCCACTCCTTTCCAAGCTGGGGCACTCACAGTTTGGTGGCTGATGTAGAGTGTGAGCAGGGCATGGCTTCGGCTGGAGGCCTGGTTCAGGGTGTGAGCGGAGCTCCTTCGGCGGCTAAGACCTAGAGAGGAAAAACATCCTAGAGTTGGGTGTGGTAGGAAGAGCAAGTCGTCACTGACGAATGAAAAAGGAGCAAAGACATCCTGATAGAGAGGCCAGCTGGTGCAAAGGCACAGAGGCAGGAGTGGAATGATGGGTGTTGAACTGGATTCTAGCTTGAACAGGTGAAAGGGGACTGGAGAGAACTGAGTGGAAGAATGTCAGTCTGATTCACATTTTATTAATATCAATATCTCTCACATTGCTGTGTGAATAGAGAAATTCAGACAGAGAGATCAACTGGGAGGCTGGCACAATGCTCAGTCAGAAATCCAAGACTGGCCACAGCAGGTGCTCAATAAATAGCTGATGAATGAATGAATGAGACCAAAACAGAAGAGCCTGTAGGCTAGGGCTTCCCAGGTGGCTCGGTGGTAAAGAATCCACCTGCCAATGTAGGATTCGCGGGTTTGATCCCTGGGTCAGGAAGATCCCCTTGAGGAGGAAATATTCTTGCTGGGAAAATCCCATGGACAGAGGAGCCTGGAGGGCTACAGTCCATGGGGTGGCAAAGAGTTGGACACAACTTAGCTACTGAGTATGCAAAAAGTGTGACCTTTACTCTCAGGGCTCTAGAAAAGTCTGGAAAAGGATAGGGATGTGGTTTGCTTCATTTGATGGAGAAGCATGCACTTAAAAGGGGAAGATCCCTCCAGGGGGTACAACTGAGGCTTGACCGAGGCAGAAGCCCAGTGCTGCAGAGAAGGGTGGGAAGAGTCTGGAAGGCAGTATCAGCAGGCTGGAGGGGTAGGAGTTGGGGGGCAACTTTGGTTTGTGTCTGAATTGTTGGTTTGCTGGCCCTTTTCTCCCACAAGGGTCATCTCTGAACCCACAGCTCCTGCCTGGGACCCCAAGAGCACTGAGTGAACAGATCAAATATTTGCGTTCCATGTATCCCAAAGCAGCCTGAAGTAGCACGCACCCATTTGCAGAAGCTCCATGAGGGCCCCCAGGCTCCCAAACTCCACCACCCGCAGCTGCTCCACATAGAAGCCCCGGGTCTTGTTCCAGCGAACAGGGAGGGGCCGGGGAGCCCCCAGACTCAGCAAGTCCCGAATCTGAGAGAGAAGGGTGGAGGGTGAGGGAGGGGCCTGAGTCCTTGTTTCATCCACCCCCAGACCTTATGGTCAACAGCCCCCTACCTATTCTGTCCCTTGACCCAGTCTCCTCGGAAAGAAATGCCTCCCTTTCCTTATGGGCTGTCTTCCTAGCCATCCCAGTCCCCGACCTGCTCATTGTAGATCTCCAGGTAAGAAGCATGGAGAGTGACAGGAGCATCCAGATGCTGCACGCGGTCTAATAGCCAGGTGAAGGTCCTCTGCATGATGCCAGCCAGGCTGGGGGGTATAGGCACCCCCTCTCCCTGGGAGCAGAAACAGCCGAGCCTGGGGCTGGGCTACCACCATCACCACCACCTTTATAATTACTCTTTACAGAGCACTGTGCCAACTTCCCATACTCACATCTCATTTAATTCTCAGTCAGTGCTACAGACGGAAAACCTGAGAGCTAGTAAGTAAAGGGAACACCTGAACCCAGGTGCTCTGGATTGGCCGAGAGCTTTACCTCCCTGATCTTCAGTTTCCTCGTCTGCAAATAAATGGAGCTGGGCTGCATCTTCCAGTCCCTTTCCCTCGGGGAGTCTGCGCTCCCCCAAGGCTTCTCGCCCGCCCACAGATCCCTGACCCCCGGGGGCTCTGCTAGAGCTGGGCCCACCTGGGGAGGAGGTCCGGTCAGGGTGTAGGTCTTTCCGGAGCCAGTCTGGCCGAAAGTGAAGACGGTGCAGGAGAAGCTGCGGGGCCGCAGAAGTGTGGCTGTACCGAGGCTGGTGCTTGGCTGGGCTGGGGGAGAAGGGAGGGAGGGGAGACAGGGGCGGGGCCGAGTGCGAGCGGGGCGGCCCCGGGGCCTCACTCACCCGCGCAGGGCCAGCTCGCCCAGCCGCCGCACGCCGCACGCGCGGAACACGTCATCTTGGGTGCTCGCTCCGTCCAGCACCGCGCCGAAGCGGAAAGCCACGTCCGGGCCCCCGCCCGGGGGGCTCACCTGGGGAACGGGGCGGTAGAGAAGAGGGCGGGGCACCCCGGGGAGGGCGGAGCTCACCTCGGGGAGGGCGGGGCCTGGGGGAAACTGACCTGGAGGGACCTGGCGAGTTCCCCGAAGGTGCATTTGGGGACGGGGGAGGGAGGAAGGTCCTCACCTGCAGAGTCCGGGTCCCTGAGCAGTGCAGCACGCTCTGCTCCCCTCGACGCAGCTCGGCAGCGCTCATGGGACGCACCCTGTGGTCGGACGAGGCGGGGAGGGGGCGGATGGTCCATCCTGAAATCTCCATCAGTCCCTTCCTCGCCGCACCTCTCCGAGCCAACCTACACCTACCTGAGCACCACCTGGATGGGGGTTTCTGCCCCCTCCGGCCCCTGCTCCAGGTTCCGCGCGGGGTCCCTGTGGCAGCAACTCGAGTTAACCATCCGTGTCCCAGCGGCTCCTTGAAACTCCCTAAATCTGTGCTTACCCGTCGGGCGACCCGCGTTCCTCCATGTCCTGCTTTGCACACAGAGTCAGCTCCGCCCGAGTCTGGTTCTTTTCCCTCCCCAGTACCCTCCCCCTTCACTCTGGGACTGGCTACACACACTTACATCCCCCACTCTCATCGCCCCCCTTCCCCGGGCAATCATCCATCCGGAAAGGCTCGACCTGCCCAGGACTAGCTAGTTAAAGATTTACCCAAACTCCTGCCTGTGTGGTGGGAAAGTCCGGACCTAGAGGGCTCGGGAATCTGAGCATCTCTTGCCCTTGACCGGTCCCATCAGGAGGGACCACCAGACCAACCTCCTCTGTGCACAGATGGGGATACCGAGGCCGGGACTGGAATGGGCTCAGCCCAGGCCACACAGACAGAGCACGGGACCAGGCTCTTCCGACTCTTTCCACCTACTCCTTTCCTTTTGTAATCTTCCTTCCCACCTCACCCCTCCACAGCAGTTCCAGCTGCTTCCAGCTGAGCCCAGGGAGGGGAGAGGGGACTAGAGGGATGGGAGGGGCCCAGGTTCCAGTTCCAGGAAGATGTGGCTGGATTGGATTCCTGAGCTTAGCTGATTTCAAGCATCTGGTTTAAACTTTGGGTCACCTGCCTCTCCAAGGCCAGGGCAATTGTTTAACCCTCTCCTGGCCTGGCTGATGAGAGCAGCAGAGATGTCTGTGAATGTGCTGAGGTGGGACAGTCACCCATTCAGTGCCAGTCTCCATACAGGGCACCAGGATGGGAGAATCCCATGCAGATCCTGCTCCTTCTGAGCTCACAGTCTTGCTAGGAAACCAGGTAAGTACAATCTAGTGCAGGAGTTTAGGGGGAGAGTGGATTTGGAGGCCTGTAGGAGCAGGAAGGTAAGAGTGGTGGGTGAGGGTGTTCCAGGCCGAAGGAACACCCTGCAGGAAGGCCAGGGTGGGGAGGGGAGATGTGTGTGGCATTGAGAGGTTTGAAGCTGGGCCCCACTCGTGAAAGGCACATCAAAGACTCTGGACTCATTCCCCAGAGCCTCAGGAAGCCAATGAAGGGTCACCAACAGGAAAGTGACACTGTCCATGGGTGTAGATTGTTACAATTATTGCCATCCTGTCTATCTCCGCCTGTTCTCTGAATATTTCTGTTAATTCCTCTTCCCTCAAACAGACATTAGAATGAAAGTTCTAATCGTCACCCCCTCTCAATGTAACATGATCTGTACACCATAAATGACAAGCCAGCTATCAGAGCACCCCAAATAGCAAATGGCGTATCTTGGGTGGCAGTGAGTTCCCCATGCACTGGAGGCATGCACGCAAAAGCCACTTGACTTTCTGGGTTTACAGGGCTACTAGCTAGATCTGTAGGGGGAGTTAGAGACTGCAAAGAGCCACTGCCTCCAGCTCTGCCACTAACGAACCGCAGAGCCCTGGGCAGGTGTCTCCTCCTTCAACCTGTTTCCTACCCATGAAAAGAGATTATAGTTCCGTGATTTCAGTGAACCAGCGTAACTGAAAGTGATTCTTACATTGTAAGGAATTATTTAAAAGCAAATCCCTGGTGAGCTCTAAGATTCTTTTCTACTCTGAAATTCCTTAATGTATTATAGTTTTTTGAATAACTGAGGTAGACAGGACAAGAATTACCATCCTTGGTTTTCAAGTTAAAAACAAAAACAGGAAACTAGAGGTAGACAGGGGAAGTTGCCTAAGGAGAAAGCAGCTGTAAATGGTGACCTGGGAGAGTTTAACCTAGAACTTGGAACTCTAAAGTGCTGAGCTGCCTGCCCCAGCAGGTTGCCCTTTTCAGTCGTAAACCCAGCAAGTGAACAAGTTGCTCGTTTAAATGCCTTTAAAAGGGTTAAGGATTTAGTCACGCACATCTTAGTGTGTGTTGGTTTGATCAGACTGCTGTTCCTCCCCTCACTGCAGAGTGAGGGGAGCCACACTGCAGGGATTTTGAGCAAAGTGCTGAGATGAAGGGCCTGTGCACGCTGGGGTGTGATGAGCTAGGGGTAGGTCTTTTGCACCAAGCTCCCAAACTGGATCTGACTGGGGTCACCACTGGGTGTCCACAAGCAGGAGCACAGTTTTGGTGCTGGTCTCTAATGGTGAAAGTGAACCTCTGCCACTCTTAACGTTGAGCATTCATTCAGCAAATTTGTATTAAGCCTCGCCTCCGCCCCAGGCTTCCAGGCATTTGAGATACATTAGTGAACAAAACAGACAATACTCAGTATCAGGATGTGGAGCACCAAGAATGTATCCATTACAGGTAAAAGTGTGAAAACAACTATTTTTGGAAAACTGTTTAGCAACATGTACTAAAGCTAAACATGCGCCTGTCCTATGACCTAGCAATCCCACTCCTAGATTTGTGCCCAATAGAAATGAGGGCACACTCCCACCTAAGATGTATACAAGACTGTTCTTAGTAGCTTTGTGGCCCTATTAGCCACCACCTCCATCACCATTACCAGTTTTTCTACCTCCATCTTTGTCATCATTACCGACACTGCCACCACCACCATCACCCCATCACCATCATCACCAGAACTACCATCACCAACAGCTACAGAACCAGTAGGGCTCATAATTATTGTTCACTGCCACCACCAGCTCCACTACCATCATCGCTGTTACCGATGTGTGTAGCTGGTGTTTATTCTCTTGAGAAAATTCAAGATGTACTACCTGGGCCCCAAGCCCCGCATTGACTCTGGTGCTGCCTGTTCCCACTGGAACTGAGTCCTTCTCTGTCTTCCTTCCCCTCTTCACCCTGTTCTGAGCCTGTCTTCTCCTTCCAGACTGCACCTTTTCCTCAGGAGCAGTGGGACTCCTGTGGTTGAGGGAAGGATAGAGAGAAGGCACGCAGAGAAGCTTGGAGCATTTTAAAAGCTGGATGGACCCTGCAGTCCAAGACCATCCCCAAGAAAAAGAAATGCAAAAAGACAAAATGGTTGTCTGATGAGGCCTTACTAATAGCTGAGAAATTAAGAGGAGCTAAAGGCCAAGTAGAAAAGGAAAGATTTGAATTCAGAGTTCCAAAAAATAGTAAGGAGCTATAAGAAAGCCTTCCTCAGCAATCATTGCAAACAAATAGAGGAAAGCAATAGAATGGGAAAGACTAGAGATCTTTTCAAGAAAATCAGAGATACCAAGGGAACATTTCATGCAAAGATGAGCACAATAAAGGACAGAAATGGTATGGCCCTAACAGAAACAGAAGATATTAAGAAGAGGTGGCAAGAATACACAGAAGAACTATATAAAAAAGATCTTCATAACCCAGATAACCATGATGCTGTGATCATTCACCTAGGGCCAGACATCCTGAAATGTGAAGTCAAGTGGGCCTTAGGAAGCATCACTATGAACAAAGCTAGTGGAGGTGATGAAATTCCAGTTCAGCTATTTCAAATCCTGAAAGATGATGCTGTGAAAGTGCTGCACTTTTATGCCAGCAAATCTGGAAAACTCAGCAGTGGCCACAGGACTGGAAAAGGCAAGTTTTCATTCCAATCCTTAAGAAAGGCAATGCCAAAGAATGTTCAAACTACCACATAATTGCACTCATTTCACACGCTAGCAAAGTAATACTCAAAATTCCCCAAGCCTGGCTTCAACAGTACATGAACCATGAACTTCCAGATGTTCAAGCTGGATTTAGAAAAGGCAGAGGTACCAGAGATCAAATTGCCAACATCTGCTGGATCATCAAAAAAGCAAGAGAGTTCCAGATAAACATCTACTTCTGCTTTATTGATTATGCCAAAGCCTTTGTGTGGATCACAACAAACTGTGGAAATTCTGAAAGAGATGGGAATACCAAACCACCTGATCTGCCTCTTGAGAAACCTGTATGCAGGTCAGTAAGCAACAGTTAGAACTGGACATGGTACAACAGACTTGTTCAAAATCAGAAAGGAGTACGTCAAGGCAGTATATTGTCACTCTGTTTATATGCAGAGTACATCATGTGAAATGCCAGGCTGAATGAAGCACAAGCTGAAATCAAGATTGTCAGGAGAAATATCAATAACCTCAGATATGCAGATGGCACCACCCTTATGGCAGAAAGTGAAGAAGAATTAAAGAGCCTCTTGATGAAAGTGAAAGAGGAGAGTGAAAAAGTTGGCTTACAACTCAACATTCAGAAAACTAAGATCATGCATCTGGCCCCATCACTTCATGACAAATAGATGGGGAAACAATGGAAACAGTGAGAGACTTTATTTTAGGGGGCTCCAAAATCATTGCAGATGGTGACTGCAGCCATGAAATTAAAAGATGCTTGCTCCTTGAAAGAGAAGCTATGACAAACCTAGACAGCATATTAAAAAGCAGAAACATTACTTTACCAACAAAGGTCCATCTAGTCAAAGATATGGTTTTCCAGTAGTCATGTATGGATGTGAGAGTTGGACTCTAAAGAAAGCTGAGTGCCGAAGAAGTGATGCTTTTGAACTGTGGTGTTGGAGAAGACTCTTGAGAGTCCCTTGGACTGCAAGAAGATCCAACCAGTCCATCCTAAAGGAAATCAGTCCTGAATTTTCATTGGAAGGACTGATGCTGAAGCTGAAACTCCAATACTTTGGCCACCTGAGGCGAAGAACTGACTCATTGGAAAAGACCCTGATGCTGGGAAAGATTGAAGGCAGGAGGAGAAGGGGACAACAGAGGATGAGATGATTGGATGGCATCACCGACGCGATGAACATCAGTTTGAGTAGGCTCTGGGAGTTGGTAATGGACAGGGAAGCCTGGAATGCTACACTCCATGGGGTCAGCGACTAAACTGAACTGGACCCTGCAGGGGTGCCTCTCCAGGCTTCGCTAGAGGGCAGCAGAGCATCGTGTCAACATGGCCCCCAGGATCATCACAAAGGAGGCTTTGTCGAGCGCGGGCTGCTCTTTCTATGCATTTTCTCCGGGACTTGTGTACTGTGGAGGGGCTGGCCAGCCTAGTCCTGTAGATAGGGATGAGCAGCCCCTCAAGATGTGCTCCTCAAGGGAATGAATCAAAGCAGCATTGAGCACTCATGGGGCCCTCCCACACACACCCTGCTCCTGGCTCCAGCCCCTTCAATCCACTCTCCTCCCTTCAGCTCCAGCCATCCTCCCTGAGAAAAACCAACACGTACTAGCTTGGGCTGGAGAATAAGGTCTGATGTCCCTTACCTGGGACTCCAGACCATTCAGACCCAAGGCCATTTGGGTTCTGTCTTCTGCTGCCCCCTCCAGCAGTCCCTCTCCACTCCCCACCACCCTCAGCCCCTGCACCCAGTGCTCCAGCCCAAAGCTTTCCCAGGCTTTCCTTGGGCTCCTTTAAACCTTTGCCTCTGCAGTTCCCTCTGCCGGAGTGCTCCCTTCTTACTACCTGGTGGATTTGTCCTGCAAGTCTTCCCATCCGCAGAATGCCTTTCTTAGCACCCGGACCCACCAGGTCAGGTTGGAACCACACCTGCGTCCCCAGAGCCTCCCTCCTGTTACCACGTGGATCACACTGGATTGCTGCTCCTGTCTACTGGGGAGCAGGGATCGTGCTGCTCCATCCCTGGGGTCTCTGAGCCAGAGCAGGGCCCTGCACACAGTAAGAATTCAACAGATGCTGATGACAAGGGAGGAAGGAGCCAAGGAAGAGGAAGGGAGCCTGGCGAGAGGGCTGCTGGCCACGTCCCACCCGGACCTCCATCCCTCCTCCCTCCTTTCCTCTCAAGGCTAACCGCACACTCTCAGCTTCATGAGCTAAGGACTCATTTAGGGACCCATTTATCATAGAGATCATCAACTCCTGCCACAAAGCTGCTCTCAAATTTGCCCAGAAACTGAGTGATACTCTTCCAGCCCTGGCCAAGCTAGCCTCTTGGACCCAACTATGAGCTACAGATTTAGAGCTCCCATAGCGAGGACAGGCTCCAATGGGCCCTGGAAAGCTCAGGTGTCAATGCCCTCTGCTCCGCCCGACACATGACACAGGAGGGCTGGTCCTCCCTTGAGAGGTGCAGAAACTGAGGCCCTGTGGGAAGCGGTGGAGCCCAGCCCAGGGATCGCCCTGCCAGGCAGCCTTGCCTTGGACTGAGGTGGAAGAAAGATGAAAAAGAAGATCACCGAGGAGGATGGGCTCTCTGCATCACGTGACACTCATCTGTCATTGCTCCACTTGTCTCCCCCGCGGAGGAAAACCCAGATGGGTCCAAGGCCTGTTGTGAAATTTTCCAAACAGAGCTTGCTGTAATCTTTAATTAAAACATCAATGTGAGCCACAGGACTCATTTCACAGAGTTCTCCAAAGTAGGGACTGCAGGGATCACTGAATGAATGTCTCTCTGGCCCCCTAGCCCATTTTACAGATGGTTAAATGGAAGGGGGCCAGCACGGGCTAGAACGGCAGTTGCATTCGTGATCAAGAGTAGTAATTGTGGCATAAGATGCAGAGAGTAACCCACTGGCAGCCCCGGGCTCCGACTCTTTCTCCTTAAATGCCTGGCTCCTTTCCTCCAGAGCCTTATCCAGTTTCTCCGCTGTATATAGTGGGTACTGGGCTTCCCAGGTGACACTAATGGTAAAGAACCTACTGCCAATGTAGGAGACATAAAAGATATGGGTTTGATCCCTGGGTTGGGAAGATCCCCTGGAGGAGGGCATGGCAACCCACTCCAGTATTCTTGCCTGGAGAATCCCATGGACAGAAGAGCCTGGCAGACTACAGTCCATAGGGTTGCAAAGAGTCAGACGCGACAGAAGTGACTTAGCACACACGCATGCACGTGGTGGGTACTGGCAGCCATGTGAGGCTTTCCGCTAGACAAGGAGCTTGGTGAGGATTAGAGATTCCATCCGCATGCTCAGCACAGGGCCTAGCACAGAGACACACTCACTGTCTGTCTGATGAAGGCATGAAGGTCTGGCTAGAGGAAATGATACTGCCTGAAGCCAAGCTTCATCTTTTGGTGAAGATGAGGTTCTATAGGGTGGTTGTGAAATCAAAGGACCCAGAGTTGTTGAAACTCCCGTTGTTTCCAGGATCTCAGCTCTTCTCCCTAGAAACAGAAACAACTTTCCCCTGACTCAGTCCACCCACTACTCACCCAGGAATGACTTACCTATGAGCTGGATATCTTCCTCTAAAGGCAATAATGTTAATACTTAAGACTGTTAAGGGACATTAAGTACTGTCTCTTGCACAATGATGCCTCATGTGTCTAGAACCTTCTGGATCACAGGGCTGGGAGTTAATATTTAATGAACACTGGACACTTTTTATAATTTAATTAATTTTCTAAACAACCCTCTGGGATTGGCACTATAATTGTCCCCATTTTACAGATGAAGAAAATGAGGCTCAGAGATGTTTGGTGACTTGCCCAGGATCAGGCACCCACTAAATGGTATAGGGGGGATCTGTCTCTTGCCAGAATTTGTATTCTGTCCTCTCCTCTCTGCAGCCTCTTCCTGTGAACTGTTCTGCAAAGCTAAACTTGGATAATTGAAATTGACCTTTTACGTCCACAGTTTGCCTTAGTTTTCCAATCTCTTACAACATGCTCCCCTATCAGCTTTCACACTCCCCTGCCTTCTTCCCCGGGGGAAAGCTGAGTGATACTTTAAGGCAGTGGAGCTCCACCCCTGGCATCAAAATTACCTGGGGACTCCAGGCCCCACCCGTGGGGATTTTGTTGAATTAGTTTGGGGGTGGGGACCAGGCATCAGTGTTTCCAAAGTACTCCAGATGGTTTTAATGCAGTCAGGATTGACAACTCCGGCTTTCCCTTTTTCTTGATAACCAAGTCATCCCATGTAGCTTGTATCTTGAAGTATGTCCTGGGAGAGTGATTTCTCAGATCTTGATGGGCATTTCTGAGACCTTGTATCTGCTTTATCTATTAATAGAACACCTGGGATTTCCCTGGTGGTGCAGTGGATAAGACTCTGCCTGCCAATGCAGAGGACACGGGTTCGATCCCTGGTTCGAGAAGATGTCACATGCTGTGAAGCGACTAGACCTGTGCTCTAAAGCTCACGAGTCGCGACTACTAAACCCACATACTACAACTACCGAAGACTACGTGCTGAGAGCCTGTGTTCTGCAACGAGAGAAGCCACTGCAATGAGAAGCCCGCACACCCCAACCGAAGGGTGGCCCCAGCTCACCACTGCTAGAGAAAAACCCACACAGCAACGAAGACCTAGGACAGCCAAAAATAAAATAAATAAATAAAAATTATTTAGAACATCTGCCCTTCTCTTGGGACCAGACTTCCGGAAAAGCCATCTGATTGTGGCCTGAGATTCCCTCTTTTCAAGCTTAGAATCCACTGAGGAGTCCTAGATTGAAAAGTGCAGAACTGCTCACGGGCTCTGCCTGCGGGGACCATAGGATCTGTTAAGAGTTTTCCAGATTTTTCTCCCTTTCTAGATGTTCTCCACACAGGTGACAAGAAGCTGTCCAATGTGTAAGGTGAAGTTGCACGATCAAGTTGAGTGTGAATTAAACACATTCAAAGCACCCACTCTGTGCCAGGTCACAAACTAGGTGCTAATGATCCACTGCGTCCTTTGTGTTGTTTGGTTGGGCATAGAGAAGCTGCACACTCTCCCAGGAAGCCCTCCTGGATTGACATGGGAGCCCTCTTCTGAGGACCCACACCTCCCATACTTAACAGCCCCAGGACCTGAGCCCATCTGGAGGAGTTGGAGTAGGGCAGTAAAGTCTGTCTGCCTGGGAGAACTCTAAGCTCTCTGAAGCCAGGGACTGGGTGGTGAATCAGGGCATGTCTGTTAAACTGAATGACTCACAGCAGTTAAAACTGAATGCCATGGGAGCACAGGCAAAAAAAAAAAAAAAGGTGAAACTTGACCAGAGAGCAAGGGCTGGGGAACCTGGGAAGGCTTCCTGGAGGAGGTGACATTGGCTTTATAAATGGGTAGAAATTGGGACGGGCAAAAGGGAGAAGAGCATTTCAGGCAAAGGGAACAGCATGAGCAACAAACAGCCCAGAGGTAGAACAAATTGAAGAGCAAACTGTGGTTTAGTGGGATCAAAGGCCAGGGAGTGTGATGGGATCATACTCCAAACTGCCAGAACACAGAAGTTTCCATGGAAGCCCTGGGAATGGTTCTAAGAACTGGTCTTCACTCACTCCTCCAGATGAGCCTGGAGATGCCCTAGCGCCCCTCCTTGTGATTATTCAGGCTCTCTCCAGGAAGCCCCGCCCACCTTATCAGCACGGGGGTGCTGAGTTCCTGCCTGGGTTGGGGCCAGGCCCCACTGCTGACTCGCGCCTCTGGCAGCTGAGGCGCTGGAACACGAAGCTGAGGCTTCCTTACCAAGTCCAGCTGCCAAGCCCTCAGAGCTGGTCTCTCTGGAGCTGCAGGAAGTCTCCTGAGGCCACCAAGTCATCATTCCCCTGCTTTGTGACCCGAGGAAGACACACACACAGCCCAGTGTGCGGAAGGACAGTGGACAGAGGCGTCTGTGACCCTGCCTCCTTCAGCGCGCTGGGATTTCTGGGACCAAACATCGGGCTTGCCTCCCTGGGGGAGGAGGAGGGGAGACGCAGCCCCCCTGCCCACAACTCCAAGACGGTCTCTGAAACAGAGTCGTCTTCTCTCACCAAGCCTAGGAGGACTGGATGAGCACCAATTTCCAGGGCTCTGCACCCATTCATTTCCTTCATCTCTGTGGGCCCTTCTCCTTTTCTGATTTCCGTAACCTAGACCCTGATGTCCTGTCTCCCAGCCTGAGTTCTCTCAGCCTTACCTCTCTACTTTGGCACCCTACTAATAGCATACCGGTACATCCACACACTACTGCTTCTGCTACTATTGCTGCCCCTATTTACTAGTACACCTGGTACTTCTACTACCACTGCTCCTTGTAATACCAGTACTTGGACTACTGCTTCTATTAGTGCTAGTGCTTTCTTTCTTTCTTTCTTTCTTTTTTTTGTCTACACTATGAGGAATGCAGGGTCTTAATCCCTTGACCAGGGATAAAATCCTCACCTCCTGCAGTGAAAGCATGCAGTCTTAACCACCGGCCTGCCAGGGAAGGCTCAGTACTTCTTAAGTACTGGTACTTCTTAATACTCTTACTACTACCAGTACTTCAGCTACTATTACTATTATGATTTATACTACTACTCCCATCGCCTCTGAGTTTCCCAGGTGGCTCAGTGGTAAGGAACTCGCCTGCCAATGCCGAAGATGCAAGCTTGATCCCAGGGTCAGGAAGATCCCCTGGAGAAGGAAATGGCAACCCACTTTCCCATTCTTGCCTCGGAAATCCCACGGACAGATGAGCCTGGCAGGCTACAGTCCCTGGGGTCACAAAAGAGTTGGTCATGACTTAGCAACATCCATCACCTCTACTGCTTCTACTAGTATTTATCCTGCCACTGTTTTACTACAACAATGAGCTTCTATTTACTGCTACTTCTGATAGCTCAAACATGATGAATTAAACACAATGGGCCAAGAATTAAGTTCAGCCCTATCAACTGATGTCATTTATCACAGTAACAGCCTGCTGTGGTATTAATATCCTTCCTCCTTTATGGATGGGGAAGCTGAGGCGTGTGGAAGGTAAGTAACTCGGCCCAAGTCGCAGGGACAGTAAGAGAATGAGACTGGATCTTGCCCAGCAGCCTGACTCTGGGGCCCAGTCTGAGACCCAGAACCCTTCTCTTCTGTCCTTTGTCTGGTTTCCTGTGTTATCTTGAATCCTCAGGAAAAGATTCCCTGAAGTTGAAGAAGGGAAGGGGCCTTACCCTTTGCAAGATGTCTAGAATGCCACCAGCAAGGTACATAGTGGTTGCTCAGTGTACACGCTGTTTCCAATCAGTATATGATTGAATTCTCCTAACACCCTTTAATGTGAGGACAAGGACTGGGTGGTACAGCTGGGGAAACAGCCTCTCAGGAGTGCTGTGATGGCTCCAGGGGTTAGATTTGGGATTGCACGCCAGAACTGAAACAGAGCTAGACCCTACGGTCCTTGTCCTCCATGCCTTCTGCCTACCTTTTGTCTGTGAAAAAACACTGTAGCCAAACAATAAGTTTAATCAGAGAAGTGAGAACATGCAGAAGCAAAGGAATACAGTCAAAGGAGTGCGTGTGTGCTAAGTCGCTTCAGTCATGTCCAACTCTTTGCGACCCCAGGGACTCTAGCCCGCCAGGGTCCTCTGTCCATGGGATTACCTAGGCAAAAAGGTTGTAGTGGGTTGCCATGCCCTTCTCCAGGGGGTCTTTCCAACCTAGAGATTGAACCCGTGTCTCTCATGTCTCCTGCATTGGCAGGTGGGTTCTTTGCCACTAGTACCACCTGGGAAGCCCCAGTCAAAGGAGAGCAAATAAAAATAATTCAGTCATTACACATAGTCAAGGACCTTCAGTTCCTTCTCAAGAGCTATAGATAATATTCTGAGCCATCTCCTGTGAGCTGTCTTATAAATAATGAAACCCCCACCAGGTTGGAGAAGTTAACTACATGGGAAAAAACCACCCCTGGAACTGAAGACCAACTTCCCCTAAAACGATCAAGGTGACCCTGGTCAGACCCCTGGTGCTCAATTTCAAGATGACTGTCAGAGCTGATGGTGCTGTTTCCACCTGTAGCCCCCTCCCTCAGCCTATGAAAGCTGTTGCCCCACTGATCACCAGTGAAGGGAGTTGGCCTTTGGACAGACACTTGCCCTCCCTGCCCCGCCCCTGGTTGCCAGAATCAAAAATAAAGAAACCTTTCCTTTCCACCAACCCGGTCTCTTTATTAGTTTTTTGAGTGGCAAGCAGCCGGACCCCACTTCTGTTACAGAACTGTCTTTTCATGACCTCACGTATGATGCGACCTGTTCACCCTTGGCATGAACTCTTCTATGTGCATTGTACTTCACAGTTTACGAAGCTCACACATACATTCCTATTATTTCTCACAATGACCCTCAGAGGGAATGATTCACTCCATTTTATGGATAAGAAAACTGAGGCTCAGATGGCAAAGACAGATTGTGGAGCCCTCCTGAGGAGTCTGTGGCCAATCCAGTGTTTGAACAAGTCTCCACCCCCAACTCCCTGGAGTCTGAGAGTAGGGGCCTCCCAGCTGGAAGAATTCAAGAAGCCTCCCTTGGGACAGCCCTCCCGCTTTACTCTGTCCAGCCACCCCAGCCCCTGTGGTGGGTGAGCCCACAGCCCTGGGGGGTGGAGAAGACTGGTTATTTCTAGCCTGGTACTTAAGGGCTGGCCAGGGAGTAGGGTGTGGGCTGGCCGGAGGGCTCTGTGTTCCCAAGAGGGTCTGGCCTTCGGCTGTTAAGACCGAGGCAGGGGGTCAGGGATTTCTGTCCAAGCCATCTTGGCTAGCCAAAGCTGGGCAGGCCACCCCCTCCCTCAAAAGGTAAGATGTAGGTAGCCAAGATGCACACAGGCAGCTCACTCAAACCCCTCCAGCTCAGCTGACCCTGTCCTGGGCCGGGGCCCAGGCTGGGCAGTGTCCTTGCTGCTCCCGAGAGGTGGAAAGAGCAGGCAGCAGTCCTGATATGGGCCCAAGGATCAGTTACAAGCAGACCCGTGTGCTCTGAACAGCTACTCGGCATCATCCTCTCTCGCAGCTCCCAGCGGGTCTGGGAAATTGCCACCCATCCCAGGGCCCTCTCCCCCTTGTATGAGAAGTGCTATCATGACACTGAGCCCTTGCAAAGCACCAAACATTTCCTGCCCCAGGACCCTGGCACGTGCAGTTCCCTGTGCTGAGGGCGCCCTTCCTTCAGCTCCTCACGTGCTAGGCTCCTCTGTCTTCACATTTAAATTTTAAAAAGTCACCTTTCAGTGATGTCTTCCTTGACTCCCCAGGCTAATAAGCTCCTTCCACTCCCCTGCCTCCACCCACAACTTGTCTCTCACCCTCCTCTGCTTCTTCCTCAGCATTTGTATTTAATTTTTAATCTACATGTTGATGGTCTGTCTCCCCTACAAGAGCAAGGACAAAGTCCGCTTTGCTATCACTCCCCCAAGGTCCAGCAGACAGCCAGACCCTCGGAATAAACATTTATCACCTGAACAGATGGAAAGGAAGTGAAGACGTTTGCCCACGTCCTCACAGGGGCATTGTACTTGAGGGCATGGCTCTGTCTCCAAGGCACCACCTTGCCCCCGTGAGCACGCTGGGATGGGGTCATTCTCTGTAGCAGTCCTTCCTCAGCCCCAGAGGCACATCGGTTACCCATGGGGCTCTTCATCTTGTCTGACTTCCTTCATGGACCCTCCAGCCTCTGCTTGCATGCTGCCAAAGGGCAGGGAGCTCACCCCATCCAGTGTAATATTAGATATTCCCTTTCAAGGTTGCGTGACCTTCCAATGATGGAATGGGCTGTTCTTCACAAGTTCTCAAATGCTGGTGAGGAAGACTTCCTGTTGCTAGCACAAGGCCTTGGACTTTGACAACACACTGCTCTGTTTCTTCATATATTTCCTGTGCTCCAGCTACGGGTCAGGATTGTGGTCACCAAGTAGGGGAAAAGGAGAGAGCTTTGGTGGCTTGATGAGGTTTAAGGTCTCTGATGGCCTTTGGGCCAGACAACAGTGCTGGTGGTGGTATAGGCTGTGAATCTGATGCCTCCAAAACCTCATTGTGCACGCAGATCACCCAGGGAACTTAAGATGCTAGTTCTGAAACAGCACATCTGGCCAGAGGATCTGCATCTCTCAAGCAACACTGATGCTGTCGGGGTATGGACCACACTTTGAGCGACAGGGTGTAGACCCAGATGACAAAGAAGGACAGTGAGGCCCAGAGAGAGTAGGGACTTGCCTAGGGTCACCCAGCCCAACAGCAGGGGCTGAAGAGGGACCGTCCGGCTCCCCCAGCCAGAGCTCTGGAATTCACAGGGCAGTCTGGGCTCAGTGTGTCTTTGTGAGATGCAGCATACCTGGACTCACCCGGGCTGCCCGCCCCTGCCCATGAATAGTGGGCCTCTTTCCTTCCTGCACCAGGCTGGCGGGTGCACGCCCACAGACGCCCCCTCCCCTGCACACACACTCACACACACTCACACACCCCGGCCGGCCCGGCGGCCCTCCCTGTTTGGGGAAAGTCAACAAGAGCATTTGAAAAGTCTTTCTGTGTGGAGAATCTGTTTGTATAGGGGGAGGAAACGGAGAGCTGGCCAATAGGTAGAAATATTAATGAAGCCTGTTATAAAGGGCCCATTCACGGCTCTCTGAGTAAATAGGGCTCTTGTCGGGCTGCCACGTTATCTGCCAAGTTCAAGAATGTGGTTTGAAAAAATAGAATTTAAAGGGGTAAGGTGGAGCCTTAGATGGACAGCCTGCTGGAGCTGGAACCAAGAGCGGGAGGAGCCTCGGCTGAGGGGCTAGAGGCACTGGGGTGCTGGGGCACTGGGTCTTGGAGTGAGGGGTAAGGGGCTGCCCAGGAGAAGGGCGGGTGGGAATCACTGGAGTTCAGAGCTCAGAGAGCATCCACTGTCCACCATCCACCGTCCACCATCCACGGTCCCCTGGTGTGGAAGGCCGCCCTGGTATCTGGCCCAGGGCTCTGGAGTTCTTCTGTTTGGACTCTGACGTGGTGATGTGGGTCAGGAATGGAGTGTTTCAGTCCCACACTCAAACTCCTCTGGGAATTTTGCTCCTTAGGGCGTTGGTAAGGGGGTCTCTGAGTGGCAGGAGGGGGGCTTTTTAGTAACTCTCTGTCACACTGCATCACAACCTCACAAAGCTCAGCCAGCTTCTCCCACCCGCTAAATTCTACTTTGTAGACTGTTACCCAAACACATAAGACAGAGCATCAAAGACTCAAACTCTCAGTCCACTCAGCTCACACAGGGCAAATTCTGGGCTCAGAGAAGGCGAGTGATCAACTCAAGGTCACTCAGCAAGTCTTCAGCAGAATTGGGACTCACTTCTACCAGTTTCTTGTTGGACCAGGTCCCCCGGACTGCAGACGGTGTCTGGCCCAGAGGAGGTGACTCGCTATTTCAAGTGCACAATGTTTTATTTTTAGCTCTTGACTTAAATCAACGTATAAACAAGGGTTCTGTCTTGTGCCCAGTTTGCTCCTGGCCGGCTCTGTGGTCTTGGGCAGGTGACTCTGCCTCTCTGAGCCTTAGCTTCCCTTTCCATTGTAAAATGGGGTTATTTAGACCAACCTCTCCTGTTGAGAAGACTCAAAGAGAGGATGTTGGTGAGGTGCCCAGTGCTGTGCCAGGCCCTCAGTGGGTGGCCCAGGACGGTGGCTATGGCGTTTCTTTTTCTGTCCCAGCCTGAGGTACAAGAATAGAATTTCCAGAAGGACTGTTCCCCTGGCCTCTAGGTTTCAGGGTATGGTTTCTGCTTGGGTCCTAGAAGGCTGCTCTGTGCTGAGGGTCGCAGGAAGCTTGCAAGTCGGGAATCAGGGGCTTCTGGCAGCACAGCCACACCTGTGTGTGAACTATCGCAAGGGTCCGAGAAAAGGCCCTGCGGGAAACTGTGACCAGCTGCTGCCCTTCCGTGCCCTGCCCTAAATTGCAGGACGGAGTACACCCCTGTCTGACAAGGGTTAACCAATGTGTGGGGAGGACATTTACATTGGCTTTTCTTTACAAATAAAAGGGGTGAAATTCCTATGAAGCAAAAAGGAAAGAATCAATGCAAAAACCAAATGGAAACACTTTGCCAAAGATTCCGCCAGGCGCTTGCTCTGTGACCTTGAACGGTGGGGACTTAAGGACATTGGGGCTGCAGGAAGGCAGCAATGTCCCCGTAAAGGGAGGTGCTGTGGGGTGCCGTCACAAGCACAAGCCTGGGGGCTCACAGCCCCAGGTTCAAACCTCACTGGCTGTGTGACCTTGTGAAAATGATGGACCTCTCTGGGCTTCCGTGTTTTTAATCTGTACAAGAAAAGAGACGGCAGGGTTAAAGTGTGTGGAGCCCTGGCGCATCATGGATGCTCATTACACGTCAATTTCCTTTCCCTTCTGGGCGTCTTGGAAGGCCGAGGGGAAGGGTCTGACAGGTCTCACCAGCCAGACCTGAGAGAGACCGGTCTGCAGGCCCCAGCGCTCGCAGAGCCTGATGCTGACTATGTCTGCATAGCCCTTTACAGTTTGCAAAGCACTTGTCTGCTCCCCATTAGAGCCTCGCAAAAGTCCTGTGAGGTGAGTTGGGCACTGTTTACTCCTTACTGTATTAAGACTAGGAGAAGGTGAAAGACTGGAACCCAGAGCTCATAGACTGGGCCCAATCTCTCTGCATTCCGTCACAAATGTTGGTTGAGGATTATGTGCCAGACATGAGGGATGCAATAGTGAGTAAAACTAGCCGTAAGGGGTGGGTGACGATTGGATGGATGGATGGATAGGTGGGTGATGGATGGGTGATGTTTGGCTGATGGGTGGGTGGTGGTTGGATGACGAACGGATGGTGGATGGATGATAGATGGACGTTCAAAGGAAGGAAGAATGACAAATCTCTTGAGGGCGGGATTCCTGTCTCTCCTTTTCACCGCAGGCCCTCAATGCTGAGGATGGTGCCTGACACACAGGAGGGGCAAAAACTTGTCACATGATATCTTCTTTGGTGGTACGGACTCAAGAAACAGGCTACACACCTTTCCAGCTGTGTGATCAAGGGGAAGTTACTTAACCTCAGGGTGCCTCAGTTTCCTTATCTGTAAAATGGGACTAACTATAGGTCATTGTGAGGATTAAATGAGTTAACACATGTAATACTCGAACAACAGAACTAGCTGGTGCACAGTAAGTACCACGTAAGCTTTCATCACTTTTATTTTTCTGGTTTGACTCCTGAATTCCCTTCTGTCTCCTTGCTTAGTCACTTCAGTCATGTCCAACTCTTTGCGACCCTATGGACTATAGCCTGCCAGGCTCCTCTGTCTGTGGGGATTCTTCAGGAAAGAATACTGGAGTGGGTGGCCATGCCCTCCTCCATGGGAATCTACCTGACCTAGGAATTGAACCTGTGTCTCTTAAGTCTCCTGCATCAGCAGGCGGATTCTGGTAATAGACTCTCAAAACAGGACTCTGGGTGCCTTGCCTGGGATGCCTCCTAGTAGAAGCATCTATTCAGGCTGCAGTTCAGAGAGAGGAGGTCTTGGGTCCAGATTAGGGTCAGAGAAGTCCAGGGTGCATGCTCCCCTGGGCCCAAGAGCAGAGCTGGCCCCTGGCTAAAGGAGGCAGTACAGCAGGATGGTCAGAGCTTTGGGCTGGGAGCAGAAGAGTCATGTGTCCATTAGGCCCTGCCATGGCCCTCCCCCTGGGTCTCTCCAGTTAGACATCCAGAGAGATAGACTGCTGTGAACCAGTTGAGTCGCTGACTGAGGAAACACGAATTAAGCTATCTTCGGCTCCTCATCCTCAATTTTCCTTTCTTTGAACGGATTTTTCCGGATCGGAAAAACTGAGCCTTTGCTAGCCTTGGAACACACACGCGCTCTCTCGCGCGGCCGAAATGCTGTGTCAGCGTCAGCTAGTGGTTGAGGATGGCTCCAGATGGAGCGCTCATTAACGCCCCTGAGCAGGGCCCAGGGTCCCCCCGGGTCACCTCCCCGGAGCACACAGGCCGAGCTTTCTCTCTGAGGGCTGCCGACAGTCCCACCTTGTCCCAGCCCTGCGATTTATAGGAGCCAGTGGTTGACACAAGTTCCCGCTCGGCGTGGGCTCGTGGGCCCGTGGGCCCCACTGGACGCCAAGAGCCACAGCTCCCGCCCGCCTGCCCCTCACTCTGTAAGTGAGTCACTGGGGTTTGGAGTGGGCCACCCTGGGGGTGGCTCCTTGTTGGAATAAGACAGTCCCCTTCAAACAGAGCAGGCAAAGACAGCATGCCAAACCCTTAGCTTGGCAAGGCTTCTGCCCAGAGGGCACCAAGGCACCTCCTTCCAGCCAAGGAATTGCAGGCACTCGGGCTGGCATAGCCCTGTAGAAGCCACGGGCCCAACAACTGTGGACTGAGACAGAGGCTTGACCAGAGAGGGGAGCCGACACGGCCACGGGGCACAGCAAGTCAATGGCAGGGCTACTAATAGAACCCTGGAGACCCGGTTCCTGGGCATCTCCTGCTCCCCTAAAGGAAAGGAAGCAGCTGGGGCCTTCCTGGCTGCTAAAGCTGACCCCTAGCTGGTCTTCTGGGAGCCAGGTGGGCACCTGGACCTCTGGTTTTAGGGACAGATTCCTGGGTCTCCCAAGCTTCCAGGGAAGCCGATTCGATGCCCCTTTGATATGACAGGAGGAGAAAGGGATGGGATGTGGAAGAAAGCTTTGGGCTTTGCAGCTGGGCACAGCTGGGGCCTAACCTTGGCTCTGTTGGTTCCTAGCAGGAGAAGCACAGGCAACTCACTTAACTTTCTCTGAGCCTCTGTCTCCTCATCTACACAACGTGGCAAATTGTCACCTACATGGTGGGTCATGATGTCAAGTGTTTGGCACACAGTGGGCATTTAACAAATGGTTGCAGTGAGCTCCTGTCCAACCGGCTTGGGCAGCCTGAGTGGAGAGCAGGACGGGGACAGGCCCTGAGCTTTTTAGGTGCTGTGATACCAACGTGCTGAGCAGGTTTCCTTTCGGCACGGGCAGGCGAGCCCTGGGGTTGAAAGGCTGGTGGCCAGCTTGGGTCCCCAGCCTGCGGAATAGGTGGGCAAGTCTCGCGCTCTCTTGGACTCCGGCTCCCTATCTGTGAAATGGGTGTTGGAGTAGTGGGCTAAGGGCGCTGCTGCAAACCCCAGGCTGGCCCAGCTGGCAGAGTAAGGGCCACACCCACCCCAGGCCTGCTTCCTGCAAAAAGGAGTGCTGTCTCCGGAGGTGGAGATTCCACCCAGGGCATCCAAGACAGGAGGTGGGTGAGCGGGTAGCAGGAGGAAAGGGACGGACTAGGCTGAGCCTGGCAGAACAGGGCTACCGTCTCAGGTCCCCGGGCTGGTCAGATCATCCAACAGGCTGTGAGGGCCCCGTCTTCTTGGGCCAAGCGCAGACGCGCGGGACCACGGGTTCTTGGCAGCTGTGGGGAGAGGGCCCCAGCCCTTCCCTCTGACGCTGAACATCCTGGGCTGCAGCCACTCTGGCTCGGGGCTCGGACCCATTCACTGTGTTAGGTCCAAGCAGCCTGCAGAGCCTCCAGGAAGCAGGGGACACTCCGGGAGGCCGAGGGCCTGGCGAGTCAGGCTGCCAGAGGCCCCTCTGCTGCACAGTGAAGGCCTTCCTGCGGCAGAGTCAGCGTCCCACATGCGACTCCATGCCTGCCATCTCCCCCAGCTCAGAAACTCTCACGGGCTCCCCAGCCCGGAACCAACTTTGTGTCCTGGGGTCTCTGTGGCTCATGGAAGAACTTCAGGGTCCCAGAAGCCTTGAGCCGCCGGGTGCCAAACATCGGCCATGTACTTTGTCAGGGGAGAGTTCTGGAGTTTCATCAGATTCACATAAAAAGCCACCGCCCCATGGGCTGAGGTCCAGGCTCTTGGTCAGCATTCAGGGCTCTCCCCAAGCTGGCCCCAGGTCTCAACATCTGCCCCTTCTTGTTCCCCCCTACTCCACTCCCTGCTCTCCCTTCCTCATCTCCCCTCCTGGAAGTTTTCCCAGCTGCTGGCCCTCCTCCTAAGCCCCAAAGCATCATCGAGGCCCCCTCCTTTGCAGTTTGTTCTCAGAACTGTCCCCTCCTCCACACGTAGCTTTCACGGGGCTTAGACCTTGCCCTCCCCTGCCCAGACCTTTGCAGTAGCCTCTTGTCCACCTGTCCTGCTCTCTCGTCCTCCAGCTGACGAGCCAGCGCTGCTAGGTCACTCTCCCTCCTCCCTAGAACTATTCTCTGTCCCAGGTGAGTTGGGTGATATGGCAGAGGTGGGATGGAGAAGGACGAAGAGGAGCCGGTAGAGGAAGGGGCGGAGACAGAGGAGGAAAGGCAGAAACAAGAGAGAATCAGGGAGGGAGAAAGGCCTTGGATTGGAGAGAGAAATGCAGCCGGATCAAAAGCGAGGCAGAAACAGGGGGACATGCATGGAGAGAATGACAAGAAAAGGGGACGGGGGGAGACAGGGAGACAGGATGTAGAGACAGGAGAGCTATAGCATGAGAAACAGAGAGAGACGGAATGAGGCAAAGTGAGGCCAGCACAGAGGGGAAAGAGAAATACAGACTGCAGCCAGAAAGGATGGGAGCCAGAAGCCAGGCAGAGAGAGAAAAGGAGACTGAGGTGAGGCTGGGGGAGCTCTCGGCCGACAATAGAGAAAGGGCTTTCCAGTGCCTTCCCTTGCTGGATTCTGGCCCTCCTCTCCTCTGAGCAACTGATCCTCACTGGGGAGCAAAGGAGTAGGGTCTGGTACCCAATCCTGCCACCTGATGGCTCTCCACCCTCCCCACGCTGGAGGCTCTGGCCTGGCTTGCAGTCCAAGCCCCACATGAAAGGCTTCACCATCATCACCCTCTGGCCCTTAAGAAGAGACCCTGGGCTGGGCTGGGCAGCACTGAGGAGTTAGAATCTCCAGAATTTATCTAACTGGCTGCCAGGTAAGCTGTGTGATACTCGCCTAGGGCCTTAACCTCTCTGGGCCTCTGGGGAAGTCAAAGGGCAGATTCAGTGTTGTCTGCGAGAGAGATTGAGAGGGTTGGTGTTACACCCTCCCAACCCACCTGCTCCTGACACCCTCCCAACCCCGGCCCCACTTGAGGCTGATCTTGTTTCACCGTATCTGTGACCACCACTCTGGAAGGCGGGAGAAGAAAGAGTTGGGGTGAAAGCTCTGGCCATTTCTTTGGGGAGCACGCTGCCCAGGGCCAATCTCATGTTCCTGCCACATTGGCCTCTGCCTTGGCATCTGAGATGGGAGTTAAGTTACCTGTTGTCAGAAAGAGTCTGGTTAACTGTTCTTTGCCCAGGAGGATCTCTGGTTCTTGCAAAGCCAGTGTCCTATTGGGAATCCTGGCAGGAGTAAGGAAGAACCGCAAAAACAATAATAGTAATGATGGCCAGCATCCACTGAGCTCTCTCCTGCTACCTCGCTGAGCATCGTACATCCTGGTCTAAGTCACAGGACCATATGACATGGGCACTCTGATTACCCCTCTGATAGTTGGGGAAACTGAGGCTTGGGGCCAGTTAACAGTGGTGACTTTCAGCTCCAGGCACCCTGACTTCAGAGGACTCTTAGCCCTTGAAAGGATCTGACAAGAGTGACACCCTCGTTGACACCACCCCTATCCAGGCAACACTTCTATGGGTCCAGCCCCGGGTTGGGGACCAGAAGACAGGATCCAGCAGCCCCACTCTTAAGTGCTCATCATCCAGTGGGAAGTGGCTCAGACAATAAAGAGTACTCCTGCAATTCAGGAGACCCGGGTTCGATCCCGGGGTCAGGAAGATCCCCTGGAGAATGGCTACCCACTCCTGGAGATTTATATGGACAGAGGAGCCTGGCAGGCTGCAGTCCATGTGGTTGCAGAGTCAGACACGACTGAACAACTAACAACTTCACTTTTTCACCCAGTGGGAGAGAAGACAGTTACCCAGTGGGCAGAGGACTTGCCCCTTAATGAGTCCCTACTACATGCCAGGTTCTGTAGTATGCAGTTGGAGTATGGGCTCGGCCTGGGTTTGAATTTGAGATGTACAACTTATCAACTGTGTGACCTTTGGCAAGTTGCTTAGCCTCTCTGTGCCTCAGTTTCCTCATCTGTAAAATATTTCCCTGAGTTGCTGCAAGGATGAAAGATACTGATTTGTAGAGGGGCTCTTGGAGCTGTGTCTGCCATGTGCCAAGGACTTAGGCCTGTCCCACAGCATCTTCTCCATCACCATCATCATCTTTTCTTTTTAAAACATCTTTTAAAATGTATTTGGCTGCACTGGGTCTCAGTTGTGGTGCACAGGCCCCAGAACGCACAGCTCAGTAGTCACCCTGTGGCACACGGGATCTCGGTTCCTTGACCAGGGATTGAACCCACACCCCCTGCTTTGGAAGGTGGATTCTGAATCACTGGACCCCCAGGGAAGCCCCCATCATCTTCTTTATCAGCACTTTTTGGAGACCATCCTGTTTAGCCATTCCCTAGCTTAGTGTGATTGGTTGCTATGATTATCCCCATCTTACAGATGAGGAAACTGAGACTCAGAAAGGTAAAATGACTTTCAGTAAATTAGTAAAAGGCTGAACTAAGATTTGAACCCACGGCTATCGAAATATGGCCTATATTTTTATCCATCTTTATTGTGTCAGAGAAAAAAAACTCTGACTTCCTTTTTTTTTCTTTTCCTTCCTCCCTCCCTGCCTTCATTTCTTTTCTTTTTCTCTCTGTCTCCCTCTCCCCCTCGCTCTGTCCTTCTTTCCTTTATTCAGGGGATATTTATTGAGCATCTCCTACATGCCAAATCCTATGCGGGGCTGGAATTCTTGTGCTGACGCTGGAGACCAGAGAAATGTTTTCTGCTCTGTCCTTACTGGCTGAACTTGGGCCTCCTCCCACCTCCGGCTGCAGCTTTGAAGGGAAGAAAGCTTTGACTGGTCCCCAAAGGGTGGGCAGGGGGCAGGCCTGGGAGGCATCGGGTTGGGAGGTAGGCTCCTGTGTGCACACGGCCTCTCTCTGCATCCCACTGTCTCTATTTACTTTATGAGAAAGTGCACTTGTCCAGCCCTGGGTTCATGAGCCTGCGGAAGGATGTCTGGGAGGAAAGGGCAGACAATGGGGGGCACAGAAAGAGCCGACTCAAAGTGCGGGAAGCAGACACCTCTACCAAGGTCTGCCTGGGCCTGTGGGGGCCAGGCTTAGTGGGGGAGGAGCCTGGACCAGTCCTCTGAGCCCAGGGCAGTCCCAGGGCCCAGAGAGAGGGGTTTGGACCAATCCTTAGCCCTCCATGAGGTGGAGTGCAGAGTATGTGAGAGGGGTTGCCAAGTCCTCCAACACGAGCCATCTCAGCTCCAATCATCAGCCCTCTGCTCACACATTCCTTCCTTCTAGAACCTTCTAAGCCTGATTCCAGGGCCCTGTGCTGGATTCCACAACCCCTTGAGCCCCCGTTGATTGCTGGTCACGTGAACTGGAACTGCCTGGCTATTTGCCTGTCCCATTCTCACATCTGGGCTTTCACACTTCTGTTTTCTTCCTTGGAGCCCTCTTCCACTCACCTCATCCAGCCTCTTTTCAAATGTCACCTCCTCAGCAGAGTCTTCCCTGACCACCCTATCTAATCTAGTCTTGCGGTGATTTTAAAATCATGGCTGCAAATGCTCCAATTCTCTTCCTAGCAAGAGGTGGAGTCTCTGTCCCTTGTCTTTGATTCTGGGTGGACTTGTATCCGTTTTGATCCATTGTGTATGATGGAAGTGACACTAGGAAATTCTGAGGCCGGATTATAAAAGGCCATGGAGCTTCTGCTTTTTTCCTCTCTTGTTTTGAGAGCTCTGGACCACCACGGAAAGTCCAACCACCCTGAGGCCACCATGCTGTGAGGAAGACCAAGCCACATGGAGAGGTCATGGTGGGGGATGGGGGGAGTGACGATCTGGTTAGCCATCCTGGCAGAGCCCACATTTTAGTTACCTTAAAGCCAAGACACATTGTTTTAGCTTCTTACTGCTGCTATGTTTTCAAATTACTGCAAGCTTGGTGGCTTAAAATGATGCAAATTTGTTCTCTTAACACTTCTGGAGTCAAGTCCCAGATGGATCTCATCAGGCTAAAATCAAGACGCTGGCCAGGCTGCATTTCCTCTGGAGACTCTGGGGGAAATCCTTGCCTTTCCCAGCTCCTGGAAGCTACCTGCATTCCTCAGATTGTAGTCCTTTCCTCCAACTTCAAGGCTAACAGCATAGCGTCTTCTAATCTCTCTGACTATGTCCCTTGCTTCCTCTGTCACATCTTTTTCTGATTTTCCGTTGGCCCCATTTGGGTAACCAAGTATGCTCTTCCCGCTCCAAAATCCTGAAGTTAATCACATCTACAGAGCCTTTTTTACCACCTAAGGTAGCATATTTACTGGTTCCAGGATGAGGACGTGGACGTCTTTGGTCAGGAGCGGGGCACTGCGGTGCCTGCCACTCACATGAACGGAGATGCTTCCAGGTGAGTCCAGTCCCCACCTCTTTGAGCCCCTACAGCCGTTTGAGTCTTCCAAGTCCAGACCCCAGACCTCAAGGAACTGAGACAAGCCCTCAGCTTGTCCGGTTGTTATGTGAGTCATTCTGCTGGCAACTGTTTTTCGCACACCAACTGATAACTTTAACAAGCGTCAAGGTCCTCATCATATTCAAACCACTTAGCCTGCTTTGGTTTTTTTTCACAATGCTTATAAAATTATACATTTATGAGTTTCCTTCTTTCTTTTCTGTCTTCCCCAACAAATATAAGGTCAGGGGAATTAATGCTTGTTGCTATGTAACCAACACCCAACCATGCCTTCTAGATATTTGTTCAACAAATTCAAGTCACCGCCCCCTCCATCAGACTGTAAGTCCTCCGAGGTTTAAAACCAGTCTGTCTTGATAATCACTGGGTTTTCCAGAACCCCAGCTGGGTCCCAGCACAGGGAAGGGGTTCAGTATAGTTTGAACAACTGACTTTCTTTTCTTAATCTACCCAACTCCTCCCTGAAAATTAGGAAGCTGAAGGGGCCTTGGAAATCACCTCTGAGTTCAATTTTCTGGGGCTAACTCAAACTCAGCTGCCTACAGGGGCCAGCTGGGAACCTGTTAAACCAGTTGAACTGTCAGATAGTTGGGAGTGCTGAGGTCTGTGGCCAGCTGGAAATTGCCCTACCGCCCAAGGTTTTTTTTTAAGGTGGATACATGGACAACCAATCGAAACACATCTTGTCTTGTTATTCGCCTCCCCTTTTCCGGTCCCCTCATCCACTCCCTGCACCTTCTTGCCCCGCCTTGTGCCCCAGGAGGCTGGCCTCTGGGGGCTGCATGCCTCACCTTGGCTCCCTTGTCCCCAAACTTCTGAGTGGGTTTGGTTTGTGGGAGGGACCCGCTATTGGAGGGCAGCAGGAGAGAGGCTGGGGTATTTTCTCCCCCTCTGCCCCCACTGCAGGAACTTAGTGATGGTGGCTTTCCTGTTGTAGCTAGGCTCCACTAACTCAATCCCTCCCCTCGTCCCTTTAGAATGGGATGGCAAGCGCTTCTCACTGTCCTGGGCGCTTCACCAGCCCTGGCTGAGTCCCACAACCTAGCCCAGTCCTCTGCGGATGACTTGTTTTGAATATTTCCACTGAGAAGTTCTATTCTAACGTTTTTCTTTTCATCACAGCACTAGTAGCAGCATCACCAGCTGGCAGCTACTTGGTCTGTTTGCTGGGAGCGCTGAACACTCTCTCAGTTGACCCGTGTAGCAGCGTGTGCTGCCTCCCGCCAGGATCCCGAGTGTGAGAACATCTGTAGACCTCATTTGGCCCTGGGTTCTGATCCAAGCCCCTAACCGGGCCAGAAGTTTCCCCTTCAGCCTCTGCCAAGGAGTCATTGATTTCTGCTGTCCTCCCCCATCCCCAGCCCCACCCTGGCCAGGCCTGGCTGTTCACCACCCTCCGATTTCACCCGTGCACTGTTTGAAAACTCAAGCTCCTTTTCAGTATGGGGTGAAATGTCCTTCTGGAGCCTTCCCCCAAACCACCCAGACCACGTGGACTCATATGGGATGGCTCTTCAAGTGGCTGTCCCCCACCCTACTCAGGTGACTCTGCTTCTTCAGGTCAAAATCCCCCGGTACTTCTCCTGGGCCTCAGAAGACCTCCCCTCCCTCCCCTGCCCCGATGTCACATCTGTGCCCCACACAAACACGCAAGATCATAAATCTGTTGATTTTGTTCCTGGGTTTTGGAGGCCAAGAAGAGGGTGAAACACGTCCCTCCTCGGGCTGGATTAGGTTTTTGGGTAACAGTCACTGAGTCACATTTCCGTTAACAGACAGATTTAATGAACTTTGGAGCCAATTTCCTTATACACTTGGCTTTCATTAATGGTGGTCAACCAGCTCCCCATAGCCTTAAAACAGGAGGGAAGTGAGCAGGACACAGCCTTTGAAGGAATTACATAGCCCAGGGTTCTATCCCTGGCTTGGGAAAATCCTCTGGGAGAAGGAAATGGCAACCCACTCCAGTGTTCTTGCTTGGGAAATCCCATGGACAGAGCAGCCCAGTCGGCTACAGTCCATGGGGTCACACTCAGACATGCCAGAGTGACTAACACTTACTTAAGGATACAACCTAAACTGACTAGAACCAAATGGGCCCAAGATGGCAGACAGGTCGACTTCCACTAGACCCTGAGCCTCAGTACATGCTCACTGTAACACATCTGCGAGCTAAGTGATACACCCACAGGCGCCATGACAGTTCCAAGGCTGACCTTCAAAGACCAAAAAGTGGGTGGTGGCCCAATTCCTGGAAATCTCCGCCCCTTCCCCCAAATAGTTGGAATAATCCTCCCACTCATTAGCCTAGGAAATTACCCCACCCATAAAAGCCAACCACATCACACCATGAGGCTGCTCTCGCCTCCCGAGATGGCCCACACTCTGTCTGTGGAGTGTGTTTCTCTCCAAATGAATCCACTTCTTACCTGTCACTTTGCCTCTCACTGAATTCTTTCTGCGATGAGACATTGAGAACCTGAGCTTCACCAAGTCTTGAAACTAGGTGTGTGATCTCAGTTGGAAGACCGTGGTTTTTGGCCTGTTTTGAATCCTGACACATGGGTTCAAGTCCCTTTCTGAAGTGAGCGTTTCATCCTGATCTTCTTCACATAGTCCCCCAATAAAAAGACAAGACTGTCTGGATCCCATCACTGTCCGTGTTGTTCTGCCATGGCCCAGCCAAAGTTGGGGGAGTATAGCTCTGGACCCTGGTACCCTCTCCGGGTACCCCCACATCTCTATCCCTCTTTGGGCCTTTTTTTTGTTTGTTTTTTTCTTTTGAAAAAGGAGGCATTTAGATTGGGTGGTTTGGACAAAAGCTGAAGTCTGACATCCTCTGTATCGCGCTTGGCCCCAGTGGTCAGGTCCCTTTACTGGTGTGATGACCGACTAACGCTGTCTCCCTAGTAGGCTGTGGGCTCCATCTGAGTAGAAACCTTTGTGCATTCCCTGGCGACAGTAGGTACTCAGTACATGTGGGTTACATGAGTGACTGCCTGATCGAATTTGAAAAGATCGTTTTCAGTTCAGCATGTACAGTCCAGCTTAGCTCCACAGATCACCTGGGGACTCTGCGCTGGCCCCTAGCCCAAAATGAGACACTGAAGAGCTTCCTTGAACGATTGTTGTTTTTTTTTTTAAGGGTATCCTTTTTTCCTTGCGGCCTGCCTGGCTGCCAGGCCCCCTTAAATGCCCCAGGAATATTCCTCCGAGGCTGCTCTGGTGGGACGGCCCAGAACTCTGTGAGGAGCTGCCTTAGGTTGCTGTTTTTTTTTTTTCTGCTACCTCCTAATATTAACCTGGCGCTGGGCCCCCGGCCCCCACGCAAGGATGGGAGGCCCTGGATGGAGCCAAAAAACAGATCCATCTGGAAATAGAAAAATAATCCCAACACTAGCGGTTTTGTCCGGCCTCCTCAGTGGGGTGTGGAGTAGGCCCATGAAAGGGGCTTTGAGGGCTGGTGGGTGAGGGCCGCGGATGGGAGCGTCTGTGTACATGGCATCAGCTGGGTATCCAGGCCCCCTGGGCAAGGGGACAGGCCTTCAGGGATCGGGAACTGTGTCACGGCTGACTCTGGGACCAGCCAGGACTCCACAGGGGTCCAGCCCAACCTTGAATCTGCATGACCTAGAGTGAGTGACTCGGGTTTTCTAGGCTACGTCGCCCCTATGTTTCAAATGGGGATTATAAGACCTATGCCTAGGAACTGAGCCCGTGGCCCAGAGCCCTGCGGTCCTGGGAGCCAGAGAGACGAGTTCCTCAGCTTCTGCCCCAGCACAGAAGGAGGTGCCTCCCTCCCACAGGGAGCCCACCTGTGTGCACAGTGCCTGCGCAGAGGACTCAGAAGTGGCGGGAGGCTCCCCACGGCCCGTCGCCAGCTTCCTAGGAGAGCCCTTGAGCATCCCTGCGCCTCTGCTGGTTGCTCTCATTCTTTCCATGATTCGGGAGAGGCTGGACATTGGCAGGGAGGTGCTGCTCGCGGAGACTCCAAGGGCCTGGGATGGGGGCAGACGGAGCGGCAAGCTGGCCCCCAGCAGCTCCTGCTGCCTGCTTACCTTGTAGGAGGCTGTGAGGGCAGCAACCCTGGGTCTGGGTTTATTTTCGCCATGTTTGGTACATTCTTAGGCAAGTTAGGGCTTTCCTTGCTGATGTGTCCCCTCCACGCTCTCATTCATTCCTTCGGCCAGCATGTATTGAGTGTCACTGGTATTCCAGGCTCTGTTCTTGTCATCAGAAATATCAATGAATGACGAAGTATCTATCCTCTTTGGGGGCAGGAGATGGGAGGGGGGCACTGAAGGGGCAGCAAGCTGGGATAAGACGAGGTGACACTTCTCGACAGGCTCAGTGTGTACTGTGCACGGGACAGCTGGGTAGGCCTCAGGGAGTTGGGTAGATGGTTGCGAAGCTCATGGAAGCCAACTGCGTTGGGAACAGAGCCGCAGAGAGAGGAAGGTGCTGCCTGGCACCTCAGTCTCCCCATCTCCCCACAGACCTCCGCGCTGGTAATGACAGTGGGGATGGTGGTGATGACAGCAAGCACTTATTAAGGGCTTACTCAATGCCAGACAGGCCCCATAGCAAGCGATTTGCGAATTGCCTTTCATTATCAGGACAACCCCGAGGAATGAGTCTGATCATCCTTGTTTTCAGAAAGAATTGAAGCTGAGAGGTGAGCGTCTTTAGCCAGGTTCCCTGGAAACAAAGCCTGAGACAGAGAGACCAGATGTGTGGTTTAGGGATAAAACCTGGAAGAGAGTGAGGGCGGCCAGGGGAGCAGGGCAGGGAAGGGAGGGGGGAGGGTGTGGGCTCTCCTGCAAGCACCGCAGGACGGGCCCTGGTGGACTTCTGTTCCGAGTCTCGGGACCCGGCCCCCAACGGCTGGCCCCTGGAGGAGACCATCGCCCCGCGTTCTTTGGGCCGGGCACACTGCAGGCGGAGGGGGCAGCCCTGAGGTGACGCTACCTGAGCTCACCAGGCTGCAGCGCCGGGGGCTTCTGGGGGTCATCGGGGGTCTGAGTAGGAGAGGCCCTCCTGGCTAGCAGCTCAGTCTGGGTCTTCCAGCTCCTCTCCTGCCTGTCCTTGGTGTGTGTGATGGTGTGTGTGACTGTGTGCATATGTGTGTGTGATTGTGTGTGGCTGTATGTGACTCCGTGTGTGACTGCGTATGTGTGTGTACGACTGTGTGTGACTGTGTATGATTCTGTGTGTGTGCCTGTGTGTGTTCTCCTTTCTCTCCTTGGCCCACGACCCTCCATATTTCTCCTTCATCCTCTCTGCCTGCAACTCAAAGTCTCTGACCCTTCTCTTGTTCTCCTCCCTTGACATTCCTCTTCTTTCTTGAAGACCTATCTTTCTCCCCATTCCATCTGTCTTGCTCCTCACTGTCTTTTTCCACCATCTTCTCTCTTCTTGTAGATGACCGTCTTCTCTCTCTCCGTTTCTCTTTCTGTTTTCACTTTCCTATCTGTCCATCTCTGAATTCTCTCTCTCTTTGTCTTCTCCTGCTTCTATGCCTCGGTGCCTCTGCCTCTTTCTTGTTTCTCTCCCATTTCTTTTATATATATATATACATAAATGTATTTAATTGGAGGCTAATTACTTTACAATGTTGCAGTGGTTTTGCCATACACTGACATGAATCAGCCACGGGTGTACATGGTTCCCCGTCCTGAACCCCCCTCCCACCTCCCTCCCCATCCCATCTCTCAGGGTCACCCCAGTGCACCGCCCCAAGCGCGCTGTCTCATGCATCGAACCTGGACTGGTGATTTGTTTCACATATGGTAATATACATGTCTCAGTGCCATTCTCCCAAATCATCTCACCCTCACCCTTCTCTCCCATTTCTGTCCACAGCTGGGTCTGATCCTGGGGACTGGGGACTAGGAGAACCGGCAGGGTATTGCAGTAAGGCCACAAGGGTGGCAGGCAGGACCACAGGCGTCTTGCTGCTTGGGGGTGACGAAGATGCCTTGAGGTGGTCTCCTTGCCAGGCAGCCCTCATTCTCCTCCCGAAGGCCAGAGCGTGTGTGCGTGTGAATGTTCTAGGGGCTGGAGTTCTGGAATAGCTGAGAGCTGGCGCTGCTTGATGTTAAGTCTTGTGTGAGCTCAGAGAAGAGATGAGGGTTCCAGAGGGGAAGGAAAGAGACACGGAGAAGGAGAAAGTTGGCGTTGGTGGGACCCTGGCTTGGTGGGAAACAGATAGAGCCTTAAAGCGTGTTCCATGGAGTCCTTGGGAAGGATGGCCAGGACACACTGGAATCCTTTCTTCCTGTGTTCAGAGCATGCCACACACACATGCGTGTGTGTCAGGTGTGCTGGGAAAGCGCAGACTAGCCTCTGCAGCTGGGAAGAAAGGAGCCAGGAGATGCAGCCACTTCTTTTATCACCTTTATTGAGATATAACTGACATATGACATTGTATAGTTTAAGTTATAGAATGTAACGATTTAATACACGTATATCTTGCAAACTGATTACCATGGTAAATTTAGTTAATGGATCCATCACGTCACATAATTACAATTGTTTTGTGTGTGTAAGATGGGAACTTTGAAGATTTACTCTCTATGCAACTTTCAAATGACTCAGTATGGATCTGACTAGAGTCTCTCTGCCGTCCATCACATCTCCAAGTATTCATCTGATGACCAGAAGTCTGGGCTTTCTGACTACCTTCATCCATTTCCCCCCGCCCCATCCCCTGCCTCTGGCAACCACCAATCTGTTCTTTATTTCTGTGAGTTGGGTTTTTAAGATTCCACATAAAAGTGAGACCATACTGTGTTTATCTTTCTCCGTCTAACATATTTCACTTACCAGAATGCCCTCGAGGTTCACCCATGTTGCTGCAAATGGATTTCCTTCTTTTTTACTGTTGGATAATATTCTATGGTACATGTAGAGATGTCACCACTTCTGATTGGCTTGTGTCTGACCCCAATCCCAGCCATCCTTCAGCTGCGATTCCAGACCAGATTCCACTCCAACAGCAGCCCGTGGCCACCTCTGTTCAAGATGGTGGGAGGGGTTCAGTGGAGGCCAAAGACAAGGATGTTGCTAGACCCCCAGCTCGAGATTGTGATCATCGTCACCAGGGAATCAGAACCTGGCCGGATGCTTGTATTTTCAGTTGGAGAATCAGGGCCTGGAGGAGGGGGATGGGGGGCTGTCGGGGTTTGGTGGGCAGACTTGTCCAAGGTCTCATGTGAGTTGTGGTCATCCAGGGCCAGAAGTCAGGGCTCCAGGACTCTAAGCCTGGTGTGTTTTGCATGGCTGCCAGATGCCTCCTCATAAGGTGTGGCTGTTCTCATTCCCTAGCAGCTCCCAAGACCCTTCCTAGGGTTACAGGCAGGGCCAGGGGAACATGAGCCAATCCGGCCTCCCCCGAAAATCCCACTCCCTTCAAAGGCCCTCCCTATCAACATTGCCACCCCCGGCTTTAATTTCCCAGACCTTACCTCCTTGCTGACCCCATAAACTGTACCCAAGCTGTGCCCAATTCCTCTGGTGTTCTGCTCTTGTCTTTGTTAGCAAAGAGCCAGCCAGCTGCTCTGGTGGCTCTCCAAGGTCAGGTGCATATAAATGTGTGTGGAGCGATGAGCCTGTGAGGTGGTGCTACTTGGTGATATCATCTGTGTACTTCTTCCTTCATCTCCAGTTCAAGCAGCTGGTCAGCCCTTGAGATGTCCTGGGGCCTGGAGTTTTGGAAAGGCTGAGAGCTGGGGTTTCTTGATGTTAAGTCTTGTGTGAGTTCAGAGAGGAGATGAGGGTCCCAGAGGGGAAGGGAAGAGACAAGGAGGAGGAGAAAGTTGGTGGGACCTCGGGTTTGGGAAACAGATAAAGCCTCAGAGCGGACGTTCCATGAAGTCCTTGGGAAGGCTGGACATGACACACTGGAATCCTATCTTCCTGCGACCAGAGCATGCCACCAGGTCACTGGACATAAAGGGACCTCTGACCCAGACAGTGAGAACCTCAGTGGCCACAGATGGAAGCAGATGGACAAAGAAATCTCCCCATATTATTCTGCCTAAGACCCCAGGATCTTTGCACAACCAGAACCAGGATGAGGGATGTAAAAAAGCCTCGTGGATATGTGCTTGCCAGGTTGTTTCAGTCGTGTCTGACTCTATTCAACGCTACAGCCTATAGCCTGCCAGGCTCCTCTGTCCATGGGATTCTCCAGGCAGGAGTATTGGAGTGGGTTGCCATGCCCTCCTCCAGGGGATATTCCAAACCCAAGGATCAAACCCACATCTCTTATGTCTCCTACATGGGCAGGTGGGTTCTTTACCACTAGCGCCACCTAGGGAGCCCAGGAAGGAGCCTCAGTAATGACCAACACTGAATTTCCTGCCATCATGGTGATACACAAACCCAATGCTGGAATTTAGTTTATCCAAAGAAAATAAAGAAAAGCTATATTTCTTGTGCCCTGTGTTGTGGACTGAGATTTAGCCTTCGTTCATGTTGAATAAATGAGTAAGACAATGAAAGAAGAATGAAGGATCCCTCTCTCCTGCCCAGCTAACATAGTCAGTCTATCCAGAGACCTTCATCTAAAGGACATCCTACAGATAGGGTTTCCAATGAGGGTAGGCCATGGAAGGACATATTCTGAGGCTGAAGGAATCTCTGGACCACCCGGATGTGGATGAAACAAGCTACAACTGGGTCCAGGGACTAACCCACCTTCTCTGTTTTTTCCAGTTGTGAGTCCCTGGGGGAACACATTACCTGAGGAAAGTAAGTTACTGCTTCTCTTTCTCTCTGTCCTATAGGAATAGATGCTGATAGGGGAGACCAGGGAATTGGCTACCTCAACAGCATCCTTGCCCACATCTGGTGATGTGGGCTGGGTGGGGCTGAGTGAGGAGATGGCTAGGAAAAGGTCAGAAGGCAAGTTAAGCTCTCAGAGCCTCCAGGCCAGGAATGTTGCCCATCACAGTGGCCAGGCAGCCACATGGGGCGCCTTTGAGCATAATCCCTGCTGGGAATGAATGCTCCCTTGTGTGAGGTCCTTGTCGACCCTGAAGTAGGTCACAGGGTTGAAGGATCACAGAAATCTTAGCCTCAGAAGGATGGAATCATAGAAGCCAAAAGGCAGTGCCAGGTAGGATTCCAGGATTTTAGAGCCTCAGAGCTCCGGCGCCAAAAGGCATGAGAAGTCAAGCAACTTGGGCATGAAATTTTATGGCTCAAATGATCTAGGAACCGCAGAACCTTCCACTTGGATGGCCCTTGGAAGTGCTCATGTCTGATATGCTCTCAAGTGCAGTGTCCCCTTCTAGAAAGTTCCAAAAGGTAGCTGTCTTCTTCAGATAGGCAAGGAGGTGACAGCAAGGCAGGACAGGACATAGGAGATTTACATGTGGGGTCATTTTAGGCGTTCTGGGTTGGAATTCCTCACCTAGAATATCTCATCAGTGAGTCGTAGAGTCTGAAATTGCATCATTAGACGTTCTGTCTCTGGATCTGAGAAGTCCGTTGACTTCCAAGGGTCTATTTTATAGTAAACCATGTCTCGGGTCAGAACCACTTCTCAGAACCTGTGTAGACAGCTTCTGATGAGCAAGGCAACTCAAGATCCAGGCGAGTCTCTCTCTCTGCTCCTGCCCCGTGACCCTCCCTCCGACCCAGCACCATCTCTGGGTCCTCCTTTTCTTTGCATTGACCACCCAGCTCCCGGCAGGAAACCAGCTGGCTGGGAGAGGCAATTCCACCAGCCCTGAGGCTGGCCACGGTGTACAGTGTGGTCCCGCCTCTAATCCCACCACCTCCTGGGGCAGGCGACAGGGGTGGCAGCCTGTAATTTGGGGGTGGGAGATGGGACGCCCAGGTCAGCTTCGACCACGGGGTCCCCAGAGGAAGGGAGTGGTCCGGGGGTTTGGAGAATCAAAGCCTTCCTCACAGCTCCCTTGGAGACCATGAAGATAAAAATATTTATGGACAATTTTCCTCTCTCTGGGGATGGCCAGGCACAGAACAGGGCTGTTTTTTTCCTTGGTTGTGGCTGACCTCTCAGGATGGAGGGAGCTGAGACAAATACAGGCTGTTTATGGGGTCTGCAGCAGTCCCGGAGAGACACGCCGCACACAGTTTCCCCTTTTCAAGGGGGTGTGAGTGTCTGGAAAGTTGCCCAGAGGAACAAGGGTGGGTTTCTGTCTTCTATTAGCTTAGTTCTTGGTGGGGCTGAAGGGATTTTTTTTTTCCCTGAGAGATGGGGCCGAGTGTGTTATGGTAAATAACATGTTTCCTATAATTTGCCTTTTGAAAACACAAGTAAATTTGCGTATGTGGCTGAAACAGCCTGGGCAGAGAGCCTCTGGTCCTTCATTTCCCCACTGTGTCAGACTGCTTGAACTCAATAAACACTTGTTGACTGAATGAATGGGTCATAGAAATGGCAAGCCAAGGCTGGAAGGAAGGCCCCTTGGAGATCCTCTGGGCCAAACTGCTCAGGTTTCAGGCAGGGAAACTGAGGCCCAAAGAGGGGGAAGGGGTGGAGGGTGCACACAGTGGTAGATTTCACAGCTTACCAATAATGATGATAACAATGATAATGATAACAATAAACTGTTTCGGAGTATTGGGTATTTTACAATTTACCAAACACTTTCCTATTGGCCAGATTCCCAGCAAAATTGTGGCAGAGGAAAGAAAAAGATTAGAATTCCCTTTATCATGGACCAGAGAAAAGAAGCTTGAAGATATTGAGCAATTTGCCCACTCAACCAGAAAGGGGTGAGGTAGAGTGTGGCAAAAATTTGGGGCTATTTTTCCATTCGGGTGTGAAAGCCACCCTCAATTCAGCCTGACGTTAAACCCCAGCTCCGCCATATATGAGCTGTTGAAACAGTTCCCGGCACCCATCCAAGCCTCAGTTTCCCCATCTGTAAATTGGGGCTTGCACTCTCCCCATTTACTGTACTGACTTCCCAGATTAGAATGGTGTGAGAATGGCACCAGAGAATGGATACAAACCCGCCTTGGAAACTGTCAGCGAAGAGGAGTTCCCATTGCTAGAACTGTGATGTATCAGGGGATCCTTCCATCCATCCAAGGGAGACAGCATTCTGATTCCAGCTCTTCAGTTAAAAATAGCTTTTAAGGGAGGGGGGACGTTCCCCAGGATATCTGGGCAGGATAAAAATAACCCTTAAGAACAGCTGGCTCCTTTTCTTCACTTTGGTATTAACCGCAGTCTTCTGATCTCTTATTCGGTTTCCCAAGTCGACCTACCATCCCAGGCAAACAATCATCCTTGTTCTGGGGCCAGGCAGTGGCAAATGTATTCCAGGCTCTGGGAGTAGAGGCTTTGGAAGCAAAAAATATGGGTCCCATCCCAGCTCTGTTTGCAGCTCTCTGTGTGGTTCCAAGCAAGTCATTCTCAGAGTCTCCATTCTTCCTCCATGCAGTGCTATCCAATACAATTTACTCCGAGAGTGGAAATATTCTGTGCCTGCACTGTCCAGTACAGTAGCCACCAGCTGCATACGGCTTTTGAGCATTTGTATTTCTTCCTTTAGGTCTATTAGCATTTATTATATATATTTTGTTGTTTCGTTGCTAAGTCATGTCTGTTTCTTTTTGCAACCCTATGGACTGTAGCTGCTCTGTTCATGGGATTTCCCAGGCAAGAATAATGGAGTAGGTTGCTAATGCCTTCTCCAGGGAATCTTCCTGATCCAGGTATCGAAACTGCATCTCCTGCATTGGCAGGAAGATTCTTTACCACTGAGCCACCTGGGAAGCCCCTTTATACCTTTAGGTGCACTTATATTGTGTGCATACATGGATAACGAGTATAGTATTCACTTCTTGTGGTCATCTCTTTATCATTATATAGAGTCCTTCTTTGTTGTTCGGTCTCTAAGTCGTGTCTGACTTTGTTTAAAATCTGTTTTGTCTGATACGAGTATGTGAGCTGCCCCCACTTTCTTGTCCTTTCCATTTGCACCATATAGCTTTTTCCATCCCCTCACTTTCAATCTATGTGTGTCTTTTGCCCTAAAATGAATCTCTTGTAGGCAGCATATTGTAGATTCTTTTTTTTAAAATTTAATCTGCTACTTCCTGTTTTTTTGATTGGAGCATTTGGCTGTTGAGGCCTTGAAATGAGGCTAGCGTGATGAAGAAACTTTACTTTTATTTTATTTTTTAATTTTAAGGAATTTGCTGAAATAGCCACACATGGCTAGCCTTTTAAATGGAGATGGGAAGAGCACCTGCCCCCTAGTCCTGAGGTGAGAAGGGTTGAATGCATGCATGAGAGAGGGGCTCACTTCTTGTTCACTGCCCCCTTTTCCCCTGCTCCCTTTAAATATGGATTTACAAGTATCTTTGAGCTGAGGAATCTTGCTTTGGGGAAATACAACTCCTCTTTGCAGACTGATGGAGAGGTGAATGGAGTGGTGGGAGGAAAGGGGCTTCTGTGATGGGTGGGCTAGGAGAGCAGGAAGCATGTCCAAAGCAGAGGACATGACCAGGACAGAAGAAGACAAAAATGGTTGCATCTGCCCATTTCTACTTTCATTTTTGACTTTCATGGGCACAGCACTTAAAAGGAGTCTATCTTAGAAATTCCTTTTCTTGCTTAGATGTGGTTCCCACCATGGTTCCTAGGTTTGAATTTCAGTTCAATTGGTTATCAGCTGTGTGACCTTGGGCAAGTTACCAACCTCTCTGTTTCCCAGCTGTAAAATGGGTAGAATAATTCCTACCCCAGAGACTTTTGTGAGCAATTAATGATCTAATGTATGGAAAGCTCTTTGCATGGGGCCCAGCACATAACAAGTGCTTAAGAAACAGAAGCCATGGCCAATCTTATAGAAAGAAAACCCTTTAACTCCCACCCCAACTGGAGTCCGGTGAGATGCCTGAGAAGCCAATGGTGGGGCATTTCCAAAAGGCCTCTTTTTGGGTGGTCCTCAAGGTGAGTAAGGGACCAGGTGCAAGAACAAGTCCTGGTACCCTCAGATGGCAGAGCATCCATCAGACTGAGCTAGAAGCCAGCCTGAAGCATCTAGCATTTCTATTGACCCTGCCAAATGGCACTTTTGGGGACCCATCCAGAGGCAAGAACTTGGCTTCTCCTCGTGGTAGGTGATATAAACAGATGGAAAGTCTTTCCTGGAATCCAAGGGACACCTGTCTTTCTGTGATTTCCTGCCCTTGGTTTTAGGACAGTCTCCACTTTCCAAATCCAACTTCCTTCCGTTGCTGCCCAAGGTGGGAGGCATCTGCTGATGAATCTTGGTAAAAAACCTCAGCTCACGGGCTGGCTTACTCAGGTCAAAGACAGGGTTAATCCTTGTTGAGTCGGAGGAACTAAAACTCCAAACCTGCTCCCAGTTAGAACAGAGGATGTTTTCATCAGCACATCTTATTTTGTGGGCAAAGGAACTGAGGGGTTGTTTCATCCATCTGTTCATCTACTCCCTTGCTGGTAAATAGTTATTGAGCTCCTACTGTGTGCCAAGGAACACAGAAATAAATTCTTGTCCCCCTGGTTTATAACCTGGTAGGGAGATAGCTATACATGGTGATAATAATGGTGTGATGTAGGCCATTATGTTAGGGCTGAGAACAGGATGAGGCAAGCAAGGCACTTATCTGAGGAACAAAATTTAATGCAGTGCCAAAAGAATTCAATAAAAAACTCAAAAATACTGTAATATTAAAAAAAATCAAAATTAATGCAAAAAATTATGAACAAAAGGCAAAATATGGCTTGGCTTAACACTGTATTAGCGGGGATGAAGGGGACAGAAAAAAGCAGGCAGGTGATCCATCTGGTGATGTGCTGGGTGAATTCATATTGCTCTGCACCTCTCTTCCCAACTTTGCACTCAGAAACTGGCAGATACTAAAATTCAGGGCTTTCCCCTCCCTCTCTAGAGAGCAGGTTGTTAAGCATTTGTCAGTACACTGGTATATCCAGCCTGCACTTGGATGGGGTGGGCCTTTAAGAAAATTTTCCTGGAAAAGGAGATACCTTCCAAATTTCACAGGATAAGAATCTAGAAAGGGAAAGAAAGAACATCTCTCTAAAGAAGAAAGTCTGTGTGCACAGCACCAAAGAACTGGCGGGGTGGTGGTGGGGAGTATATTTTCTGGTAGGCGTCAATTTTATTTTTATTCACTTGTGTTTTTGGTGGCACTGTGAGGCATGTGGGATCCTAGTTCCCAGAGCAGAGATCAAACCTGCACCCCTGCAGTGGAAGCACAGCGCCTCAACCACAGAATGCCCAGGGCACTCTCAAAAGTGTATTGCTTCTAGAAAACTGCAAGTAGTCGAGTGTAGTTGGTGTGGGTGATGCTGCAGAAGAAGGAAGTTTCAAGGAGGCAGAGAGAGTTTTAGCACCAAGTGATGCCCCAAGACTGAGCAACATCCAGGACTGTGCTGGAGGAGAAGACGCAAGATATAGGGGAAGAGGGTGCTCTCTGCTTCTGCAGCGTCCAGATTACCAGCCCAAGCAGGAGACCTCAGTGCTGAGCTAATAAATGTTTCACAACAGGATCTCTGGGGGGTGGAGGGGAAAGCCCTGGTATATTGCAATGACCACTTTCAGAGGTGGAAATACTCACCCTGGCCCATTTCAAGCTGCCTTTGTGATGTCACTGAATGCTGAGTTAAGCAGAGATGCTCATCATTACAGAGTACGTCCACCGTACAAAAGAGGTTACCAGGAGGTGAAATGGCATGTCTGAGACCACACAGCCAGGGATTCGAACTGAGATATGCCACTGACTATTACTGACGTGTCCATCAAAGGCAGAGAGGGAAAAGGAGCATGCTTTGCAGCTCAACACACCTGGCAAAGACCCCATTAGCTTGGGAGCAACATCCAGCCACGACCAACGGAATACGACCAGCTGGCTCACCTCGCAGTGACCGATGAAGCTGGAAGAAAGGGAGGGTCATCGCGGCAGTGCGTGTTGATCACTCCAGGTTCACAGACGAGGAGACAGGCTCAGAGGGTAAAGAGAGCTCCTGAGGTCCCACAGTGCCAGCACGGAGTGGAGCTGTGATGTAAGCCCAAGGGTGTCGACTTGGCCACACCCTACAGCCAGCCTCAGGCGCTGGGGAGGCATGGGGTTCCTGTAAAACTACAGCCATTCCCAGATGTCGAGGTAGGTGAGATCCCAAGGAAGAATCTGGTTGGAAAACTGCAGTTAACATGGGGGAAATAGCCCCTCAATGAATAAATCACCCAGCCCCAAGGGAGATGAATGGTAATCACCCACCCCTGGTTATCAGCAGGTCCTTTTCCACCTTCACAAATACCTGTGTGTGGGTATTTGTACATAGGTTCCTGCACTAATGACAGCAGTTAGACAGGGCTCAGTTCAGTTCAGTTCCGTTTAGCCATGTCCGACTCTTCACGACCCTATGGACTGCATCACGCCAGGCCTCCTGTCCATCACCAGTTCCTGGCATTTACTCAAACCCATGTCCATCGAGTCGGTGATGCCATCCAACCGTCTCATCCTCTGTCATCCCCTTCTCCTCCTGCCAGCAATCTTTCCCAGCATCAGGGTCTTTTCCAATGAGTCAGTTCTTCGCATCAGGTGGCCGAAGTGTTGGGTTCAAGGGCTGATAAAGGCTCAGGGGTCCAAGTGACACTGTTTACATGCCTATAGTTCTTGGCAGGAAAAAGTGCGATCGAATGACTATGGGGAGGTGAGAATATTCTTCACACCAAAGACTCTCACAATGGCTCTGGTGAGGCCAGGCTTGAGCCCCAGCTGTCTCCCCTCTGAAGGGCCAGACCAGGGTGCACTTCTTCTCTCGGATCAGTGACAACTAACATGTGCATGGAGCACCCTCAATCCAGAGGACCCCAAGATGGAGTCTCAGTTAGGGCTGCTTATCCCTAGCTTATCCTGTAGGCATGTTTTTGCCAACAAACCAGCCCCAGTGGCAGAGGCTTTGGGGGTCTCACCAAGACCAGGTACAAATCATTAGTCTTACTGTTATCAATCAACAACACTGAACTGTGAAATGCCTCTGACTCATGGGGGACAAAGCAGTGCGATTAATCAGTCCAGTCATCAGGATGACCAGTGGTCAGTTCCTACAATCACAGGTTATTAAGCAAAGATGAGAGATAGGTATTTAACAAACCATTCAGATAAGCTGAAAGGATGGGCCGGGCTTTATAAGGGTTCCACTCGGGAGAACAAAACTTTACTACCCCAGAGGAGGCACATGAGAAAAATTTAGGCGTTATCAGTGGTCATCAGTTTAGTTCGAACGTTGTGGTATGGTTACAAAAAAAAAGCTAATAAGCATCTGGGTCATAGTAACAGAAGCACGGAATATATATTGGGGGAGGTAATAGTCCTGCTCAAACCTGTGCTAGGCAGATGCCACCTGGACCTTTGAGCTTTGCTGTGGTCACTTGGCAAGAATAGGAGGAGATGATGTTGGAAGATATGACAAGGCTACCAGATAAGCAGTGGTTAGACGAGATGAGAATGATGGGCCTGAGAAAAGGGTGCCTTGAGAGGGGTGGTTGTTACTTTCAGAGTGATTTCAGTGGTCGGGGCAGGCTTTAGCTGATTTTGGAGCTGCTGTTCTCAGTAGTCATTGTAAAGGGACTCTGGCCTGACCATACTTGGAGATGCATCTAAAGAGCTCTTTGCTGGTTCCTGGGTGGAAAGGCAGAGTGGGGTGTGTGTGCGTGCGTGTGTGTGTGCGTGTGCGTATGTGTGTGTGCGCGTGCCTCCTCCGTCTTGACTTTACGACAAGGAGAAGCATCCAAAGGCACTTGCATTGGCCAACTTTTCCTGGAACTACCCACAAGCAGGAATGTGTCACATCCCATGGTCTGAGCAAGGGGTGATGATGCGGCCAAGAGCCTGGAGTACGGATTTCAGCTGGTGGAGGAGGGGTGACGACTCCCTAACACAGCTGTCTCCTCAGTGTCTTTGACGGCAGGTCTGCCATTCAAGAGTTTGCTAAAGAAGTCGTGGAACTGTGGGCTGGATGCATTTTCAGCTCTTTGAAACTCACCTGGGTGTCCCCTCCCCGGCAGGCTCTGATTGATCACTCCTTGGGCTAGGAAGATACCACCCCCAAACTTCACCACACACAGAGATCCTGGTGTTATTATAGTGAGCCCTTGGGGCCACGGTTCTAGTCCCATTTCTGTACCTCACTGATGCTGAACTTGGGCAAGACCTTGCCCTTTTGGGATTTGGTTCCTCATCTCTAAACCAGAGATGAAGCCATCTGTACTGTTTTATGGGGGTTGTTATGTGGAACCTTGTGATATTGGCGATGAAGTTGTTTTGGGCTATCTGGGAGAAGGGCTATTACTGTCGTTGCAATCCCCTGATCTGCGTGGTATGGACCTAAGCTCCTAATTCCCTGCTATATCAGCTAGAACACTTTCAGCTGGCAGCAAGAGAAAACCCTACTTAGAGCAGTTTTGAAATGAAGGCACCACTGTTTTGAGAAAGGGCAGTCCAGCTGTGTGTACCTGATCCATCAGCTCAGTAATGTCCTGAAGGGCTTGGTTTCTTTCTGCCACCCTCAGTCTGTGGGCCACGGACCGAGGACTTATCACTTCATTGTGGCAAGATGGCTGAAACCTCTCCAAGTAACGTATCCTCACTCAACAATGTTCAAAATGAAGAAAAGGATATATCACTGGTCCACGTCTGTTTATAAAGGTGAGGGAAACTTTCTCAGAATCCCTCTCACATCCCAGTGGCTGGTTTGTGGCTTATGCCTACACCCAGGCCACTCACTGGCCAAGAGAAGGAGACCTCCATGGTGGTCTTAGTCTAAGCAGAAGTCAACCCTTATGGCTTAGGAGGGACACAGTCTCCACTGAAGAATGAGGCTTCTTAGAAGAGAGCAGAGTGAGGATGGAATTCTGTTAGCAGAGATGAACCAACAGGGTCTGCCCCATCTTGAGAACGGCCTAGGATAACGGTCAACCAGCCCCCAGCTCTGCCTCTGCTCCCTCCCTATTCCCTCCTTCCCTCAACTTTCTCTCCCTCCCTTCCTTCCTTGTTCACCTAAGGTCCAACTGTGGGCTACCACTGAGTGGGTCCGGGGAGTCTATGAAGACAAGGCATAGCCATGTCTTCAGGAAGTCCAGTTGAGTAGTTGCATGAGATAAATATACACCCTGATGTGAAATAGTGGGATGGGGGCAGGGTGGAGTACAGCTGTGGAAATCCTAGGGCAGATCCAATGAAGAAGGACACTCCAGCAGAAGTGATGATGGGGGTGAAGGCCTAAAAAGTCTTGGTCTTCAGCCTTGGTAGCAGGTATGGCCCAGAACTCATGACTCCCTGTGCTGAACAGCTAATGGTTCCAAACAGATCATCAGAGAGAGTCTGGAGAACTTAACCTGCCACAACTGCCACATCTGGAAAATGGGTCTAATTCTTCCATTGCTGGCTGAAGAGACTGAAGGTTGAGGAGACGGGTTTGACTATTAGACATCAACATAGGAGGCCTGGCTTCTCACCCCAGCCCCACCATTGACTCTGTGTGACCTTGAGCATCATACACTCTCCAAGCCTCAGTTTTCCCACCTGTAATATGAGGAAATTTAGTTCAGCGGCACTCGGGGCTCTTTCAGGGCTGAATTTCTTTTGGGGAAGGCCCCCACACTTGGGTCAATATCAACCCCCTGCAAAACAACCTTTGGATGGCTCCCAACTCTCTGCCACTTGGCCCAGCCTGAGGAAATAAAACCAGACTGGGGAGTGGGGAAAAGGCCCCGGGGAGATGGTCTGGGATGCCCAGACAATGGGATCACGTGCCCAGAGGATATGCTTTCTCCTGGAGAGTGGCCCAGGAACTTCTCTGGCTTCAGAGCTCATTCCTCATGGTGGAATGATTGTTTCTGGGGTCTTGGCAGCTAATGGGCCGGAGTGACGTGGTCCCCCAGGCAGGCAGAACCCAAGCCCTGGGAGACAGGCGGGCAGTGATGAGAGCCAGTGCTAACTCCAGCCTCCTCCCCTGGGAAGCAGAACTAGACTGGCATTGTCTGGAGGCGGCAGAGGAAAGGGACCCTCTTGGAGGCTGCCTCATTCTCCAGCTTGGCGTTCAAGTTCAGTTTACTTTACTGAAATGCTTTGTCCTGGGAGCTGAGAATAGAGCCAGGAGCAGGACAGAGGATGACTGGTGTCCCCGCAGCCCCTGAAATCGGGCCGTCTGCATGGCAGGTAACCAATGAATACATGGGAGAATCCTGCTATAGGAGAGGAAGCGGGTGGGGAGGAGCGGCCCTGGCCTACTCTGGTAGACTTTACTCCCATGCATGCATGTCTGCCTTCCTTCCTTCCCTCTCTCCTTCCCTCCCTCCCTTCCTCCTTCCGTTCCTCCAGTGGCAGCTGCTCACAGCAGGGACCACAGCTTGTATTCACCTGTGACCAGTGCCCAGCTCAGGACCCGATGCACAGCAGTGTCTCCCAATTGGCTGAGTGACCAGGGAATGAACGACTCTATCATAAGACAGACACTGTCTGTACATGTCCCCTGGGACACGCAGAGCAAGCCAGATATGAACAAAAAAGGCCCATCGCGGTGTGCCCAGCAGAGCCAGGCATCAGAAGACTGGGGACTAATACTTGGCATCCAAGTTCTCCTCCCAGCTCAGTGGAACTGGTATGAGCTGAGGCAGGGCTTTGTGACCCGTGCTCTCTGTCTGTCTGTCTCCTCGCTCACCTCCTCCAGCAAACCCTGGAGAGCAGGACGCACACCTGGGACCCAGTGGGTCCTCCGGAAAGGCCTGCTGGATGAATCGGAGGAGGCTGATGGCAGGGTGGTGTGCAGCCCTCCTTCTGCAGAGAGACTTCATCTAGCGATTTAGCCAAACATTTATCGAGCCCCGACTAAGTGTCCACCACCGAGCTACTGAGACCAACAGTTTCTCTCAAGGCAGATGTGCCTCAGAAAGCCGTGGGTCCACAGCTGCTCTGCTTGGGCAAGACGTAAACCCTGTGCCTCAGAGTGTTCTCACCAGGCCGGGAATTCCTAGCCTTCTGCCTCGTCCCTCATCTCCTTGGGCCCGCAGGGAGTGTCCGCTCAGTTCCCAGGCCGATCGCCTTCTGCCCCACAGAGACATCCCCCTTTTGGCTGGCCTATGAGTGCTTCCTCCCTTTCGTGGGGTGGGTGATGGCTCAGTGTCTACTGGACCCAGCTTTCATCAGGACTGTTTGTGCCTGGTCACTGGAGCTGTGCCAGGAGCCTACTTGGCAGAAAGACTGGGTGTGAAGAAGCAGCTGAGGTAGGAAACGAGGTCCTCTCTGTAGAGGTCTAATCTGCATCCATGTCTCCTCCTCGCCCCTGACCATGAGCTCCTGAACGCCATGAGGCTCACTTCCCTTCCAGCCCAGGAGAAGACAGGTAGCCCTCAATAATTGTTTACTGCATTGGACTGATTGTAGAACAGCAATCTTCCTCTCTCAAGCTCAAGGGGCCATGATAAGGATCACGTTCAATGTACCTATTTTGCAGATGAGGACAATGAGGCTCAAAGGGGATGCCATCAATCTTTATGGGCTTTGGAGGAAGTTTCCTGTGGGTCTTTGGGGCTTCCCTCATGAAAGCATGGCTCCCTGGGGCTTACTATGTCACACTCAGATTGGGGAATAAAATTTGGAAAGACCTTGGAACTCAGCTACTGACTTGTCTGACTTTGGAGGAAATACACGCTCTTGCCTGGAAATGTCTTTCTGGCCAGTAAGTTGCACATCACCACCCACATGGTGCCATGGGGAAAATCGGATGGTTTCTCCATTTGGGCTCCCCTCACGCCTCGTACAAAAATCTGCCTGAAATCTGCTCCCACTCCCCTGGCCCTTTAGTGATTCTTCCACTTGAGTTGTCATCCCCCATGGCTGTATGCTTATCCAACACAAAGCCTGACTCCTCCTGGGAGTCTTCCTTGGTTTCTCTCGATCCCTCAGTCGGCTTGACAATTGAATTCATCTGCATCTCTCTGATGGTATCTACCACATTCTTCTCGTGTTATCTTTATGTGATTGCAAGGGGTTCCCTACAACACGGCAGCGTCTGATGTCTTCCATACAGGCTCCTTTCCCCACTCCAAGGTGCTGACCACAGTACAAATGTGTGTGTGCCCGGGAAGCAGGACCACGTACACATTTCTTTGTCTCCACTCCCTAGCGGCAGACCCTGTTCCCCCAACTCTGAACAGGGGTTAGCACACTGGGGGAGTTGTAGGAGTCTAAGAAATTCATTTAAATTATTAATGGTTTGAACATCAGTTTTATTCTAGGCTTTATGCTGGGTATGGGGTTAGATCTAATCATGACAATGCCGTGTGATGTGTGCAAAAATATGGGCTGGAGGGGGTGGCTTCCCTGGTGGCTCATTGGTAAAGAATCCGCCTGCCGGTGCAGGAGTCACGGGTTCGATCCCTGATCCAGGAAGATTCCACACGCCCCAGGGCAACTAAATCCGAGTGCCACAACTATTGAGCCTGTGCTCTAGAGCCCGGGAGCCGCAGCTGCTGAAGCTCACACGCCCTAGAGCTCGTGCTCAGCAACAAGAGACGCCATCGCAATGAAAAGCCTCTGCACCCCAACTAGGGAGTAGACCCTGCTTGCCTCAACTAGAGAAAAAGCCTGTGCGGCAAAGAAGACCGAGCACAGCCAAAAATAAATAAATAAAATGATTTTAAAAATATGGGTGCGGGGCAGAGCTTTGAGCTTCACCTAAAAGGACAGAGAGTGTGTGAACATGCAGAGAGAGGGTTTGGGGGAGAGAAGAACCTGGGAAGAGACAGCATGGACAAGACTTTGAAATAGGCCAGCTTCTCCAGAGCCTGGGTCCAGGCACCAGAAAGAGGGTGCTCACCAGGCGGAATATGAAGCTGGAGAGGTTGGCAAAGATCTGCTCAGAATTCTTTAGAGGCTAACATTTGAATTACCACACTCAGCTGCGAAGACAGGAATCAGACAACCCAGGTTCCAATCCCACCTCTCTCACTGAACAGCTTAGTGATCTCAGGAAAGTTATTTAACCTTCTGAAAGTTATTCAGACTCTCCATTTTCTCATCTGAAAAATAGAGGTAATAGGCCTTCATAAGCGGTGGCATTTAGAACAGTGCTGCCCCTGGCTCGGGGAAGGCATGTGAGCTGCAGAATACTAGCGGAAAGAAAATCCCCAGAGGGCTATATGTATACATATAGTTGATGCACTGCTGTACCACAGAAGCCAACACAACATGTAAATCAACTCTACTCCATTAAAAATTAATAGGAAAAGAAAATACTAAGGGATGCCCCAAACCCTTAGTAATGAAATGTTTTATCTAAGGGGAGGGGGTGCCAAAAGGGTAGCAAGAACCAGACAGGACTTAATGACTTAAAAAAAAAAAAAGATACATAACATTTTAATGCAATATTTTTTAAAATGTCATACATACATGTCAAAAAATCCACAATGAATAAAATAGCAAAAATTGTAAATAAAGGACACACATCAAGGATGATTGGACTAGGAGTTCTCAGTCTTCAAGAGCCCTGGACTTCTGAAAACCCGAGAACCAGTGGCCCCTTTCCCCCAGAAGAATGCACAAACAGGTAGTTTGTGCAGATCTGGGGGGTGTTCCTGCACGCCTGGGGCTCGGCCAGGTGGTGGTGAAGAGCTCAAGTTCAACGTGGCCATGCGAGGGTGGGTCCACGTGCCATCCGGCCGCCTGCGGGTACCGCAGTACCAAGTGGAGCCTCCCTCCTGGCAGCCACGGGTGCTCTGCCCCCTGCAGGAAGCCTCGCACAGCCTTGCTGCTGCTGCTTCTAACTTGCTTGGCTCGCCCTCGGCTCCCTCCTCCCCTCACCGCTCCCCCCCCTCGCTTCGGCTTGGGACTTTTCCTAAAGTTGCTGAAACCAGACACCTTGCTCGGACCGAGCCCGCGTGCAGCCACGGTTTAAAAGGCTGCCTTCAGCGCCCCCTCCCCGCCCCCAGCGGAGACTTCAAAAGGCCCGGCGGGCGCCGCGGCCCCTGCACCTATGAACCGCCCCCCGCGCCCGGAGCCCGTGCTGGAGTCCGAGGACGCAGAGCGGCTCAAGTTCGAGCGCAGGCGGACCCGGCGGGTGGCGCAGCCCAGCGCGCCCATGCCCCTCCCGGTGCCGCTGCGCTCCGAGCGCCCGCGCCCAGTTTAGGGAAGGGGACCCCGCACCCCCGCCCCCGCGCCCGCGCCCGGGGCTGCGGGGACCCATGAACACAAATGCCGTTAGGCGCCCGAGGAAGGACCGACCGTCCAGCCTCGCACCTAGGGATCCAGTAAGTGCCCCGGGGTTCCTGGAGCGCTGGGGATACGGGGGTGTGTGTGCGTAAAGATACGCGCGAGTGGGAAGGGGGTGCACGTGCGAGGACTGAGTGTGTGCCCTCCGCTTGCAATGGGCACTCGCGGAAAGCTGTTTGCGGGTTCTGGTAGGGCGCGAGTGTGTGCGCACTTGGGCTGTTGGGTGTGTGCGCACGTGAAGGTATGCATGAGAAGTATGCACGCGGGTGTGTACGTTGGGAGGATCTGACTAGGCTAGTGTGCATTTATGCGCATGGAAGCACTAATGTGCATGCCTCTGCGTGTGTAGAGTCTGGGTGTGCGTGCGATTGCAGACACCCCAGAGTGGGTTCGTGTGAACCCAGAAGGAGTGCGTGGCTGCGCTTGCGTGTGGGTGAGTGTGTGTCTGAACTTGGAGCAAGTGTAGAAACGTGTGGGAGTGTGAGCAAGCCGTTGGAGGCGGAGGCAGAGGGGCTTCTGATGCCAGGGTTCAGACTGGACCTGCCAGGTGCTTGAGGCGTCTTCAAGATGTGCAGCTCTGCGCTCGGGCGGCGGGGCCTGGGGGTGGTCTGAGCGAGACTTCGGTCTACGCTGAGGTGGGGAGGTAGGTTAAACTCCCTTTTCTTACGGCGTCCAGAGGGCAGAGAGATCTCCCGCATTGTAGGCAGACGCTTTGGGGAGAGAGAGGGACCAGCATTTAACACCCCCCCCCACCTCCCCACCCCCGACTACGTGCCCAGGAAAGCCCGTTCTCCAGGATGCTGTGAATCTGAGACGAAAATAGGTGTGTGTGTGTGTGTGTGTGTGTGTGTGGTGGGACACTGGTTGCTGTTTTCATGGGAGTCAGGACACCAAGCCCTGGTCCCAGGTTGATCCCTGGAACTCCTTGGAACTTGGGGTTCCTTTCAGCAGTAGTACGTCCCCTTACCTCCTCTATCTTTGCCCCCAGTTCAGGCACTCCCAGTCTCACAAAGACGTCCCCAGTCTCCGAACTGTGACCACCCTGCTGTACAGTCTTGGCCGACCCTCTCCTCTCTGTGAATCTCGGTTTCCCCATCTTTCCAAGGGCGCTGGGGGGTGGGGTGTCCCCGCGGGACCGTCGTGGGCGCGCGGAGGCTGTGTCCCCGGCTGTGGCCGGCAGGGGGCAGCAGGGGGCAGCAGAGGGCGGCCCGGCGCGGGGAGGAGAGAGGTGGAGAGCCACCGCGGGCCGAGACTTTAAATCGCCTTCATTTCCCCCAAATCCTTCCTTTTCCTCTCCTCCCCCAGGCCGGCGGGGAGGCAGCTTCCACCGCCCTCCGCGCGCCCTCGCCCGGCCTTGCTCTGTCTCCCGGGACCGCCAGCAGCCCGCCTCCAAAAGTTTGATCATCTTTTTTTTTTTTTGCCTTCTGCTTCTTCTTCCTTTTCGGTGGAAGCAGGAAAGAGCGAGGCAGGGGCGAGCGCGGCGCCGGGACTCCTGGGACCATGGGCCTGGCGCGGGCGCCCGCGGAGCCCCGGCCGCGCTGCCTGCCTGCTCGGGCGCCCCTGGGAGCCGGACTGCGCGGGGGGCGCGGGGGCCGCGCGCTCTGAGCCGGCCTGGCGCGGCGGGGCGGGGGGCTGGCGGCCCCATGGGGCGCGCCCACACTTGCCCCCCGGGCTCGGGAGCATGAAGTAGGGGCCCGCCATGGGAGCGGGATCGGCGCGGGGGGCCCGAGGCACAGCGGCGGCGGCGGCGGCGCAAGGGGGGTGAGTACGCGCTCGGGGACGCCCCCTCCCCAGCTTCTGGCGACTCCAGCCCCGGGGCGGGCTGGGGTTCCCCGCCGCGCGGGACGCTTCCAGCAGAACGTCAGCTTCCTGCCCCTTCCTGCGCCCCTGCAGGGCGGGCCGCCAAGGGTTAACGCGGGCAGCGCCCCCGGCCCGACGAGGGCTGGCGAGCCGAGCGCTGCCCGCCCTGCCCCGCCTGGCGCGGCGGCCGGATCGCGTTGGGGCGGGGGCCGAGCTGGGGAGGGTCGCTGCAGAGCCCGCCCCGGGGTCGAGACTGAAGGCTGGGGGTGGTGCCTGGAGCGGTGGGCGGGGGAGGCGGAGGGGGCTCTTTGGATGCTTGGGGGAGGAGGGGTCTCCGTGTCTGGCTGTCTCGACGTGCTCCAGTGTGGGTGTCCACAGGTCCCCAGCCTGTAAGTCTCCGTTTCTGTCTGTTCCTGGGAAACTGTCTGCAGATTTCCAGGGCTCCTGCTTCTGTCTCGGTGTCTGTGTGTCTTTGCACGTCCCCTCTTTCTGGAAATCGCCGCGTGTGGGTCAGTCTGTTTGGGTCTGTGTGGCCCAGCGCTTCCTTGCTTGGGGAGGGGCGGGGGTGGGAGTGGGGGTGGTCTGGGGTTCCTGTCGCTTTCCCGTCTGTGTGTTAGAAGCAGTGAGCGCCCGCATGTCAAGGCAGAAAGGGCCCCGGGAGATGACTAATTCGAACCCCTCACGGTACAGATGTGAGCCCCCGGGGGCCCCAGAGGGCCAGGGAATCTCTGGTTCCCAGCCTGTGGAGTAGGAGTTGTAAAGAGTGAGCGTGTGCAGGAGGAGTCACTGGTGTGGGTGTGTGTCGGAGTGAGCAGGCGGGGAGCAGCCCTCCAGGGCCCGCGGACTGTGGTTCAGGCTCACAGAACTTACTCCCTGTCCATCCTGCCCCAGGAGCAGAGGACTGTTCCCAAGAGGCTGGTCTGGGTGGTAGCTCCGCCCCACCCCACTGGGTCCTGCCCCCTCTGCGCTGGAATCAGGGGGGGCGATGCCTCCCCCTTTCTTTCCCATGTCTTGGAAAAAGCTGGCTGGCTGAGATTGCCCTGCCCCCCCACCCCCTCCACCGCAACGCGTGCACACACACACACACACACACACACACACACCCCACCCCCACCCCCACCAGTAAGTGCACTGCTGACTCATTTTCTCCAGAAGACCCTGTGCCAGGGCAGATGCCAGCGGTTGGGTAGAAAAGCGGTGCCAGGCGAGCACCCCACAGTGGAGCCCAAGCTTTAGGCAAGTGGGCAGTCACGTTGCTTTGAGGCCCAGCCTCTGCCTCCTTCACCGCGGCAGTACCCCAGATGCTATGCCCTCTGGCCTCCTAGCTTTGCCCTTCTGCGCCTCCCGGATCAGGTTCCACGACACTGTTATGGAGCACCCTTGGCTTCTCTGCTTCTTTGTCCTCCCTGTTCTCAGAGCGCTCCCCGTTCCTTATGCTTCCATAAGCCTGCTGCACCCCCCACCCAACCCCCCAGGCTCAGTCCAGTAGCCATCAGCATCCCTGGTATTGCACTGGCAGGGGCCCTGCCCTCCATGTGTAACCCACTGTCTGTCCCTCTCTGAGCACACTCTACCTGTGACTTTATTAGCATATTCTCTTCCTCCCTCTCTGTGTTTCAGGGACCCTCTTGATACCCCACAACCTGCCCGACCCACGAAATGCCATTTCAATTGATGGTGGAAACGGAAGCAAAACATAAACTCACACTCACGAGCAGGGAGAGCATGGCAGTCAGGCCGTGTGAATCCTTGCCTCTGTCCTGCAAGCGGGGGCGGGCACCTTGCCTTTCTGCTTCTCCTTTTTCTCATCCCCAAAACAGGCATCTTCATTTCCAGCAAGCAGCGTTTTGTGAGGATTAGTGGGCCTGTGCTTGTAAAAGGCTTTTAGGACAGGGCCTGGCATGTAGTAAGTGCTCAATAAACGGCAGCTGTTATTTGTATTATTATTCACTTCATCTTAAATGGGTATGTGAGTGAGCTGGAAAATCCTGGGCCACATCCTGTCCAGACGGATGACCACAGAAGAGGGGTAAGGTGTGAAGAAGGCCGGGGTGCTGCTGTCTGGGCACATGGGGCCTGGCCAGTCCATGGAGGCAGGTGGGACAGGTTCATCCCTCTTCTCTTCTCTGTGGTCCTCTGGCCAGCATCCTTCCCAGGTCACTCCATGGGAGCACAGCCAAGCCCAGAGACCGTGGGTCTCCTTGGCCTTGTTTTCTGTGCCCCGGGTCTCAGCTCTGAGCGCGCAGTGGTATCGGTCCCTGAAGCTCCCATGTTCTCAGGTAACAAGGATGGAGGAAGAAACTATGCAAGCTAGCTGCAGGTTCCGGCAGCCTTGTGGTCCAGGAGTAACCGCTTTGAGTGTACTGCCAGAGGGCTTTTTGCAGGAGAGAGGAACACCTGGGCTCCCTTCTTGGAGGGCTCAGTGGCCAGGCTGTGTCTCCAGGGTCAGGGTCCCTAGCTCACGGCTTCCGTTTCGGCCGCCTTCTGCCGTCTCTGGCCCCTGTGCTCTGGTCTTCCCGACATTCTGGAGCCCTGGCTTCCCTGAGCCAAGGCCCACAAGTCAGCGGTGAAAACAGAAGTCTGGAAGAACAAAGCTCTGAGCCAGCGCAGGCACTAAACGTTATTAGCAGTAGCCTAAACAGGATTGGAACGGGAGCAAAAGAATCGGCAGGGCCTCCCTCTGGGAGCCAACTTTCCAGGCCTGGAGCTTACTTAGATGGCTGTTGGCTCCCAGGGCTGCATCTCTGTTCCTGTTGGTGAAGGCTGGGACTCTGGTCTCTGGTAAGTAGGAAGTCCCTGTAAGTCTTTGATTTCTTCCTGGGAGACGAGTCAAGCGAAAATGGTCTGGTAACTAGTGGAGTCAGATGATGTGGGGCACTGCCATGCTGTGTGGCTTTGGGCAAGTTGCTTCCCCTTTCTGGGCCTCAGTGGCCCATCTCTACAAAGGGGATGAGACTAGAATCTGGCCTCGATATGATCTCAGAAGACCTTCTCCATCTCTATGAAGTGAAGTGAAAGTCGCACAGTTGTGTCTGACTTGTTAAGACCCCATGACTGTATAGTTACTCCATGGAACTCTCCAGGCCAGAATCCCGGAGTGGGTAGCTGTTCCCTTCTCTAGGGGATCTTCCCAACCCAGGAATTGAACCCAGGTCTCCCACACTGCAGGCGGATTCTCTACCCGCTGAGCCACCAGGGAAGCCCACTTCACTCGCACTCTACACTCCCTTGCTATACTTTGGCGGTTTCTGGGTCAAGGGCACAAGGAATCTGGGTCTGAGAGGGTCAGTTGCATTTGTTGAGGTGAATGAAAGGGAGACAAATATTTTTTTTAAATAGCTCTTTCAGAGCTGAAATTCTCGACTTAGAAACCATAGTGTTGGGAAGCTTAATTGAAGGGGCTGGTCTGATCCCATCTCCCCAGGGAGTCTTCTTTCTCCTGGGATTACAAATATTGCCTCTGAATTGATCCTTTTATTCTCTACAGGGTAGTCACCTTGGTATAACTCCAGCAGGAGAAATTGACCGAGCAAGATGTGCGTGGTTCTTGTACCTTCTCCTCTCCACCTGGCCTGTCTCTATCAGCTTGGGGAGCATCCTAAGAAGGGTGGATGTGACGACACAGGGGGAGACTCAAGGACTGAGGGCTGGTGCCTGGAAAAGGCTGGGAAAAGAGGAGACCGAAAGGAAATGGAACAGGAACTAGTGAGGTTGCAGGAAGCAACTGCAGAGCCGGGAGCACTGTCTTCTGAGGAGGTCTTCTCAGGAGACATGAGTTCCCTGGTCCTCTAGTTTCAGGGGCTGCTGACCAACAGAAGGGGCAGTTGATTTCTTGATTGCAGAACTCCTCAGAGCCTTTGATATGCAGTTGTACTTTGGAACTACCAAGAGTAGGATGTAGGAGATGGCTCTTTCCCAGTAGATCTGGCCAGTTTCTGGAGTAGCTACCTGGCAGGTATGGGAAATAGTACTGAAGACCTATGTCCTCAGAGTCTGCCCACGGTGACCTTGAGAAAGTACTTGCCCTCCCTAAGGCTCAGTTTTTGTCAAATCAAAAAGAGCTGCCTCTTATTGCTTGTCATAGCTGATGCGGCTACCATTTGCTCCGAGTAGGCAGGACATGTCACAAGGGTCAGCCTGTACCCCTCTCCCCAACTCAGGGCAGCGAGGCGCTGACCTTTCGTTATTGCTGGTGGTAAGCTGGGGACGGGGAGGGCAGGTCCCACGTAAAAAGCATTCTCACAGCGGTGGCACCAGATTGGACAAGAGAAGGAGGGAGAAAGGGTTATCCAGGAGCATCCTTGGAAAAAGTCAGACATGAGGTGGGCCTACTGGCATTAAGTCTTTGGGAGGATACTTTTTAAAGTCCAGAGTCTGTAGTTCCAGATGACATTCATTTCTTCTGTAAAAATACACTGAACACTTGCCACATACCTGCCACGTGCTGGGAATCCAAGACAGATGTGGGCCCTGCCCTTTAGGGAGTTGAGTTAGAAAATGAGACAGGAAAATAGACAGATACACATGGAATACCTGGGGAGGTACGTGCAGCAGGCTATGTGAAATGACACCCTGGCTAGACTCTGTAACACGTGAATGGGAGCAGACCAGGCCAAAGAGTGGAGTCCAGAGCACTTGAGATTAGCGTGTGCTAAGGCCCAGAAGCTGAAGGCTTTCAAGGGACTGCCATCAGCATCCGAATGCTGTTTCAGCCAGCTTGCCTTATGCTGCATGTAATTCCCAATTGAACATGGCTTAAGCAGTAAGGGACTCATCACCTCGTCTATCAAGAGGTCCAAAGGAAAAGCCGTAATAGGATTGGCCAATTTAGCATCTCAAGTGTCATCAAACACCCACGGTTTTTCCATTCCGGCATTCTCACATGCTCGTGTGGCTTGTTACCTCATGTGCACAAAACAGCTGCAGTAGCAAGTCTTCATTCAACAACATTCAAAGGCTAGAAGAAAGCCCTCACTGTGTTCCTTTGAAATGCTTTCTTCGAGGTCCTGACAGACATTCCTGACATCTCATTGGCCACATTTGCGTCATTTATGCAAGCCTAAACCAGTCACTGGCATGGCAAATTCCCAAGATGGACTTGGATGTATCCAGAGTCATCCAATTTCCTTTGAAGTTCATGTCTCTCTGAACAAGCAAAATGAGGAGGGAGGCTATGGGTAGGTAACGACCAGTGCCTTCCACATTGTCTAGGTCAGGATTACCATGGATGCTAATTACAATTAAATTGGACGATTTGTTATTAAATCACAGAGCGTGAGCTTGTTTTCCAAGGCCCCCAGGGAGCTAGGAAGAACTTGAGGCTCCTGACATCCACTCTGGCAGATGGGTTTTCCTGGATTACACAGTTCCCCAGAAGCACACCATCCTAGCCTTCCTCTTGGAAATGGATCCTGGGCCAGCGTGTCCCAGCCTTTGCCCTCACCACCCGCCTGGCGGGGTTCTCTCTGCCTGCCTCCTGGCTGGCCGGCTCTGGCCACGTGCCGCCCTCCCCTTTGCCTGCCTGGGGATCAGATGCTCCAGTGGCTTCGGGTGTCACCAGTGGCTGCTCCCACAGGAAGGTGAAATCGGATCACTGCCTCTGCCCATCTTGGCAGGAGCCCCTGAGCAGAGCATTAACCCTTCTGGGACCCAGCGTGCCAGGGCAGCGGGCTGGTCTAAGAAGCACTTCTGTGGCTGGCAGCAGTCCGAGCTCTTGACATGCATGAGCTCATTTAATCCTCACGCCTAGCTTGCAAGATAGAGAATGTCAGCTGAATTGCAGAGAAGGAGACAGACTCAGGGAGGCTGAGGGACTCACCCAGAGTCATACAGCTGGTATGCAATGACGCCAGGTTTGCACCTGGGAGGTGGGGGCCTGACTCCCCAGCATCTCCTCTTCTCTCCTTCCCTCTTCCATTTTCTGTGAGCATGAAGCTAGTAGGCAGCTTCCTCAACATGCAGTGGTGCTGGCTACGCGGTCGTCTCCCAACCCCGGCCCTGAGCCTGGAGACTGAGTTCTTCTTTTTCCTGCCCTTTGAAGATACCTGTCATCTAAGCAGACCCCTCTGGTCTTCCTGCTGACCTTTCCTCTCTGGCTCCGCTGCTTATTGGGTCTCAAAATCCTGAGGCCACAATACAGATGGGGAGACTGAGGTCCAGAGACAGGGAGGGGCAGGAGCTGGTCTTTTGTTGCCCATGCATCAGTGGCAGGTTTTGATCTGGACCCTGAGTCTCCTGATGTCCAGGGCAGGGCTTCCTGCCTGTGACCTTGATTTACTGATCTGTAAAAAGCGAGATTGTATATGTACTGTGTAAGCAGTTCCTTTTTCAGAAGGCTGTGCCTGGACCCCAGGAGTGCGGGCTGGTCCAATGGGGTCCTAGAGTCTGCAGCTTACCTCCTGCCTCCCCTGGGCAGGACTGGGGTGGGACCGGGGGTGGAGGATCCGCTCCCAACTCTCCAGCCGGATCTGGACGTGAGGGGTGGAAGCTGATGCTACATCTGCTTGTGTCTCCTGGTCTCTAGGGGGTTTCTCTTCACCTGGATCTTAGTCTCGCTCGCCTGTCACCTGGCCTCCACCCAAGGAGCTCCTGAAGGTAACTGTCTCTTCTCTTTGTCCACGGGGAGACAAAGCAGGAAGGAAGGGATCTGGGAAAGCGGGGGTAGGAGACATCAGTGCCCCTAATGGGGAACTCAGTACCTCGATTTTCTCATCAGTAGAATGGAGCCAATCATTAACAAATTCTCTCCAGCCTTGAAGGTATCCCATTTGTTTTGTGAGGGTGGGAAGGGATTCCCTAGTGGCTCAGATGGTAAAGCGCCTGCCCGCAATGCAGGGTAGGAAGCGCTCAGTGCAGAAATGTAGAGGCAGTGCTTCTGTCCCAGGGCAGAACGTGAGTAGATTACATTAGGTCAGTACGCCTCAGTTGTCCCCCTTTGTCCGCTGGGTACCCCAAGAAGGGCTGACAAGAGGCACAGAGGCCTCCAGCATCCTTGGCCCCTCCTGTGATCTGCACTTCCCTTCCCGTGAGATGCTGCTTTTCCCTGCTATCCCTGAGATCTGTCCAGGGGGCCCCAGGCAGCAGGGGGGCTGGCTACATAGCTGCCCATGGAAACTGAAACCTCTCCCACATCTGTTTGTCAAGCAGCCACAATGCCTCTTAAAATAGCAGCCCCTCCCCCTCTTCCACGCCCGGCCCGGCCCGTGTGCCAGGGCAGGCACCCGGGCAATCCCAGAGCCCCTGTGGCCTGACCTGGCTGCTGGGCAGGGATTGGGCCCCTGGGAGGGGAGGACTGTGCCCGGAAGAGACTTCTGCCGCCCAGCAACATTTTGTGCAAATGTCATATTTTCCGAGCTTGCTGTTTCCCCCACAAAGTAGGTGAACAGCTGTCCAGAGTCCTGAGTCAGGCACTGGGAAGGGGTGGGGGTGCGGAGAGGCTGGGGCAGTGTGAAGCCAGGTTTATGTAATAAAAGGATCTGCTGCGGCCAGCTGGCCGGGTCTCTCCTTCTTGGCGTTGGGCTGAATTCATTCCCCGGTCTCCCAGCTCTTCTCCTCTGATGGGATCCTGCTCGCGTCTCTATCCTGCCTTCCAAGCAGTTGAGGGGCTCCAGTGCAGGAAGGCAAAGTGATGAAGGAAGGACCTGGGGTGAAGCAGCCTGGGTTTCAAGCCCAGCTGTGCCTCTGATTATAAGCTGTGTGACCTTGGGCAAAGCACTTGGTACATAGTAAATGCTCAATAAACATCCGTTCTTCTTCTTATTGTTGGTATTTACCTGAAAAGTTGGGGCAAGAGTGGCCCTTCTGTATCTCCATGGAGCCCGCAGTGGTCAGAGGTTCCTGGAGACTCAGTGGTGACCACCTCTGCCAGCTCCAGGTAGCTGAATCAGGAGGACTTGGCCCCTGAACTACAGCGAGTGTGCAGGGGAGGCCTGGAGACTGCCTGGTGTCAGCTTTAAAGCCCACCTGGAGAGGGTGATAAGGGAAACCTCCTTGGTGCCCCCTGCCCTGGCTGATTGTCATCTTCCCTGGGCAAGTGCGAGGGGCTGTAAGTGGTAGGGTGCAGAGAGAGAGGTCTGCGGGGCAAGGAGCCTTTCGGTCCCTGGTGAGGTGGGACTCCGAGAGAGAAGTGGCTTTCTGCCTTCCTAGGAGCTCCTCCCTTTTAAGTTATTTATAATGAGAAGTGTTTTATGATAGTAAGCGGCTTTCCATGATTAAGTGTATAAAAGATGCTGCTACTCAGAGAATCCTTAAATGGTGTCTTGTTTTAGCTTGGGACCTGGGGACAGACAGAGGTGGGAGAAAGGAGGAATTTGAAATGAAGTGAACTCCCTTGGGTCCCAGAGAGGAATAAGAGCCTTCGAGCCACAACCTGAAACAGCAGCCTGCAGCCACAGTTTTTAGAACCTTCTTAGTACTCTGTGGCCACCTCCAGGTCTGGTTTCCCTTGTCTTACAGGCAGGGAAACTGGCTGGGCAATGGGAGGGGGTGGGTGCAGGAAGGAACTTGAGCAGAGGCGCACAGTGCAGGGAGGGGTGAGGGTTGTGAGGAAGACCACCTTTTCACCTCCCAGGGCCCTGATGACGTCAGCACTCTTCGTAGCCTCATCTTACAGTGGCGGGAACGGAGGCTCAGAGTCCAGACCTACAGGTGGTCTTGTCCGGCTGCAAAGTCCAGCCTTCTGTTTGCAGAGCCTGCTCTGGAGCCACTATGCTGCCATGTTGCCCTCGCCCAGGTTCTGAGCTTCTCCCAGTCCATTCATCTCTCTGTGCATCCACCTGTCCATCCATCTCGCAGCAGTCAGCCTAGGGTCTACGAAGAGCGGGCTGCGTTCAGCCCAGCGCACGCCCCTTACTCTAGGTGATGAGGGAGAGAGCATTCCACATCCAGGGGTCAGGATGCTGAGCTCAGGGGAGGGGGCCTGTGGACCTTTCCCAGAGGCCAGTTCCAGATGGAACCTGTCCTTTCCTGCTGAGATGGGGCTCCCGAGCTGGCGTCTGCAGGCTCTGGCAGCTCAGCTGACTGAAGGAGGTCGAATGACCCAACGAGAGGCAAGGTCAGGAAACCTTTCCATAAACACCCTGGAAGCCCTCCTTTTGCCCTGGCAAGCTCTTGCCCGTGTAATTACCAGGCGGATGTGACCTGGCCAGACCATGGTCAGATGTCCAAACACTTTGCCAGAGGACAGAGGTTACAAGAATGCCTTGATTACTTCCTCTGCTCTCTCCAAAGCCACACAGGGAAGAGGGGGGTCACTGGAAATGCCCTCTGCCTTCCGTGTAGACAGCGGCTCCTCCAGTAGTCTGCTCTGGCAGACTAGCATTCCTGAAGATGGTGAAACTAGTTCGGTCCCCTGAACATCCTTACCAAGCTCTGGTAACATGAACTTTCCTGCTGGTCCCTCACTTATGGGACTGCTTCCTGGAGGAGATGGCTTTTGAGGCAGAGAAAGGGGGAAACACGCCACACTGGGCAGTCTCTAGTACTCTTAGCTCTAGCATTTGGTGATTATCATTATTTTTCATATTAATAGCTATCCTTCAAACATGCTTATTTTGTGCCACGCCACTTTTTCCCCCTAAGTGCATTAGCTCATTTAATCTTCACCACATCCTTCTGAGTTTTGGTACTACCATGATCCCATTTAAAAGATGGGAAAACTGAGGCACTGAAGTCACAACCCTCGTAAGTGGTGGCACTGGGATTTGAACTCAGGAAGTTTGGCTTCAGCATCTGTGTTTTTAGCCACTGACAGACGGTCCCTAACTTACGATGGTTCGATTTATGATTTTTCGACTTAATGATGGTGCAAAAGTGAAACTGTACTTGGAGTGTTTGATTTTGATCTTTTTGATCTTCTCCTGGGCTAGCGATATGCAGTACGATGGTCTCTTGTGACACTGGGCAGTAGCAGCCACAGCTCCCAGTTGACCACAGGCTCATGAGTGGAAACAACCCGTACACGTAAAGCATTCTGAACCAGCACAATCATTCCGTTTCTTGTTTTTAGTATGTGAGTGTGAGACAGTCGCTCAGTCGTGCCCGACTCTTTGCGGCCCTGTGGACTCTAGCCCTCCAGGCTCCTCTGTCCGTGGAATTCTCCAGGCAAGAATACTGGAGTGGGTTGCCATTCCCTTCTCCAGGGGATCTTCCTGACCCAGGGGTGGAACCTGGGTCTTCTGCACTTCAGGCGGATTCTTTACCATCTGAGCTACCGGAGAAGCCCTGTTTTTAGTTTAGCAGTCATTATATTATATGAGCTATTCAGCTCTTTGTTGTAAAATAGGCTTTGTATGGGGGCTTCCCTGATAGCTCAGTTGGGCTTCCCTGATAGCTCAGTTAGCGATGCAGGAGACCCCAGTTCAATTCCTGGATTGGGAAGATCTGCTAGAGAAGGGATAGGTTACCCACTTCAGTATTCTTGGGCTTCCCTTGTGGCTCAGCTGGGAATCCGCCTGCAATGCGGGAGACCTGGGTTCAATCTCTGGGTTGGGAAGATCCCCTGGAGAAGGGAAAGGCTATCCACTCCAGTATTCTGGCCTGGAGAATTCCATGGACTGTATAGTCCATGGGGTCACAAAGAATTGGACACGACTAAGTGACTTTCACTTTCAGGCTCTGTGTGAGATGATTTAGCCTAACGCTAAGTGTTCTGAGTTTAAGGTAGGCTAGGTTAAGCTGTGATGCTCACTGGGTCGGGTGTGTTAAGTGCCTCTTTGCCTTAGGATGTGACATTTGCCGTCTGGGGCTGTACCTGCATTGGAAGTGAAGGGTGGTTTGTATATGCGCAGGATCACACAGCCCAGCAAGGGGCTGGTTCCCACTCTGCTGTCAGTCACAGCCATGGGGCCCCAGGCAGCGGTGGGTGGGCTGTCTTCACAGTCGCTGCGGCCGGAAGCAGGCCCTGACCGTGTCCTCTCTCCCCTCCTGCCCTCCCTCTCCAGATGTGGACGTCCTCCAGCGGCTGGGCCTCAGCTGGACGAAGGCGGCGGGCAGCCGGAGCCCCCCGCCCCCGGGGGTCATCCCGTTCCAGTCGGGCTTCATATTCACGCAGCGGGTCCGGCTCCAGGCTCCCACGGCTGCCGTCATCCCTGCCGCCCTGGGCACAGAGCTGGCGCTGGTGCTCAGCCTCTGCTCCCACCGGGTGAACCATGCCTTCCTCTTCGCCGTCCGCAGCCGGAAGCGCAAGCTGCAGCTGGGCCTGCAGTTCCTCCCCGGCAAGACTGTGGTCCACCTGGGGCCCCGGCACTCTGTGGCCTTCGACCTCGACGTCCATGACGGGCGCTGGCACCACCTGGCCCTGGAGCTCCGCGGCCGCACGGTCACCCTGGTGACAGCCTGTGGGCAGCACCGGGTGCCCATCTCGCTGCCTTTCCACAGGGACCCAGCGCTTGACCCTGACGGCTTGTTCCTCTTTGGGAAGATGAGCCCACGCGCAGTCCAGTTCGAGGGGGCCCTGTGCCAGTTCAGTATCTACCCCGTGGCGCAGGTCGCTCACAATTACTGTACCCAGCTGAGAAAGCAGTGTGGACAGGCTGACACCTACCGGCCCCAGCTGGGACCCTTCTTCCCCCGAGACTCTGGCACAGCCCTCACCTTCCAGACCGACCTTGCCCAGCTGGGCCTGGAGAACCTGACCGCTGCCACGCCAGCCCTGGGGCCACGGCCGGCAGGCAGGGGGCCCGGGGTGACTGTGGCGCCTGCCCTGCCTGCCAAGCCCGTGAGGACTACCACCACACGCCCGCGCCAGCCCATCACATCCCATCCAGCCTGGACCCCCCTGCTCCCTGCCAAGCTATCAGCCAGTGACGGGCCTCCTCCCATGTCCCCGGCCTCTCCCGCCAGCTCCCTCAGACCTTTCCAGCCATTGCAGAAGAACACAGCTACAAAGACCCCCAAAAGTCACCCCGCTACACCTTCAGCCCTTTCTCCTTCAATTGCCCCGGTGAGAAGCCCCCGCCCCACCCAGAAGACAGCTCTGCCTGCCGTCACAAAGCCAGCCCCACCCACCAAGGAGCTGGTGCTACCTACTTCCCAGCCCATTCCTGCCAAAGTCTCCCGTCCCACCGTGAAGCCGATCCAGAGGAACCCCGCAATGCCCAGACTCCCACCACCCAGTGCCCGGCCCCTACCTCTGGCTGCTGGCTCCTCTAAAAAGCCTTTGCCCCCAGTGGTCCAGGCTGAGGCCAAGATGAGTAGTCGTGCCAGTGAGCCAGCTCCTGCCCGCACCGGCACACACAGACCGCCCCCACCCACAGTCCCACCGCCATCACCCGTCCCCAGTCCTAGCCCTCCCAGGACTGCTCGGCCACTGGCCACAGCAGTGCCTCCCACCCTCGCTCCTGGTTCAGCCTCCACTGGAAGCAAGAAACCCACTGGATCAGAAGCCACAAAGAAAGCCAGACCCCGGAAGCCCGTCCCCCTCAGATCCGGGAAGGCAGCCCGGGATGTCCTGCTGAACGATCCGACAAGGGGGTCCAGCCCCAGGCAGCCCCGAGCCAGGCAGCAGACCACCCTGGCTCCGGCGCTGGCCCCGGCGCGATTCCTGTCCTCCAGCCCCCAGCCCATGAGTACTGGCTATTCGTTCTTCCACCTGGTGGGACCCACACCTTTCCTGCTGCTGATGGGACCTCCGGGACCCAAGGGAGACTGTGGTTTGCCGGTAAGACTGGGTGGGTGTGCGTTCCGCTTGGAGCTTGAGTGGCTGATAGGGGCGGTTGGGTGGTTGCTCCTGATCAGGGCAGAGGAGGAGAAGCTAGAGCGAAGAGCTGGTTACGGGCAGAGCCTGGATTTGAACCCAGGTCCCCCCACGCCTCCATCTCTCCCCTGTTCATGATTGCACATCCTGCCTCAGATCTGTGGTCCCCTGGGATGAACTTGGGTCTGGTGGCCCCCTCCAGGTAAGAGCACCTCTGGGCTTTGGTTGGCCCAAGCCCCAGATGACTGCAGTAACATAACCATAAAGGTTGAGGGGCTGAAGGAAAACTGTGAGCTGACTGGCCTCTGGTCCCGAAGTCCCCAAAGGCCAGCTGTCTGTCTCCTGGAACAGAGCTCCTCCAGCTCCCCTGGCCAGTCCGCAAGTTTCAGGCGAAGGTTGTCTGTGGGTAGTCCTGAATATGTTTTGTTTAGCACATGCAACATTACTTAAAAATATTTAATAAGTGATTAATAATTTTGGGATGTGAGAGATTTCTTATAAAAGACGGGGTGACCAGCTTTTCTTGGAAGGGGGAGAGAGGCAGTGGCCCGTGGGCGGTGGCTGGGTCGCGGCTGCTTCCTTGGACAGCACGGGCCCGCTCTTGTCTGTGCTCGCCCACACACCTCTTGACTGGTCTTCCAGCCCAGTCCTTTCATCTCATTTCTCTTACCTGCCCGGCTCCTGTAAGACATTTGATTTGTGGGCCCTGGTAGAGGAGTTTGGGGTAGGAAGGGTCAGGGTGAGCATGAACAATCAAGAGAGAAAGAACATTCCACGCACAGGAGACGGTCTTGGGGTTGATGCCTCCAGCGTGCCTGGGACTGTCTCCAGGGGCGACGACCTTTCTGCAGCTGGAGGCCAATTCCTCCGGGCGGGGGGACTGATGAGATGCAGTTTCCAGAAAGCTCGGGCCTCCGCTCTGCTCTCCTGCCTTGGAGGTGACCACCGTGTGGGTTCCTCCTTCCCGGGGCCAAGTCTCCTGCCAGGCCCCGGGCTTGGGGTTAGGCTCCCCGCAATGTGGAGGCATTGGCAGATGCTGGGAATTCCCAGGCCTTAAACTTAATGAGTTTTAATAATCATGAGGAATAATATTTATTCAGTCTGTCTCCAAGGGGACTGAGAGCCCGTTTTTATTATAACCATATTGTAGAACTTATGGAAATTGTATGCATTGCTTTGCAATTATGTCAACATGTGTCCAGGTCCTGCATTCTGGCAGGGTAAAGAGCGGGGAGCCGAGGGAAGCAGGCTTCTCCCCCCTCCAGGCCATCCCATCCTACTCAGGCACCAGGTACCTCTGGCCTGTGACAGCTCAGCTTCCCAAGCTGTGTGGCTACCAGCCTCGCTGTCTGTGAGGTCGAAAGGAGGTGAATTGTCCCCCTCTGACAGAAGAGGGTGAAGTTTAGGGTGTCCACCCTGCCGAGTGGAGGGGGCCAACCCTGTCCCCCAGGACTGTGTGTGATGTAGAGTGAGAGAGGCCATGGCCAAGCCTGCAGAGCTGGAGCAGGAGCAGGTTCCCAGGGTGTAGACTCTGCCTCGGAGCCGGTTGGCTGCCTGAGCTGTAGACTTTCCTCCCTGAGTTTAGTGATGCGGGTCAGCAGGAGGTGAGGCCTCCTGCCAGAACTGGTCTTGAACTCCTCCCACCCTGATCAAAGAAGGTGCTGGAGTTGACCTGTTCAGTGGCTGGGTGCTTAGGGATCATTCAGTTCACCCTCGCCATTTTGCAGGTGGGGCGCCAAAGACTGGGTCCAGAAAGGGCTAGGATTCACTCAGAAGCCACACAGCACGTTGGAGGCCGAGCTGAAGTTTACACCCCAGCTCCAGACCCCAAGATCAGCCCGTTTGAATCCACCCCTTAAGTGCCCACTCTGAGACGCTAGGACTCAGGGCTTAGAGGCTGGGGGCTTCAGAGAGGGGGGCTCTGTCCTTGATCTCAAGTGAGGTGTTCCGTGTCTAGCACATCTATTTCTCTTCCTAGCACATTCATGAGTTATTTCCACACATGCAGCATCTTCCTTTAGGACCTTGTAGAAACTGGTCCAGAGGGTAGGATGTGTGCCCTGACCCCTGCTCTATGCAGGGGAGGACCAGGGCTGGGGAGACAAAAGACTTGGCCAAGGGCACCTGGAATGATCTTGCAGGAGGAGTTGGGATGCAGTTTCTGCAGGAACCATGGCTCGTCCTGCTCCTCCAGCCCAGAAGAGATGAGGGCAAGAGGGGAGACATCGGTCTGTCCAGGTGCCGTCCTGCCTCACGTCCTGTGCAATCTCCTCATCCCGCCCACCCCCCAACTCAGAGCCTAATCTTAGTCCAGTAGGAACCAAGAGACTTCTAGAAGCTTTGTCTCGTCTGCTGTGGCAAGGGGGTCACTTATATTTCACCAGATAGCAGAAGTTATTACTCAAAGGGGCGTCTTTGAGCAACAGCGACAGGAACTGACTCTGGCAAGTGTTCCTTCTGTCCTGCCTTGTCCCCACCCAGAACCCTCATATACATTCGGGATGTAACCCCAGCAGAGCGGAAGCTGCGCTGCCTGGGCATGAGACTTAATTGTCTCCAGACTGGGCACACACCAAGCTGGGTTTAAGTCCTGGCTCCACTCCTTACTAGCTCTGCAGCCCTGACCCACACTAAGCTTCAGTTTCTGCAGAATGTCAGAGGATAATAGCTCCCACCTCCTCCAGGCCCACCTGGGAGCTCTAGATTTGTTGGGTGATATGGGGAACTTCTTTCCTCTCCCTGAGGCTGTCTCTCCTCTGTGACCAGCCTTGGAAGAATTCCCTTCCTAGAATTCACTGCAGGTCCTTTCAGAGCCTGAGAAGGTTTTCTTTCCTTTTTTAAAAAAATACATTTTATTTATTTATTTTCGGCTGCGCTGGGTCTTCAGTGCTGCACGGGATTTTCTCTAGCTGTGCCCGTGGCTTGTTGCAGTGGCTTCCCTTGTTATGGAGCATGGGCTCTAGGGTGCATGGGCTTTAGTTGTTGAGGCATGAGGGCTCAGTAATTGTGGCTCTCGGGCTCTAGAGCACAGGCTCAGTAGCTGTGGGACACGGGCTCTGTGGCTCCACCACCTGTGGGATCTTCCTGGACCACAGATCGAACCTGTGTCTCCTGCATCGGCAGGCGGCAGGATTCTTTACCACTGAGCCCCTAGGGAAGCCCCTGAGAGGGTTTTCAAGGCTGTTTCTGACCTGTTCTGCATGGATCTCAAGGGGCACGGGACAGACTGGCAGAGGCTGAGACACAGCTCTGGGCCCAGGCTGGCCAGGAGTTGTAGCCACTTTGAGAGGGAGCTCTGTGGGAGCCCCTGGAGTTGGGGGGAGCATGGAAAAGCTGAGCTTGGCCCTGGGTGAGTAGGGGCGGGGAGGCTGCGGTTCACAGAGGCTGCACAGAAGCTGCACAGAAGCCCCACGCCCAGGAGGAGGCGAGTCAAGGCCTTATTTATTCACGCTCAGGCCTCTGGCATTTGCACGCCCTTGCACTTTTTCCAAGCGTCACCTCGGGGAGACCCGGCTGAGCGCCTGGCCCGCAGCAGATACTCCATGACTATCTAGGAGATGAATGAAGGAATTTGATCCTTACAAAAAACAGGTCGTCCTGACACGCAGGCCAGGCTCTTTGAAGTTACACAGATCTCGCTACCGGTGGGGGGGGGGGGGGGTAAGAAGGGCACACGGAGTGCAAAAGCGCACAGACTTTGGATTTGGAATGACCTGAGTCTGAACCGTGGCCTTATCCAGCCATCTTTTCCTTCTTTCAGCAGACGTTGAATGAGTGCCTTCTGGGTGTTAGGTGCTGTGTGACCTTTGGCAAGTCACTTGACCTCTCTGAAACTCAGTTTTCACCTCTGTAAAAAGAGGGTATGGTGCCACCTACTCTTCCAGGGCCGCGTGGGTTGTCTGTCTCCCACATTAGAATCTGGATAGTTGTGGCTGATTACGGATGTGCTGATGGCTGAGGCAGGGACATTGTCACCCTAAGAGAACCAAGAGCTTCTGGCACAGGAGGGCCTTTATGCTGTTGGCCGTTAGGAATCAGAACTAGATCTTGAGTCGGTTACCCCTTATACTGGCATCATCTAGAACGCAGGAGAGTAGAGAAGTATTTGCTTTGCCTTTGGCAGATCCTTTTTGTGCCAGGCTCTGTGGGGGAGCCGTTTGCATGCTGTTTCCTGTGGCCCAGGCAGGGAACAGTGTAACTGAGGGGAGTTTAAGGAAGGGACAGTTTACAGAGGTGTGGGGACCGTCAAGGGAACCAACAGGGGCTGGAGGAGCACGTGGGGTCCCACCTCAAGGTTCAGGAGGAGGGGAAGGTGTTGTCACAAGCCAGTGAGTTAAAGCATGAACCGGGGTCTCCACCAGGAGCTGGAGCCAAACACAGCAAGGAGGGAGAAGGGAGAGAAATACTCCACCCACCCTGTCCTACTCTGCAGTTTCTTGGTGGGCCCTCCTGTTGACTAGACCCAGCCAGAGGCCTGGGGGTGCAACCTGTAGATGGGGGCTTCCTAGGACACAGAATGGACTTGGAGAGCAAATGGAGAATACCTGGTACACATACATGTTATCTTGCGGGGGGTGGGAGTGGGGGGAATGTCTATTGTATTCCCATTTTACAGCGGGGCAAACTGAGGCCAGGAGGCACAGGGAGAGGAAGTAATTTGCTCAAGGCCTCACTGAGAAGCCTTGTCCCAGTAGGCCCTTCCCTAGGACAGAGACTGGGGAGAGCTCAGCGCCCTGTGGGCTAACCTTGGGAATAATCTTGAGCTCAGATAGTTAGTGATGGAGGAGGCTTTTGAGATCCCCTGCCTCCCCCCACCTGGCTACAGGCACGGAGCAGAGCCCAGAGAATGAAAGGTCATTGCTCAGGGTCACCCAGATGTTAGCAGCACGGTCAGGACTGGACTTGGGTCCCTTAGGTCCCAGGCCTGCAAAACCTCTCTTGCTTGCTGCCAGGGGCCAGGCCAGCCAGGACTTACTTCCTTCTGCAAGGCTTGGCAGGAGGGCTATTGTAGCTGGACACAAGGGTGGACTTGTTCCGTGGGATGGGGTTCCCCGAGGCCTTGCTATTGGGGGCCGGCACCCTTGGGGAAAGCCCAGGGCGGCTGCTTGGGTGTCTGCATGGCTCTGTTTGCGTGAGTCCCGAGCCCAGGCCTCGTCCACCTCCCCCAGACAGGCCTGCGGCCCCCGCGCCCCTCCCCCTCAGCTCCAGGCCCTCTCAGAGGCCCCGTTGTTTGCAGCGTGGAGTGGAAAAATCCCACCCCGGCCTCGTGAATCATCCCAGAGTCACTCGCTCAGCCTTCAGGCTTTGGAAAGAAATGGCAGCATTTTTCCACTGCATGGGGAGCAGGCAGGGTCTCGGACCAAGCGAGAGGGGCAGGGGGCATCCAGCCTCCCTGAGTGTGGGAGGGTCGGACCTGGGAACGCGGCTGGGCGGCTGGGCTGCCATGTCAAGGGGTGCGGCTGTAACTGACATCGCCAGGCCAGGTCACGGGCCCTGACTGGCACTTACAGTCTGCTCCGCAGATGTTGGGGGTGAGGTCAGACTCCAGGCTGGATGCCCCCATTTCTGGGGCAGGAAGCGTGCCAAGAGGGTGTGTCCAGGCCTCTGCAGTGGCAGCCCTCCCAGGGTCCACCAGGGAGCTACACCCTGCAGAGACTGTCCCTTGGTGGAGCCCTACACCAGCCTTCACCCTGCTGGGCCTTGGCCACCTTCTCTGGGAGATGGGTGTGATCTCACCTTTTTTCTCCCGCCAAATAACCTAGAAGAGGAAATCATCACCACCCAGAAATTCAGGAGATGCCCAGTGTCGGGGAGGTACTGGGATGTTCGTTTCACAGATGCCTACAGAGGAGAGGGGACTTGCCCAGGTTTGCACACCTAGTCACAACGCACCTGGCCAAGACTGTGTGGATGCTCCCCGGGATAGGAGAATAAGCCAAACCCAGCTTTGGGAGCTGTGTGGCCTAGAGTAAATCACTCTGCCTCTCTGAGCCTCTCTCTGGCTTCTCACCTGTGAGAAGGGCTTGGTCATGCGAATGATACCTACGGGAATGCTTGGCCCCAGCCCCCTTTGATTCTGGGTCATCTGGAAGAGGAGGGCTGAGGAAGGGCCTTCTAGGAAGGGAGATCTTTTGCTCTCCCCCAAAACAGATGCTGAGGGAGGTGGCTTGACATTGTGAGTTGGGGAGTTTCCAGCAGCTTGCTTAACAGAAACAGCACTAACTTTCTGGGCATGGACTGTGTGCCAGGCACAAGGATTAGCACTTTTTATAGATTATCTGTCAGCGAGGTGCTCTTACAGCCTCATTTTACAGTGAAGGAGTGAAGCCTTGGAAACTGGGAAGAACTTGGCCAAAGCCACATAGCTAGTAGGTGGGGGTACCCAGTGTGGACCCAGGGCCCTGTTTTACACTGCCTTCTACTGCTCCTCAGGGAGAAACAGAGAGTAGGCTGGCCTTGATTCTCAACCCTGCAGTGGTAGATCGAAGACTAGAAACTGTCTACCCAACCCCTAGGCTCTGGATGGAAGGAACGCTGCCGGCTGCCAGTTTGGCCAGAGGTACCTGGAGGCTTGGGGTGCCCAGGACTTGCCTGAGGTCACGCAGCAACCCCTCCCTCCAGCTGGGGCTCTTTCCAGTGGCCCAGGGGCCTTGGTACCCATATCTGCCTGTCTGGCTCTCTCTTCTTTTTGTTTTTCACGGACGAGCAAGCATGTGGTGCTCACAGACCAGAACTGTGAGCCGAGGCTGCCCAGTGTGAGATCTGGATTAATTACCAGCCAAATCGTACTGGGTTTTCAACACTGATTCTAACTCTGGGCAGGAAACCTGGAATCTCATTGATGGTTATTTGAAACAAATGAATTCCCCAGGCCTCACACATCCTCGAAAGCCTGGCTTCCTCTGAAAGTTCTGTGCTCACTTCTTTACATCAGGCACTTGGTCAATCCTCATTTACTCCTCTGATGTGGACAGGACCGTAGCTGTGGTGCAGGACAGCCGCGGAGACTCCGGCTGAAGGCCTTGCGCCAAGTCTCCTGCTAGTAAATAGTGAGACCGGGATTTGAATAAAGGTCAGCCTGTGGTTCAGTCAGTCTGCTCGGGTGCCTCACTTCCTAGGGGAAGGAAGAGAGCTGAGAGTGACAGGTGCTCCCCAAATGCCACATGGCAGGATTAGGCCTGTCTTATGTGGGAAATGGGGAGCCACCGAGTGTGGCTGAGCCAGGAGATGCCTTGGGAAGGTGAACCTGACTCTGTGGAGGAAGAACGGAGAGGGGAGAGGGTGGAGGTGGGGAGACGAGTGGAGGAGGTGATGCAAGTTCTCGGAGGGTGATGATGAAGGCTGAACCCGGCTATGACCCCTGCACTAGATGGGACATTTGAGTGACTACTGCATACTAGGCATCGTGTTATATGTTTGCCATCTCATTTCATCTTCGCAATAATCCTATAAGAAGCGTATTATTGCCCCATTTTATAGGCACGGGCTGATTAAGGAACCTGCCCAAACCCAGCTGGTAGGGGGCAGCACTGGGATTTGAACCCGAAAGCCTTTGCATACACCCTTTAGTGACACTGACTCTCTGTGTGTGACTCAGAGATGCTGGTGTGACCTTGGACAGGTCCCTTCTCTGCTCAGGCTCTGCAGAGAACTTGGCTGAACTCTGAGGTCTTTTGCTGTTTTAGTTTCTCAAACATTTGGCTGAGGCTTGGGGAGAGAGAGATGACTCATATCCCATTAATTCCTTTGAGGAGACCATGGTCTAGTGGGAGAGCGGGCTTCTAAGCAGACAATTCCTCAAATAAAATACAGTGGCCTTTAAAGCGGAGGGAAAGAGGGATTTGCCCAGCTTGGGGGAGGGATCAAAGAAGGCTTCCTGGAGGAGGCGATACCCTGAATTAGCTATGTAATAAAAGATGAGCGCTTCAGAGACCAAGAAACAATAGCTGCAAAGACCAGAAAGCTCCAAAGAGCAGAATTCCTCAGGCTAGGACCTCAAGGGACCTCTCTTCTCAGCCTTGGGGTCTTCATGCCCAGAGCTCTGCATAAGTTTGTTGAATGACTGCCTGATCCCATTCTATTCTGCCATGTGGCACTGACGCTATCTTCTTGCTTTTTATTCAGGGTCCCCCTGGACTGCCTGGGCTTCCTGGACCCCCTGGCACACGGGGTCCTCGGGTAAGTGACACATGTCATGCTTGAGTTCTGCTTGGCTCTATGTCCTGTATCCCATTGCACCTAGAGTCCTAGCTTTGCAGTGTGTCCTCATGCTGCCTGGCATCCCTTTTCCACTTTGTCCATTGGAGTGGACATGGGGCTTTTAGGGGTCACTGGGTGTCCAGACGAGGCATGGGAGAGTGAGAACCTCTTTCAGGGTCTCAGCTGTCCATTGTGGGTATCACCCTTGGCAGTATGGAGTAGAGTAGGGGTTTCTGCCGATCACGTCCCCTCAGCTGATGGGCTTTGGTGTTCGACTGGGAAAAAAGCTGACTTGGAAGAGCATGACCCTTGCATCCTTCTTCCCATCTCTGCTGGGCCAACCTGGGGTGGGGATGCTGACAGAGGCAACCAGATGGGCCATGCCAGGGATGGGGTGAGCTCCGCATGCTGAGAGGGTCAACCAGAGTCTGGAGGATGGCTTGGCAGGGCTTTGGTGGCTGATAGGAGCTAGCCCGAACCTCTGACTGGAAACTATTAATAGCTCTGGTCTGTTATGCCTGGCATATGACTTAATGCTGCCTTATTTGATCCTCTCTCCTTCCAAGACCCCCGTGGGCCAGTATGATCACTCTCGTTTAGGGATGAGAAAACCGAATAGCTTGGAAATGAAAGAGCCAGGAGTGGAACCCAGCTCCTAACCGTATGATACGGGGACTCTTGAGGGTCCTCTTGGAGGGAAATCTCTCCTTTTCCCAAGGGGGCTCAGACCCACGGCGCCTGGCATCTGTGCCCAGGCTGAATTAGCCTTTCCCACGCTGGGTGCCTGGCGAGGCCCTGGCAGAGATAGCTGCCTGGGGCATATTTTTAGCTCTGAGCCCAGCGGATGGTTCTGGTTATGCAATTACTCGAGCCCTAGTTCCCTCCAGACCTGGCCCTGTGCTCCCTGGGCCCAGGACTCTGGAATCTGCTGTCTGAAGTGGCATTTCTTCCTGGCTTTGGAGTCTCCATGGAGCACTTGCCCAGAGCTGGGGACCACAGAGGTATCATGGACACTGCTGGCCAAGGGACCTTGTTGCCTGGGACCAGGACGAGGCCCCAGGACCTGCATCCCAGGTGCTGGCAGTCTGCCTGGGTCTCTAAACTCCCCCTGAGCCCCAGCTTCTGCAGGACTATCTTCCTGACCCAGGATGTCCTCCTTTGCAAACTCCTCCTCCCTCCTTGGCTCAGATCAAATGCTTCCTCCTTTTCTGATGATCACCTCCTTCTTGGAGCCCCTGTGGCAGTTAACTGCACGGATTCCTGGTAGAGAGTTCACATGGACCATTGAACCTTGTCACCTGAGTGGCATACGCAGGATCCCCTCCCAGCTTTCTAGCCTTTCTGATAAGTAAATTCCAGTACTATCCCCATTTTACAGGTGAGGAAACTGAGGCGCAGAAAGATGCAGTTATGTTGACTCAGGCCAAGCATGGAGTCAATGCCAGAGCCCAGACTGAACCTGGAAGGTCTGACTGTAGAGCCCATGACCTTAAACTACCTGTTGTGCTGATTTTCCCTTCTACTTAGCTGAGCCCCTCTGGGCCAGAGACACGTCCTATTGACTGTTCTTTCTTACCTGATGCCTAGCAAAGTCCCCTGCATCAGAATGTGCTGGGCAAATGGTTGCTGATGGGTTCTAGTCTAGGAGTCAAGAACATTTCCCATGAGAGAATGGATACATGCACATGTATGGTTGAGTTCTTTTACTGTTCACTGGTAACTGTCACAACATTGTTTGTTAATTGGTTATACCCCAATACAAAAAAAAAAAAAAAGAAAGATTATTTCTCCCCAAGAAGCTGTGACCTTAGGCAAGTCCTTTCCCTGTTATGGGGCTCAATTTCCGCGTTTATAAAACACGGGATCCTGGTAAAGCATTTCCAGCCAAGATCCCTTCCAGCTCTGAAGTTCCACAAGTGAGGGAATGACTTTCCTGACACCCCTCTCAGGCTCTCGGAGGACTCCCCTGGGGCCTTACCTGAGGTTGCCCGAGGCTCCGTGGCTTGGCCCTCCCCACCTCCGCATACTCCTGCGGCCCAACCAGGGGAATCCCTCGGCCTCCCTCACTCAGGTTTTTGGGCTGCAGCGTTTGTAGAATCGGTCTGCTTGGCTCCCAGTCAACTATGCGGTTCGTTTCTCTGCAAGGCAGTGGCTGGAGAGGGGAGTGAAGGTGGGGGCGGGAAAGCAGGAAGCCCCCACCTCCCTGAGGGGTAGCCGGCTGCTCTAGCCCTCCATCTTTGGGCAGCTGGGGCACGACTGGGGAGAAATAGTCATTCCTGACCTTGTCTAACACACCCCTCATCTGGTCCTGAGGTACTGGATGTACGGGTCCCCTCCTCAAACATCCCTTGTCTAACCTTTTCCCAATTCAGGCCGAGCTCTGAGCTTAGATCCCAGGAGCCCAGACTGTGGTGAAGCTCTGAGGTCTTCCAGATTCCTTAGAGACCATGAGTTCCCTGTCATTCATGGAATTGATGGGGGAGACCGAGCCTGGGGAGAGGGGAGACTCAGAGCTGGGACCAGGTTGCATCTAGTTGCCAGGATACAGCATTTGGTGAGCTATCAGGAAGGGGCTGGAGGGCTGACTCTTTTGGAGGTCACCCATGACACCGTTATAAATCCCCTAGGCTGAGTGAGCTTCTGAACTCGGTTCCTCCTTGACAGGGACGGGGAAGGGGAGGGTCCCAGCTCAGGCATGAAGGAAGAGGGAGGTGCCTCGGGCGGAATGTGATGGGCTGCAGCTGGGAAGTTGGCCTTGAAGCAAGAGGAAGGGAGCGAATTCATACACTGCCAGATGAGTCAAGAGGGGCCACGGATGAGGGCAGTGTGTCTGGAGGCTGCTGTGGTAGGGGGCACCCCTTGAGGTGCCTGTCTCCACCCCTAGTGCCTCAGAGTGTTCCTATTGGACAAAGACTCTCGGAAAGTAGTCGACTCTTCAGACTCTGTTTATGTTACTGGGCTGCAGGATGCTAGCCCGGGACCTTTGCAGAGAAAGTGGACATAAGGCCCCAGCTGTTATAAGGGACATTCAGATATGGCCTGGGAAAATCTAGTGCCACGAATAAGCCTTGGACTTGAAGCCAACAAACTGGGTTTCAGCCCTTGTTTGGCCACCACTCTGCTGTGTGACCTTGGCCAAGACCCTTTGACTCTCTGGGTTTAGTCTTCCCAGCTGTTTCATGGTCCCCGAGGGACTCCGTAAGCTCAGAACATGTAGGAATCTAAGGCAGAGAGCTCTGACTACCGTGGTGGCCGTAGAAGAGACGCGCCCTTGTTCGGAGGAGGCCGAGTGCTCCCGTGACTGTGCGTGCCGCTCCAGAGGCTCATGCAGAGTCCAGTTGGAGTCTGAAGGGTGGAGAGTTTCCCTTAAGCAGGAGGAGTCCCAGAAGGTTCCCTGGAGGAAGTGGCATTAAAGCCAGGTCTTGAAGGATGGATTGGGTTTCATCTGGAGGGGATGGATGGGAAAGGCATTCCAGATGATGGAACAGCATGGTATAAGCTATGTGAGGAGGAAGCACCAGGCATGCGGCAGGGCAGCCAATAGCTGAGTGTGCTCTGAGTCGAAGGAAGCAAGTGTGGGAGGGGCTGATGGGGCCAGGTGTAGAGAGTATGGAGAGGTGACCCAATTCAAGAGCTTGTGCTTGGAAGCTGAACATCTGAGGCTTGTCCCTTAGCAGCCGGGTGACCTGGGAAAGTTGGAAAACTCTCTGGATGGCAGCTTCCTCATCTTGAAATTGGGAATCATGGTAGCACCTATCATGTGGGTTAATAAGATAAAATGAGGTGATGCACAGAAAGAGCTGAGCACAGGGCCAAGCACCAAGAGAACCTTTCTGCCAGCAGCTGCCATGGTCAGACTGCTGAGACTCGGCTGGTGGAGAAGACCCAGCGGGTGGGCGGGAGTGCCAGGCCTTGCTTTGGGAGGTGGGGTGCTCCTCTTTGCCTCTCATCTCTTTTTCTCTTTTCCCTTTCAGGGTCCTCCTGGGCCTTATGGAAATCCAGGCCTCCCCGGCCCCCCTGGAGCCAAAGTGAGTATATGCCTTGGGGTCTGGAGATACAGCCGTTGGGTGGATGCTTGGGTTAGGGCCTCACACTGGGGGAAGCTTCCTTTCTTTGGGTCTCCTGGCAGGAGGGCCTCAGAGTCTCCGTGGAGGATCCATATCTAGGCCACCAGCACTTCCGTTCAGGGAGTGCCAGCCTCCCAGGTACCAGGCCCTGGACTGGGCTGGAGATGCAGCGAGGAGTTAGGAGTTTAGCAACGGGTTGGGAGGGACTGGAGGGAGAAGGGCATCTGGAACCTAGGGCCTTCAAAGCGGGTGGGAAGAAAGGTCATCTGCTGCTAAACAGGAGAGGGCCTTGGAAGTCCAGCGTCAGTGTGTCACTGAGTCATAGGACACACCCTGGGGAGGCAGGACAAGTTTTGAGCTGGGGAGGGACGTGGAAAGATCATGTTTGAGATAAATCCCTGGATGCCGTGTGGAAGACGGGCTGGGGTGGGGTGGGGACCAGAGTAGAGGCAGGGAGACCTGGGGTGATACAGGCCAGTGTGGGCTGTGGGAGGAAGGGAACGGGTGCCTCAGCGATGTGGAGATGAGGTAGAGAGGTGATGGACAGAGGAGAGAGACGGGCATTCTCTCTTTAGCCTCAGTGACCAAACCAAGGAATTGGAGGAAGGAATGTTACATTTGGGAATCTGTAGCCCAGCAGGTGGAGAGGATTCGTGGACATTCTGGAACTCAGGGGTGCTCTGAGCTGGAGGTGGAGCCCTGGGGGGTGGGTAGCACAGAGATGCCACCTCTGGACTTCACATGAGACCAGAAACCCGGGTGACTGGTGCTCTGATGACTTGGGGGGCTCCAGCTCTGGGGCATCAGGAGAGAACAGAGCCGTCCAGGGCAGTGTGTGGAGTGAGAAGCCCCGGGATGAGTACGAGGCCAGCAATATTAAGGTTATAGGGAGTAGCCTCACATGATGGCTGGAGAAATAGGAGGCGGGGTCAGGGGAGCCGAGAGCACAGCAACTGTGCAGAGAAGAGTGTGGGGCAGGCTGGGAAGGGCAGAGCGTCTGCCCGGCTGTCAGCTGTGGGGTAACCAGGTGAAGAGCGTCCCTGGGCTTTGGTTGGCCCAGGCTCAGGGTCCTTTGCTAACCTGTTACAAAGGTCCTGCAGCTTGCGGAAAACCATTAGCCGACTGGCCCCAGCTCATGCTGTGATTGACGGCTGCTGCTGCCAAGTCGCATCAGTCGTGTCCGACTCTGTGCGACCCCACAGACGGCAGCCCACCAGGCTCCGCTGTCCTTGGGATTCTCCAGGCAAGAGCACTGGAGTGGGTTGCCATTTCCTTCTCCAATGCATGAAAGTGAAAAGTGAAAGTGAAGTCGCTCAGTCGTGTCTGACTCTTCGCGACCCCATGGACTGCAGCCTCCTCCGTCCATGGGATTTTCCAGACAAGAGTACTAGAGTGGGGTGCCACTGCTTTCTCCAGGTTGATAGCTGAGCATCCTCCGTAAGCTAGTTCTGACTCCTGGAGCTCTTTTTGGAACAATTGTACACAGATAGCCCTGGATATAGGACAGTGTGGCACCAGAGTGCTGGTGCAGCGCCCTCACACAGAGCTGTGGGAGCACTCGCCTCCACCCCTGTGGGTATGTGACTTTGGCCAGGGCTGGGTTGGGGTCCTTTCTTAGAAAGTGAGCCCAGAGGCCTTGGGCCAGCAGCTGCCTGGAGGTGCTCTGGGTTTTAACAAGACAAACACCGATGATGTGAAGCACTGTATATTGAACCCATACTCTCTGCTAGAGCATAGAGTGAAGAGCATGCACTTCACGTAGCCTCATTTGATCTCCACAAAGACCTATTTGAGATGGTGGAGTTACTGCACCCCTTTACAGATGGGGAAACTGAGACTCAGGCAGATTAAGACTCTGCCTAGGAAATGGCAGCGGAACCTGCCCCCATGAGTCAGGCAGAGGGTCTGGATTCTCCTTGGGAGAGTTCTGCTCTGCAGAAACTTCTGGTCTCCCAGGCCTGGGTAGATCAAGAGGCTAAGGATTAGCCACTGTTTTGATTGCCAGGCTTGCTCAAGAACATGCCTTTCTTGGCCTGCTCTGGGACCGTCTGGTCCTTCCCCACTCCCCCACCACTCCCAGGCTTGACCCCCCGCTTCTCTGGTAGCAGATGCTCCATCAGCTTCTCCCTAGTCCACACTGGCCCCAGTCTGGCCTGCAGCCCAGCCCTCATCCTGCCAGCAGATGTAGGGAAACAGGAGGAGAGCCTACCAGCTGCTTTTCCTGCCATTTTGAAGAGCTGTTCCGAGTGTGGTGAGGGAGGCTCAGACCTGGCAGATGAGCCCCGCTGTGGCTATAGGGAGCCGGAATCTGTGACTCAGGGCCTCAGGGACAGGTTTCCAGCTTGCTTCTGTATAAACAAATAAGGGAGCGGGTTCCAGAAAATACACTGGAATGGGAGTTTTCTCCCAGTAGAACTTGCATTAAAATGCCCTGGGGAAAAGTCACGCCCTTTTCCTGGACGCTTGACTGCGAGTCAAAGAGGTGAGCCCAAGTGGATCCAGGGCAGTTCAGTTGGACTGAAGGCCCCGGAATGCTGGACTTTGGCCTGGGTTGGTGTTCATCTGTGGTTTGGCCAGGATGGGGTTAAAGAGAGGCTCTTCCTGGACCGAATTCCTGAGATTGGAAGAGAATGTTGTGGACCTGCAGGAATGGGTGTGATTCTGGAGAGAGTGTCCTTGCTATTTACCAGATCCTTTCTGGGTTTGGGTGTTGACCTGGTGGGACTGTAGGGCTGGCTCCCTCCAGGCCCGGTGCTGGCTCCTCCTTTTCCAAACTCTGTTGGCTTCTAGAGCTGCCTCTGGGGCCACCCACCTGTTCATTTCCCTTCGATGGGAAAATATTTATCGAGCACTTACTATGCACCGTTGATGGAAAAATCAGCCCAACAGGCAGGGCCTGCATGGTGGCAGAGAACTCGCCCATTGTCTGGATGGGTTAGTGGGATCACTCCTGTACCGTATTTATTGAGCTCTTGGGAGCTTATGGCCTTTTGGGTTAAAGATCCCCCTGCCAGACTAAGGATGGGAAAGACTGGTGGATTGAGGAATCAAGAAGGGGAGACAGAGCAAAGGTGAGGAACTTCCTCCTTCTTGAGGTCAGAGGAGCAGAGACCCAACGGGCCCATGACTTGCTGGGGTCACTTGCGGTGACCAGCAGTGGCAGGGCTGAATTTCAGGTCCTCAGGTTTGCTGGCTGGAAGACACTTACCAGGGCTCTACAGGTGGTTCAGGCCAGAGCCAGGCTTCAGTCCCTTCTGCCTCCTCCAGAGCCCAGGGCTTTCCCTATGTACCGTGTACCCATACATTCCACGTTCAAACCCATCAAGAAGAGGGTCTGTCAGTTCCTACAGAGTCAAGATCAAGGACTTTGAGGATGAAGCAGAGAAGCCAGAACCTGGGGTGGATGGTATTAGCTGACCTTGGAGGCCAAGTGTTGAGTTATGTGTCCAGCAACCACAGTTGTCATGCAAGAAGGACAGTGGTTAGGAGTACAGACTCTGGAGCCAGATGGTGGATGTTCACATTCCAGGTCTGTTAGTAATACCTTCTAGTTCTGTGACTCTGAGCAAATTATTTGAATTTCGCATGCCTTGGTTTGATCATCTGGAAAATGGGATCACAATAGTAGCTGTCCTCCTGGCATCCCTGGTTGTCATGAGGTATAACTGAGTTAAGAGCAATGCTGGCCTGTGGCAGGTGGTTGGCGGTCAGCAGGTGCAAGGTGCCCAGCCTACAAGGGGGCACAGACAGGGACAGTCCCTGCTTTTGTGGAAACAAGCTGACCACACCATGCATAGTGCTCCATATGAGAGGCCCTGGGTGTTCAGAGGCCCCACCGAATGGCAATTGATCTGGTCTGGGAGGTAAGGCCTGCCTTCCTGGAGGGTGGGAAAGTTGAATCATGTCTGAAGGGCAGCAGGCCACCAGGCTGGGAGGAGGTTGGGGTGGGGGGCAGCAGGCCTGCTGGGTGTGCTAAGACTTTTAGACTTCATACGAAGAGCAGTGGGAAGGTGTGAGGTTTTCAGCAGACAGGACACCATCAGGTATGTCATTTTGCAAAGGCCACTCAGACAGTTGCAGAAGCTAGGTCTGTGCTCATCAAGCTGAAGCATGGCCAGCGGGGAGGCCCGGAGCTGCCCCTGTGGTGATGCTGATTCTGGGACGCAGGGCCCAGGTCAGGTGAGAAGCTCTGGGTCCGAGGCGGGTGGGGCTCCGGCTGTGCCTGTGCTGGGTGGTGAGGCACCTGGCCCCTTCTCCCTGGCAGCTGGCTGCCCTTTCCCTCCTCTGGCCTGCTTGGTTTGCAGTGAATTACTCAGGATTATTGTGAGCCCTTGGGCATCTGGGGAGGATGGGCAGGCAAGAGGGGCCATGCTTAGTGATCCAAGTGACTTCTTAGAGGAGTCTCGGGCCTCAGACCCCAGCCTCCCCTCTCCCTTTCTCCAGTGACTGAAGTAGGGCATACTCTTTAAGGAAAATGTGGAAAAGTCTAGAAAGTATCAAGAAGGAAGCAAGCCTCCTGCTGTGGCCCTGCCCAGGGATAGGCAATGACTGCATTTTAAACAGCCTGTGTGCCAAGGACTGGCCAAGAACCTGACGTACTTTGCAGGGTGGATGTTATTACCCCCATTTTGTAGATGAGAAAGCTAAGGTCCAAAATGTCTAAGTAACTAGCCTATCTCTGATAAGTATCAGGGACAAGATTTGAATCCTCTGCTGTCTGACTCCAAAGCATGTAGTTTTAGTGGTAAATCTGTTTGCTCCATAGCCCTTTAGCTCTATAGATTAAGCTATATATATATATTACATATATATATATACATGCATGCTATATGTATATGAATAATTTAAAATACGCATGTACGTAAGTGCCATATAGTGTTTAGCTGTTGTTTTATTAACATTTGCCTTGTAGAAAGACTGACCGATCCATGCCACTGCTAGCATTAGAAGAGAATATTTGAAAAAGATAATTCATTACTGCTTCCAATACACTGCACTGATCATCTGTGAATAATTTTCTTACATTTGGGCTCTATTTGCATTTCACCATTTAAAAATTTGTCTATTTTAGGGGTTGGGATATTGTCTTTTGTTATTGATTTGTAAACATCATTTGCGTTTACATATGAAGGCTTATTATGGCTTCACCTATCTTACAAATTATTTCTGAGTTTATTGTTTGCCTATTGAGAGTATTCATGCTGATTTTCACAAATGAGAGTGTTACCTCTTTTTTTTTGAGCCAACCATAACTGACATTTATTAGGAACTTACAATATGTCAGAATCTGAGCCTTCAGGGAAGCCCTAAATTGGAGAGAGCTCTACCGTAGGTAGGGGCTCCCTTTGGTGGCTCAGGTAGAGAATCTGCCTGAACTGCGGTGGGCTGGGGTTTGATCCCTGGGTCGGGAAGATCCTCTGAGAAGGGGATAGCAACCTACTCCAGTATTCTTACCTGGAGAATTCCATGGACAGAGGAGCCTGGCGGGCTACAGTCCATGAGGTCACAAAAAATCGGACATGACTGAGCAACTAATACTACCATATGGAAAATGTATGGTTCTTTATTTTTGAACTTAGACCTTTCTTTCCCATACTAAGACCAGAGAGGTATTCACTAATATTTCATTTTATAATATCATTTGTACTCAAAATTTTAAACCATCTGGGATTAATCTTCATGGAAGTAGGTATGGGTACAGCTTTATTTTCCCCACAGTAGTTGATCATTTATTAAATAACTTTTCCTCCACTATTATGATAGACCAGGGTCTATTTTGGGCCATTCAAATATGTTTCATTGCTCTGTTTGTATATTTTTAGGCTAGTAAAATACTATTTTATGACAGTTATTATCTTTAGACTGTGTGTCTCCCTCCTCCACTTATAAATAATGTTCTGGCTATTTAATCTGTCAGATGAACTTTATGCCCATCTTAATAATTTCCTTAGAAAAAACCTCTCTTGGGGTTTTTCTTGGAATTGTATTAAATGTGTTTATTTGTGAAGAATTACCATGTTTAAAATGTTAACTTTTTCCATCTAAAACCACGGCATATCTTCCCATTTGGTTGAGTTTTTAAAACGTCTCATAATAAACCTCTATAGTTTTTATTGCATAAACCTGGCACATTTCTTACTAAGTTTGTTCTTAGAAATTTTATATTTTTGTTGCTGTTATGAATGGAATATTTTCCCCATTATATTTTCTAGCTTGCTCTCAGCTATTGAAAAAGAACTGTTGATTTTGTATGTTTGTATTTTTGGTGTTTATTTTACAACCATGCCCTTTGCTGAATTATTTTTATTAGTTGTAACAGTATTTCACTTAGTTCTCCTGAATTTCTAGACAGGCAATCATATTGTTTGCAAAAAAGGGCATATTTTTGTCTCCTTTTCCTCAAGGGTGAGTAGCCTTATTTGTTTTTCCTGCCTTACTGCCATGGCCAGAACTTACAAACACGTGAAATAGTGGTAGTGATGGTTAGAGACCTGGTGAGTCTTCAGAGGACCTTCCAGAGCTGGGGCCAGATCGGACCCAATCCTTGCCCTAGAGTTGCCTTTTGAGACTCCATTGATTTATTTTCTCACTTGAGAAATGTTTTTCTGATGCTTCCTCTGGGCCAGGCCCTGTGCTACATTCTTGGGATCATGTATCTTGCAAAAGATGACTTGCACAGGGGATTTCTGGCCCAGAATTTTCCAGTCCTTCATGGTTTGCTCCTTCTTTGTCTCAGCCCCTCTTGAGGCCTCGTCTAACCAAAACCCTCTGTTCTTTCCACTTCCCAATTTCACCTGCAAGAAAGAAGCTCATGGTTTCCATTCTTGCTCTATTAGCATTTCTGGTTTAGTATATACCTTCCTAACCATCTTCTGACTCCTCAAGGCTCTGTTAACTAGAGTCTGCTCTTCCATACAGAGGGAAAGGAACTTGTGCAAGATCACACAGGCTCATTGGCTGGAGAGCTGGATCTGGCACCCAGGTCCTCAACCTCACTGAAGTGTAAACAGTTAATTAAACTTTATTATTCCTGTATCTCTTACTGGAGAATTTGCAGGAGTCTGGCTGGGAAGATGGATAAATTTCTGTATCCCAGAAGTCACACCTTCAGCTGAGCAAGGGTGCCTTGAGTGTCCCTGGAGCCCACACTGCATCTGCCTCCCTTCTTGTCTTCCTCCAGCCGTAGCTTGACTGATTCACTCTCAGTCTGGGTCAAGTTCTCCCAGCTTCCTCCTGCACTCCACGTTATCACTAATCATAGATATTCACCTGTTGTGTATTGAAATGTAGAGATCTTGGGCTCTGGAAGCAGACTTCCTGAATCAAAATCCCACTTATGAATTATAGGATCTTGGACAAATTACTCACCCTCTCTGTGCCTCAGTTTCCTCATCTGTGAAATGGAGATAGTGATCATGGCTCCCTTTTAGATTTACACGTTGAAGACTTAGAAGAACACTCAGAAAATGCTAGAGCAGATCAGCATTACCAGTCTCTGGCTTCTCCCTCCAGAGGTCCCCACAGGCACGACTTGCATCTTGATCCCCACCATGGTATTCCCAGTGTGCACAGTAGGATGTGTAGATGTTCAATAAATTTCAGTGTTTTTTTTTGTTGTTGTTGTACTCAGGGAGGGATTAAGTCCCAAACATGGTGCTGGCTGCTGAGAGTGCAGAGAGCAGTTCATAGAAATTAAAATGCCCCCGAATATATGGCCTCTGGGCAAAGGAACCAGTCTGGCATCCCTTTGGGTCTCAGTTTCCCCCTTTGTAAGACGACAGAACAGGATGCACAAAGGCCCACCCATGAGGGCATTTTAAGCCCAGCTCCTCTATTGGCTGCAGAGCGAGGTGGGCAAGGGCGAGGTGGGTAGAAGCTGCTATCCTTTTTTGGCCATTGGAATCCAGGGTGGCCCTGGGCCTGGCCTTGCACATGGACATAAAAGGCATTGGAGCTGGGCTTGTGAACGCCGAGGCTGGGAGAGTGTCAACAAGGGGCTGCTGCCGCATGAGGCTGTTGGTCCTAGAGGTGAGCCCTGCAGCAGTGATCTGAGGGACCTAGGTGGGCAGAGTTGGGGCTCTAGCAAGGAGGGGCTAGGCTGCAGGGCTTGTGGGAGAGGCATCTAGGCTTCCCATTGGTGAGTGAGGGCTCTGGAGTCCGATTAACCCAGGACCTAGTCAGACCTAGTGAGACCTGGCCTCTTACCTGCATGCCTCCCTGGGCTATGAGTCAGCCCCCCTGAATCTGGGGCTCGGTCCTGTGTTGCCCTAAGTGGGTGTACGAGGGCTGGTGAGGCGCTGCACTGAGTGGGCCTGGCACAGTGTTGGGCACGTGGTAGGTGGGCAGCGAAAGGGCGCCCTCACTCTTTTAAGGCTTGTTTGGAATGCAGTGATTTCGCATGCAGAGTGACTGAGTCAGGATTTGGAATATCTGACATCAAATGGGAGCTAATTAAAGTTGGCCAAGCCACCCTCCCCACATGTCACATCCATCATCTCACTGGCTCCTTGCCAAGAAACCTGAATGCCAGTGGCCGTGTGTGCCTGTACCCCTGTGTGTGTGTGTGTGTGTGTGAGCATGCACCTGTGTGTCTGTGTGCACATGCCTCTGTGTGTGTGTGTGTGTGTGTGTGTGCGCGCGCGCACTGTGCAGCCCGCATTTCAAAGGTGAGGAAGCAAGCTCAGAGAATTGAAGTCACTTGCCTGAGACCCTACTGTGAGTCTGTGGCTAAACCCAGGACCTCTGACTCAGGACCCAGACTGGGGAGGGAGCTGGGGAGTGAGGCTAAGCGACAGAGATTAGGAGACTGACTTCTCAAAGGACTGTCTCCTGAGTAATTTAATCAGGTTGGGCCACAGCCCAGAGCCCTGGTTAGTTATAAGAGGTACAGCTGGTAGGCCCTTCCCTGGGCTTGTGCCCTTAGGGGGCAGGATCCTTGTGATGGGGATGCTCCCTGTGCTTAGGACTAGGAATGCCTACTTGTCAGCTTCTCTGCTATTCCCTGCCTGTTCTAACTTGTTGGGTCCCGGGTCTCTGTTCTGGGAATCACAAATTCAGGGTCCTACTCTTAGCTCTGCCAGTGCCTCAGCTTGGGGTTCTGGGCTGTCCTTTTCCTTCTCCAGGCATCAGTTTCGCTGACTGTGTTATAGGGTAATAGCGCTTCCGTGGTCTGCTTCGTCGGGCTGTTCTGGGACCCTGGTGGGGTGAAGGCTGTTGCAAACTCTGAAGGGCTGTACACAGATTATGTAGCTGTGAGTGCGTTGGCTCTGGGTAATTCAAGACGGCGAGGTGAACATCAAGGGCTAGGGAAAGCGGAAAGGATCAAGCTTACCTCCAGGATGCCTGTCTCAGAAAGCCTCTGAGAGCCCTGGGGGAACACATCACCTGTACAGTGGGCCCCAGGGATCCACAGGTTGGTGGGGGAGGATGCCGTCAAGCTGCATCTTGGGAATGTTTCTGGTTTGGCTAATGATGATGCAGGGAGGAGTGTTTTTCTACTTGGGGGTGACTACCTGCACAAGGACCCAGCAGCTGGAATGTGAAAGTTCTGGTGGCGGACGGTAGTCTGGGGATGGGGTAAAGGGGCCCCATCTATGGGCTGGGCTGGTAGGAGGAGAGCATGTTCTGAATAGGGTGGATGGGACCAGATGACGGAAGATTCAGGACACCAAAGGGGGAGTTCGGACTTTGTCAGTAGGGTGGTGGGCAGCTGTGGTGGGTTGCTGGAGCAGGGGAGTGATGGGATTGAAGAGGACCCCGTGGAGGAGTGTGAGCGGGGTGGAGGGAGAGGGCATTTAAGCAGAGGACAGGGATTTGAGCAGAGTTGGTGGGGAGACACCCTCTTTAGAAGACGTGGCGGCCAAAGTGGAATTGTTTCTGTTTCAGGGACAGAAAGGGGACCCCGGGCTCTCACCAGGAAAGGCCCACGATGGGGCAAAGGTAGGTTTCCAGGGATCCCAGCGCTCAGGGGAGCGGAAGAGTGGACGGTAGGGAAACCACCGTGCTCTGGCACGGACCTCCTGACAGAGGCCTCTGTGTAACAAAAGGCCGGAGGGAGGATGTAGAAAAGGATGTGGTCTGTTCTCTTTGAAGCCCTTCAGCTCTCCCTGCACCAAACCCAAAGACATCCCTGCTGCCTTCTTCCCACGTGCAGCCAATAAAACCGACAAAAAATGTGACTTGTGGACATTCCTTTGGTGAATGTCCTTTGGCCTGATGCTCTGAGTGGGTTTTCTGCAGGGCCTGCTAGGTGGCCCTCGGCATCCAGAAGCTTCTTGGTAGCACATGCCCAGGAAGCTTCCAGCAGACATTAGAAGACCCCTCTGAGTTGGTTAGTTCTACATACAGGTCTGTGGATTTTCAGGATGTGGAAGGGAATGGGCTAGAGAGGCAGGGCTCCCTAACTCTGAAGGGCTAAGACCAGAAGTTCTCCCATGGAAGAGAGAAGAATTAGGCCCAAGGACTTCATTGCCCCTGAAGCATCCACCCTGTAAATTAATCAAGGGGCCTGGAGGGGGTGCAGGTCAGGCCAGAGCAGGGGAACCCAGAATTCCAAGTAAGGGCGCCCAATGTCCTGGACATCCATACTCTGGAAGGAGTCCTAGAGTCTGGTTTCCTTCTGGACACAACCCAAAAGCCCTCCTGACTGGAAGAACTCTGCTTCTCAGCCCAGCCTCTGGTGCTTGGGGACTTAGAGGTGGTGGCTCCTGTTGATTTCTCCGAGACACAGGTGGCTCATTCCTTCACATCTTCATGATAAGTTTTTTCACTCAGCAAATGCTTCCTGTATATATACATCCACATGCACTCCTATTGGATCCTCATAAGCTTATAAGCCAGACAGCTGGGCCTGGCTTGCCTGGGAGGAAACAGAGGCCCCAGAGGCGGGTGGCTGGAGGCCACGCAGCTGGTCAGGCGCAGAGCAGGCTTTGTACCTGGGCCGGATGACCTCCAGGGACCCAGGCTTCTCTCCTGCTCCTGCACTGTCTGCTCCTGGCTCTCCTGGTGGTGGCAGAAATGTCCTCTACTGGGTGGCCACCATGCCCAGCACGAGCAGGAGGGAGGGGTCAGGAATGCAGGAGAGGGTTTGCTGATTTAAACAGATTGCATCTTCTCCAGGGCGATAGTTTTCAAACATAAATGATACCTTCTGCCAAAGTCCAACATAGAAAACAGACCAAATGGAGCAACCGAGTCAGATGGGGAGGGGCTGGGTCCCCTGCCCGCTCGGCTGCCCTCAGCCTGCACAGAGGACCTGAGTCTCCTCTGAGGCCTCTAGGCCTCCGTGAATCCTGTTCGCAAACCACTGGCCCTGGGAGGCCGAACTTTCAATTGAATGAGTGTCTGCTCCTGTTCCCCATCTCACCCCATTTTCTGTGTTTTTTCAGGGCGACATGGGCTTGCCCGGGCTCACTGGGAATCCAGGACCCCTTGGACGAAAGGTACACCTTGGTGTTGATGCTTCGCTTTGCCCAGTGGGTTTCCTAGCAAGCGGGGTCTTCAGGCAGGAGTGCTGTGTGCTGCCCACTTGTCCGCCTGCCTCTCCCCAGCCCTGGCCCAGATCTTCAGCAGTGGGCTGGTGGCCAGAGGGGAGAGAGGTTTCTGAGGGTCTGTGCTTCCCCGGGGGCTTGGGGCTCCTTGGCGTGGAGCAGGTCCCCCCACCCTGGTTAGTGAGATGTGACGAGAAGTGACCCTGGTTTGCTGGCCTTCCTCTTGCAGCCCAGCTGCTCCAGGGAGGTCCTGAGGGTGCTCTTGGTGGTGGAAGGAATATTGTCAGAGCTAGGAGCCCCCAGAGGGTCAGCTCCACCTTCCATGAGCTGAGTGGCCTGGACCTGCACATCCCCTCTCTGAGCTTCAGCCTTCTTCTACCTGGAGTGACCATGACCTACCCCCTCCCCTGTCCCTGATCTCCCTGGGGCTGTAAACCACAAGCACGGTCTGAGGCCTGGAAGTTGAGAGAGTGGGCTCTGGGGTCAGTTGCATTTGGATTCTATCCCCTGCTCTACCATTTGCTCACTGTGTGACCTGGGGCAAGTCAGTAACCTCTCTGGATCTAATATCATCCCTCCCATACACTGCAGGGAAATCCCTATAGAAAAGAGAGTTCTCTGTGCATTTTGAGCTGTTCTTATCCACTCCCACCCCATCACTGTATCAGTCAGGCAGGGGGTGTTACCTCTCTAATGGCCTTTGGGGGACGATCTGTCATTTTCCCAGGTGGTGGGTCTCTGGTTGGCTGTGCCCCTAAATTCCTCTCCAGCTTTGCAGCTAGGGTGTCCCATCCTTCAGATTCAGCTCTACTTGTGCTGCCTCCAGGAAGCCCTTCTAGAACCCTGGCTTTCAGGTCTAGAGTCTCTACTCTGCTCGAGGACCCACAGTCCATCTAAACTGCGTTCTCTTCAGCCCTCAGACCAGCCTCCCCAACCAGCACATGCAAAAATGGTTTGTTGCTCTTCCTACAGAGCCTTGCTCAGGGCCTGTGTGTAGTAGGTGTGCAGGAAACAGGGAGGACAGTGCAGGGTCAGGGTCAGGGTCAGTTACTATTTTTGCAGGAAATCCCCCATTGCTGATGGGTTTTCAGTCTGTAGATCAGCCCAGGGCTGCAGCTAGAGCATCCATGCTGGCTCCCAGCTGCAGCCACAGCTGCCCTCTTCCTTGGCCATCTGGTTCTCATTCGGGCAGCCATGGCATCTCCTGGCTCCATCTTGTCTGTGCTCTGAGGGTCCCCATGGCGCAGGTGGATGTGGAACATCACTGCCCCCCGTACCTCTTCTCCTTCAGCCTTCTTGGCCAGAATAGGTCCTCCTGCAGATCTGAAGACGCCAGACCCAGACAGCAGTGCGTGGCTGTCCGTGAGCTGGGGAAACGTGGTCTTTTCTGGCTCAGAGAACACAGAGGGACTCCCTCTCCCCGCTCACTTCCTCTCTGGGCTCCAGCACTTTCTGATGGATGAGGTGTGAGTGGAAAAGTCTTCTTCCAGTCCTGGCTCATAAAGCAGCCAGTGGTGGTCTTGCTTGGCACGGGAGTCGGAATCTAGCAGAGGAGGCGGGAGATGGAAACCCAGACTGGACTGGCTCCTGCCTGGGGTTCTAGCCTTCTTGCTCTTAGCAGATGTCCAGGGAGGCCCAGAGTCCCCAGCCCAGGGAAAATAGCTCACCTGAGCAGGGGGAGACATCTTTTCTAAATTAAGGAAGAATCTCTGTGTGGTAGGAAAATGATCTGGCAAAGCCGTTTCCACTGAATCCCTCTGGCCCCAGTCTAGGCAAACACGGGGGAGTCTGGTCTGGCAGACCAGTGTCACCTGCTCACAGTGGGTGGTGGGCAGATCATGGGGGCACTCAAACCCCAAGGTAGGGACCCCTGAGCAATGGTGGGGGTCAGGGAGGCAGACCAGTGGGGTGGGCAGCCTCACCTGGAACCATCCCTGTTGGTCAGTAGTCTCTCCTTCCACAAGCATCTTTGGTAACAATGGCAGGCATTCTGCACTGATCCTGTTGGGTGGTTTGCCTGCATCATCTCGTGCAGGGAGCCTTGAGCGAGGAAGAACATCAGTGGCTGAGAGGTGAAGTCAGCATGCCCTTTGCTCATCAGCACATTGAATTTTGGTGTCACCTCATAGTGACACCAGTCGCCCTGTTCATTCATTTCTTCAACAGAATGGATTGATTGTCTATTGTGTGTCAGGAAGTGTGCAGGCCTCTGAGCTGAATAAAGAGACAAAAATCCCTGATCCTCAGAGTTTGCAGTCTTGTGGGAGGAAGAAGGCAATAAAAATGATAGCAAGATGTGTTAGAAGATGAAAAAGGCCCTGGAGAAAAGTAGGCAAGAGAAAGGGACTTTGAGTTGGGAGTTTCCCATATTGACTAGTGTGACAGAAAGATCTACTGTCCCTCATCACACCACTTCCTTATGATAGCCTCCAGCAGTTTAGCAGTATTATGCCCATTTTACAGCTGAGAAAACCAAGGCCCAGATGGGTCTCATTCATTCATTCACCCTTCCAATCATTGTGCAAAGATGTACCTATATACCTGGCCCTGGACTGGCACCGGTGTTAGATGCCAATGAGATCACTGGGGGCTTTCGGAGAGTCAAGTCTACAGCTCTGGTGCCCAGCCCCTCTGTGTGTGAGAATCAGTGGGGGAGTTGGTCCTCCGCCTCCACAGCGGTCCCAGTTCAGCTGATCTGAGTGGACTAGACCACTAGATTGTCACAGGTGGCCAAGGCTGAGAGCCACTGGGTTAGTGGACACAACTGCCAGGGTCACTAAGTGGCAGACCTGGGATTTGAACTCAGGTCTTGTAGCCTTCAGGCCCTTTCCCTCTCTACAGTGCTGATGGAAACAGTTTCTTGCATAAGAGCCTCCCCACCTTCAATAAGGCTCCCTTCTCCATGTCTGTCTGCGATGCTAGCCGAGGGACTCTGCTAAACTGATAACCAAGGGCAGGTCAGACATGCCTGGATGGAATCCCAACTCTGTCCCTCTCCTGCTCTGTGAGCTTGGGGGAATGGCCTCAGTTGCTTTGTGCAGTGTTTAGGAGGGTTAAATAAGATGCTATGTCCTCAGCACCCAGCATGAATGAATGAATGATCATGAAGAAGCAACACTGAAGAAGGTCTAGCCCACTTGGTCCCATCAGTCATCTTGCTTAGTTACCAGCTAACTGCCCTCCCTCATGGCTCAGATGGTAAAGAATCTGCTTGCAATGCAGGAGACCTGGGTTTAACTCTTGAGTTGGGACGATCCCCTGGAGAAGGAAATGGCTACTCACTCCAGTATTCTTGCCTGGGAAGTCCCATGGACAGAGGAGCCTGGCGGGCTACAGTCCATGGGGTCACAAAGAGTCAGACACGACTAGGGACTCACACACACCCCCTCCTCTAGCCCATAGCCCTGTTTGCTCCTTGGGAGGGCAGAATCCAGTGCTGTCCCTAGTCTAATCCCCCTGCCTTCTCTCCTATAGAGCAGTGCTTCTCAACTGCCCCCAGGGAACAGTTCACAGTGGAGGCATTTTGGTCATTACCCCCAGGGAGGGGGTACTTCTAGCTTTGAATGAGTAGATGCCAGAGATGCTGTTATAGATCTTGTGAGACATGGCACACACACCCCACCCACAGCAAAGACTGATCCACCCTTCGTGTCAGTGGTGCCAAGACCAGGAAATTCTGCTATACGGAAACCCTCGAAGCATCCAGTCCTGTGTGCCCTGGGCCTTCCTGCCTCCCTGTGTTTGCTTATGCTGGACTCTCCCCTGGCAGGCTCTCTCCTCCCTACTCATCTTGATGTATCAGTCTCTCGATTCTACCCTCACATGCATCTTTTCCAAGAGTATCTGCCCAGCACCTCCAGGCAGACTTCGTATCTCCCTTCTCACACCAGTGCATTTTCTCAGCCTCTTTGGGACTCTGCATTTTCTGGCTAGCAGACAACTCACTGATATTCTTGGCATAGTTGTCAGACTAGACCAAGTTCAGAGAGGAGGACCTCTTCCTCTTTGTTTCCTCATGTGCGGCTCAGCACAGTGCTGGACACAGACATCTACTCTTTCACCCGACACCTCCCTGCCTCCTCTGTCCGTGGCAGACATAACTAGTTGCTCTTTCTTGCCAAGCCTAATTCAACCTCAGACTATTTCTTAATACATTGCTCCAGGTAGACATGACTGATGGAATAAAGTTGGTACCCAAGTTGAAACTTTCTCTTGGCTCCCTCCTGCCACCCTCACCCTGCCCATAAGCCCTCTCTATGCCTTCTGCGTTGGCCACTGCCTGAGAATCTGGAGTAAAATGGGCAGGCAGAGGGGGTCATCTGGGGATATTTTGGAGAGGGTGTGGTTGATATACCTTAAGGCCATCTCCTGCCTTTCTGCAGAACTGCCAGTTCTATCTGGACATAGCACCCCCAGTTCCATGTAGCACCTCCAGTTCCAAGCAGCACCCCTAGTTCCATGTAGCACCCCCAGTTGCATGCAGTGCCCCTACTGAGAACCTCCTTGGATTCCCCCTGTTGCTGAGCTGTTCTGATCTTCTGGTGCCCATACCCACTCTGTTGTTTTTAAGAAAATTTATTTATTTTTAAAAACGTATTTATTTTAAGTGGCTCTACTGATCACATCGTTGCGGCATGTGGGGTCTTTAGTTGTGGCATGTGGGATCCAGTTCCCCAGCCCAGGACTGAATCTGGGCCCCCTGCTTTGGGAGCCCAGAGTCTTAGCCAGCAGACCACCAGGGAAGTCCCTCCGGCTCCGTTTCTGAACTCCACTGACCCTCTGCTCTCCAAGGCTGCTCCTCCTTCAAGCCTCAGCTTACCACACCACCTCCTCTGCTTGGCTGTACTCTCCTAGCCGCCAGCACTCCTTTGTTCTGCTTCATATGTGTTTAGTCCCCAGATCCTGTTCTAGAAGGTAGAGAGCACGTTTGCTTCGTTTACCTGTGTATTCTTAGTGCTAAGATAGAGTCTGCCACGTTGGTGGGGCTCAGCAAACCTGTGAATGAAGGAGTAACCAGGTGAATGAAGTATTTGTACAGAAACTCTGCCCTCCTGCTCTGACCTGTCTCAGGTACCCACGGAGCAGAGTTCAGCATCAGATGCCTGGCTGTACGGGGATGGACTGTGCTTTCAGACAAGCCAGACATCACATTGCAGATTCCTATAGAATCCTATCGTTTGGGGGCCAACAGGATGCTTTGAGGGGTCAGCTAGGGAAACTGAGGTGCAGAGAGGAGCAGGACCTTGACGGGTATGGTGTTGTGATTCACTCTGCCTCTTGGCAGATGTTTCTTCCCCCTGATCCTTTCTGTTGACTGGGGCTCTCCGTCCTGCCTGCCGCCCAGTGTGGCCTGGGGGCTAGAGGAGTTTAGCGGGAAGCCTCATGGAATGTTGAGTGGGTCTGGTGAGCTCCATTCTCCTGCAAGAGAAGCTGGGGCCTCGTGCAGGCTGAGGTGGAGCCTTCAAGATCAGCGTGCGAGAGGGGATCAGCTGAGAGGTCTAGGCTGATTCTCAGGACCCCCAGGCAGGGACAGGACCCCCCTCCCCTCCCTGCCCAAAGCCCAAATAGCATCCCAGCTGACGGGGAGACTGTCTGCAGTAACAGTGAGGTGATGTCTGGTTTTTACTTGTGCATTGTAAGCAATGATTAATCTGGCTCCCAAACCAAAATATAGCCCGAGTTCTATTATAAACACGGGTCCTGTGGAGACCCGCCTGCTGAGCAGCCAGAGGCCCCTTGCAGATTTCTGTGGTCCCTGGAACTCCCCTGAAGCCTCTGCTCTCCCCTTGTCCCAGTCAGGCAGCCATCACCCGTGGGGAAATCACTGCCCGTGGGCCCACCTTGCGGTCAGTGCCCGCCCTGTAATTGCTGGGGCCCTGGAGAAGGTAATGGTTTAGATTCTTGCAAGACCTGGGGCCCTGTCATTTGAAGATATTTGACTGGCCCCAGCTTGGTAAACACCATTAAGGTGCTTTCCAGGGAGCATAGGAACCCCCACCCCCACCCCAACCCCATGTCTTGGCTGTGTTCAATCTCAACTCCTCCCTGTCCTCTAAGAGAAACACGGGTTCGTGAAAGTGTTAAAGGCCCTTCAGGGTCCATGATCTGGAAAAGACCTAGGAACTGTGGCCTTCTGGACAAAGCCCTGCCCAGTGGGTCTGGAGTCATGCGGAATGGTCTGGGCTTGGCCATAACTTGCTAACTAGCCTTCGGTGAGTCCCTTTACCTCTCTGAGCCTTGGTTTCTCATTGTATCCAATGAAGGAGGTTGTGAAAGTGATGGCTTAGGTCCCTTCCAGCTCAGACAGTGGGTTCATGATGCTGCAGTGATCCACAAGCTCAGACCTGGGGAGGTGAGTCTATAAGGGGGTCTTTCCCTTGGTGACCCTGTGACTCTTCCAGGTGGGCTCGGGCCTCAGCAGTTAGGACATAGGACTTCGCAGCCTGCTGGGTGGCCTCTTTACCTCATTGAGCCTCAGTTTCCTCATCTGGCAAGTGTGCATGGTAATTCCTGCCTCTCAAGGGTGATAGCAGGTTGCTGATGAGCTGATGTATCTAGGCCTTAGTGCCGGGCCAGGCATAGAATGAGTCACTGTCCATGTCCCCAATGGTCGTTCACTTCCTTTTCACTGCATCCTGAGTAGAAGATTTACTTGAAGTCTCCTCCTGGGATTTCACTGGCAAGTCTGCCAAAGCACTGGTTTCTAGCTTCTTTGTGGCTGTAGAGGAAGCCAAAGGAGCGCGTGGTGCTCAGGGCTCCGTAGACCCCCCCTCTTGCTCCTAGGATTCTTGCTCCATTATTGCACTGGCTCCATTATGGCATCGAGGCAACAGAGGATGGCAGAGAGAGGCTCAGAGAAGGCAGTCACCTGGGCTGAGTCACACCACTTAGAGCGCGAGGCTCCACTCAGCTCTTCATGGGAAAAGCCTTTGCTTGTTTTTCCTCATCTGCAGGCTTCAAGTGGAGAAAGGACGATGGTCATGCTGTCCATGACACGTCCCTGCTCAAAATCCTCCTGTGCTTTCCTGCCATCTTTCCACCTGGCATGCTCTGGCTTCCTGCTGCCTCTCTGACCACCTCATCACTCTGCCTCTCACCCCTCACTCATTCTGCTCCAGTCCCACAGGGCTCCTTCTTTCTTGAGAGCATTCTGTCCTCAGGGTTTCTGCCCCTATTGTTCCCTCTGCCTCGAACACCTTTCCCCAGAGAGCCAGCCCTGCGACTAGCTCCCCTGCCTGCTTACCCACGGTCACCACCCTGCCCAACATGGCCGTGCTCTGTCCTCCAACTCTGCTCACTTTTCTCCATAGCACTAATCATTGCCACACATTATCCCTTTTTTAGGATTTCATTTTCAGTGATGATAAGAAACACATCGCGTACATTTTTCCAACTGAACGCTGTTGGTGTGTGCAGTCCAGTAGTGCTGGGTATGTTCACACTGTTGTCCAATTGATCTCCAGAACCTTTCCATCTTGCAAGACTGAAACTCTCCCCCCGTGAGAGCAAATCCTTGAGACATTACGTTTTATATTTATTTGTTTTTATATCTATTTAATTAGACTGTAAATTCCATTAAGGCAAAGGATCTTATCTTCTTGTTCACCCAATGCCTAGAATGGGGCCAGGGCATGAAAATGCAGAAAATGTTTGTTGAATGAATGAATGAAATATAAAGGTCATGCTACTAACAGCAGCTAGTCTTTATGGGGCCCTTGAATTCAATGTGGTGCTAAGTGCTTCACATATTATATCATACAGTCTATAACGCAAACCCCATTTTGCAAAATGAAACCAGGACTCAGAGAGGTGGTCCCAGGTCCCCCAGCCAGTAGGGAAGCAGGATAGGGATCCAGATTAATCTGAAACAAGAGAGCTTAACCACTCCGCATGTTGGCTGCTGACTGCGGCCTCTGCCTCAGTTTGCCCATTAGGGCAGAATGGCATGCTGGAGGAATCTCACCCAGCCATGTTGCATCGAGCTCATGGGCCCCAGGTCTGAGATGCAATCACAATGCTGAGCAGTCTTGAGGCGTGAGTAGGTGCAGGAGGAATGCTCGTAAACTCCCCAAACCTCTTGGATCAGAGCGATGCTGTTTATAATTAAGAGTACCGCTTTCTGGGGGTCTGCAGGGGTGCCAAACGTGTGTGCCTGTGGGTGTTTGTGGATATGCATGAACTCCACATGCCCGGGGGGGCTACAAGGCTCTCCGTGTGGCCTCCAGTGTCAGAAGGACCCGGTGGTGAGCTTGAGCCACTGCTCCTTAGTAGTGGGATTCTGGACAAGTGACTTCCATTCATCAAGACTCGGTTTTCTGTAGGATGGAGATGATATAAACAACAGTGGGTAGAGGGGGTTTACAGGCATTGTGTGTGTGTGTGTGTGTGTGTGTGTGTATAGTCTAGAGTCTCATTTATCACCAGCTTGGGGGAGCCCTAGGGCTTCTACCTGCAGTGCAGGAGACCTGGGTTCAATCCCTGGGTCAGGAAGATCCCCTGGAGAAGGGAATGGCAACCCACTCCAGTATTTTTGCCTGGAGAAATCCATGGACAGAGGAGCCTGGTGGGCTACAGTCCATGGGATTGCAACAGGTCAGACATAACTGAGTGACTAACAAGCTGGGGGACCCCTAGAACTCCTGAGTTCCTGAACACCAGACTGAAGGGTCCTTGGACTTCTAACTCCCTTGTTTGACATCCAGAGAAGGGCAGTAGCCCCTCCAGGGTTGCACAGTAAGTCAGAGATGGTCTGGACCAGCACAGGGCTCCTTGTGAAGGGGGGTCTAATGGAGATCACCCCGTCTCCACTACACTGTCTGAAATGGAAGCTCGCACTCCGTCTTGTTTCATAACAGCCCTAAGCTGAGGGAAGTTTGAAGTCTGAGTTTCCCTGCAAAGAGCTCCTTACACTCATGAAATGGTCCAAGTGGCTGTCCCCAGTGCCACCTGAGGGCACACACTCATTTTGATTCTCTTGACCTGGAGACCTGGCCTTGGACCATGGGAATTAGACCAGGAGGACAGGACACATGGTTGGTACCGAAATGTCACCAGAGTCTTTCTCAGTCAATCTAGTGGCCTCTTACCCCTGGAATAGTGGCTGGAATCACTGGGAAGAAGGAGGGAAGCTATTTGGGGGTCACACAGTCGGTCAGTATGTGTGAGATCTTTTCTGATAGGGGGTTAATGAGAAGGTTCCGACAGAAAAACCCCAGCATTGTATGGTGGGTGAGCAGAGCCCAGACTTTAAGGTCCTCATCGGTCCACCCATCACTCAGAGACATCCTTTCAACCCTGCTTTGGATGTTCTTACTTTCTCTCTGGGTTTGGAAAGAAGAGTGGTGATAACAGCATCAGTCTCTCCCAGTTGCTGTATCCTAATTCAGCTCACAAGCCCTGCCCAAGGGGTGATCCATCGCTGCTGTCTTCTGGTCTAAGAACCACTGGTGACAGAGAGGAAACTGCAGGATGCCTGATGCATATATCTCCACTTGGAGAGCAGTTCTCAAACACGTACTAGCATACGTCCCTGCCGTAGTGCCTGCAACGCTGCAAAGGCAGGCCAGGAGGCCGGGCCTCTGCGATCCCTGGACCCAGACGTGTCCTCCTAGGCTTAAGTGGTTTCTTTCCCTCCGCAGGGACAAAAGGGTTATCCTGGACCGACGGGGCACCCCGGAGAACAGGTGAGGGCTGCAGCCTCAGCCCCGCCCGCCTCGTCCTCCCTTGCTCCAGCCCCTCTGCCTGCCCTTGGTCTCCACCCTACCCTGCCTGGTTCCACGAGTAAGCTCCAGAGCCAGGAGGCTCTGCCTCCCATCCCGCTGGGGCCCCCACCCGACCCCACCTCTCCCCCAGCCACATCTGCCTGAAAGGGCTGGAGTCCACGCCGGCCCAGTGCTGGCGTGAGCCACTGGACTCTGGTTAGCGCCATGAATAGCTGGCCTGTTCCGGGCGATGTTAGGGGATATTATACACGCCGCCACGGGGTTTGCAGGAATTTTGGCTGCCCCGGCCCAAGTCAAACATCAGCCGCTGCCAGCGTGGGAGAGCCCAGCCAGGCCCCCTCAGTGCTTTATTCCTGGGCTGTGAGGACAGGGGGTTTTGGCCCTCTGGGCTGGTCAGACCGGTTTCTCCAAAGGGTGGGCTGGGGGGAGAGAGTGGGCTAGTGGGGGTGCCCAGCAGTCTGATGGCCTCCCCTCCCTCCCCTTGCATCTCACATTCCTGCCCTTCTCTTTGTCCATTGTAAACCCTGGTTCCCCACTGCCCCCCAGACCTGGAGCTGGGCAGGGTCTCCCCTTTCCTTATATTTCTCTTGTTCCTTTGCAGGGGCAGCCAGGACCCGAGGGTAGCCCAGGGGCCAAAGGTTACCCTGGCAGGCAGGTGCAGTATATGGCTTCTGGAAGCTCTGTGGCCGTGGTGGTGTGGAGCTGGCCACGGGTGCCCCCAGACAGAGGGAGGCGGTGGGCTGGGGCCCCAGGAGCTACACCTGCCAGGTGGGCCCTGAAGGAAAGGGCTGTTCAGAGGGCTGTGCTGAGGAGCCTTCTCGGAAGGCAGCAGAGCAAGGATGCTTAGGAGGAAAGAGAAGGAAGAGTAGCTCTGGGGTGTGGGGATGTGGCTCCAGAAGCTCTTCCAGCCACCTCCTTGGGGCCCTGGGGTAACTGGGGCTCCGTTTGAAGACCAGGAGTGTAACCCCACTCCTACCATACAGAGGGACAGCTGAAGCCAAAGGAGACAGGACTTGGCCTGGGTTGTTGGTAGCAGCTGGAACGTCTCCATATGTCCTTGCCCTTCTGTCTTTTGTGTTTCAGGGACTCCCTGGACCTGTAGGAGACCCTGGGCCCAAAGGCAGCCGGGTAAGTGCGACTTGGCAAGCGCCACCTGCCTGGGGCCCCGGGTGGGCATCTCTGTCCCCCCAGTGGGCCTGGCAGGCGATCGGGGCTGCAAAGCCTGCAGTGTCCACCCAGGGTCCTCTGGAGGAGCTGGGGCTCGGTCCTCCCGCCTGAGTGCTTCCGAGAGCAGAGGGGCAGCAGGATTGGCTACATGGTGGGGAACCCTGGCGCCAGCTTCGTCTCCATGGCCAGGCAGCTGGACAGTCAGGTCTGCTGGGGGCTCAGCCGCAGTCCAGCTGCTATAATCACACATTGGCTTGCTGTGTCCCCCAGCAAGTCCAATCAGCGGGGAACCAAAGCTGGGGCCACTTTGTCCGTCCCTGGAATCCTCTGAGGCCTCACCCCTGCACCTGGCTGAAGGCTGGGGTATCACCCTTTAGGGAGGGCAGTGCTGCCCCAATGGGTGAATGTTGTCCAGGCCTGGAGGCTGATGGAGCATCTCCTCTCCCCCTCCTTCAAGGCCCCTGAAGCAAATCCTGAGTAGCCAGCAGGCTGTTTGCCCATCTTTCCAGTGGGAAGGATGTCCATTCCTGCCCCTGGCACGGTTATGGGGATGCTAGGAATTTGGAAGCAAATACTGTTGAGGGGACTCCCAGGTGGGTTGTGGGGCAATGGAGAAGGTTCTGGGTGAATTGAATGGGAATTTAGAAGACTTGAGAAGCAATCTAGTGGAATCCTGTCTTCTATATACAAGGAAACTGGGCTCATGGTGGGGCCCCAGTTCCACAGCTTGCCCAAGGTGGGGCTGGGATTGAGAACCCAGGTATTTGGAGGGCTGCGCTGCCTGCCTCTCAAAGAATGCTCAGCAAGTGGGTCACACAGTCCTCGGTCAGGCCAGGTCAGGTCAGGTATGACGTGTCCTTCAAGCCTGAGCCAAAGCTATTTATGGCTGCAGTCTCAGCCAGAATCCCTGGACCTGACGGGCAGATGTTAGGAGAGCAACTGGGAGGTGGGAAACTTCCCCGGGATGTGCTGGTGATGTCAGTGATGATGATGATGGTGATGGGGGCGGGACAGTGATAGACAGGGGCTGAGGAGGTCCCTGTCCTAGGACCTGGGCCTCCCCCTCCTGACCTTTACCCAACTGCTCCCATGAGCTCTGGCCCCAGAGGGGCCTCCTGAACTGAGGGAGAAGGGCTTCCTGGTTCAGCCCCAGGTATCTGATCTACCAGGAGGGCTGGAGGAGCGAGGCAGGCTGATGACATCTGGGGCTGCTTCCCATTTGCCATGCTGTGGCTTCTAGAGGCCACACGTTGGGGATTGCTGGTCTGACCCTGGCACACCCCTTTTCAGGGTCACAGGGCCCTGAGCAGCCTGGGTGAGCCAGGGCCACTTGGGCTGCCCGCCCAATCCTATCATCACCGGCCTTATGTTTATGAAGTAGGCAGAGCACAGACTTGGGGTCAGGGCACCTGGTTTTGAGACCCGCCCTGCCATTAACCAGCTGTGGGAGCTTGGGCACATCTCTGGACCTCTCTGAGTCCATCACTGCAAATCTGGGATATAAGCCCTGCTAGGAAGGATCAGTAAACATCATTAGTTAAGATGATGCTGAGAAGGGGGCCCCTTCTTCTAGGGATGGAGAAATGGTTGTGAGCCTGCACGGGTGGCTTGTTTATGGGAGGCAGTGCAGCAAAGTGGTTAGAGGGGCCCTGGCCCTGGGAGTCAGATGACCTGAATTCAAGTACCACTTTCTGATACATGCTAGCTGTGTGACCCTGGGCAAGTCACTTAGCCTCTCTGGGCCTAAATGATCTCACCTCTATAGGAGGCTGACTAATAATTCTTACCTCCTGAGGGTGTGGAGAGGGCACAGGAGATGCCTTAAATGCCTGCAGAGCACGGAGAAGTGGGTCTGGCACATACTCTGTGCTCAGTAAATGTTAGCTTATGTTGCTGTTCCGTCGCCCAGTCGTGTCTGACTCTGTGACCCCATGGACTGTAGCACGCCAGGTTCCGTGTCCTTCACCATCTCCCTGAGTTTGCTCAAACTCATGTCCATTCAAGTCAGTGAAGTCATTTCGCAAGCATCTAGAGAGTACAGCTAGTGATAGGAACCCTGGACTAGGTCCCTGCTCTGGAGAAATTCCCGGGCTAATGAGCCTGTGAAATGTGGACACAGAAAATGAAGATACAGAAGGGAAAGTGGTAAATCTACTAAGTGGGGTACAAATAGGGGCTTCCTTGGTGGCTCAGTGGTTAAGAATCCACCTGCGATGCAGGAGTCACAAGAGATGCAGGTTCAATCCCTGGGTCGGGAAGATTTCCTAGAGGAGGAAATGGCAACCCACCCCAGTATTCTTGCCTGGAGAACCCCATAGACAGAGGAGCCTGGTGGGCTGTGGTCCATGGGGTCTCCAAGAGTCAGACATGACCCTGAAGCAACTTAGCATGCATGCAGGGGTATAAATAGGGGGCCAGGGAGGGGAGAGGAGGTTGCTTCTGGTTGGGGGCATCAGGGATGCTGGCCAGAGGAGAGCGCCTCTGAGCTGGGCCTGAAAGCATTGGTTCTACGGTTGTGGGGGTGGGAAGGGCTTGCCTGGTGGAGGGCATGGCGTGGAGAGAGGCTGCAGGGCAGACGATCCGGACTCTGCCCCTGTCTCGCTGCGCTGCTTTCTCTCCAGAGGCTGGGTCTTCTGTGTTCAGCAAGGAGGAGGATGGGTGATCTGCAGGGTCCTTGGGAGGGCTGAACGCAGCGGCACACGTGCTTGGCAGGATGCCCGCATGCCGGGGTGGCGGTGGCTGTCACGGCCGGCCACGCTCAGGCGGTCCAGGGTGATGCGAGCCCCACGTGCACAGCCTTGGAGGCCTAGAAGGAGGGAGCCGCGAGTGTCCGCCAGCCTCCCTGGGAGGGTGGGTAGGGCCTGGTGCCACCCCAGCATCTAACCCAGCGGAGAGCTTCCTTCCAGCAGGTCCAGGAGCCCCCGGCATGGGGCGGGCCTTCCCCTGCGAGCGCCCGCGCCCTTCCCTGGCGTGAGGGTATGTGCCTTTGGACTACATCGTGGAAGCCAGCACCATGCAGTCCATGGGCATATACACTTGCCTCAAGGCCTATGTCATCGTGGAACCAATGGAGCCGCCGCCGCTGCCAGCGAGGAAGAGGAGTCAGGCGCCAGAGTGCAGCTAGAGGGGGCTGGGCTGGGCTGGGCCGGGCAAGCCACAGACCGCCAGCCAGCCCTGCTGACCTCCCCTCTGCTCTTTTCCTAGGGCTACATTGGACTCCCGGGGCTCTTCGGTCTGCCAGGGTCCGATGGGGAGCGAGTGAGTATGCCTTCTCTGTTTATCTCTCACCCACCCATTCCCTCTGCCGCGGCCAGCCTAGAAAAGTTCTAGAATCCCTCCTGGAGAAGGTGCCCCAGAGTTGAACAGGAGTGAAGGGGTGAAGTCGAGGCAGATGCCTTCCAGACACAGAGAACAGCAACTGCAAAGTCAGGGACAGAAGCTTACTTGGCGAGTCTGACAGCCCAAAGCTGAGTGCAAGTCAGGAGTGTGGATGGGAGATGGGCTGGAGGGGGCCCCGGGGCACCACTATACGGCCCCCATGAACCGAGGTCTGGAGAGGGACTGTTCTGAGAGCATGAGGAGCTCCTGAAGGGCTTCCAGCAAATGAGAAGTGGGTTTATTTTGTATTTCCGATCAATATGGTGCATGGACCAGATCCCACCAGGCACGAGTTATGTAAAGCTTTCCCAAACACACCAAGGTCATTTGTGTATGTGTGTCCGGGGCTTCTGGTGTTCCCGGACAAAGGTGGTGTGCCCGGCCTGCCCCTGGACCACCTCTGTCCCCTCTCCACCTGAGCCCACATTTGGGGACTCAACTGTAATCTCATCAGTAAGCTGGGGAAAGAGAATCGCAGGGAAACAGTGAGAGCATTTATCGAGTATCCACTAAATACCAGAGTCCTGGGTGCATTCCTTAGGGATCTCCCCAGCTCAGGTCCTTGCAGGCCCCCGCTCTGAGGACCTGCCTTTAAGGACCATCCATCCGACGTGCACATCACTGGCCTGTTATGTTTGTGAACTGGACGCCAGGCCTACTGTGACTTCCTCTTGTGGGTGGAAGAGAGGCTGGTTTGGAGCAATGCTGGTGGTGGCCTGCTGGAATCCTGTCCTGATCGCTTCCCTGTTTCCTTCTACAGGGTCTGCCTGGCGTTCCTGGCAAGAGGGGCAAGATGGGTAGGCCGGTAAAGATTTTCCGTGTCTATTACGCAGATTCTATGGGTGAACCTGACCTCCCACTGGCCATGTGGCCCTGTCCACCCATGGCCTGGGCGTTCTTCGCTTCTCTCTGCTCCTCTGCTTTGAGTGTGTGGGCAGGTGTGGGGGGCTGTCTGGGCCTTGTGTCCCGCTGCAAGAACCCTGAGTGGCTGCTGCACGGCTGGGGCTGGGGGCTCCTGGGGACTCTGGGCCCCTCTGGGATGGAGCTTCTCAGTGTATCCAGCAGTTGTCCTGCAAGGCGGTTCTGTGTTGTCTGGGTCATGAGTGTCCATGCTGGGGGACCTTGTCTAGACTGGGTATCTGTGCTCCTGTGTCTGAGAACACGCAGTCTCTGTGTTGTCCTGGTGTCACCTGTTTTACTCCTGCACACGCAGGAGGGCCCTGGGGTGTTGGGCAGGCCCACCAGAGACGTGACCACAAGAAGGGCTCAGCAGGAACCCCGGCTCACCAGCTCTGACCATGATTGTCCATTGTAGAAGGAAATTATTCCTCCCTTTGGGCATCTGGGGCAGGAAGAAAAAGCCAAGGTCCAGAGAGCTCAAGTAACTTGCCCACAGTTTCATCCAGGGCCTCTGATCTCAGTGTTGGCTCAAGTTCACTCGTTGGCAATAATGCTGTGGAAGTGGATTCCTAGAATCTTAGCTTGGATGAAAGTCATTCATTCCAACAATCTCATTTTTCACAAGGGGAAACTGAGGCTCTGAGAGACGGGGTGATACATCCAGGGTCCCATTGTCAGGCCGAAGGAGACCCAGGATTGTAACTGAAGCATCTTTCTTTCAGGCTCGGCCCCTGCTGGTGGCTTAAGGTTCTCTGATGCTGCTGCCCCACAGATTAACTCCTGGGCTTGGAACCATCTTCAGCTCTGGGTCTGGGCCTCCCTCTGTTTGTGATTGATGGAGAAGGGATACTGGGGGAGATTAGAAGGAGAGAGGCAGCTGTGAGGGAGCCAGGAACACTCAAGGGTGTCCAGAAAGGGGGTTAAGTGTGATTCTGGGGTTGACATATGAGTTCATGACGCCTTACCTGTTAGAGAATAGGGATCTGGGCCCTCTGGGGGCGAAGTTGGGGGGCGGGGTTCAAAGAAAAGCGACATCCAGGACCTGACCTCATGGAACTGACAGAAGGGGTACCTCACCCTCAGACCTAGAACAGTCTGTGGCTGACAGTTCCTTTGTGCCTGAGGGCTAAGTGTTGTTGTTCAGTCACTCAGTCCTGTCGAACTCTTTGCGGCCCCATGGACTGCAGCACATCAGCGTTTCCTGTGCTTCACCATCTCCCTGAGTTTGCTCAAACTCATGTCCATTGAGTCGGTATTGCCATCCATGAGGCCATCCACCCATCTTGTCCTCTCTCGTCCCCTACTCCTTCTGCCTTCAATCTTTCCCAGCATCAGAGTCTTTTCCAATGAGTTGGCTCTTCACATCAGGTAGCCAAGTATTGGAGCTTCAAATTCAGCATCAGTCCTTCCAGAGAATATTCAAGGTTGATCTCCTTTAGGATGGACTGGTTGGATCTCCTTGCGGTGCAAGGGGCTCTCAAGAGTCTTCTCCAACACCACAGTTCAAACGCATCAATTCTTCAGCGCTCAGCTTGCTTAATGATCCAGCTCCCACATCCGTACATGACTACTGGAAAAACCATAGCTTTGACTATATGGACCATTGTCAACAAAGTGATGTCTCTGCTTTTTAATATGCTGTCTAGCTTTGTCATCGCTTTTCTTCCATGGAGCAAGCATGTTTTTATTTTGTGGCTGCTGTGGGGAGGAGCATTCCAGGTTGAGGGAAGAGCATTCCAGGTTGAGGGAAGGGCAGGTGCAAAGGCCCTGGGGCAGGAGTACTACTGGGTCTGAACTGCAGTTTTCTCATATGAAAAATGGGGATATTAGCTTCTAGCTCATGGGGCCATTGTGCTTGTCACTTACTAAAAACTCAATAGATAGTAGCAGTCATTGTTTCTATTTGTAGTTTTGTGGGTGACTGAGGATTCCTCTGGGCTGTGTGATATAAGCCAGTGGCTTTGCCTCTCTGGGCCTGTTTTCCCAAAGTTTCAGTCACAGAGTGAGAGCAGTTGACTCAGGTAGAATGGCTCAGTGCAGCCCTGTCCCATCACCCAAGACTGCCTCCAGGGCTACCCATGGGGGGTTTGCTCAGACTCCATCCTGGGAGCCCCACAGAGGGCCAGACATTGGCATTTGCTGGATGAGGAGATCAGGGCTCAGGGAGTGAATGATTTGGACAAGGCGTTGTGCTTCTAGGAGTCAGAGCTGGGTTAGAATGCAGCAGCCAGAGCTTTTACCTCTTGCCCCAGAATGTAGTGCTAGAGACAGTACTAACCAAAGCAGACCCCTCTCCACCCCCGGAACCGTAGAAAAGCAACAATTACTGAGGCCCTTTGGGGATTCCAAGGTGCCATAGTGGTAAAGAAATCACCTGCTAAGGCAGGAGATGCGGGTTCGATCCCTGGGGGGGGGGAGATCCCCTGGAATTGGAAGTGGCAACCCACTCCAGTATTCTTGCCTGGAAAATTCCATGGACAGAGGAGCCTGGTGAGCTACAGTCTATGGGGCTGCAAAGAGTCAGACCGAGCACACATTCCCAGAGGCCCTGTTACCTTTTGTGTGGCATTTGAACCACTGCATGTGGTACTCATACTGATTCACTGAGGTCAGATTATCTATTTTCCAGGCAAGGAAATCGCGGCTTCAAAGCCATATACCCAGAGACCCTCTGAGGCCTTGCCACACTTCAACCGCTGTAACAGACAACTCATTTCTGTCTCTTCACTCCTCGTCCTTGTGCCTTTAACTCCTGAAGATTCCACCCTGCCCTCCGTAATGGGTGTTCCCTGGCACTAGGGTGTCAGGCGTGGGTGCGAGGAACCACCCCACTCCGCCAAGGAGTCCCATGGCCACGCAATACCCCTGAGGGCCGTGAAAGTCCGCTCGACTCTGGGCCAGTCACCTTGGCCAGCACGCGGGCAGAGTCTGCCTTGGAGTGATTTAATATGCATGGAATAGACTCTAGATCCCTGAGTCCCTCAGGCTTTGTGTGTGCCTTTGCCTGGCCTCCCAGTCTGCTGCGCCCTTGGTCCACACACTCCTTGCCTGGTCTTTAGGGCCATCCCCCTGTTATGTGCTCCTAAGCCCCTGATCTGCCTGATGGGGGCTGGGGGCTCCTTCTGTGAATGGGTTTTCCTCTGGTCAAAAGCTTTGGGCCAGACAATTTCTAGGCACTTATTACCAAGAGGAAATGTCAGGAGAATGAGCTGAATCCCTTCATGCCAGATCACAGCTGGCCTCATTTCTGGCAGGGCTGGCGATGATTTTGCTGTGGTTCGTTTCTTTTCCAGCAAGCAAAAACCTCAGGCCCATGCATATGGCCTGCTCAGCATCAGGAGGCTGTGTGGGAGTCTTCTGCAGATGGGAGCTGTGAAACACAGCAGAGGTCAGAGCACATCAGAGCTGCAGGAACCCTAGTGATGACCTGGCCCCACCTCTTGGTCAGACGCATAAGTAGACGTAGCTCAGAGAGGCCAGTAAAGTCGCCCAAGGTCACACAGCACATTGGTGGCAGAATCAGGACTTGAACCCAAGACCCTTGCATACTCAGGCAGAGTGCTCTCTACATCACCCCTCTCCTCTCTGGGCTCCCATCTTCAGCCTCCAAAGGAAAGCTTACTCCACATCTCTCATCTCACATCGCCTGCTAGAAAGAGAAATGTGTTGTGGTTTCCCGAGGAGGGGTCCAGATATAAGATGTTACAAGCTTGGCTGGAGTTGAGGAGGTTTCTCCTGGCCTGTCTGGGGCACGATGCAGTGACACAGCTGGGGACAGAGCCACGCCTCGCCGTCTCTCATGGGGCCTAGGAAGATGCCACAGTGAATCCTCGGGTCCTGCGCTCTGTGACCTCGCTGTCAAGCCCGCTGGAATGCCTGGCAAGACTAGCCCCTGTTCACAGCTTCTCTCGTGGCTTCTGGCCAGACCTGCCAGGGCTGGTCTTGTGTAGCGAGTCAGGCGGGCAGACCCTAAAGCTTAGAGCTGGAAAGGTCCAGCCTTGGCTCCGGTTCCCTCCGTGTGTGGCTTGGGGACAGTTGGGACTCGTCCAAGGCCACATGCCTGTCTGGGGCAGGACAGGGCTTCCCACATAGTTCAGTTTTGGCTTCAAGCTCTTTCTCAGCCTGAGGGCAGCAGGGAGCAAAGTGGTTTCCAAATGGAGAAACTGAGGACAAAACAGATGAAGGTTCTAAGCACTGGTGATGCTGTGAGCTGGGGGTGTTATCCCTAGGGTCCAAAACTGGAACTGGAACTGTCCCCAGGGCTGTTGGCAACCCTGGAATCCTGCAGAGAACTCTCCCTGCCTCCCTCCTCCTTCCTCCCCGAGGTAATTCCTTGTGGGTGGATTCCTCCAAGCTGGATGTCAGAAGGTAGGGTGAAGACATGCTCAGCGTCATGAGAAAAGGGTGCTGGGATCTTAAGGAGTCTTTCCCTGTTGGAGCACTCGGAGGGCACACATCCTCTGGAAAAGAATACAGGCTGTTGTCGATGTTTTAGGAAGGATGCAGGTCAAGCCTGTGCAGGAGTTTCTCGACTTTAGAGAATGTAAACCCTGTAAAGAGGGCTCCGAGTTTGTTCTGCAGGCTTTTCCTTGAGATTATTAAGAATTCCGCTGCTAGCACCTAACCAGCGTGTGATGGCATTTTAGAGTTTACCAGAGGCTGAGGCTTAATGTCACCAGGGGCCAGATCGCAAACATCTCACTTCTTCCATAGCGCAGGGGAAGCTGGGCAGGTGCGTTGTCAGGTGGGTGGGGCAGGACTGGCCGTCTCGCAGGCCAGAGAGCTGAGTCTTCAAGACATAGCAGGACTTCTGATCCTGGAGACTGCAGGCATCCTTGCCCCGACATCTCAGCTTCTGGAGCAGGCTGTCGGTGTAGACACTGTCTAGAGGGAGAGAGCGGAGAGGATGGCACTCAGAGGCCTCCTCAGCCCCTGGCATCCTGCCACAGATGTGGTTATGAGAACTGTCCCTGTTTGGGCGTCTGTTCCTCTGAGTTGCCGTAGCCAAGAGAGAATGTGGAGTCTTGCCCTGGATCCTGGTTCTGTCTCCTCCTGGGCCTTGTTCTGCTCAAAGTACGAGGCATTCATTTCCGCAGGGGGGCCTGACCTGGGGAAGTGGAGAAACCACGTGGCTGGGGCCCAGCAGGGCGCCGAGCTCATTCCTTGGGCCTTGGGCCAGCTTCCTGTAGCCGGGAGCTCAGGCCTGTGGAGGAAGGTCCCGCCATCGGCTGGGCCGTTAGTATCCGCTGTGCACGGGCGGGCGCAGCCAGACAGGGAGAGGCAAGCAGGGTGGATGCGGTGGTGCGTGTTCAGCTCCACCGCCACCTCTCTGGGATCCCCTGGGTCACGTCTCCAACCCTGGGCAAGTGTCAGAACTGAGATGTGTTGCTCAGCGGTGCAGGGGTGCAGCAAGCTAGTGAGGTGAGGCGGCCTTGGGCAGGTTCTGGTCCTCAGTTTCCCCACTGGCAAATGAGGTGCTGAATGTCAAGAACAGCTAGGGTCTTTCCATCTTAGACCATCTATGATTATTCCAGTCGCAGATCTGGATGCCAATTCCAGCTCTTTTAAAGCCCTATCTTTTTTCTGATGGTGCTGTGCTTAGTTGCTCAGTTGTGTTCAGCTCTTTGTGACCCCATGGTCTGTAGGCTAGGCTCCTCTGTCCATGGGATGCTCCAGGCAAGAATACTGGAATGGGTTGCCATGCCCTCCTCCAGGGGATCTTCCCAACTTAGAGATCAAACCCAGGTCTCCCACATTGCAGGCAGATTCTTCACCATCTGAGCCACCAAGGAAGTCCTTTTTTGGATTATTGTGTTCTTAATTATCCTAGATTTCTAGGTCATCTGCTTGGTTCTGAAGAAAGGGAAAAAAGGTGGATACGGGGCTGGGTATTGAGGCTGCTGAGCACAATGGATAACCAGAACCAGTCCTGAGCCTCAGCAATGCCATCCCCTCTTACGCATTAGCCTAGGGCTCTCATGGGCCCTCAAGAGGCCACAGGCTTGCTCTAGCCCGTTCTGTGTACCCACTGTTCATTCACAGCCAAGAGAATGGGCTCTGGAGTCAGACTGCCTGAGTTCAGATCCCAGTTCTGCTAGTCCATAGCAGACAAGTGACTTCAGACAAGTTCCTTAATATCCTTGGACCTCAGTATCCTCATCTCGAAAATGGGGCCAATAATAGGCCCTCTCTCATGGGGCTGATAGAGTCTGCTGTTTCTGTCGTTGCTGTCACCCCACCGTCATCAGCCACTGGCTCTCCTCAGGCTGTATTTTGTCCGCATAAGTGCCTCTCTTTGGGTTTTTGACCATTGATTTTGATGGTCTCGTCTTGGCTTAAGTCTCGGAGAGGTGCCCTCGCATCGCTGCTGCCTCCATGTGCTGGCAGGGACTCGCCCTCCATCCAGCATTTTGGCTCAGACTCTCAGGACCCTGATTGTACAGCAGAGAAAACCGAGGCTCAGAGAGGCCCGCGGGTAGTGGAGGGTTGGCATCCAGTTGCTTTGGTTCTAAAGCCTCACGGGGGAAGCTGGCCTGGCAACTGGGTCTGAGAGGAGTCCCTGATCCAGCCTAGCGTGGCCCAGACTGCAGACCCACAGGTTTGAACCTGTCTGGTGGCTTCTGCGTGTGAGTATGTTGGGCATCTCAGCGAGGATCGATGTCTGGGGAGTGCTGTCGCGGTGTCTTGTCTCCCTGAGGTGATGGGGTTGGTGGTGGGGTCCAGGGGCATTCCTGCTCCCCCCTTCCAGGCTTTGTCTAAGGGATGGGCCAAGCTGAAGGGGTCTCAGAGAGCATGCCCCTAGCCTGAGAGGACAGTGGGTCAAGTAAGGGTCTGCCTATAGTCACACAGCCCAGCTAGGGGTAAGCCCAGGTCAGTCTCCAGGCTGTCTCCAGACCCTGGATCTGGAGAGCACAGCACGGACTCCCCAAACCCTGCTTCGTGAAGTCAGCCAGGTGTCTGGCTAGGCAGCATCCCACCTTGTTGCCTGAGGGATTGTCCTTCTGTCTTGCCAAGCCCCCAGCCGCATCCTCCAAGGTCAGAGGTGGTGGCTCAAATGCCTTCAGAAGCCTCCCCTGCCCACTACTCGCCCAGCTGATATCTCCTGCCCTAGCAGGTGGGAGGGCTCTCTGCTTTATAGCATGCCCAAGTGGAGGTGGATTGAGATTTGTCAGGGGGGACCCTAAAGATGTGGGAAGAGGTATCTTAGATAGGGTCAGATGTAACTCCATGAAAATTTGATCTGGAGGGGCATGCTCATGTGTGCGTGCGCGCACACACACACACACACACACAAACACACGCGTGCTTTACCACTCTCTAAAATCAGTCAGGCACACATTCGAGCAGCTTCTGCATGCCAGGATGTGCCCATACTCAGCTCATACAAATATGGCAGAGTTCAGAGAGGTGGGACCTGGGCTCAGCTCTGCCACAGACTTGCCTTTTGTCTTTGGTGAGGTGACATTTCTCTCTCTGAGCCTCAATTTCCCCATCTGTTAAATGGGACCATAATCTTCCCAAGGGCAAATGTCAAAGGCATGTAAAGTTTTGCATGCAAAATTACTGGCTTGGCCCAGATCTCTTTAATGTGTCCTCATTTCCTCCTTTGGGTGTCAGAATGAAACCACGCCTCCTACAGGGAACATATCAGCGCCTTCCCTTGTGGTCCACTAGGGTTTCCTGGCTGAGGAGGGTTTTGAGAGGAATAGTATTCTGGGCAGGGCAAGACAAAGGCCTAGCTGCACACACGCTTCAAGGTCTCTTTGCTCAGCCAGTATAGACTTTGTAATTGGCTTGCATTTTGTTTTTATCTTTGGTCTTTTTAGTTTAATCTGCTTTCTGGATTCCCCCAGTGACTTCAGAAACCAGAAATAAATTATCCTCCGTGAAGAATCTTTACTGTTTGAACAGCTCAGCCCTCCTCTTGGTCAGAGAAACATGTGCTTTGTTTTTTTATTAAATTTCCCTGGAAAAACAGTGATTTGAATTCAAGGAGAGAACAGGTTTCCCTGAATTCCAAGCTCAGGGACTTTCTTTTCCTTTTGAAGTAGAAGGGAGTTGTCCCCCCCTCTTCGGCTCTGAGAAGCTTCTCCACAGCTGATGTTTTTCCAGCTGCCTGTCTCCCCAGAGAGTGTGGAGAAGGGGTCAGGGCGGGGGCGAGAGGGCCAGACCTGCCCGCGCCGGGCCGCCTGGTTTCTCTTGGCTGCCGAAACTCACCTGTAGCCATGGTGCCCGTATTCCCTATCTGTGTGACCCTGTGACCTTGACACCTGCCCTTTCAGATCCTCGCTTTCTTCATCTGTAAAATGAGGATCGTGATTCCACAGGGTAGCTTTTAAAGAGCACGTCACAGAAACTGCAGAAGGTCTGGGTTGGGAAATGCTGCAGAAGCCTCTCCTGCTTGGACCAGTGGGGAAACTGAGGCTCACTCAGGGGAAAGGCATGACTCAAAACTCTCAGCAAGTCAGCGGCTGGTGGAGGCCTAGACCTTCCTGACCCCCCACTCCATCAGGACCGGGTCTCAGCGTGGTGGGTAGTTCAGTTGCTAAGTCATATGCGACTCCATGGTCTGTAGTCCGCCAGTCTCTTCTGTCCGTGGAATTTTCAGGCAAGAATACTAGAGTGGGTTGCCATTTCCTTCTCCAGGGGATCTTCCTGACCCAGAGATCAAACTCGGGTCTCCTATACTGTGGGTGGATTCTTTGCTGACTGAGCCACCAGGGAAGTCCCAGGTTGGGGGCTGGCCTTTACATGCCAGGTAGCTGGGTACTCTTTTCTGATACTCAGAGAACATGAATAGAAGGCTCCCTGGCCATGGGCTTCTGTATAGTAGCCAGTCCTTGGGAAGTTCTTTATTGGGGGCCCGTGAAGGGAGGATGTTCCTTCAGGGCCCAAGGTGACTCAGGACTCTAGAGCCTGCCCAGATTCTGGAACCAGTGAGTGAGACTGCATGAACGTGTCCTGTGTCCCCTGGGGGTCTGGATCCCAGCCACCCACAGGTATACACACTAATCTGCAGACGTTTGCTCTCTCTCATGCTCTCAGGGGTTTCCTGGAGACTTTGGGGAAAGAGGCCCTCCGGGACTGGATGGAAACCCTGTAAGTATTTCACATCTTTTGGGGGAACAGGAAAGAGACTAGGAACAAGCACATAGCAGGTTTTAGGACCCTAAGCTTTTAGATCACCCATGAGCTAGGTTCTCCTGGGTGAATTGCATGATTGTCCTGAATTCCTGGCTTCTGTCTACTATGGATGGCCTATGAACCACCCCACCCTGCTCCAGGAGAGCCCTCCAGCCCACTGAGCCCCAGATCCCAAAGCCCATCCTCAAGGAGTCAGGAAGGTTCGTGGGTCACTTCCTGCTGGGGAATCCAGGGCCACTACCATCTTACAGAGTCCCAGAAATGTTTATGGGACGGCAGTGGCCTGGGGGAGCAGATGGTTTGCAGGCCCTGTATGGAGGGAAGAGCTGAGTTCTAAAGAAATCTCCAGCATAGGCATGTTTATAGAGTTTGTAAATAATTGAGGCCCATCAGGGAGCCAGGTCAGCCTGCCCTGGGGAGCTGAGCCCGCCTCTCCCTTCCCGTCGCAGGCTCCAGCTCCAGTGGTGGGAAAGCATGTTCTCTGCTTGGAAGTGCAGATCATGTCCAGGGCTCTTTGGCACATCTGCCATGTACCCGCATCTGTCCTGGGGCTTCCTGTCTGCGCAGCTGTGCCCAGCCATGCCCTCAGCAGAGGTGGCTGCTAAATCCATAGTCAGCACCTGATATGTGCTTGTTTTAATTCCACAAATGCTCCTTGAGTCTCACCCAGCTTGGGGCTGACTCCTGGGCTCCCCGGGGACCTGAAGCCCTGGCCTCAGAGCCAGATGGATCTGGGTTCGGATCCTTCTGCACCCTTTGCCAGGCCCGTGGAAGCTTGGACAAATCAGTTGCCCTGTCTGGATCTCAGTTTCCTCATCTGTAAATGACAGGGATCTGACACCAGTCTCAGAGCAGTGTTGTGAGAAGGCAGTAAGAGAGGGCAGGGAGGTCCTGGGTTTTCACTGGATGGAGGGGTTGCAAAGATGGGTAACGATGGGGCCTGCTCCTGCCCTGGAGGAGCTCATGGCCATCTCCCTAGTCTATTGCATGAGGTGAAGTGAGACATGTGGGATCAGAGAGGTCACGGGTGCTCTGGAGGCAGGAGAACGAAGCAGAGAAGACTCCTGGGGAAGATGGCATTGGAATTGGGATGAGGAAAGAGGTGGGGGGAGCATTCCAGGTGGAGGAAGGAGCACTGACAAGGGGTCAGAAGTGGGAAACCAGAGTCTCTCCTTCAGTGTACCAGTCACCGGATTAACCGCTATTAATATAATAGGTGATGTCATCCTGGAAGTGTCCTTGGGGAGGGGCAGGGGTGACTCTGTACTCGTGGCCCAGAGGAGCAGGAAGAGGACCTGATGGCTGGGCCCGGCTCTGCCGCATAGTCAAGTGGCCTTGAACGAGTCTCTTCCCTTTCCCAAGTCTCAGATCCTTCGCTTTAAAGCCAAGGCTACCCTCACCTCCTCTTCCTCTTCTCAGTAGCTATAGTAATGATGTCCCATCTGATTACACAGATGAAGGAAGACGACCCACCTGGAGGATGTTGGTGATTCATAATCATCATCTCTAGAGCCTCCTATTTTTATTCCCACTTTTGCATTTTGAATTTGATCCAATCACCACTACCTGTCTTTTCTGGTGCAAGCAATTGAAGGTCCATTTTTAGAGATTTGGGAAACAGAAACTTGCCCACATATGGCCGTATCTCCTTCCAGGCGAGAGCTCTCCAGCCTCTCAGAGGCCCTGGGAGGTGGAACCTGAGGGCTTCTTTCTGCTGGGGGATTCAGGGGTTCTCTCAAGGCCCCCAGTATCTTCTGGCTGAGAAATGGAGGGAGGCTGGCTGGGTAGGTCTTGGCTTAGTGTCCTTACCACCGTGCTATTTCCTCGCCCTTGACCTCGAGACAGTTGCCTGACCTTGGAGCCTAAGTTTTGCCATCTGTAAGGTGAGGGTGAAATGAGATCTTCTGGGCCAGGCATCCTGCCCATCTTTATTGACACAGTCAGGATTCTGCCCGTTCTCACACTTGCCACTGGAAGGTGCTGGATTAGAAATCCAACCTCCCCACTTTACAGATGTGGAAAGCTGATGACAAAGGAGGAAGTTCTCATCCAAACTCCAGGCCAGGCTCAGGAGAGTCAGGAACAACAAATGTTCAGCTCCGAACGATTCTACCAGGGGCCCACTTGGAGGATGGGGTGGAGGGCGTGGCCTGGAGGGACACAGAGCAAGTAACCAGCTTGGTCTCTGTTTCTTTGCAGGGAGAACTGGGCCTGCCAGGGCCCCCAGGAGTCCCCGGCCTCATTGTAAGTACAGATGCCTTGGGAGGAGAATGGCCAGGAGGGAGAGTGTGGGGAACGAGCCACAAGTCCTGCTGAAAAGGCTCCTCTCTCATCAGACCCCTGGAGGAGCTGGGAGAGCAGGACAGGGGGACGAGGGCAGGAAAGCCATGCTGGGTGGCCTGAGGTGGATCACCAGCCTTCTCTGAGCCCCTTTCTTCATTGCTCAAGTGGGAAAGGGTTTGGAGCAGGAGACTGCCATGTACTTTCACACCTGCTGCGTGTCCGCTGTTCTGCAGCAAGGTCTAGGCAGGAGGTAGTGTACCCATCCAACGGATGAGGTGCTGCAGGTCCAGACAAAGAAAGTGACTAGCAGACGAGTGGAGGCTCTGGACCATGCTGGACAGTCTTCTCCAGCCTTTTCAGAACACTGACTTTGGAGCCAGACCACCTGAAGTCAAGTCCCAGCTCTGCCATAACCAGGCTGTGTGACCTGGGTCAAGTCACCTAGCCTCCCTGAGCCTTAGCTCCATCTGTAAAGTGGGTATGATGGTAGACTCCTCTCGGGAGGGCTGTGAGGATTAAACGGGGCATTCCTGTACTACCTTTGGCACAAGGTCTAGCACTCAGTAAACTCGCAGTTAGTGGAAAATACCGCTTTTATTTTAAAATGTTATTTCTTGTTACTCTATCTTGATGTGCCTGGGACTGAGAGAGGCCTGTACCAGGGAGGTGGGAGGCAATCTGACTTCTGACTCCATCCAGGTTGGGGTGGCTTTGTGAAGTGGGGCTATTAATCAAAACCAGGGCTTCGCAATAGACCTCCAGGGGGTGAGCACTGACCCTGGGCCCCGGCCGAGGGCCAGTGACAGGCCTGAGTCTAGGAAATAAGTCTAGGAGCTTCCCTAAGGGTCTGATGGCCCTCTCTTCTGTTCTTTGGGACATATCTTGTGGAGTTTGAGTCTCAGGAGCTCATCCAAGGAGACTGTTGCCTGGTTTGACAAATGGGCTGCCAGCTTTGGCTACTCCAGCCACTGTGCAGAGACATTCTGTTGAGAAGGAGGCTGGAGAAGGCCCTGGAGAACTGGGGAGCCCCATTGTTCAGGGAAGACCAGTTCTGGGAAGAAGGCCCAGAGGCTCCCATGGGCAATGTGCTCCTGTTCAGGTAGGTGAGAGCAGAACCAGGGCAGGGTGAAGAGTTGAGATCCAATCAACCTGTGTACAGATCCTGGCCTCACTTCCTCTGGGCTCTGTGGTCTTCAGTTACAGGCTCACTTCCCGAGCCTCAGGGATCCACTCTGTCAGATAGGATCTTTATGCTCACTCTTGTTAGGACCACATACATACCCAGACCAGTCTAGAACCAGGTTACTTGGGTTCAAATCCTAGCTCTATCACTCTTTTAATTGCAGTTCTGAGCACATTTTCTAAGCCTCCTGTGCCTCAATTTCTTCATCTTTAAAATGGGAATGATATCAGTACCTAACTTGGGAGAGTGCTGTGAGGATTCAGGGAAACTAGTAGGTATAAATTGCCTAGTACTGATGCTGAGAAAGATTGAAGGCAGGAGGAGAAGGGGACGACAGAGGATGAGACGGTTGGATGGCATCACCAACTCAGTGGACTTGAGTTTAAGGAAAGTCCTGGAGCTGGTGAAGGACAGGAAAGCCTGGTGTGCTGCAGTCCATGGGCTCACAAAGAGTCGGACACAACTTAGCAGCTGAACAACAGCAAGAAGTACATAGTAAGCACTCAAGAAACACTAGGAATAATAACAATAAATTTAGTAATAATCATAGTAATGATTTTATTACACTACTTGTTAATAAATAGTAGTTACTGCTAATAAGTAGTGATTCCGTAGTAGCAGTGGTGTTTTATATACCCTAGGGCTTCCCTGGGGGCTCAGACAGTAAAGAATCTGCCTGTGATGCAGGAAACCCAGATTCAGTCCCTGGGAAGATCCCTGGGAGAAGGGCATGGCAACCCACTCCAGTATTCTTGCCTGAAGAATTCCATGGACCGAGGAACCCGGTGAACTACAGTCCACGGAGTCACAGAGTCGGACACTGAGCCACTAAGCCCAGCAGAGAACAGCAGCCATTTAGAAGGCTGCACTGAGAAAGATTTCAAAGTCCCAGTAGAAATCACTGGGAGAGAGCGCTGCAATTGATTGGTGATGTCTGCCTTGGCTCGGGATTAGGAAGTGTCCACATGTGAGTCATATATTTGTCATCCCTGATGTCCTTTGTGGAGCACCTTCTTTGGCACAAGGCACTGACCCGAATGCTTTGGAAAAAGAAATTTCTGCAATGAGTATTAGGGAACCTGACTTTATGAGGATCTCAGAAGTCTTCTGTTCCAACCTTCTTGAAGCTCAGCAGGACTCCCTTCTGGAGGATTTTGGTCATATGGTCATTAAACACCCTGGTGCTGGACCTTCCCTCCATCTGCTTTCACAGAGCTCTCATTGTGCAGGGTTTTCCTGTGTTTTGAGTCCAACTCATCTCCCTGTCTGTCCCTGGGAGAGGCTGTTCAAGATGGAAAGATGCTTGCGTCTGTTCTTCCTAAGGCTGCTTCTTCAGGCTATATGATCCTGGTCCCCAAAGCTCTTCTGCAGGGATGTTTACATATCTTGGCTGTCATTCTTGGCACATGATCCTGTTTGTCATTGTTGGCGTCCGCTGGGTTGGATCCTGAGAGGGTCGAGAGAGCATTGCTTGGCCGAACGCACGCGGATTCTAGAGACTGTGCCGTTACAACCCTTGGCCTTCCTGACTCTTTAAAATCTCTTCCCACCGATGGTCCCCTTTGCTCTCTGCAGTCAGGGCTGCCAGATAAAATAGAAGAGGCCCAGTGAAATTTGAATTTCAGATACGTTATTTAAAACACATTTACACTATAATGTCATTCCTTTGTTTGATTGTTTATCTGACATTCACATTTTAACCAGGCATCCTGTATTTTTATTCACTCAATCTGACAACCCTGTGCTCAGTATGTCTTAGGAAAATCCCATTGGACAGATGGGAAAAGTGAGGCCCAAAGTCAAGGTCACACCCAAGGCAGGAGAAGATGACCAGAGGCTGTGCCTCCTAACTCTTAGCTCAGGGCACTTCTCTTCCCACCCTTTTCTTAGGGGCCTGAGCTGGGGCTGAGCCCTGGGTGTCCCTGCATTTCTCAGGCCCTGCGATCCTCATGTTTCTCCTTTCCAAAGAAGAGAGTCCGCCCCACCCTCTGTCCCCCCCACCTTGCCTCATGTCTTTCTTTGGCCACTTTCAGTCCTGCTTCCCCTGTTTTCAAACTCCCTCGGGTGCCAAGGTAACATTCCTTTCCCCTGGCAGGGAGGGTGGGTCATGGGTCTAGACCTGCACCCACCGAGTCACCATCAGCCTCCAAGCCAGTACCCTGTCCCACCCAAGGCACCCACTCCTGACCTGGATTTTTGGGGACAGCAGCTTCTGTGTCTGGGGAAAAAAAATTTGCCTCCCCAAAGAGTTGGAGAGGAAAAGCAATTTTCTAACCAGGAGCTAAAGGGAAGAGGGATTGTGAGTCACCTACAGTTTCCAGAGGATGTGGGTTTCTAGCTGAGCAAATGGGAATTCCATGTACTGACAATCATGTTCGTGGAGATCCACATTTATTCAGTGCCTTCGGTCTAGCCAGCTGCAGCATTTGCATGCAGACCGAAACTGAAACGTCCCTGTGCCCTGGGTCCTTACAGACAGGAGGAAGTGTGAGAGAGGACGGATGAACATTTGCAGAGCTTCTGTCTGCTCTGTGTGCGCTTGATGTGTGTTAGGCTGGGGGCCTTGAGATGCATGAGGCAGGCAGGCAGCAGCCTGGTACCCCAGTGGGAAGGCTGGGGCCTGAGGTCACAAGATGGGGGCTTGCCACTCAGACCTGTGTGACCCTGATCCCAGAAGCCACTGGGTGGCCCCCTGCAGTCTCCGAGGTGAGTCATTCTTGAAGCAGCCCCCTTTGAGTAATTGAATCCCTTTGGCTGGCCTCAAGCAAAGTATGCCTGGTTCCAGAGTCTGCTCAACAAAGAAGATTTCTGTCTTTTGTATTATGAGTGACACAAAGGGAATCTTGCGTCCTCCGTTTAATGAGACCCAAGGATATGGGATCTGGCCAAATCCCAGCGTGTGAGGTATAGTGGACAAGTCCACTGTGTCCTGTCACCAAATGACCCCCTGACTTTGTTTCTTTGTCTATAAAGCAAGGTCAGGAACCCCGCTAGCTGACATCTACCAAACCCTCATGTGCTGGGCCCTGTGCCAGGTATTTAATGATCGCAGAAACCCTCTGAGTGAAAAGTGGAATTACTGTTGTACAGTTAGGGAAACCGAGGCTCAGAGAGGCTGACACACCTGCCCAAGGTCACACAGCCCTGAAGCTGTCTGTTTCACAGTTCACGCTCTTCACCACTGCATCACCCCTCCACCTCCACATGACTTCTGGGGTGAATGGAGACGGCGGGTGTGTGAGAATTGAACTGGGCAGTGCCAGGGGCTCTTCTGGGTGAGAGATGGTGCTTATGAAGACCACGCGGGAGCCAGGGCTGGTCACCTGGGTCCCCATCCCCAAGCTCCTGCCCTCCTACTGGAGTTTCAGGGAGGCCTTGTTGCCTTCAAAAGGCAGTTCCAAGGCAGGTTTTTCCCTGAAGGGTTTGCAAAGGAGTGAGTGGGCTTCTTTTTCACCCACTGATTTAGCTCCTTGTAGTGAGCGCTTCCTCTGAGGCACCGGGCAGGCAGTAGCCACGTAGGCACACATGTCAATGGTCATCGGTGTCGAATAGGCCATGAGGTAAAGCCCTGCCAGGCTCGGACATGGTGGCGGGAGCCTGACCTGGCCTGTGGGGTCAGGAAAGTGATGCTTGTGCTGAGGACAATAGAGAGTGTGAGCCCAGGGCGGAGCACCTGGTGTAGGAAGCGGTGGCCAGGGATGCGGAGCTGCCGAGGAGCAACAGGGCAGAGGTGAGACCTGGGTGCAGGAGGGGGGAAGGCTCTGCCAGCCCCCGTGAGGGTGGGCACTGGGAGCCCCCAAGTGTTCTTTCAGGGGCTCTTAGCAAGCCCCAGCCTGGACACCTGCGGACTTGTTGGGTAGGGGAGTGGGACTCTCACCTGTTTTTGAATCTCAAGCCTGCCCTCACGCCTTGACACTCATGAATGAGAGCAACAAGGAAAGGCACCGTTGGGTCCTTCATTGGAGTAAGCCGAGTCAGTCCCAGGTTTGTGAGCATGGAGTCCGGGACCCGACGGACACACAGACCTGTTCTGGTCCTGCCTGTCTGCTCGCTGTTGCTTGGTCTTGGGGAAGTTGCCTCACCTCACTCTGAGCCTCAGTTTTCTCATCTGTGACATGTCACTAATGATGGTGCTGGCTTCATGGGACAACTGTGAGCAGTTGGTGAGCGTCTGAACAGATCTGATGAGGCTGGAAACTGTCTGGGGTGGTGTCTGGCACTCAGGAGCCCTTTCAGTGGTCGCAGATGTGGCTGGTTGGTTGCATTCTTGGTGGGAGTCTGTGAGATGAGGGGGAAGTATGTTGAGCAGGATCTGGGAGGTCCGGCAGACAGGGAAACAGGTTCCAGATCACGGGTGTGACTCACTGTGCTTTCTGGTGGGACCCGACTTTGTGTGTCACTTGGCCAAACTGCCCACAATAGTGCTGAGCGCAAAGCAGGCTGATATCTGCGGGCTATGCTGGGGGAGTGGGGAGCGGAATGCGGCCTGAGGTTTTCTCTGTTGTACCCCAGATGCTTTTCTAGTCAGATGTGGGGGTCCTGTCCACACGAAGGAGACCTGTCCTAAGCAAGCAGCCACCTTCTTCCCATGTGCCCTGCAGCCAGAGCCCCTTCTCCATGGGTTCTTGAGGGGGAAGCCCACACTGGCTCTGGCCCCCCAACCAGACAGACCCCTTTGGAGAGGGGCGGTGCATGCATGTGGGTTGCCTACATGCATTGCTCAGGCTTGTACTGAATCCAGCCTCCATGCAACCAGCCACCATTGGGTCTGGATTGGGGGAGAGGGAGCATATGTTCCCAGAGCTGCTCACTGGTCCTCTCTGTTCAAGACTCCGGCCCCCATTGGAGCCTCTGCATCAGCAGGACCTTGTCTGTGTCTGCACCACCATGGGGAACTCTGGGTGGCCACCCTTTGCTCCCTTCCTCCAGGAAAAGTGGAGTAGGGATGGAACAGGGGGAGGGACCAGCCAAAGCATCCAAAGAGCTTAAATGCTCTTCTCTGAGCTTTGACCACCTGATACGAAGAACCAACTCATTGGAAAAGACCCTGATGCTGGGAAAGATTGAAGGTGGGAGGAGAAGGGAACGACAGGATGAGGTGGTTGGATGGGATCACCGACTCAATGGAGTTTGAGTAAACTGCAGGAGTTGGTGATGGACAGGGAGGCCTGGCATGCTGCAGTCCATGGTCTTGCAAAGAGTTGGACACGACTGAACGACTAAACTGAACTGAACAGAAGAGCTGGCTGTCCTTCCCTCCAGCTCTGTCCGGCCAGCAATCCTGGCTTCTTCTCTACCAAGATAACTTCAGAATTGCTTAGAGACTCTGGGGACAGACTACCCAATGTGAATCCAAGCTCTGCTGAGCTCAGTGACTTGCTCAAGCCCTCGCCTCTCAGAGCCTCAGTTTCCTCATCTGTGAAACAGGGAGATCAGGCAGATCGTGAAGGGCTGTCGTAAGCAGTAACGGAGCTGAGGCTTGTGAAGTGCGCAGTGAGGAGCTTCCCTGAGTGTCATCTGTGTGGCTATGATCACCCGTTAAACTGAGCGCTCTCTTTCTTAATAAGTTTACTTGATGGGAACTGGAAGCAGAATTCCTTGGCAAAGGCTCAGCGAGCAGGTTTGGTTTCATCCAGTCAGGTGGGTTCAGGAGGGTGGTGGAGGGGGTGGTGAGAATCAGCATTGCCTCAGCCAGGCCAGCTGCGGCCTCTGAGCTCAGCGTGTTTCCCTCCTTCTCGGTCCTTCCTTCCACGGGAGTCGGCAGGAATGTGACATCCCATTCTCTGCCAGCCTCCCTCCGAGCCAGCTCCAGGCAGCTCCCACAGGAATGGGTTCTTGAGCCTGGCCACCTGGGGCAAGCTTCGCTCCTTCAGTGCTTCAGAGCACTTGCCAGGGGCTTCCATGGAGCCTGACTCAGGGAATGGGAAACCGAGGCCCAGAGAGGTCAAGCATACTGATCCAGCTCACAGAGCAGCCAGGCACACGCATCAGTCACAGAGGATGGAAAAGGGAGTGAAGAGAGTATTTCAGGGGCTCCCTCTCTCTGGAATGAACGAACAAATGGGAAGTTGCTCAGTCATGTCCAACTCTTTGTGACCCCGTGGGCTGCAGCCTATCAGGCTCCTCCGTCCATGGAATTTTCCAGGCAAGAGTCCTGGAGTGGGTTGCCATTTCCTTCTCCAGGGGATCTTCCCGACCCAGGAATCAAACCCGGGTCTCCTGCACTGCAGGCAGACGCTTTACCATCTGAGCCGCCAGAGAAGCTCCCTCTCTCTGGGCGAAGGCTTAATTTGATGTCTGCGGCTGAGGGCAGCAGTGGTAGGGCAGGGCGGGAAGTGAGGAGCCTTCAGGGAAAGAGGGTGCACTCCCTCACTCTAGACCAGGGCTTCTCACCTCAACACTATTGACATTTGAGCCAGGTAACTGTTGTTTTTTAATATTCACTTATTTATTTGGCTGTGCCGGGGCTTAGCTGCGGCCTGTGAACTCTTAGCTACGGCATGTGAGATCTAGTTCCCTGACCAGGGATCGAACCTGGGCCCCCTGTGGTGGGAGCACACAGTCTTGGCCACTGGACCACCAGGGAAGTCCCCCGAGCCAGATCGCCCTTTGTTGTGGGGCCTCCACCCATGAGATGCCCATAGCACCACTTCAGTTGGGACCGCCAAAAATGCCTCCAGACTGTGCCAAGTACTTCATTCATGTAAGTCAATTACTTCTCCAAACTCCAGGAGGTGCAGAGTATTAGTCCCTGCTGGAGATGAGGAAACTGAGGCATGGAGAGGTTCAGTTCTGAAATCTCACAATGAGAGAGTGAGCCTCAGAGGAGAGATGGGACCGAGTGGTGTGCCTGCCTCCTGGCCTTTCCCCAGCCCTCAGCGAATGTGACTTTCCAGGGTGAATGAACTCTGTGCCCTGCTCTCACTGGAACAGACTGATCTGATGTGATGCTGGGTCTCCAACCTGTGGTCCAGGGCTTATCTGCCTATCTTAGTGTCCTACAGGGTCCGTCTGCAACTCTGGTGACTTGTGATTGATAGCCCCACTCCTTCCTTGCTGTTCTCCCAAGGAGAGGGCCCAGCCTCTGGAGGCATAAATCCCTGCCCCTCACTGAGCTAGAGGAGCCAAAGCCTCTGTGTGTGCTTATTTTGCCCTTTCAGCAGCTCTTGGAAGGGAGGGTTCATCATCTGCATTTTATAGATCAGGAGGCTGAGGACCACAGAAGCCCAAGGAAATACCCTGAATCCCTTAACTCAGCAGTCCCCAACCTCTCTGGCATCAGGGACTGGCTTTCGTGGAAGAATTTTTCCACGGACCAGGGAGGCAGGATGGTTTTGGGATGATTCAAGCGCACTACATTTATTGTGCACTTTATCCCTATTATTATTGTATCAGCTGCACCTCGGATCATCAGGCATTAAATCCTGGAGGTTGGGAACCCTGCCTTAGCTAGTACGGGATATGAAGAATCCAATATGAGATGAAAAGAGGTAGTGGGAGGGGCACCAATCAAGAAATGAGCTTGGGAGACGACCTCTGTGAAATGGAGGTGAACACGCCTAGTTACAAGATCAACCCAGGGATAGGGGGGTTGCATCCTTGAAATTCTTCCCAGGCCAGCCTCCTTTCTCATTGCTGTCTTCTTCTCTTTCTCTTCCCAGGGCGACATGGGAACACTTGGTCCGATTGGCTACCCAGGACCCAAGGGCATGAAGGTAAACAAAAACTGCTCTTTAATCTGGGCCTCATCCCAGCCGGACGCCCCCTGACTCATTTCAGCTTAGAAGGAAGGGTACCCTGACACAGTGTTGGGGTGGGGGTTTACTTAGGGGTGCTGGGGTGGAACGTGGCAGATCAGGGGCTCAGTTCTTCTCAGACCTGAGAGCCAAACATTGTATGCATGTCATTTATGCCAGACATATTTATTGGACGGCAGTCCCCCAGCTGAGCATGAGTCAAACATGGTTCTGGGCCTCAGGGCACTGAAAGTCCAGTGCAGAACATCACCAGGGGGACAGAAACTGTAACGGCAAGCCAGTGAGATCAGGACATCCCTGAGTGGGATGGGTGCGCAGGCAAAAGGTGGGCTTACGCTGCCAGGGCCATGTTCCAGGGATGATTCCATTTGGCTAACAAGCGTGTGACACGGTCATGAAGGCCGTCTCCCCCTCAGCACCCTTCTCCCCTGGACATGTCCAGAGCTCTGTGATTCACAAGTCAGCCACCCCTTCTTATGGTCCTTCACACCACACCATCGCCCTTTGGGCCGGGGCTCATTGCCCCCTTTTACAGATGAGAAAATTGAGACCTGGGCTGGAACATCCAGCACGGGGTCTTGCAGCAAGCCAATGGGTTTACGCCAGGGCTCCTGACTTCTGGGGCTTCTACCCTCCGTCACAGCTGAACCCCGGCCTCTGTCTTGCAGGGACTGATGGGAAACATGGGGGAACCCGGACTGAAAGGTGATAAGGTGATCTGAATACTCCCTTATTGCACTGTGTTTTATCTGCATGCAAATTCCCTCCACCTCAACGCTGCTGCTGATTTCTCGCCAGGTCCACGCCCCTGCACTCTTCCTGCCTCCCCTCTGGCCCTCCCTAAATCTGTCCTCCCCAACTTCTTCCTTGTAACTCTGGGTGGGATTCAGGCAGAAGATTCTGGAAGCATGTGGATCTTGGCAGACAGCATGTGGGGGAGGGGCTGTTGAAGCTTGGGTTAGGGGTAAGTTAAGGCAGGTCTCCAAAGTGTTTTTTGGCGGGGCAGCAAAGCTGAGGCTAGCGTCTGGGCTTTGAGGTCAAAGCCACAGGATACAGAAGGTGGGGATGGAGTGATGGGGAGAAGTGGCACTGAGATGATGGGCCCCAGGGCAGGGGTGATGGCATAGGAGGAAACCAGTCCACATACACTGTCAAGATTGGAACTGGGAACCCAATCCCAGAGTCTGAAAATGCAATAGAAAAGCTAGGACGGGCCTAAACCCCTGCCCGGCGTTCCTCCCAGCTGTGCGGGGGCAGGCCCTGGAGGGGGGCATCCCTGCTATGTGCCTTCCACACTTCCACTGCTGAGCCAACCCTGGGCCAAACCAGAGCTGGAGGTGGGTAGGTGGGACCCCGGGCCCCAGAGCGGGGCAGCACCTGGCCTGGGCCCTGCAGCCTCCGAGTGAAGAGACTCAGGGGGTAGGGGCCGCGCTCCTGTGTTCGGCTCTGTGGCCATCTTCCTGCCCTCCCCTGCAGCCTCTTGACAAACCAGCTCCCCCAGAGGGAGTGTGGGAGAGCTTTGGGGCAGCATCCAAGTTTCCATAAGCCTGAGCCGGTAAGGGCCATGCTCCTTGCACCTGTCTTCAGATGATTCTGCTCCTCCTAAGTTCGAGGAACAGGAGCAGGGACCAGCACTGGTCCCCCTCTGCGTGTTCTACAGGGCTTAGCTCGCCCATCCTCCACCCCTGTATGAGATGGGACACTTGCAGAGCAGGCACAGCTGGTATGTAGTGTCAGGATTCGAGCCCAGGCACCTGCCAGCAGAGACCTCCATCCTGAAGCAGGAGTGAGGTCAGAAGGGCAGAGCCAATGAGGTCCTTGGAGGTCACCTCCCCTGTTGCCTATATGCCACAACTGGAGAAACACCCAAAGAGAAGAGGTTCTTCAAAGGAAACTCAGTGATCTGTAGGAGCCAGCCCAGAGCCTGGACTCTTGGAAAAACTAGAGCTGCTGGGCTGAAATGATCATGCCAGTTGCCCTTCCCACCCCCACCCCTGGTACCCAGCCGTGGTGCTCACCCCAGTCCTCTCGTCTGTTTCCACCTCTCCCGCCTCCTCCCTCATGCCCAAGCCTCCAGCTGCCGCTCCCCCAACCCTACCCCACCCCACCCCGCCCCGCCCCACTCAGCTTTGCCCTCTGGCTCTGCCCTGCTGGTTGCTAAGCCCCCTCTTCCACAGCCCGCCCTCTGGAGATGTAGGGGCTTTCTGTTGGAGGCGGGGGCTTCCCCACAGCTACCTGTTTACCCCGTGGTTTGAGTCATCAGCCCTCTGGAAATGTTGAAGTCATGGACGAGGGGAAAGGAAGTGGGGGGGAAATAGGAGTGTAGACAGGGAGCTTTTATAGGCCTTTTGCAGAGCTGGCCTCCAGCTCACTGTTTCTTCAGGAACATGGAAATAAATGTGTTACATAGGACTCGGCTGGCTTGCTGACTGGTGCTGCCTGGGACATTGAGAGATGTAAAAGCTCTGAAAAAAAAGAAAAAAGAGGAGGAAATTATCTTCCTGCTCATAGATCTCAGCAAAATCAAAAAAGTCTTTAGAGTTGAAAAGAAAAAAGAAAAGAAAAGAAAAAGAAATCTCTTTTCTGCTTCTTTGGCTAAGATACGGTCATAATATTTTGGGGAGCAGTGTTCTTATCAGCCCCTCTTCACTCCACCTTCTGGCCCTCCCCTGGAATGACAGAGCCACCCCTTCATGTTCCATGGTCATCCTGCCTAAAATCCCAGATTGTCATGAACCAGCCTGGCCTCAGTCCCGTTCACCACCACCTGGCTCCTTTTCCCCACTTGGAGGTACATTCTGGAACCCAGGCTCTTGCTCCAGGCCCAGCTTTCGCCATATGCCTTGTCCTGATTTCTTAGGGGCCTTTGAAACTTTTTTAAAAAGCTATCTTACTCCTTCTTTGGACATTTAAAACAAAAAAAATGTTCCTTAGTTCCTAAAACTCTGGGATATTGTATAAGATTTTCCAAATTGGAAAAACCAAAGTAAGTTAAAAAAAAAAAAAAAAAACTTTTTTTATTTAAAAAAAATTCTGGCTTTTGTTCTACCAAGGAAGTTCTGTTGGATCATGGCCTTAGCTGCACGACATGAGTTCTCTAAGATTCTCCATTCTTCTTGGGTTTTTCTCCCCATCCATCCAACTGCTGCCAGGGCTGTGAATGTTTCCTGAATCCTGGGGCCAACGTACCAACATGGAAAGCTGGAAAGGATGAGGGCTGTGTGAGATGGTTCCAGCTCTAAGGGGAAACCTCCCAATCTGGTTCTGTGACAGCTCATTTACCAGGATGTGGTTGAGTACAGGGAGGGGCAGAAGAGACCTCTGACAGCCGGGATCAGCGTCCCCAAGTCCCTGCTGTGTGTCGTCTCAGAGAGGCAACACCCAGACTTGACTCGAGACCGGTTTACTTGCTCTTTACACGTAGCCTCAGTGAGCCAGGCTCTCTGGTTTCTCATGCTATAGCTGATTCAAAGCGGTTAATTAGATGTAGACCGAGGCCAATTGCTGGCACAGAAACTCCCACAGAAGGAAGACGTGACAACGCCCAGCCTGGCAGTGAAGAATACCAAGCAGGGAAGGCAAGCACTCTGAAGCCACGGTGGTGTGGGGACGCTGTCCACGCTGCACGCTCTTCCGCATGATGTCAGTTGATGATGAAGAGGTTGAAGGATCAAGACGGTTCCTTTGACCCACGAGTCTCTGATCTCCCAGCAAGGCCAGGCAACACGGGGCAGCTTAGCTTCTGTTAGTGGAGTGTTCAGCTACCCAAGCAACCCCAGGCAGGACCTGTAGCTAACCTGGCTCTTTCACCGGAGGGGGCCCAGCTTCCCCACCCAGGCTCCTCTGGGGCTGGGAGCTGCCCATTTCTCTAACAAGGCTGCTGCTGGGTGGATCGACTTGGGGAACAGCCTCGGCCAAGCTGTACCTCGCCACTGGGTCTGGATGTGGGGGAGGCTTCCAGAGCTCACCATGGTTTCCATCGTAACCTTCTTTGCTGGTGTGTATTTAGGGTGAACAAGGGGTTCCAGGTGTGTCAGGAGATGCCGGATTCCAAGGAGACAAGGTAACTCCTGCACATTTGCCCCCTGCCCACCCTCACCCGCTCCGCCCTGCTCTTCTGTGGCTCTGGCTTCTTTCCCAGGGGCCAGCATGGGCCGAGACCCACCTGGGAGGTGGCATCCTTTCCCGCCGTCCTGTCTCCTCCATCTTCTATCCACTCTTTCGTTGTCTCTTCTCTGGACTTCACAGTGGCCTCCTGATGTGTTCCCAGGCCCCAGCCTCCTCCCTCCCAGCCTGTCTTCCTCACCTGCACAAAACTGCCGAGGGCCCAGCTCTACTCTGGGCTCATCCACCACTCCTCATTGCCCCAGAGTGGAATCCCGGCTCCTGGCCCCTGCACCTGGGCCCCCAGCGTGCAGGCCCCTCTGACATTCCTGCCCCTCACTCGTCCAGCCCTGAGCCCCAGCCCCACTGACCTCCTCAGTTGGCACACGAAGCCACCTCGCTGGGCACACCCTCCGCCCCACCTATGCACGGCCCAGCCCCACCCCAGGCTCCACATGGATGCCGTGTTCTCTACCTGCTCAGGTAGTCGCTGTGCCCCTCACCTGCAGGCCCACCCCAAGCAGGCTTGTCTTCCCAGGACCCCAAAATCCTTTGGCTTGTGGATTTTTTATTGAGTGCTTACCAAATGCCAAATACCGTGCCCCTCACCTGCAGCAGTGCATTTCTCCCCTGGCTGATGGGGACTGGTGCTTCGCCGCCTGCCAGACAGCAGGTTCCCCAGAGGAGGGCCCCCGGCAGGCCCAGAGGAACTTAGGTCAGGGTCCTGTGCAGGACAGTGAACACTGGAGACACGTCTGAGTGAGTGGCTGGCCTGGATGACGGAGGATCCCAGGCCGCCTGCCAGGCCGGCTCCTCTTTGCCTGTGTCCGGCACCATGTGGCCACATCTGGAGTTCTCCCAGCCAGTCAACGAGGCCCAGATGTTGGCCAGCTCTCCCTCTTCCTCTCCCCTCCCTCCTGGCTGGCCTGTCCTGACCCAGCCTCGATGTCTCCGGGTTGCGAGCCACGCAGGCCTGGCTGCCTCTGCAGCTGGGCCCCGGTCTCCAGACTTCCCCAGGCATCACAGGCACAGCAACGGTGCCTGCTCAGTGGCCCCGGGGTCCCGGGGTCCCCGATGACCTGGTGAGGACAGAACCTGCCGTTTCACCTTTGTGTCCCCAGGTCCCAGCCTACAAGGGCTGCCAAGCTGGAGCTTGCAAGCAGAGGGCTCATCCTCCCCCTAAAAGAGGGTGTTGTCCAGGCCCCAGGCCGGCAGGGATGACCAAGCAGCTGTCCATCCGGCCATTTCTGGGCGTTACTAACCCCAGTTTGCTCTGCATCTTTTTCAGGGGAGCCAGGGTTTGCCAGGGTTCCCAGGCGCACGGGGGAAGCCAGGGCCTGTGGTGAGTACCTTCTGCTTCTAGATCCTCAGGCTCATGGCGTCCAAATGGTCATGAAATGTGGCCAGAGATGCCTTCACATCAGGTCCTCATTTCCTCCCGCAGCAGCTCTGGGAGGCAAGTACAGCAGAGTAGAAACGGAGATTCGCCCGTTTTATAGATGAGGACACTGAGGCCCAGAGGGGCAGGAGCACACCCAGGCATCAGGCATTGGCAGAGCTTTGATGAGAATCAGGGCTCCCAGTGTCTTGTAAATAATAGTAATGTTTTCAACAGTAGCAGCGGATGTCTTTTATTTATTGAAGGTTCCCATTGGCGCTAGTGGTAAAGAACCTGTCTGCCAGTGCAGGAGACTTGAAAGATCCCCTGGAAAAGTGCATGGCACCCCACCCCAGTATTCTTGCCTGGAGAATCCCATGGACAGAGGAGCCTGGTGGGCTACTATCCCTAGGGTCGCAGAGAGTTGGATGTGACTGAAGTGACGTAGCATGCAGGCACACATGCATCAGATCCTTCCTGTGCTGTATCTCTTTGAAAGGCTGTCAACAACCCCAGGAGTTAGAGGATTGTTACTGTTCCCATTTCACAGATGGGGAAAATAAGGTTCAAAAGTGAAGTGACTTGCCCAGCCAGGATCCAGTGTCTAGGAAGAGTAGGAGATGAGGCTTGAACAGTAACTCCTTGTAGTTGTCTGGGCAGATTTCACTCATATTCTCCTGAATTTTCCAACCATCCCCAGCCTGGGGCCTAATACAAGGGATCCAGGAAAGGTGGACCCTCGCTTACCCCTGCCTCCCCTACAATCTCTTCTCTTCCACAGGGCAAAGTTGGAGACAAAGGATCCATTGGGTTTCCTGGGCCCCCGGGACCTGAGGTATATAATGCCCTATTTCTCTGTGTCTGGCTGTTTCTGGGACTGTGTGCTGTCCTTGGGAAACCAAGGCTCAGAGATAGAGAGAGACTTGCTGGAGGTCACACAGCAAATGAAAGATGGGATTAGAAATTCCTAGAACAGCAATCTTTCCTGGCTTCCAGGCTTCTCTGGGGGCTTGCAAAGGCAGTGGGGCAGCAGCTGGCTTCAGACACCCTCCCCAGCTCCATGGCCGCCTTTACAGTTTCCAGAAAGAAGCATCAGGAAAACCCTCTGAGCTGTGTTGCCTGGACCCTTCATGGGAGCTCCCTGCATTCTCTACCCTCTGAGCCCGGAACTTTTCCAGCTGCATACAGCCACCCTGGAGGGGTGCAGGGCTCAGAGCTCACAGATACAGGGAGCAAGAAGCAAGTGTAAGGTTTTGGTGTTTGAATGGAGAAGACGTCATGACAGATAGATAAAGCAGTTAACATGGTAATGACAGCTGAGTCAGTAGAACCCGAGAGTTTCTGATATATGTGATAATGAACACAGGTATGTTAAATGTCCATCACTGGCATTTCTGTACAGAGGAGCGAGGCAGCTGGGCAGCTGATTGAACTTCTCTTCCCGCCCCCCTCCCGCCCCATGCCTCGCCCCCAGTACAGGGACCAGCTCTGGAGAACAGGGTGAACAGTGCTGGGGGACTGCCATCTCTCTTAGGGGGTCTAGGTCAGCCCTAGTCCCCACCCCACCCCTATGTCATACCTCCCTGGCCTGTCGCCTTGCACATCCCTGAGGTCTCAGAGACAGAAGTCTGGTCCATCCTTCCAAAGATCACTCCTGGTATCTCCCGGATGGATGAGGGAGTGTTTCCTAAAAGCCACAAGTTCTACTTTCCACTGTGTTGACTTTGGCCTTGACACAGTCCTATCTTTAGACAAATGGACTTGGCCTCTCTTCCATGGCCCTGATCCCTTCCCCTGGTCACTGTGGAAAAAGACTTCTCTGCGAGGCCGGGTTTCCCAGCAGTCTGGCCAGTGCGGGTGGAAAGGTGGCTCCCTCGTTTTATTGGGCAGTGCCTCGTGCCAGGAGGCCGCATCGTATCTTCGGGATGGGAGCTGGCTGGACGGCCATCGTGGCCAGCGAGGGGGATACTGTCACCACCACCCCTTGCAGAGGAGGGAGCTGAGGGACTGAGCAGGGTGGGGGTGACCGCCTCAGGGTCACCCTGCTACCTGTAGCCCAAAAGCTCTTCATTTTGCCCTTTGGCTCCCTCCCGGGTTCCTGGACAGCTCTGGGGTGTGCCTCCCCCATCTTTGGGTTCCGTTTGGATTGGCAGATTCGGCATCCAGAAGATGGTTCTGCTCAGCCAAAGACGGAAGCCGACGAGCCTGTCAGCACCTTCCGGGGTCTTTGTCACCTTTCCAAGACCGTGGGTGCAGCTTCTACTCCCCAACCCCTGAGTGAATCAGCTCTTCCATTCATTAGTGGGTCCAATCTGTGTGACACCAGAATTTGGTCAGCATCATGGCCTCCTTCAAATTCTCCCAGGAGACAGGCCCACCCCAAGCAGCCTTGTTTTCCCAGGACCCAAACCCCTTTGGCTTGTAGATTTTCTACTGAGTGCTTACCAAATGCCAAATTCCGAACTCAGCTGTGCACTCACCTTATTCTCCTCAAGCCTCAGAACAGCCTTGTTAGGTGGTTTTACCATTTTGGAGATGCAGAAGCCAGGGCCCAGACAGGCTTAGAAACCTGCCTGGGGTCTTACACAGTGAGTGGGTGGCAGAATGGGACTTTGAGCCTCTCCATTTGAAGAAAAAGATGTAAGTCTTTGGCTTCCTGTGTTAGCTCCAAATTAAAGACCAGAACTTGTTTCCCCTAGTGAGAAGGGTGAGAGGATGGTGGAGCTGGAATCTAATGGGAGTTACCAAAACCTCAAAAGAGGAAGAAAATAAAGCCACTTACTAAGGTGAAGTCGGGGAGCATTCTGGCTTTAGGGATTCATATTCAGAGGCTTTGGTTTCTGGTTGGCAGGCAACTGAGGGAGTAGTGGGTCTCCCCTGAAAGCAAATGGGATTCTCAGCTGAATTAACAGAGATATTACATGTAAAACAAGGGAGGGGATGTTCTCACACCGACCTCTGCTGGTCCGGTCACCAGTATCCTAGTTGTCCCCAACAGTAGAAGCTAAGCGGTCGGAGGGCCCTGGGGCCCTGGGGCCCTTGGCTAGCGGCAGTTGGAGGGACAGAGAAGTCTGGTCTTTTCTGCTGGGGAAGGAAAGAGAGTCTGCTCCATGTCCCAGAGAAGCTTTCACTGCAGTCATTGGAATGGTCTGGGAGCAGTGAGCTTTCAATGGTGATGTGGGGCAGAGTCCAAGGGTACAGTGGGGATTTCTGCTTCCGACTGTTGCTGATACTTATAAATCAGCACTCTTCTAGCCTTTCAAAGTCACAGCAAACTCAGAAAAGACAGGATCCCTGCAATAAAGGGTGGCACTTCGCAGAGCGAAAGATGGCTGGCTGTGAGGCCCTGGCTGCCCCAGGCCTAAGACTTGGGAAGGTCTGGATTAGATGACCTTGTATGTGCTAGTTCCTATGCTAGGACCTTCCTGCTCTGTCCTGCTTCATTTTCTCAACACCTCTCTGAAGTGTAGGGGCTGACTCTTTGTTTTAAAATTGTGATAACTGACCCGCCCAGGGTAATCTCCCTTACAGGATGAAATGGAGACCCAGGTCCGTCCGCCTCCAAGACCTATAGTCTTCACATTTCCCTACGTAGTCCCCCTGGATGACCCCAGCTCTCTGCTTCCTTTCAGGGATTCCCTGGAGACATTGGCCCCCCCGGGGACAACGGCCCAGAAGGCGTGAAGGTGAGTCCCTGCCCAGGAGAGCTCCAGCTGATGAGGCTGACTGCTGTATGCAAACCACAGGCCTGATTCCAAGCCAGCGGGAGTCTCACCAGCCTGTGATGGAGATGGAGGTGCTGCTCTGAGCCCGCTTTCTGTTCCCTCTTACCAGGGTAAGCCTGGAGCTCGAGGCCTGCCAGGACCCCGTGGGCAGCTGGGGCCCGAGGTGAGACCCTCTGACCCTGCCTCCTGCCCATCCCCCATCCCCTCCCTAGCCCCTAGCTTGCTCTCTCCTGGGTCCTGGAGACCTTAGCTAAGTTCCAGGGCCCCTCAGTCAGGAGACGCAGGGCCCAGGGCCACCTCAGGCTTGCCCTCCAATTCATCTTTTATAGCTCTGCCCTGTGACCCTTCCAAGGTTCTCCCCTGCCCTGCCCTGGCTGGCAGGTCACTCTCAGCAAGACAATGACATTGCCCTTGGGTTTCCTCTCTAGAGCCACTGACACTGCTTCTTCTCACTGTAGCCAGTTTATTGGGGTGCTACTGTAGGAGGGAGGGCATCGTCAGCTCAGGTGCGGTTCCGACTCTCAAGGGGATAGACTATGTCAGGTCTCTGTGGTTAGTGGCAGGCAGCATCAGGATTCTAACCCAAGTCCACTGAGCCCAAAGCTCCTGGATGGACCCAGTGCTGTGACTTCTGGTCTCCTGGGGGCAGCGTGGGGCCTCCTGGGAGAACGAGATGACTTGTGCAGCTAGTGAAGATCTGCTTACTGACTCATCCGTGGTGAAGGGGACTGATGATTTCCCCGGGCCTGCTGGAGCACCAGCTGGAGGGCTGCTGGCCGCCCCACGGGCTGGCCCCGGGTTTCTCCCATGTGCAAGGCCCTCCCCTGCATGCCTTGGCTCAGGCCCCAGAGCTCCCATTACGCAGCCCTGTGTGAGGGCGCAGGAGGCCCCGACTCACTGCGACCACAGGCAGGCATCTGGCTGATATGGATCCCTTCGTGGGCTGGTTCTGGGTCTGGCGGGGTCCCAGCACTGGCCCTGTGAGCTGCCACATGGGGCTGCTTTCCTGGAAGCTGGGGTGGGGGGGAGTGGGCTCTGGAGGGGGCCTCTTGGTTAGGCCTGGCATGCCAGAGGGGCCAGGCTGGAAGCTCCCTGAGCCTGCGGGAGGGCCTGAGGCATCTCCATGGGCGGGAAGTGGGCAGGAGGGTGGGAAGGAAAGATGGCAGCAGGCTGTGCTCCTGTTGACGCTCACGCTGCAACATTATCACTGAAGCAGACCCTCAGTATGCCTGCCACTCACTCACATCTCCATCGATTCATCTGCCCACGTGTCCACCCATTCACTCCTCCATTTGTTACCTTCTCTCAGGCCCTCCTCCCTGCCTTCCCAAACCACACACCCACTAGACCCTGGGCACACCCACCCTGAGTGATATTGGGGGTCGTGGTGTCAAAAAAGGAAAAGAGATCGTGGCTGTCCTCCAGGAACTCAGGTTACTCATCAGTGGGTTTCTTGTTTGTTTGTTACTTTAAACATAATCACAATAGTAAAAGATGGTTATCAGTTTTCACAATCAATAGCCAGACAAAAAATAAAAGATAATTACATTTGCAAGTCATAATGGGGCTTCCTTGGTAGCTCAGACAGTTAAGAATCTGCCTGCAATGCCTGAGACCTGGGTTCGATCCCTGGGTTGGGAAGATCCCCTGGAGAAGGAAATGGCAACTCATTCAAGTAGTCTTGCTGGGGAAATCCCATGCCTGGCGAGCTACAGTCCATGGAGTCGCCAAGAGTTGGACGTGACTGAGTGACTAACTCTAACTCATGGGAACATGATTAACCTAACAATATAAAATAATTACATGCAATTTGGAGGGTCAAGCAGAGTGATACTCATCAGTGTTTTAGATGATCCTCTCTGCCCTGCACCATTTTACAGATGGGGAAACTGAGGCATGGTGTGGCGAATGTCTGCCACCGAGTAAATGGCAGAGCTCAGAACAGAGCCCGTATCTCTGAGCTGCAGTCAGGGGCTCTGCTCAAACAGCGTATGATAGGGTTTGGCTTTCCTGTCCAGGACTCCAGCCAACCCAGACTGACCACATTCACACGACAGGGGGAGCCCCATTCACCCAGAAGCCCAAGTGTGGTCTGGCCTCTAGGCCTCTGCCCTGGGCGGGGCCAGGCAGGGAGGGGCCCAGGTGTACCGTTTCTCAGTCAGGGAGGGCTCTCCTATGCCCACTCCTTGCCCTCCTGACAGGTCAAGTTTTCCAAGACTCCCACTGAGTTAACGTTCTCCTTTTTCTCCTCTCTCGTGTCTCCTGACCCTAGGGAGATGAGGGACCCATGGGGCCACCAGGGGTCCCTGGCTTGGAGGTGAGTGTTGCTGGCCTGGGGATGTGGGATTTGTTGGTGCTGAGCCAGCTGTGTGCAGGCGGGCATCACTTGGGTGGTGCTCTGGAGAGAAGGCGTCTATGAGAGCCTCTGGCCTGCCAAGGTGGGGCTGAGGACAGACCCCAGAGGAGAGAGACAAGAGGCAAGAAGCTGTTGTGCGCCTACTGTGTGAAGTGCAGTGCACCCATTTTCATTCATTCGATTCTTCCTTGAGAGAGGCACTGCCTTTCTTAGTATCATTCAAGGCCCTCAGGCTCAAAGAGCATAGCCCAGGGAACTTCCCTGGTGATCTGGTGGTTAAGAATCTGCCTTCTTATGGAGGGGATAGGGGTTCAATACCTGGTCAGGGAACTGAGATCCGAGATGCCAAGGGGCACCTAAGCCCACACACCACAACTAAGACCCGTCGCAGCCATAAAAAAAAATTAAAAAAGTAAAAAACTTAGCCAAGAATCTCAGAGCCAGGAAGCCAGGACACCTTCCCTGGAACCTGAATCTGACTTCTCTCTACTGCTTCAAGTGGCCTTCCAGAAAGAAGGTGTATGCCCAACCCACCTTCAGTCTCAATTGCATAAATTGGCGGTTTGTGGATTTTTTCGGTCTTGGGACCTTTTGACATTCTTGGAAATGGTTGAGGACCCCAAATGTTTATCTTTATATGGGTTACATCTATCGACATGAGTACTTAAAATCAAGAAATTTTAAATGCTTTTAACAATTTATTCAAGATTAATAACCAACTCTTTTCATGTTAACAAAAATAATAGTTTTACCCGCCCCCCCTCCCATCAAATGCTATATTTTCCAAAACAAAAATCATCTAATGAAAAGAGTGGCATTGTTTTACCATTTTTTGCAAATCTCTTTAATGTCTGGCTTAATAAGAGTCAGCTGGATTCTCCAGTCTGCCTCTGTGTTCCATCTGTGGATAAAACCATGTGCCTTGTAGCCTCTGGAAAACTCCACTTGCATTCATGAAAATGAGTGACATGGCAGATGACATCTTAATATTCTTATGAAAATAGTTTTGACCTTGTGAATCTCCTGTGAAAGGGTCTCAGGGCCCCCCAGAGGGCCCTGGGGCCACCGTTTGAGAACCACCGGCGTAAACTCTCCATGCCCCTGTGTCCTTTATCTTCTGCTCCAGTCCCTTCCTTTTCCTCACTTCTTGAAAGCAGTTTTCATCATTCCCATTAATAAACAAACCAGCCTGGGAGGGGAGGCTTCCCAAGGTCACACAGCTGAAGACCCCCCTGCTTCCGCAAGGACAGCTGGCAGCCTGGTGACCTCGGGCCTCTGTGTCCCTGCACCTCCTGGCTTCGCTCACTCACATCTCTCTGTTGCAGGGTCAACCTGGCAGGAAGGGGTTTCCTGGAAGACCTGGCCCGGATGGCTTGAAGGTGAGGGGACCTGGAAGTGATGTGGCAGGAACGCGGAGGAGGGAACACCTGGAGAGGAGAAGGGGGGGAGCCAACCAATGAGGCTCTAGGATGACCCCTGAATCCCTGACCTGTTGTGAAAAGGGGAGGAGATGGTCCCCATTTATCGCAAAGTGTGTATGAGTGACAGGAAAACGTGGACAGAGTAGTGTCCACCAGGGGGCCAGTGTTCAAGTCATGGGGCACAGTGCAGCCACCAAAGACGCTGTGCTGGGAGGACTGACGAGACGGGAAGATGCCGGTGTGTTCCAGGGGTGATGGTGGGCACGTGGGAAGCAGGTCACACCGTGGAACGGCGCAGGAGGAGCCTGTGGCCGGGGCTGGCTGCACTGCGTTCCTGAAGGCTCAGAGCAAAGGCTGGAACGTGCACAGGGGTTAGCTCTCGGTAGTGGGATTATCGGAGATTTCCATTTTCCTCTCTGGGTTTCTATATTTTCCCCATCATCAACCATAAATATGCATTTCACTTATTAACGGTTTTTTTGAAGTTATCAAAATGAAAAAGAACTGGCCCCAGTAGGAGATTATGTTCCTCAACACATGGACAGCTTAATGCCTTTCCAGGGACTCCGTTTGAAGGCTGGATTTCCCTGGCCATCCCAGGCAGGGATTGCTGGGCCGAGTTGACAGCTGGGCAAACACACAGAGGGTTAGGGTGGAACTGGGGGCCCCAGGCCGTCCAAGTGCCCTCCTCTCTGGATAAATGGTCCCCGAGTCTGTGTCTGTCTGGCTTCTCTGGGGGTCTCAGGCCTGAGGTCTGGGGGCGGACCTGGAGGGGAGGCTGAGGCTCGAGCCGGGAATGCTGTGAACCACATCCATTTGTGAGCCCAACTCCCAGCTGGTCCGAGCCCACGTCCTGCCCTCTGCGGCCTGGTCCTTTCTCCCTCAGATACCAGCTGGGTTTCTGTGGTGGGAGCGGTGACAGGGCTCCGGGCAGATTTATCCCACGATTCTGCTGGCCAGGGCGGCTGTGGCTGCAGAAGGAGCGGGAGTCACCACGGTGTGGGGTAAAGCCGACAGACAAGGCCTGGAAGGGCCACCTAGCGCGAGGGCTCGGGGACTTCCCAGGTGGCGCTAGTGGTAAAGAACCCGCCTGTCAGTACAGGAGTCGTAAGAGACAAGGGTTGATCCTTGGGAAGATCCCCTGGAGGAGGAAATGGCAACCCACTTCAGTATTCTTGCCTGGAGAATCCCATGGACAGAGGAGCCTGGCGGGCTACAGTCCGTAGGGTCACAGTCGGACAAGATGGAGGTGACATAGGACACAGCGCGTGTGAGACCTTGGAGGCAAATGAGTTTGGTTTTCCTTATTTATAAGTGGGGACGCCGAGCCCAGAGCAGAGATGAGACCCTTCAGTGTCACTTGTGAGCTGGTGGCAGAGCTCTGGTGGGTTTGTTAGGTCTGATACTCCAGTGCCCTGATTCCCCAGCTCCCTGCTCATCCTGTTGCATCAGGGGATCTCCATCAGTCAGACCCAAGTTCCAGTTCTAGCCCTGCTTCCAGCTCGCTGTGTGACCTCGGCAGGTCACTTCACCTCTGTGAGCTTCAGTTTCCATCTCCTGCTGAATGCCACGGTTGATGGGGGTCCCAGATGCAATCTAGACTCTGTGCCAGGTAACCTGCCCACGGACACTCCGAGGGGATGAGGACTAGGGTCATCCCTGGGGCCAGAGGAGATTTTGTCCCAGTGTCCCTCATCCCTACCATTTGTTTGCAGTTTCCAAGGCCAGGCTGCAGTTGTTTCTTGGTTCATCCCCACCAGAGGGGACTAAGGCCAGTCGACTTGGGTGTCTCCCGGGAGGCCTAGACTCCTGCCACCTATTCCCAAGTGACCGTCCTCTGTTTCTCTGCAGGGCGAGCCAGGCGATCCTGGACGGCCAGGGCCTGTGGGCGAGCAGGTGAGTCACCGCCGTCTTGGACCCTACTGGCTGCCTTTACTGAGGGCTTAGCTGTGGGAAGCACGTACATGGAGCTCATTCTCCCCCAACCCCAGCTGGAGTGGTCGGGTTAGGGTTAAGGTTATCTAACCCTACATGGCTCACCTCCCCGCTTCACTGTCATGGACAAACTCTGGCTCTCAGGGAGGTGAGGTCACTGAAAGCCACGACTCTCAGTCCTCACGGTTGTTCCCCACAGCCTGACTTTGCAGATGTTCTGGGGGCATTCACCCAAAAGACATTGCATGACTTTGCTCCCAGAACGTGCAAAGTGGAAGAGCACCGTCACAGTCACCCTCCGTGCTCGATGTAACGGGAGGGCCGGAAGAGCCGAGAAGCAGAGTCGCGTGCCAGGGGCTCTTGGTTCAGGCATCCCTAAATTATAAAGAAAACAAAATTCACATCAGTGGCTCTGGCTGTGCTGGAAGTCAGGCCAGGGTCTGAAGAGGAGAGGAGGTTGCACGTGATCACCGAAAAGGAGGTTGGAGAAACATAACCTTTAGTGTTGAGGTCCAGGGCCCTTGGCACTGGAGGCTGATGGGTGGATGACTAGCTTTAGTCCCTCCTCTGCAGCCCGGCGCCTCCTGAAAGCTTAAGCTCCGGGCTCGTAGGTCAGGTCGGAGGGTAGCAGTCTTGTCCACTTCTTTAAAGAAGGACCCCATCCTCTGAACCCAGCGAGAGGCCACCTCGGGCTGGAAGGGGAATGATGCTGGGGACCCAGAAGAATTTGTCTCTGCCGAGAAACACCATCAATGCCTTGAGAGTCACGCACACGAGGAGCTTCCTCACCAGGCCTGCAACATCTGTTGGGGGGAAGAGAGGAATTAAAGCAGGGGGAGGACTGGATTTTTGAAACCTTTCCAGTGTCATTCGAGCGCATTCTGTGGGAAGCCCGGGAGTTTGGAAGGGCTGCCGCGGCCTGGATGTATTTCCTGATTGGAAAAAAAAGGCAATACGTTCAGCAAATTTAATTTCATAGTTATGCTCATGGTAGGGCCCTTGGGAAATAGATATTTGGAATCCTAGGATGGCAGAGCACAAAGCCTCCTTTGAAATCCCTCTGTCCTGGAGTCCTAAGCTTTTATTTTGTGCCTTAGACCCCTTTGGCAGGCTGGAGAAGGTCATAGACCCTGCTTGGAATTTGTAGCTCATCACCAAGTTGTGTTTAACTCTTTGTGACTGCGTGGACTGCAGCACGCAAGGCTCCCCTGTCCTTCACTGTCTGCTGAAGTCTGCTCAAATTCATGTCCATCGAGTCTGCGATGCTATCTAACCATCTCAGAATAGAGAACTTCTTTAAATGCACAAAATACAAAACAAAAGACTACAAAGGAAATGAATTATATTGAAATACAAATGTGAGATTCTGTTACATTGTGCTCTCCTCAAAGATATGCTTCTTTGTCCTTGCCTTGAATAACGCGATCTAATGGCAGGTCCAATAACGACCTCAATTTTGAAGTGGTGCCCAGCCTTACTGATACATTTCGAACGCTCTGCCGCAATGACTGTAAGGCGACATGTCAAGATCTGTGACCGTTACCAGTGCTGTAGATTTGTTGCCTGCGTGCCTCAAACTCATGTTTCAGAGACGTGTTTGATTTCAACCAGAGGCTGGTGGAGATGACAGTTGTAGTTTTTCCCATTCAAGTTCATGGGCCCCTGAAATGCATCCATGGAGCCTTACAGAGACCCCAGGATGAGAACTCCCGGGTCCTCCTCGGCCACACTGACAAGTCCAGGATTTAGGGAGAGGGATGGCTCAGTGGGTAAAGAATCCACCTGCAATACAGGAGATACAGGGGAAGGGGGTTCGGTCTCTGGGTAGCAAAGGTCCCCTGGAGGAGGAAATGGCAGCTGACTCCAGTATTTTTGGAGAATCCCATGGACAGAGGAGCCTGGAGGGCTGCGGTCCAAAGGATCACAAAGAGTCGGACATGACTGAGTGACTAAGCAAGAACACACACACACACACACACACACACACACACACACACACACAGGTTTAACTGAGATGACCAAGGAAGCAAAGGAATGGGCAGGAGGAGTGGGAACTGGCTGGGGGCGACCGGAGGCACACTTGTTCAGTAGAGACCTCAGCTAGCTGCCCAGTCAGCTGATCAGGGAAGACAAGAGATCCTTCTGAGTTGTGAGGCAGGGCTGGAGCCGTGCCTGCTGTTCCCTCAGCCCCTTCCCTGTCTGGGAAGGAGCAGGCCTTTCCCGTTCATGGCAGAATCAGAGGATCCCTGGGAAGAGGAGAAGGACCTCCTTATGGTCACAGTATCTGCTCCATTTATCAGGCACTTGTTAGGGACCAGGCTGTGTGCCAAACACTTGACATACCACCACCAGCAGTTCCCTAGCAGTCCTATGACAGTACATGCTACTATGCCCGTTTTGCAAATGAGGAAACCAAGGCTCTGAGAAGTTAAATACTTTGACTGTGATCTCCCAGGCAGTGTCATCACTGTCAGACCCCAGGCTGACACTCAGGCCTGCTGGATTCCCATGACCTTCCCCAAAGACGCTGGAAAACCCTTGACCTTCTGAGTCCTTGCAGTTTCTTAACAGAGTGCAGTCAGCCTGCTGGGCCCTGTCCTAGGTGCTGGGCGCACAAAGATATTTACAAACCGTGGGCCTTGCCTTTAAGAAGCTCTGTCCAGGGTGAAGCCAGGCATCTCAACACCTAAGCCTGAGATGTCTAGTCCAGCAGAGGATCCGTGACTGTCTGGTTCCCAGTTGCATCCCCTAGCACCCATCAGAAGGTCTTGAGAGCCCAGAGGGAGGGAGAAAAACCCTGATAGTTGACAGCAGGCCTCTATCTGTAGGCTGTGTGAGGACAAGCCAGCTTGCTCCCCAACCCGGGGACCCGGACCTCACCAATGCAGTGTCTGCTGTAGCTGACGATACCACCCCTGCCCCATGCCGGCCAAGAGAAGCCAGCTGTGCCCACAGCTCTCAGGGCTGCTGTCCCACCAGCCCCGCCAGGTGGAAGCCCTGGGCCTCAGGGGCAGGCTTCCCTGGACCAGCCTCAGCTCCATCCATGGGACAGGGTGCCAGGATGTTCCAGAACAGTGCTCCCGGTGGGGAGGGAGGCCTGTTGGGAGGTGGGGGCAGGGAATGGGGCACTTGCTGTATGGCCCTTATTCACTGGGGTTTTGTTTGGCTTCTTATTTGAAGTTTATGACCTGCCTGCCTTTCAGGACCCAGCAACTCATAAATTTAAAGTAGCTATGAAATTTCTGTTTCTCTGGGCCTGTCGGGCAGGGGCTTTTTAACAGAGCAGTTTTTATTCCCTTTCCTCTGTGTCCTCTAAATGTCTGACTGCTCCCTTGTGGGGAGCTCAGGCCTCTGTCTTGATCCTGCAGCCTTTTAAAATAAATTAGAATAGGATGGGAGGGAGGTACCATTTATAGAGTGCCTACATGTGCCATGCATTATCACCAATACTCAGAACAACCCCAGGAGGAAAGGTAAACCCTTTCTCGTAAGTCCCCTCACTCTGCACATGAGGTTTAGAGGCGCTGTACTTCGCCCAGGGTCCGCAAGCCTGCAGACTGAATGGTGATGACATAGATAAAGTGTCAGTGACAGGGCTCGGCCTGTCGTGACAGCTGTTGTTATTAATATTGCTGTCACCTTGAAAGCAGTTGAAAGTGTTGGCCGCTCAGTCGTGTCCGACTCTTTGCGGCCCCATGGACTGTAGCCCACCAGTCTCTGTCCCTGAAATTCTCCAGGCAAGAATACTAGAGTGGGAAAAAAAAAAAAGAATCCTAGAGTGGGTTGCCATTCCCTTCTCCAGGGGATTGTCTTGACCCAGGGATTGAACCCATGTCTCCTGCACCGCAGGCAGATTCTTTACTGTCTGTGTCACTAGGGAACCCGCTGTCACCTTGAACATCATCTAATTAATTTTTAAAGTTGATTGTTGCAAAAGACAAATACTTGGTCATTTTCTCTGACTTATTAGCTGTGATCTCATACCTTGAACCTCATCCCTCTCATCTCATACTTCCACCTTGAAGAGCCTCTGAACCCAGGGAACCAAGCCCCTCGCTCAATGGTGATGGGGTTGGAATACCAGGGATACCTGTGCCCTGCTCATGGCCACGTGTGTTGGAGTGACTGGTGCATGGGCTTCGGGGCCACACAGACCAGCATTGCGTTCTAGGCTGCAGTTGCAGGACACACACAGTCCTGGTCTGAGCTGACACTTTAAGACAGTCTCTGAGGCCCACAGAGCTGACCCTTTGGAATCCGGTGCCTTTTCTTCCCTCTAGTTGCCTGGTCAGCTTCACTGCCCTAGTGAACAACTTCCGACCTGCTTCTGATCAGGTTCAAGGTCTAATTTTTTCCTGGATATAGTTTGGAGACAGGGAGCAGATTTTATGGGACCAATGCACTCATCCCTCAGTCTTCCCTAATTCTCCTAGAAACACTGGGCTGCAAGCCTGGGATCTTCCAAAACAACTTTTGCAACCCTTGTACCACACTAGACCTCCATCTGCTAGAATTTTCCTGAAGAGAGTGGGGTCTGGACTGAGAATTGTCTGACTCCCTCCTCTAACTAAGCCCTTCATCCTTACTGAGCGTGAGCCAGTTGCCAGCTCAGGGCAGCGAGTGAAGCCTACAGCTACCTAGACGAGCCTTGGAACACAGGGCCCAGTTATCACCCAGCGAAGTTAAAAAGAGCAACAGGAACTACAGTGTGTGTGTGTGCCCTTTCAGAAATGAGAGGAAGCCTTTCACAAGAGTAAAAGGGCCTCCACTTCCCAGATTTCAATCAGGTCTTTTGGCAGAGGCTGTTAGGGTATTTCTGTTCCAGCCAGCAGGTTTGTTTCTGTCTTTGAAACAACCCCAGAACCCCAAAAGACGGGGACAGATTTCTCACAAGGACCACTCTTCCCAGGACCGCTTAAGGACCTTCCCCCTGCTCCCTCCTGCTGACTCCCCCATCTCACCCCCTCCCCATACGTGGCTGCCTCCCAGCTTCTGGCAAGGAAAGAATGTGTGGTGCTCCCAGGGATGCTGGCAGCAGCCCACCGCCTGGCTCCAAAATCAGAACCATCTGGTGGAGTGAAGGAAGTCAGGACAGTGCCCACAGAGACAGCTCTCTCCTTGGTGGCAGCCCCACGCCAGCTGGATCACCGGCCATGGGGCAGGAGACTCGGGAGACGGCTCCAGTGGAAGAGAGATTTGGGCAGTTGTCTTGGAAACTCAGCGCATCCCTGAATTGATGTTGCTTCCTTCTTTCTCTTGCTTTTGTCCATGTTTCTTCTAGGGACTTCTGGGATTCATTGGTCTGGTCGGGGAGCCAGGAATCATGGGAGAAAAGGTAAGTCACGTTGGCAGGAATATCTAAGCAAATAGAGCTTGTGTTTTGAAATGTTAAAAAAGTGAAGGGGCCAGTTGCCCTGAGGATTTCAGACCTCTCTCCCTGGCCTTACCTCCTTTCCCTGGCCTTCCAGACCCTCAGAGAACCACTATCACTTGTCCCAGCATTTCCTGGGGCTTCTACCCTGCCCTCTGGCCAGGAAACCCAAGTGTCGCCAGATGTCTGTGAGAGTTATCCCCGTGGTCTGGGCTGCTCACGGCTGTAAACTGACACTGCACAGGGCAGGCAACAGGGGGAGGCAGAGATTTACCTTTAAAAAAGCATCCCAGTTCTTTAAGTTGCCTTATTAATGCCAGCGGGTATGTATTACAGACCAGATAACCAAGGCTTCAATGGGGTAGGTGACTTGTTCAAGGTCACCCAGATGGGAAGTGGCAGAGCTGGGATTTGAACCACATTAAGTGCCCATGGGCACACTTTGCTGGGCGTCTTGGCTTCTGATAACTGAAATCCCCCTTCCCCCACCGCCACTTCGGGGGATGTCGCCATAGATCTTGGACAAGTCTTTGTCCGTCTCTAGTCCCCGGAGGGCACTCTGCACTTGTCCCCACAGAGCCGCCCCACTGCTGTGACCTCCCTGAATTGCTGTCTCCATCACAGGGTGACCGGGGCATGATGGGACCCCCAGGCGCGCCCGGACCCAAGGGGTCGATGGTAAGGAGCAGTCTGCATACCCTTGCCCTCTCCTGTCCCAGCCATGGTGACAGCTTTGCTGTCGTCTGCCTGCCTCTGGGTACCCCCGGCCTTCACAGTGACCAGCTCCTTCCTCCTGGGGGTCTGGCTGCTGCCCGCGTAGCCCTGGGCTGGAGCTGAGCTGGCCGAAGCAGGACTGCAGATAGAAGAGGAACCTTCCAGAACTGATTCCTCCTTGTTCATCTCTTTCTTGGTAGGGCCATCCTGGAACCCCAGGTGTGGTGGGAAACCCAGGAGAGCCTGGACCTCCGGTAAGCAAAGCCTTCGTGTTTGCTGAGCTCAGACTTCCCTGCTGAGTCACGGTAGAGTCTAGGTCTCAACGCCAGGCAGACCTTGGCCGAATTCCATCTTCCCGCTATGTTGCCAGAGCAGAGCATTGAACTTCTGTGTGCCTGAACTGTGCTTATCTGAAAAATAGATAAAACAATCTTGGTCATGACAGTGCGAGCACATAGGTGAAATGAAGCCAGGCAGCTAATGTTCATTACATAGGGACAGTCATTGTAAGGGAGTATCGTGGCTGTTAGCAGCGCTGCTATTCCGTGTCACATGTCCATTCCAAGAAGTGCCATCAGGAGGGCAGAAGGCTCTCCTTGCCCTTTAGGAGCTCGTCTTCTGGCGTGGGGAAAGAGAAGGTGGTAGATACGTGACCACTGCTATGGAGAAAGCAGGGGAGAAGATGGGAAATGCTGGGACAAATGGGCAGAGGGTCCAAGGATGCAGGGGTTCTGGGCTTCTCATGATGACTGAAGCATCAAGGATGTCCTTGAGGATCCCAAGGCAGGGAGGGGTGGGGGAGGCTGTGCGGGGTGCTGAGGAGGAATGCAGAGGACCAGCCCTGGTGCAGGAAGCCTGGATACAGACGCATCATTCAGAGCTGGAAGTTCCAGGCAGCAGGTGTCCCTGTCAGTCCTCTGTAACTTGGTTTCTTTTAATCTGGCCCCACCAGGTCTTTAGTTGTAGCCTGTGGGGTCTTTAGTTGCAGCGGGCACACTCTTGGTTGCGGCATGTGGGATCTAGCTTCCTGACCAGGGATTGAACCCGGGCCCCCCCGCACTGACAGCCAGCGGACCACCAGGAAAGTCCCCACAATCTTTTTGATGAGGGGGAAAGCTCGCAGTGCAGAGCTAGGATCAAAAGCCAGCACTCTGGGCTCTTGATGGCATGGTTTCCCCCTCTTTGTGAGAAGGAGGAAAAAAGTTACATCTGGCCTGGGGCTGGAGAGACTGGTTGGCAGACTGAGGCATTCATCTGAGGGTCCTAGCCCATCCAGCCCAAAGGCTGCTGGCCCACCTTCATTCCCAGTGCTCAGAGGACCCGAGGACCAGGGCCCAGAGATGCTCCTGGAGATGGTGTGCTTGGAGTTTGGGAATGTGGGAGATGCTCAGGGCAGGGCTGAAGTCAGAGAACAAGTATGCTGGGGCTCTATCATCAAATCCCAGTTGTGTCACTGGGCCTGGACCTCCCTGAGCCTCAGTCTGCCCGTCTGTCCAGTGGGAGGAGGAAGGTCTGAAAAGAATTGATGGGACAAAAGGGAAGGCCAGAAGGAGAAGAGAAAACAGCAGGGCCTTCAGGCCAGTCCGTAGAAGGAAGCAGCAGGTGTCCAGGGCTCTCTGACCCCTTCCCATCCCATGTCCTCAGTGCTTCCATCTGTTCAGTGGGTTGGTTCTGACTTAGTGAGGTCAGACAGTGAGTTTCTGCCTTCAGATACCAAGGTCGCCACTGACCTTCCTCTGTTACAGTGTGGGGCTGGACCCTTAGGTCTGTTTGGACAGCCAGCTGCCCCTGGGAAAGCAGGATGGCATGGATGTCCAGAAAGCTTTAAAATCAGACACTTAGAGTCAAATCTGGCTCCCTCTTTGTTAACTGTATGATTGTTGGCAACATTTGTAGCATCTCTGAGCTTCAGTTTCCCCATCTGTGAGTCAGCATAATACCACCTTCATGATGAGACTGTTGTGAGACGTAAATGATACCATGCATGATGTAATGTTTAGCAAACTACCTGGATATATCAAGTGCTTAATGAATGGGAACAATAGTAATTGCTATCCCTATTTGTTAGATATGATAATTTCCACTAGTATTAGTAAAACTATTTCTATGAAACTGACATTTCTGATGATACTGTTCGCATCTAATTGGCATTTTTCACTTTTCTAATTACTGTAACATCCATGTTCTCCTACAGTCTACTAAGGCCAGCCAGGGTTATTGTCTCCATTATTTGGAAGGGGAGCAGTCAGGCCCTGGGTCCCTCAGTTCCTGACCTCTTCCTCCTTTGAGAGAGTTGAAAGTGACCTTTTACTGAGGACCTCCAAGTCATTTCATCTTCCTAGCAACTCTAGGAGGCAAAGATTCTCTTATACCCATTTTATAGATGATGAAACTGAGGCCTAGAGAGGGTAAGCCACTTTGCTAAGTCACAAAATTAGTAAGTGGCAGAGTTGGGATTTGAACCTAGTTCTCTGGTGGAACAGTCTGCTCTTTTAAGCACCCTACTGCCTCTGAGTTAAGACTTGGCTCCTGCAATTTCCCAGTGACGCAATTGCATGCCTTCTGCAGTCTGCTATCCCTCTATAAAACGGTCCACGGTTCTCACCCAGTCTTCATGTTCTTCCTCATCCAGAAGTCCAGTCTCTCTTTTTATGGGGCCAAGCCTGGGTCCACACCCTGCTTGCTCTGCTGACAAGGGGTCAGGTTGGAATCCAGCACCTCATCTTAGCTCTTTAGCAGTTGGAGGGTCTGCACCCCTTGAGGCCTGGGAAAGAGAGAGCAGAAAGAAGAGTTTTTCCTGAGGCCCCAAACTGAGCTGGGCCTCTCCCTGGTATTCAGAGTGGGGATGAGGCCACCTCTTCTTGGAAAGGGAGCACGCCCAGTCTAAGAATCGCCGCTTGAGCTGGGAGGCTCTTGCAGCTGTTGAGGGGTCCTTGGCCTGCGTGGGGTGAAGAGGCGGCCTGACAGCCTGACTTGTAGCTGGGCCTGGAACCTCGGAGGGGCTGGGGGCGGGGAGGAACCAGGCAGTGAGGCGGCCTGCTTCCTCTCTTCACCTTCCATCCCTCCCTTCCTATCCTGTCCTCTCCAGTCCTTCCCGAAATCCTTGTCATCGGCCTGCTCTGGGCCAGGTGCTGGGAATTCCAGGAACAAGGCCAGCTCTGTGTTTTCTTTTCCTCCCTCCCTGTCTCTTCTTGTCATTCCTTCATCAAGCTGAGATAACCCGGGCCTCCTCCCTGGGCCAGACCCTGCTCCCTCCTTTTTGCCTCCCCTACCCCTTGCTCCTCTGCTCAGCCTCTCCCCTCCTCCCCTCCCTGCTCCATGCCTGCTTCCCGTTCACCCTCCCTCACCACAGGGCCCTGGTCTGGCTCTGCCCTCTCTTGCCCCTTGCCCTCTGGCTCCTTCTGCCCTGTTCAGAGCCTTCTGGATGCTTTTAGGTAGTATTCGAGGTCAGGTTAGTAAACAGGACGTGGGACCCCCATATTCTTCTGACTGATGGAGAGAGAAAGAGTGAAGTGGGCGTTGGAGGAGGCTTTGGTCAGGAATGTCTTCCTAGCTTCTGGTTGTTGATTTTGAGATAAAGAAGGAAGTGGCTCATCCATCCAGGATGCCTTCTCCTGGCTACTGGATTCCCAGGCACTGACTCCTGCTCAAGGTGGCAGCTCCTTGGCTGATTCTCTGGGGCTGAAGGAGTGGGGGCAGTGGGTGCAACAGACCTTCCTTCCCACTGGGCTGAGTGCTTAGTGTTTCTGGAATTGCTGAGCTCAGGAGGGGCTGCTCCTGAGCAGCACCTGTCTGAGATTGCAAGCCTGGCGTTCCATGTTTCCCCCCAGTGTTAGTGGCTCAGTGGTATCCAACTCTCTGTGACCCCATGGACTGTAGCTTGACAGGCTCCTCTGTCCGTGGGATTCTCCAGGCAAGTATACTGGAGTGGGTTGCCATTCCCTTCTCCAGGGGAATCTTTCTGACGCAAGTCTCCTGCATTGCAGGCAGATTCTTTGATGTTGTACTTGCTTCTGAAAAGGGGGCTTCTCTAGACTCTTTCTCTTCCCACAGGGTCCTCCAGGATCTCGAGGCCCACCAGGCATGAGGGGAGCAAAGGGACGCCGGGTAAGTGGGCCCAGCCCCCTGGAGCAGACACTGGCAGGGGCTACCTGCTTGGAGAGACCCCTCCTGATCCTTTCTCCCCACCCCAGACCTGAGATCTATGACCTTCACAGCACCAGCCAGCATTCTGGGCTCCTGCTGGCTGTGACTGTCAATGTGGGAACCCCACTCATCTTTCGCAGCCCATTTCTGAGTACCAGGCCTTGCCATCCAGTAGGCACAGAGGGGCTCTGCGGCACCAGTGCTTTGTCTGTTCATGTGTTTGCTCATGCATTCGTTTGCCTGCAGTTAGGCACCTCCTGGGGGCCAGCCATTATTAGAAGTTCTGTAGATATCATGAGAATAGACCCGCAGGACCCCTGCTTGGCTTTGTGGCTCCATGAAGGCCAAACAGATAGTACAGGGTCATTAACACATCGATGGCAGCCTGGGAACCTGGAGGAGGCATCTCCCCTGGCTAGGGTACCAGGGAACACTTCAAGCAGAGGCAGATGCTTGAACGGATGCCAGGTTTCAGACAGAGAGGAAGCCCTAGGGTGAGCTGGAGTGGCTTGCTTAGGAATCCCCATTCAAGGAGGAATGAAACCAAGAGGAGCCAAGGAGAGGAATGAAACCAAGAATTAGAAGGTATCAAACCAAGTGGGCCTCCAACACCACAGCTAGACCTATGGGCAATGCTTCAAGGGTAGTGGGGGGCCACAGAAGGTTTATACAGGGCTGGCCCGAACATGGTAGCCAGAGGTGATCAGGACACTTACTGTGTGCCAAACACTACCGATCATATGCCTTGACTCCGTTAATCATCCACTCTAGCCTATAATTAAGAATGGGTGCTAGTCTTAATTCTCATCGTACAGAAAAGGAGAGTAAGGCACAGAGAGGCTGAGTCACTTGCCTTAGGTTGCACAGCGAGAAAGTGGCAGAACTGTGTTTTGAACCCAGGGAATCTGAGTCTTTTGGAGGCAGGGAGGGCTGATGGAGCAGTTTCCTGTCCCCAGTGGATGTTCAGGTGCCCGGACAGCAGCTTTGTGAAAAGGAAACAGGATGGCACGGGTGGAGCAGGCAGCCCGGGCGTGTATTCCGGCTTATACAGGGGATCGGAGACAGTTCTGCTCTCCTTGGCTGAATTTCAAGTAGTTGAACAATTTCCCCTGAACCAGATGGTCTGCGCAGTCGACCTGCGAGAGGTGAGATCTAGAGGCATTCCTTGGACCCTGCAGGGCCTCTCTCTGTGCCATGTCCTGGTCTCTGCCAGTGGCTGAGGCCCGTTGGCAGCCGGGTTCCACCTTGGCCCTCTGCACATCCTCTCCTGCCCCAGGATGCCAGGTTAGCAGGAGGGGGAGCTGCCCTGCCCCCCACAACCTACCGGATGCACAGGCTCAGGCCCCCGTCAGTTCACTGAGCTCCCTCCAGCCATCTGACCATCTCTCCCAGTCGTGGCTTGAGGAAGGTATCCCCTCCTTGAGAAAACCCGCGTTCCCAACCACAGAATCTCCAGGGCTACAAGGGGAACTTCAGGAACACGAGCCCCTCCCCCAGCTGGGTTTGGTGGAAATGCAAAACCTGTGGGACCCCGTGCCCTGGGTCTCCTGCCTGACAGGCCACGTTTGGCCAGTTCATAGATAAAATGGTTCCTGAGGGCAGGAGGGGACTGGAGAGGTGCCCGCTGAGCCAGTTAAAGTGCTCAAATCTGGGCCAGCTCCCTGTGTAGCTTCTGGGTTGCCCTGTGACCCTGGCAAGCCCTTGCTGCCCTCTGGGCCTCAGTTTCCCCAAATGCACTCTGGGAAATGAGCTTGGACATCTGCAAGGCCCTGCCTGTTTCTCTGCCCATGTACAGGATGGGCCCTGCTACCCAGCCCCTGTCTCCCCTACCCGCTGACTCCCCTATCCCCGTCCTGGGGAAGAATGAGCACTAAGAGGTCAAGTCCAGGGCCAGGATGGGGCCTCAGACCCTTAGCTCTTGGTAGAGCTGCTGATCGAGGTCTGGGTCCATGGGCCACAAAGAGTGAGGGCGCTGGGGTCACATGGGGCAAATCTCAGCTTTTCCAGTGACCAGCTCTGGGACCTCACTCCGGCTTCTTCCCCACACCGCCCCCCCCCCCCCATTTATTTGGCTGTGCTGGGGCTTAGTGTGGCATTCTTTGCCAGATGCAGATCTTTTTTTGAGGCATGCATTATCTTTAGCTGTGGCATTTAGCATCTAGTTCCCCAACCAGGGGTCAAACCTGGGCCCCCTGTATTGGGACCTCGGGATTTTAGCCACTGGACCACCAGGGAAGTCCCTCACACCAGTTTCTCTGTCACGCTCAGTGGCTGACATTAGGTGGAAGTTGTAAGGAGCCAGAATTTGAACTCAAGTCAACCAAATGCCCAATTTTTTCCACTACTAACCAGTCACTGTTTATCAATGTGGGAATGAACTCCCTGTCTCAGGGAGTATGCAGGTGAGAGCCTGGGGAAGGATATTGCAGAAGACAATGTCTGAAAGTCCTCTTACTTGGGAGACTCTACTATCTCTCCCCAAAACCACTTTGACAGAGTCATGAGGATTCTGTGACCCAAGAGCCTGTGCTGAGCTCTGCTCGTGTGAGTGGGGCTTAGAGCTCAGCAGATCTGGCCTCTAATCCCAGCTCCTCCTCCCCTCTGACCTTGGGCAACTGACTTACCCTCCTTGAAGCCCCAGTTTTACCTCTATAAAATGGGTCAACAGCAGAACCGACCTCTTTGGATGGCCGTGGGGATAGACTTTCTGTGCCAGCACCTCCCATGGTAAGCACCTGGAAGGGCAGTGGTGCGTAGCGAGTGCTGGGCCCATGTTCACTCCCTTTTCATCCCTTATTCACAAGAACTGTGATTGGCCAGACTTTCTGTCCCCTGGGTCTCCTTCCCGCCAAGCTAGAAGCCCAGCCTGGCTGGGAGGTAGCTCCAGCTGTGACTGCGAACCTCTTCCTGGAGAGTGGCTAGATGGGAACCGATTTGTGGCTCTGAAACCTGGACCTGCCTCCTGTGTTCAGTGTTGCCCTGGGGAAGGAAGGGGCAGGTTTGGGGCACCCGCAGGACATAGGACGAGCTGCAGAGAGGCCCAGAGCAGAGGTTAGGCTCACCTCTCCTGGTGAACTGGGGAGGGGGGTAGCTGGGGCCCCTCTACTTTCTCCTTCCCCCAGACAAGAAAAGTTGGTCCTATTTCCCTGAGCCAACCCCAGGTGCTCCCAAAGGATAGCAGTGCCTCCCAGGTAAGAGAGATTTTAGATATTGTCTCCTGGGACACCGTGCCCTGGTCCTGACTTGCATACCCCTCTGTGATGGGGAACTCACTCCCTCACTGATAAACAGAGAGATACTGGTGGGAAAAAATGGGCATCTAGCTGACTTAGAGTCATATGCTGGTTCCTCCACCTACTACCAGGGCCACCACAGGCTATTTGCTTATATGTCAAATGAGGAAAATAGCTTTCACTACGACTGCTGCTGCTGCTGCTGCTGTTGATGCTGTTATTATTATTGTTATCTCATAACTTTTCTCCCAGAGAGACTTTGATTCCCAGAGTAAAGAGGGTGTTGTGTGATTCAGGCCAAGCCATCAACATCTCTGGGCCTCTGATCTGTTCCTAGAGCTGTCTCTTTCCAGGAAGGTTTATGCTCAGGTAGAGACAGAGGTCAGGGCTCAGCAGCCATCTCTCAGGAGGACCCAGAGGCCTGCCATCAGCTCAGCCTCTGTCCCAAGTCTCATGACCTGGAATGCCCTGCATCTCCATCTATCTCCATCTCTACAGGCCCCTGTCGATGGATCAGGGGCATTAAGTCCAGCAGGTGGTCTGGCGAGATCCACCTGAGACTGAGGCCCAGAGAAAGGAAGGGGCTTGCCTGGGTGACGCGGCAAGCCAGCAGCAGCACCAGGACTTGTTACCCACACCCTCTAATCAAACCTCGCTTTGAACCCATGAACATTCTCAGCCTGGTATAAGCTGCCTCTACTAGGGAGGGACTGAATCCAAATTCCCCAGGCCAGCCATTGCTCTGTGCCCCTGCCCCTGGGAAGCTTGCAGCCCTCTTTGGCAAAATCAGGTGTTCTGAGAACTTAACTATATGCCAGATGCTGAGCTGTCTGTGTATATTACTTCCTGCCTCAAGAGGGCAATTTCGTACTCCCGTTTCAGAGATGGAATAACTGAGGCTCAGTCAGGAGCTGTCACTTTCCCCTAGACATAGCATTTCCTAAGCAGCACTGTGCCTAGTGCCGGGCCCCTGGTAGTTCTGGGTGGAGGCCTCAGACACCAGGAGCAAAGACTCCCAGCCCCGTGGTCTCCTGGCCCAGGTTGATTTCATCAGTGAGCACTATTTAAGGCTGTGACATGGGGCTGAAACATGGGGAGCCCCAGGTAACTGATAAGAGGAATCATAACTTTTTCTGGGTCCATTATTAATTGAAAATATCCTTGTCCAAGATTTAAATGATTTCTCAGCTTTCTATTTTCTCATCCCTCTTATCCCCTCCGCTGAGATGCCTCCCTGGCCCCTTATGTGGCTGGTCCCCACACTCCCAGGCTAGGGTGGGCCAGCCTCCTTCACAGCCTCCTCGTCTTCCTAACACCCAGCACAGCCTTTCTGGCCCCCTATAGAACAAACACTACACTATTCTCCATGGGGGACCCCAGAGCACCCTCATCTGTGTTTCTATGGGAGGCCCATAGAACCCTGGGTAGAACCCTGGAGGGAATACCAGCTGCTTATATGCTAAGGGACCGTAAACAAATTCCCTCCCTTGCAGGGCCTCAGTGTTCCCATCTGTGCAGTGAGGGGGGAAGGAGAGAGTCTTCCTGCGCCAGGGGCCTCCCAGTTCTCAAAAGACCAGACATCCCGTCTCAGGGGTCAGACTTGAGCCCAAGGCTCCAGCCACAGCTGCCCTGTGCCTGCCTCTCTTCTTGTGAGTTGGGCCAGAGTAGCTGCTCATCTGGGTGGAGATGGGGCAGCTCCATACATCTGACCATGTGTAGACCCTCCCCAGGGCGTCCTCTGTCAGGTTCCCCCAAGTACTGTGGTCCACCAGCTGCTTCAACCCCACATGTGCTCTGGGAAGAGCAGGTGATGGAGCCTGAAGACCTGGCTGCCGGGACGTGGCCACACGTCTCTTGGCTTTGCCCTCAGTTTCCGAATCTGTGAAATGGGTTGGCTGGCTGATTTCCTCCCCCCCCAACTCCTCCCCCTCCAAAGTTTCTTTAAACAGGATTTAAATATACCACCAGGCCCACTCCAAAAGGGCCTCTGACTGCATCCACCTATGCCACGCCCTCCTCAGAGCCATGTTAGCAGGCACATTGCTCTGACTGACCCACCTGAGTGTGGGGAGTGTGTGGGAAGCAGGGAGGTAGAGGAAATCCCTGCTTGTGCAAAGAAAAACTCAAGACTCTGGGCAGTGCCTCCCTCCTGGTTCCCAGCCCAAGGGAGACCCCTGCTGTCCACTGTGCTAGTCCCTTTTTCCTGTTCCAGGGACCCCGAGGACCAGATGGACCAGCTGGGGAGCAGGGGTCCAAGGGCCTGAAGGTACTGACCCCCGTGGCCGACCCTTCCTCTCGTCTCCTGACCCAGGGTGCTGTATCAAGAATCCAGGCTTGCAGCCTCCTCTGTAACAGGCCCCTTGGGGACAGCAGGGCGTCCCTGCGAGGCTGCAGGGCATGCTCCTGAGAGCTCATCTGGCCACCCTTCCTGGGGCTGGCATGCCCCCAGCGTGGGGGCGGGGAAGGGAGAATGAACCTTCAGACAGAGAGGCAGAGGAGGCAAGAATGAGAGAGAGCGAGGCAGCATCAGGCCTGGCCCCTGGTTCCCCAAGCCCTTCCAGGGTCGCTGAGATGGCTTCCACCCCCATCGGGATGCAGGGGGCCTTTGTTCTCGACCCAGAGCTCCTGGCCACTGGCCAGCCACTCCCTTGAGTTCACCCACCTGCACACTGGGGAGGGGGTGTATGCGGTGACCCCCGGGGCTCCTTCTATCTCCCAGGGAAGCGAGAGTCCCTTCTCAGGGAGGAGTCCTCCCCAGCACCCACTCCCTTCCTCATGCTTGGCTTTCTGCAGGGCCCGCCAGGACCACAGGGCAGACTGGGCCAGCCCGGGCAGCAGGTAAGTGAGGCCAAAGCTGCCAGCCCCTCTCCCCACTCCCTGTTCTGTGATTGTGCTTCTAACAGCCCGCGTGTGCTTCCAGGGCATGGCTGGAGAGCGAGGGCCCTTGGGCACACGAGGCTTTCCCGTAAGTAGCGCCGGTTCATGAAAGTCTCTTTGTGGGACTTTGCAGGGGGGAAAATAGCCTCAGCCACCTTTCTCATCCTGCTGTGGAGATCCCAAAGGTTCTAGCTGCCCACCCCTGCCCTGAAGACCCTCTAGCCTGTCTGTCCCCCTCTGGGACTCAGGCTCGCATCTGTCACGTGGCAGGACCCTCATTCCATACGACAGCTTGACTGAGACCCAGGGGCCAGGCAGGGCGGAGAAGGCCAGGGAGGGACTGAGGTCAGCTTGCTTTGTCCCCACAGGGCCTCCCGGGTCCCTCCGGTCCCCCAGGTGCCAAGGGCCTCCCAGGAGAACCGGTAAGTGCCCGTTCCCTCGCTCTTTGCATATTTGCCCCTGGCTGGCTAGTCTCAGCTGCATCCCCACCTGCCGGGTTGGGGGGTGTTGTCCTGTGATGAGACCTGGAGAGGGGTGAGAGAGGGGCAGCGTGGGGCTCTACCACCCCCATGGATAGGCCTCGGGTCAGGGAGAGAACACTGGCTGGGTAGTTCGGGGCTCTAGGCTGAGTCTAGCTCCCTTGCCTTCCAGCCTCAGTTTTGTTGCCAGTAAGATGGGAATCATGGTTCCTCTCTTGCCATCCTGTGGCAAGAATGAAATAAGAAAGCATGTAGAGAGTGCTTAGCACAATGCAAAGTGGAGGAAACAGAGTCCTTCAGGTCTGCGAAGGAGAGAGGGCGGAGTGCGAATAAACTGACACGCTGCTAGGGCCCTGCAGAGTCCAGCATGCCGGTGCGGTCAGAGCTGGACCTCGGGGAAGGCAGGACGAGCTCACAGGGACCAGTCACCCAGAGCCACGGATGGAGTTAGTTCTTCGTCCCAGAGGCAACAGGAAGCTGTTGAGGGGATGGAAACAGAGGAGACCTTTTAGATCTCCCTGGAAGGGTGGGTTTTGGGGGGAGGTATACCCTGTGTTGGGGAGCCCCATGAAGAGGCTGTGGCTGTAATGATGGTGATGCAGAGAGCACCTTCTTGGGGCTTGGGAGGAGGGATCCGGGGGACATGGGAAGGATTGGAGGCCGAGGAGCCCACATCTAGAAGCTCAGGCAGATGCCCTTTGGAACAATGGGTGGGCGAAACGGCATTCCAGGCTGAGGGCAGAGTGAGCAAGGCTTTGGAGCCAGCCGGGAGGCTTCTGAGCAGGGGAGGCCACATTGAGTCTTCGGAGATGCCTAGGAGAGGGTGCTGGTGGACAGGCGGTGGGTGATGCTGAATGCGGGTGAGGAGGGAGCTCAGGACCAGGGACCTCAGTGAGACGGGGGTGAGGATGAGACCCACAGAGTCCCAGGTTCCATGGTCCTCTCCCTCACCCGTCCCTCCAGACTGCACTTCCAAGCCTCAGACCCCAAAGCGGGCCCAGGCTGGCTTCTCCCGACTGTCTGTGTGTCTGTCTATCTTCCAGGGCCCTCAGGGACCCCAGGGGCTAATTGGCCCTCCAGGAGAGATGGGACCCAAGGTGAGTGCCGAAGGCCCGTGTTTGCCCCGTGGTCTTGCTGGGAAGGAGTCAGCCCTTCCTGGCCCTTCTCCTCGGGGCTCTCTGTCCTATGTCCTGCAGGCACTGGTGGGGAGATGTCCTGGCAGAGAGGGTAGATCCACCATGACCCCAGAGGGGGTGCGGCTGGGCTCCCCAGCCCAGGGGCAGCGGGTGGGATGCAGGCATGCCAGGACCCTCATGGGGTGTTGGCAGTGCCTCTTTCTCGGCACCCTGGAGAGCAGCAATACCTCCCAGCCTGACCCTCTGGGACTTCACCCTGACATGGAGGTTTGACTACCGAACCAGTCCTCCTAAGGTCTTGCAGCCAGGAGCCTGGAAGGGGTCTCAGGCACCCCTGCCTTCTCTAGGGGAAAAAACTGAGCCCTGGGGTTTATGCAGGGGCTGTGGCCATGCTAATGATGATAACTCGCGGATCTCTCCCACCCTTGTCATCCTGGCCCAGCTGCAGAGAGAAGGAAGGGCTGGAATCCCTCAGCCCCAAATGCAGCATCTGTTGGCTCCCTCCCATGTTGTTATGTGAATCATGAAATGTTCCTCTCCACGCTTGCCAAAGGCTCCTACTGTGGTCAACCACACTCGTGGGGAGGGCGAGGGCTTCGCAGTCTGGGCCCAACCACCCCGCCCCCTGCCTAGTCCCAGTTCTAAGCTCCCAAAGGCTGCAGCCTGCTCCCAGCTCTGGGTCTCTCAGGATGTGTGACCTCGGGCTCGTCCCTTGCCCTCTCTGAGCCTGCCGCAGTTATCTCCTCCCTTGGCAACCAGAGACCAGCCCTTGCTCTAGGATGGACCGATGACATTTTTTTTTTTTTGCAGGGACCACCAGGTGCAGTGGGAGAACCAGGCCTTCCTGGGGAAGCTGGCATGAAGGTAAGAGGGGGATGAAAGAAGAGAAAAATAACTTGCTGAAACCAGCTCCCAGCTGGCGGCCACGTCCTCTCCGCAGAAGAGAAACGAACCTTTCTTGTCCCCGGGATAATGGGTTCTCTGTGCTCCTGGCTGGGGAGTAATGCCTGGCCATGGCCACAGCAGATGGCCCAGCCAGCCTGGAGCCCCCATCGCTGCCCCCCCGTCTGGCAGGGTTTTCTCTGGCACCTGCCCCACGGCGGGGCAGCCGGACCTCCTGGCCTCCCGCGATAGCATCTGCATTTCAGCACCAGCGCCCCTCATTACCTGCCGGGAAACAGGAGCTCATTGATCCCTGGGCTCTGGGGAGACCCCGTCCCCACTCTGCTGTTGGAAGAGGGCCTGCTCCCTGTGCAGGACTCAGAGGCCTGGAACCTTCAGTTCTGACTTAGTTTCAGAATCTTTTGCTTGAATAATGCAAGAAACTACCCGCTATGTAAAACAGATAGAAATGGGATGGTTCTGGTTGGGGCAGGGCTGGGGACTCAGAGCTCCACCTCCTTGTGCCCTCAGACACCAGCAGGGACAGAATGTAGCTTGAAAATCTCCAGATGAGAGAGACCCTTCTGGGGTCTTTTGGAGGAGGTGGGGGATGTTTAGGGCTTCCCAGGTGACTCACTGGTGAAGAATCTGCCTGCCAGTAGACATAGGAGATGCGGATTTGATCCCTGGGTTGGAAGATCCCTTGGAGGAGGAAATGGCAACCCACTCCAGTATTCCTGCCTGGAGAATCCCACAGACAGAGGAGCCTGGCAGGCTACAGTCCATGGGATTGTAAAGAGGCAGATACGACTGAGTGACTCAGCATACATGCGTGTACAAGGGACATTTACTCTGGTTCATTTAGGGGATCTTCCTCATCGGGGTTTCTCTCCAGGGCTCTCAGGGAGTATGTAAAGAAAGTGATCAGCCTCAGAGTTGCCTTCTCTGCATCTGATACTTCCTGGAGCCAAACTAACTGCTTGGGTTTGGACCCTAAAGCTGTCACTTAGCAGCTTCATGAGCTTGGGCTGGTTACTTAACCAGCAGTCCCTCAGTCTCCTCGCTTGTAAAAGCAGAGCCCTCCCCTGGCAGGGCTGTTCTGACAATTAGTTGCGTGAAATAAAAAAGCACTGAAACGGGGCTAGGTACGTGTGAGCTAAGCTGTGATGGTGTGGTCGTGGTGGTCCTGAACATGGCCAGGGCCTACTGGGAACAGGGGCTCTGGTTGACATTTCACAGTTTCTCTCTGGTCCTGGAGAAGAAAGAACTTCCTTGGCCTCACCCCTGCTTCCCCCACATCAGAACTGATGAGAACAAGAAGGTGGGGTGAGAGCTGGGGCTGGTCCTATCTTCTTACCCATGGACTTGTATTTGGCTTCTCCTAGGGTGACCTTGGGCCTCTGGGCATCCCTGGGGAGCAGGGCCTCATTGGGCAGCGGGTAAGTCAAAGCAAATTGATTCTCCCTGGAAAGACCCCCTCCCCATCCTCCCTGGTATTTGGTGGAGGGAGTGTCTTGACTCAGCTTCCCTGAGCCTCAGTTTCCTCAGCTGTACAAACAGACCACAAATTTCTGCAGCCTCATCCAGCCTGCCTCTTGGCAGGCCAGCATTTCGGCAATGCAGAGGTGCTCTGCAGAGAAAAAACATTCTGTGGTCAAAATGTTTGCGACTGCATGCTCAGTGTTTCCTCTTACATGTTAGCGGTAGCATTTCAAGGCTCTGAGAAGGCCTGCAACCAAGAAATTGGGGGTTCTCTTAGAGGGATCCAGAATCTCCAAATTTATTTGACCTCCAGGTGTTTTTATTGATAAACACCTGTTATCACCCTGTTCCGTGGAAAGTTATGTGCAAAGTTATCTTCCCTTTTACCAAAAGAAACCCACAGAGCTTGGCTTCCTTTGAGAAGTTTTGGGACATCTCTGCATCCATCTGTCTATGCCCTGTGCTTGAATTATAAGGTCCCTGCCTAAATGTGGCCTCTGGGGTGCTGTGAGGGATACAGAGCAAGCATCCTCTAGCACCTTACAGATGGGGAAGGTGGGGCCCAGGAGTAGGGGAGAGTTACTGTGGAGGGCTTGGTTAATGCAGGCACCAAGCACCCACTCCCGTTTCTCATTTGTCCCTTTTTCCAATGCCTCCTGTTACTGTCTGCCTAAAGTTAAGAGGCTCCACAAACTGAGCTAAGATGTAAAATGAGAGGAGACGGCCACAGGGCACTAGAGGATGAATGTGGAGCTTGAAGCCTTCAGATGGCAATCTTGCCGGTCAATGAAAATTGAGCAGTATAGTTTCTTGGAGTGCCGTGTTAAGCAGGATCCTGAGGCTCCATCTGGGCTCACTAGGAGAGCATGACGTGTACTCCCTTGATGCCCACTGTGTGCCAGGCACTTCACAGCAGTGAGTAACAGAAGGCCCTGTCCTCATGGAGCCTCAGTAGATCAATTAGTGATGTCTGCCATGGATGCAAGAGGAATGGCCAGTAGGTGGATTAGTGATGTCTGCCATGGATGCAACAAGGATGGAGTCTACACACCTGTCCAATCAGTGCCATCCCTGCATTTGATGACTTCCAAGACTCAGATGCTGAACAGCTATGAGCAAGCAGGAGACACAAACTTAGTTTGGCAGCCCGTTAGAGACCTGAGGCATCTGGAGGCATCTCTGGAGCTAGAAAGGCAAGCAGGGAACCTGGCTGAAAGTCACATGGGAATTCAGGGGCTTGGTACCATTCCCAAACTTGCTGGCAAGAATGTCTGAGAAGTGGCCTCACTTGCCTCATCTGAGAAATGGGATTCCACCGAGGTGTTTTATGAGGGCTCACTCCAAATTCCCAGAAGAATGTATCTAACAGCTGTCATCTGTGGGATGCTAATACTGGCTCTCATAGAAGCCCTTAAAGGAAGTGTATCAGCCCATTTTCAGTTGAGGAAACAGACACCCATGGGGGCTAAGAAGGTTGCTGTGGCCAGACCACCGTGAATGGGAAGCCCAGTGGGGGCATCGAGGTCTGACCTCAAAGCCCGTTCAACCAGGAGGCTTTACGTCCCCAGTCCAACCAGCCCAGCTGGACACAGGACCAGGACTTCCTATCGCGGGCAGCCCCCACCCCTCCCCACGCTGCACACAGAGCAGCTCGTGCTTGGGGGTGTGCTCCACCGCTTACCTGCTGGGCCAGGCATTCTCGGGCAGAACTAGAGGGGCTCTGGGGCTGGGGTCTTTTCTAGTTCAGGGGGGAAATGGAATCACACTGGAGCCCCCTCCCCGGTAATGTCTCCTCATCGTTCCCACTACCCTTTCCAGGGAGAGCCAGGCCTCGAGGGTGACAGCGGTCCTGGAGGGCCTGATGGGCTGAAGGTAAGTGTCCTTCTGGGGCGGAGTCTGGGGGAGAGGGAATATTCTGGAACTGCCTTCTGCCTCTGGCCCCACTGCCCTCCCATCCAAGACCCAGATTTTCCTCTCCGGAAGCACTTAGTTCTCATCAATTCTGAGGTCAGTCCTCCAGCTTCCAGGGAGCACAGGCCGTGTAGGGGTGAGCTCTGCCCAGCGCCCGCTCCCTGCCCTGCTCAGGTGGGACTGGGGACTGACCCCACCTTCTACTCCTCACTGCTGCCTTTCTCCTCAAAACTGCAGCTTCTCCTGGCTCAAAGTGGCACCAGGCCAGCAGCTTTGATATCTGTTATCTTCCAGACATCTTAAAAGACCAGAAGAGTAATCACCACCCAGGACTCATAGCCACTATTTCTGGAGGACTAGTCACAGACTATCAGGGACTACACCAAGCCCTTTGTATGTATCACTTAGATCAGTGCTATGGGGTAAGTCCTGTCTTTGGATGAGGAACCTGAGACTCGGGTTAAGCAGCTTGTCCAAGGACACAGGCTAGTAACTGGCACAGGGAAGACCCAAGACTCGGCTACCTCTCTGTGCTATGCGCCCATTCTAAAGGTGAAGAGACTGAGGCTCAGGCTGAGGTATATTCATCCAGAGTCTATGGCTGTGAGTGAAAATCCAAAATTCAGACCCAAGGCTCGTTGGCACCAAAGCATGCGGGCCCATTTCAGCCCTGCTGCTGAGATTCATCTGTCAGCCACAGATGCTGGAGCCTTAAGGAGGTGTTAGGGTTCCCCCGAACCCCAAGACAAATGAGCATCACTCTCTGACCTTCCAGCCCCCACCTCCAGCCCTGGCTTATCCCTGGCCCCTACCCCTGACCTAGCTCTGAACTATTGTTGGGTGGGTTCTCCCAGGGCTGACCTGTGAGCTGCCCAGACCAGGCTTCCGAGTGTCACATCCCAGGATTCCCTCAGTCACTGCTGATTCTCCTGTGACCTCAGATAAGCACCCCCTTCTCTGGGCCTGCATTGCCCTGTCCGCGGGATACCTAGGTGACAGGCCCCTGGCTGGCTTCCCATCTGCCTGCGTTTTGCTCGCAAGGTTGAGAGCGCCCCCTGTCTGCCATCTGTCTACCTTCTCTCACCTTCAGCCCTGCTACATCCTAGGGTCTGGCTCCGGAGACCCAGAGCACCGGATGGCCTCTCCACACTCTTTGACAAGTGCCTGCATGAATCACGATGATGCTGATGAACATTCTGGCTAAAATGCTTTGTATACTCAGTACACTTGCATCACCTGCCTTCAGAGCTTTAGATGGATTAACCCATGTAATTCTCCCAGCAACCCTCCTAGCTGGATTCATTACCGCCTCCATTTGACAGATGAGGAAATCAAGGAATGCTGTGTGAGGGTCTCCTTCACTTCTGGGCAGCCACCTTTTGTCTCCTCGGAATCTTTGCTAATGTGGAGTGGGAGGGGATCTTGCAGGCTTAGGTGCCTCACACAGTCATTCTTGCTCACTTGTGATGGCTCCTGGGCCCTCCTGCTTCCTCTTCCACTCCCTCCAAAGCCAGTTCTACCTAGGGCTGGAGTCACTGTGTAGATGTGTGGTGTCTGGGCTTCCCCGCTGGCTCAGATGGGAAAGAATCTGCCTGCAATGCAGGAGACCCTGGTTCAATCTCTGGGTCAGGAAAGTCTCCTGGAGAAGGGAATGGCTACACACTCCAGCAATCTTGCCTGGAGAATCCCATGGACAGTGGAGCCTGATGGGCTACAGTCCATTGGGTTGCAAACAGTCGGACACGACCAAAGCAACTTAGCACGCATGCACAGCATCTTCCTGGGTCTTTGCGTTACTCCAGGAGAGAGTCTATCTCCTTTACAGAGTTTGTCCAAGCATCACCTTCATGGTGAAAACAGCCTCTCAGACATGCACAGCACTTTTTCGTTTATGCTGATTATCGCTTTTGAGTTTGCTGACAACCAGCCGATGGTGGCAACCGTGGTGGGGATTCCTGCTAAAAGCTCATGTTTATCCAGCACTTGGGTGCTAGATGCTGTGCCAAGCTATTTACATGGATTATCTCCTTCACTCCGTACAGCAACCCTTCGGTGCTTATTTTGCAAGTGAGGAAACTTGCTCAAGTCAACAGCTACTGAGATCTGAATCTAACAGGGGGGAAGGAAGTATTGTCCCCCGAGCAGAGAACCTTGGAATAAGAACCAGAACCCAGGGTCTTACATGTGCTCTGCCACGAACTCACATGTGGTGTTAGGAAGTCTCTACCCCTCTCCGGGCCTCAGTTTCCCCATCTGTAAATATCAAGGGTTGAGCTTGTAAAGGCTCTTCTGAGTACTGACGGATGTCCTGGATTCTGGGACCCTAGTCCTTCCCCCTTGGAGCCCTTTCTGCATGGCATCCACCACTGGGTATGTGGGAACCCAGGCTCTGGGGGTCTGGGTAGGTCTTGGAGCCAGTGCCCCTGCAGGGCCCAGCCTAGGGCCTCTTGCAGAAAGCCAGCCCAGCCACCTGGAACTCTGAGAGCGAGGAGAGCAGGTGGCCAGGATAACAGGCCAGAAGGGGAATCCTGGAGCCAAGAGCATCCACAGGAGGATTATCAGGGCCAGCCCTGTCTCCGTGCCAGGCTGGGCTTGGAATCTGAGCATCTCAGTGGGAAGGGACCCCAGAGACCCACCTGTTCGACCCTCTCCTGATGCCCAGATCTGTTCTGCACTGGCCCACGCCCCAGCTTGGCTCTTGCCTCCCTCAGCTGTGTCATCTCTGGATCGCCCCCACCCCCACTCATTGGGGCATCCTCTCAGACCAGAGCTAGAAACTGCCCCAGCCATGCTGGGCCCCAGCTGCCTACACCCGGAGCCCGGGGCCCTGGCGCAACCTGCCTGCAGACTGCTCTCAGTGTTCCACTTCCCAGGCTCCAGCTGCTTGCCCTGTGCACGCTGCTCTTTCTGCTGGACCCACACAGTCTGTCAGTGTCCCTCGTAAAGTGTGGTGCCAGAAAACAAAACTGGCAAAGATGCTCTCTGCTTTCCAAGCCTGCTCCTCCACCCACCCCTTCCTCCCACCCGTGGCTTCATACCCTTTCTCCCGGAGCTTCACTGTCAAGTCACAGCTCAGCCACCTGCAGACCGGCTACAGGCCCCTGCTGCCCTGCTCCTCCCCTCACCCACTGCCGTACCACAGCCTTTGTACCTGCTCTGCTCACGGGGGTCAAGGACAAGAGCCCCATCCTGGCACAGGCCGGCCTCCCAGAACCTTCTAGAATGGCCTGGAATGGCAAGTGCTGTGTAAGCATTCACTGCCACCCACCCGACAGAGGGAATGTACTGCAGCCAGTGAGAAGGAGAGAGCTGTGCAGAGCAGACAGCAAAGGGAGCGCGTACTCGCAGTAAATGGAGTGAGACATTTAAAAAAAACAATAGATGGAGACATGCGGTCCAATTGGATTAAGCCTTTAAAGCTAAATTAACTAATTTCATTGCTTTGGAACTGTTGTTTCAGCGCTCTGAACCTGGTATGTAGCCACTGAAACTATTACTTTCTACTTGTTGTAAATTGTTTTGTGTAAACAAGCGTTGAAAACACAACTCAGAAACATGGAAAGAGTTTGTTCCGAGAGGCTGAATCGGCTGAAATTTTTCCTTTATAAAAATTTCCTTAAGCTTTTTAAGGCTCTGGTTCTCCCAGTGTGTCTACAGGGCTGGAGAGAAAGCATCTCAGCCTTCCAGCCTGCCCCTCTCCTATAAACTCCACGGGGTGGGCGTGGTCGAGGGCCTCTCTTCCCTCTGATGGGCCCTCTCCTTGTCATGTACGGCGTACTGTCTGCGCCAGGCTGACCCTTTTGGCTGAGCCATCAGGGGAATCCAGGGTCTGGTCGGCTCTGGACATCCCAATGGAGCCTTGAGGTTTGGCACCTCTGATAGACTTGGTGACTAATTTATTCTCTCTCTGTCTTCCTCATGTCTTTCCACCCCAGGGGGACAGGGGTGACCCCGGGCCTGACGGTGAACGTGGCGAGAAGGGCCAAGAGGGACTGAAGGGCGAGGACGGGCCCCCCGGCCCCCCTGGCATCACGGGCGTCCGGGTGAGTGTGCATGGCTGTGTGCCAGCATTTGTGGCTCCTGGGTTATCATAATACACTCGTGCCTTCCAGCGGTTGGGTGGGAGGTCTTTTAACAGCAGCCAGCAAAGGGTCTTGTGCTTCTATCCTTCCTTCAATGGAGCATTTTGAAGAGAACAAACCTGACTGTGCCCGTCCCGTACCTTCCTAGTGCCCACAGGAATAACGTCAGTCTGGCTGCTGTGCCCTGGACCCTGCCCAACCCTGCGTTCAGCCACACTGAAATTAGAAGGAGAGGCATTGGTCCAGTTCTCCATCAGCAACTTGCTTTTCACTTGTTCTCACCCTCTCTGGGTCACCCCTTTTGTATGAAGAAGGCTTTGGAAGCACGTGTGCTGAGGTCGATTTTTGAGTTCCAGTGTTCCAGGAGCTCTTTCGTAGTGAACTTTTGAGCATCACGACTGTGGGATGGGCAGAAACATGTGGCAGAAATAGCCCTGACCCAGAGCCCAAAGGCTGAGTTCTGGCTCTAGCACCCACTCTCCGTGTGACTTTGGGCACTTCACTGCTTCTCTCTGAGCCTTGGAGTTTTCATCTAAAGAACTGGTGAAACTTTGGATAGGAAGGCACTTTATCAAATCAACTAGAAATATAGCAAATTGTCTTTATGAGTTTGGAGGAGGACGTGACTGAGCTGGTGGTGGTGATGCTGTGGTCATGCTGGTGGGGGTGGTGATGATAGAGATGAAGATAGTGGCGATGGTAGCAGTGAGGGTGATGGTGGCGATCATGGCGGTGGTGAGGATGATGGGGATGGTGGTGGTGCAGCGATGACGATGGTGTTAGTGTGGTGGTGGGAGTGGTGACGATGGGGTGGCCGTGGTGGTGGTACTGATGCTGGTGATGGCAGTGGCAGCGGTGTGACCGTGGCAATGGTGATGGGAATGATGGTGATGCTGGTGGTAGGAGGGGTGAGGGTGTCGGTGTGTGACGATGGAGGGGGTGGTATTGATGTTAGTGAGGAGGGTGGTGGCTGTGGTGACGGTGACGGTGGGGTTGATAAGGGCAGTTGTGGTCGCGATAACGATGACGGTGGTGGTGGTGATAACGGCAGGGGTGGTGATGGTGATGGGACCGATGCCTTGGTGATGGTGGTGGCCGAGGCAGGGGTATGACGGTGTCTCAGGGGATGGGGGTGGCGTCTGTGGTGGTGTTGCAGTGTTTTTGTCCATATTTCATGTCACTGCCAACTCATACACTGGGACTGGAAAGAGGCTTGCTGGGGCCAGACCGAGTGTATGTCGGGTGGCAGAGGTGATGAGAGGCCTGTATTTGAGTGTCTTTGGCATTGAGGCCACAGAACAGGAATCTCCCACTCTGTGGCCTGGAAACAGTGGAGGATTTAAAAATAGAATTTTATGAGCCATCGGGGCCTTTCCAGAAATACATCTATATGGATGGGGGCCCAGCAAATGTCTTCATTCTGGCCCCACAGTCTCACCCCACTGGATGCTCTTGCCCTTACTCAGGATTTCCCACACCATTGGGGATGCTCCCAGCTGGAGATGGGCCTGTCAGAACTAGCGGCCAGCGGGCTGCCCTGTCCTGGGGGAGACTCCCGTCTCCCCGGCTCTGGACTGCATTCTTTGTCCCTGACTCACTTCTCCTGCTGATGAGGAATCAGCCATTGCAGTCCCTCAGCCCACTGGCAAATGCCACCAGCTCCTGTAATCATGACTCACAATTGCCCAGACAGAACCAGCTTTGGAAAAGGGGTGTCCCAGAAAGTAAGAATCCACATCTCATTCTACCTAGCTGGGTGATCTGTGTCTGCCAGATCTCCGTCTCCCCGAGACGGTTTCTTTAGTTCTAACATGGGATAAACAATCCCTTCCTCCCAGTCCTGTGGCCAGAATTGCACAAAACATGATACAGAGTTCAGATACAATACCTGGCCCATGATTGAGGCCAAGCTGTATTTAATTACTGGAGGAGCCAAAGACCTTGAGATTGTCAAGCCCGGGGCTGTCAGCTCTGTGAGGCCCATACCACCACTTCCCCTACTTGGCAAAGATGTAGATCACAGGAAGTCTGCTGACACTCAAGGCCACATGGGCACTGAGCGCAGGATGTTTGACCCCAGGCAGCCTGCCTTGAGAGCCAGTGCCCTGAAAATCTGTGGATCTGCCTCAGTTTTCTCTCATTGCTCCTCTTTTTCTCTGTTCTCCTCTTTTCCTTTCAGGGTCCTGAAGGAAAACCAGGGAAGCAAGGCGAGAAGGGCCGGACGGGAGCCAAGGTGGGGACCCCTCCTCCTCCCCGCTGACTCGGCCGTGTCCCTGCCCCCCAGCTCCTGCCCTCCCCTCCCCTCTGCGGACACCTGGTGACACCCCGTCTCTCCTCCACTGCAGGGTGCCAAGGGCTACCAAGGACAGCTGGGTGAGATGGGCGTCCCTGGAGATCCTGGACCCCTTGGCACCCCAGGCCCTAAAGGGTCCCGGGGCAGCCTGGGACCAACGGTGAGAGCTCTCTGGGTGGCTGGGGTGAGGGTCATGGAGCCCAGTGCAGAGAGGGGGGCGTTGCCCGCCTCACTTTGTGTCTACCCTCCAGACACATCTTTGGAATCATGGATCCCTCTGGGGATCTGCAGACGCTCTTGTCCCTCCCCCTGTAAAGGACACACAGCACAGAATTTCTTACCATTTGAAGGGGGTATATGGATCTTCTGAGGCCTTTTATAACCCATGATTACCCAGTCCTGCTGTCAGTGTGTAGGGAGGGGACCAGACCCTTGGGGGTGTTTTTATTGGTCAAGGACTTTTCCCATTGGAAATAGATTCATGGGGGCAGGGTGAAGCTACTGCAGATCCCTGGGTGACCCTGAGGGTGGTCCAGCCCATCGCTGGCCTACCCTGAAGGAAGGGCCCCTTAAGGGTTTGATCGCTGCAGCAGGAAGAAGACCCCAAGAGGAATCGAGGGAAGGGGGCAGACAAGGCTGGCGCGGCATCTCTGAGCTGCCGATGTGTGCCGATAAACAGCTGTGCGGGTTTGTGACGTTTGCAAGATTCCATGGTGTAAATGCTCCCACGGTAGCCGATTTCCAGCTACCAGCATGATGTCACTGAATGCAGACTTGGAGGGGATGTGTGAGAGAGCTCCATTAGCTGGTAGACTAGGTCTGTATCCCCAGGGCTTCACATCCACGGGGGGTCCTGGAACTGTTCCCCTGCAGATACTGGCTACCCATGGATAACAGTGTTGCTGCCGCACAGATTCAATCAACAGAAATATCCTCATGAGCATAGATAACAACAAAATGTAGTAAAATAATTAGGAAGGGATGAGTTTGCGATATTTATCATCTGTGTTTTTAATATAATTGATTTATCTGTAAGTTCACATAATTTAACTTTTCATCATGGTTTTGTTTAATAATTGGCTCACAAAATTGGGGAAAATTTAGCAACTGGCTGTCTAAACCACTGGAGCTGGAAGAGGGAAGGGCTGGGGGAGGAGGAGTGCTCCGGAGAGCCGCTTGCTTTCCACCTCGGTCTCCGGACCAGGTTCTGAGCAGAGCGGATGTGCCAGGCTGCTGGGCTGACCTGGGCGAGAGCCTGTGGGAGAGACGGTCTCCGCGTTCCCTCTGTGAGAGTCACACTGGGTACCAACGAGGGTCTTCTCCCCTTACAGGGTGCTCCAGGACGGATGGGGGCCCAAGGAGAGCCGGGACTGGCTGGTTACAACGTAAGGAGATCTCACCTCCCCACTTTCTGGAACTTTGCCCTGCAGGCCTGGACTCGGGCTACCTCGGCCGCTGCCCCCACCTCCTCCCAGCCGAGGGCCGGCACTCGGGCCACACAGATTCATGGTCTCCCTCAGCCCCAGGAACACCTGGGTCCACAGACCACCAGTGGGCCAGACAGGGCTGGGATGAACAGACAGAGATCCCCCCGCGCATCCCTGGCCTCGCTAAGTCTTTCTTTCCCATGGTGGGTGCCGCACACACCTCGTGTCTGAACGTCACAACTGCTCTCTGTGGAAGTGGTGGGTCGGAGCCCGTTTTTGCATCCAATTTGGCAACCCCCCCACACCCCTTAGAGGCAGCCAAACCAAACCCTCATCTGAGAGATGAGGCCTCAGAGAGGCATGTGGCTTGCTCAGAAAGGGAAACTGAGGCTCTGGGAGCCTAAAGAATTTTGTGTGCAAGGCCCTCCAGCTTCTGAAGCCTGACGGTGGGATCCAGTGTCTGAAAGAGAAGCGGCAGGGAGAAGAGGAGAGGCAGAGGGCAGAGGAGGGGGAGCCGGAGAGTGGGTGCTGGGAGCCCAGGAAGGGGGTCTGCACCTTCAGGTCTCACCCCGGCCCGGGAAAGCCTGCTGAGGCACGCATTTGCCCCTGCCTCTGCCCAGGAGGACACACCTAGCGGATCTCCTGAGATCTGCACCCAGGTCTGCTCCAAGATGCGTGACAGAGGCTTCAGCCACTCAGGCACACACCCCTTAGAGGAGTGTCTGGGGCCAACATGGCGTGTCCTGGAGGCCAGCGCTCAGAGAGGCACTGAGCCTGCTCAGAGTCACACAGCGAGTTGGGGCAGAGCCAGGACCTGATCGCACAGCCCAGAGTGTCTTCCTCTTTGAGTCCTTGTCCTTCATCATCTGCTCCTCCCGACTCCTCCCTCCCCCATGCTCTCACTTCCTGCCATCTTATTTCTTGCAGGGACACAAAGGCATCATGGGACCCCTCGGACCTCCTGGACCAAAGGGTGAAAAGGTGGGTGTCTGGTCCTGGGGGCCAACCGCTTTCTCATATCTGGGGCCGCTGTGGCTGGGCTAGCATGGGTTCGCGGCAGGCTTACCCGGGTTCACACCTTGGCCAACCCAGAGGCCAGTGCCGCGCTGGCTGTGGCCTTCAGGCAGGAGTCACTGGACCTGCATTTAGCACAGGTATCTGGGGTGTCATCTCTGTGCCTGGCACCAGAACAGAAATGGACATGGTTGCTGCCTTTCTGGGGCTTCGGGTTGAGCAGGGGAGATGGACGTCAGTGATGTAAGGATGCCATCTGTCATCTGTGTGAAGATGGGGGAGCAAAGCCTCACTTGTGAATGAGACCACTCAGCGAGAGCCAGGGGAGGACTTGGGATGGAGGTGAGGAGCACCGGCATTTCAAGGCCAGGAACCACCCAGGCAGCGGGAAGGTGTGTCCAGGCCCCATCCCTTGGCTCCAGATTCAACAGAAGACAGGAAGTGGTAGAAGGAACCTCGATGATGGCCACACCCCTCCCCACTGTGTAGGTGGGGATGTGGCTCCCACAGGTCTGAGGGTCACATTCCAAGGCAGCACAAAGCCGGCCCAGGACCCAAGTCTCTGGGTCCTACATTAGGGGAGTCCCTTCTTCCTTTCTTCCCTCTTCCCCTGATGGCTCAGCAGGAACAGGCTCCTATCAGGCGCCCTCCATCCCACCCCACCGCCCACCGCAGTCTCCTCATTCCTGGCTCCCCTCCTTTCTTTTGCCGAGTCAGCTCCCCACTAACTACATCCCGCTGTTGAGTGAATCACCCTGGCCTAGCTTGCCATCCAGCTGGCCCCTTCCTCCTGCTTGGAGAAGAACAGCTCTGCAATCTGAGCGGGCTGCAGGCTCTGACACATCCCACAGGAAGCCATGCGAGCCTCACATGGGACCCCGAGTCCCTCCTCGGCCCTCATGATCTGCCAGGGCTGGTGCAGAAAGGGTTAACACAAAGCCTGAACCAAGAGGGTATCTTCACTCTGCGCCATCCACAGCCCCAGAAGCAGTCCCTGTGCCTGCCCAAACTAGATCCTAACCCCAAATCTGCCCTGAGTCTTCTGGGGTCTTAGGAGGGACCCCAGGATTCCCCAAGCCTGAGTGCCTCAACTGTGAGGTGGATGGATGCCTTGGACACATGAAGCTAAGTAGAACATCACATAGCCATTAGCCAGATGCACTTTCTGACCTACACGGTATTATTTTGAGTTCAGTCATTCATCTGCTAACCAACAGGTGTTATGCATTTATAATGGTAATTGTGATGATTTACTCTTTAGCATGTTCTCATATCTGAGCTAGGGGCTGTGGAATGATGCCTTAAAGGGCTGGCCGACTCATTGGAAAAAAAAAAAAAAACCCTGATGCCGGGAAAGATTGAAGGCAGGAGGAGAAGGGGGCAACAGAGGACGAGATGGTTGGATGGCCTCACTGACTCACTGGGCATGAGTTTGAGCAAACTCCAGGAGATAGAGGAGGACAGGGAAGCCTGGTGTGCTGCAGTCCATGGGTCACAAAGGGTTGGACACCCTGCGTGACTGAACACCGCCACCGCCACGTGGGTGAATAGCCAGCTAGTCACAGCGGAACGGTACTAGGGAGGCAGCAAGAGCAGGTTCCTGGAGAGCAGACCTCCTGCCCAGGATTTTTTCATACTCATCACCATGACCCTGGCATGGAGGAGGTGTCCAGGTCCCCCTTGACAGGTGGAGAAATGGACTCTCCAGGACACTCCAGGACTAGCTCAGGATCAGTGTGGGGTATGGTAGGACCAGGATTCAGACTGTCTGATGCCAGGCCTTGCTTCTCCAGTCAGAAACAAGACACTTAAATGAACTGATATATTGTTCAGCTTGGGGCTTCCCTGTGGGGCATGTGTCTATCTTCAAAGGCACTGGCCCGAGGGACTGGGAGATGGGATGAGACTCTGGGAACAAGGAGAAAGGGGGAATGGGAGGCTTTGTTTTGAGGTGCTAAAAATGCATCCCCAAACTTCAGCTACAGTGTGTGGCGGGTAGGAGAGGGGGATATCTGTAGAGCCAACTTTTGGCCCGCTCGTTGCTTTGATTCTTGTGTGACCTTGGCTAAGACCCTTCCTTCCCTGGGTCCCAGTTTCCTCATCTGTAAAATGGGACCAATGGTCACAGCAGCATAGGCGTGTTAAATGCCTCACAAAGTGCCTGGCACACAGAACCCACTAGGTAAACACTAGGTAAAGCCCCCCAGTCCAGCTCTCTCCCTTTACAGGAAGACGGAGCCTTGGGACAAGGAGCCATAGAGAGTGGTCAGGAAGGAGAGGGAATTCCTGCTTCTTGGGCCAGCCACCCCCCACCCCGCCCCCGCCGCCTCCTGGCTGCCGCTGGTTCTAGGCCTCAGGCCTACTCTCCTGCCTTCGGTCTCTGCCCACAGGAGCCACATGGGCCCCAGGCCAAGGCGTACGGCCGCCAGCCCTCAGGACTGATTTGGGCCTGGGACCGGCTCCAGCCCCTGGGACTGTCCCCTCTCTCCTGACTCTCAGACTTCCCCTTCAGTCCCTGCCAGCAGCCAGGGGGCTTGGAGGTGCCCTGGCTTGAGCCGCCTGCCCAGCATATAAACTGGGGAGAAAAATATCACCTACTTTGGGGGCTGTTGGCAGAATTCAGCCTTCCCAGGTGGCGCTAGTGGTAAAGGACTCGCCTGCCAATACCAGAGACATAAGAAACGTGGATTTGATCCCTGGATTGGGAAGATCCCCTGGAGGAGGCAACCCACTCCAGTATTCTTACCTGGAGAATCCCACAGACAGAGGAGGCTGGTGGGCTGCAGTTCATAGCGTTCAAAGTGTTCTGCACAATGGAAGGGACTTAGCACACACACGATATCGGGAGGATTCACTGAGTGTCAGCGTGCAGCTGCGGTGGTCAGTGCACACGCTTGCCAGCTGTTGGAATTATTGTCACTGCTTGCTGAGCACCGTGCAGGGACTTCTGCATCACTTCATGGAAGCCCCACCACCTTCCATGGGTATCAACATTGTCCCCTTCACTGTCCCACTACCCCTCATTTCGCAGCTGAGAAAAAGCTCTGAGACCGGAAGGGCCCTGTTGAAGGCCTGGGCAGCTGGTCCCCCTACAAAGCTGGGTGTGACCAAGTTTCTGCTCAGCCGCCCTGGCTGACAGCCTGAAAGTGTCAGCCTCGGGGTATCCAGCCTGAAAATGCAAGTGATAGCTGCTTAGTTGTACCTGACTCTGAGTCTGCATGGACCATAGCCCACCAGGCTCCTCTGTCCATGAAATTCTCCAGGCAAGAATACTGGAGTGGGTAGCCATTCCCTTCTCTAGGGGATCTTCCTGAGCCAGGGATCAAACCCATGTCTCCTGCATTGCAGGCAGATTCTTTGCCATGTGAGCCACCAGGGAAGCCCCCAGGGAAGTCCAGCATAGGGGAGGGTAGAGAGGACTGTCCTGTGTTCCTAATTCCTGCTTCCATGCCCGGGTCTGCCTTGGACCCCATGTCTTCCCTTCCCTCTTGGCCTCAGTCTTTCTGTCTGTAAGCCTAAGTAGACTGGGTTCTTCATCTCTGATGAAGGCCCTTTTGGCCTCGATGTGGAATATCTAGAATTCCCCAAATTCACCAGGAGTAGGAAGTTTGTCTTAATGCTGGTTTCACATCCACAGGGCGAGCAGGGCGACGACGGCAAGGCTGAGGGGCCCCCCGGACCGCCTGGAGATCGGGTAAGGGCCCCCACCGTCCATCCTCTAAACCACTGCCAGGGTGGAGCCCCAAGCCCCAGCCGTGTGGGGAGCAGTTGGGGGGAGGCTGCTCTGAGCTCTGCAGAGGGCCTGGCCTAGGAGGCCCAGGTCTGGCACCCTCTGCCATCTTCTATTGCTGTCCTTTTCATTTAGGGCCCCGTGGGTGATCGAGGAGACCGTGGGGAACCAGGGGACCCTGGATACCCTGTAAGTATCAGAGCTTCTACTTGCTGGCGGCATTGCAAGCATTGTAGGAGGGCATTCCTTGGCCTCTGTTTCATGCAACCTGGAATTAGAACAGCCTTCGCCAGGAAACGGACCAGTCCTTCCACCACTAGTGCCCAGGTTTTAAGCATCCCCGAAGGCTCATCCACCCTCCCCAAGGGCTCAGGGCTCAATTCATACTGAAAGGGGAAGGGTCCGAAATCTTTCTGAGGGAGGGAGAGGATGGGCTGGGGAGAGAGACTCTTCCCCTCCAGGATCCTCAGTATCCCCACCTGTGACTGAGAGCAGCTCTCCCAGCAGAAGCAATGAGGACGGGCCACTGAATGAGCACCAGGCACCCCTCAACCCACCCCCACCCCCACCCAACCCAGGCTCTTCACCCTTCAACCATGATGGCAGTCCTTTCCTTTATTCATGCCCAGTTGTGTCCTACTCTTTGTAATCCCATGGACTGTAGCCCTCCAGGCTCTTCTGTCCGTGGAATTCTCCAGGCAAGAATACCGAAGTGGGTTGCCATTTCTTCCTCCTGGGGATCCTCCCGATCCAGGGATCGAACCCCAGTCTCTTCTGTCTCTTACACTGGCAGGTGGATTCTTTCCCTCCCATTTTGCAGATGAAGAAGCTGAGACTTAGGGGGCCAATGCCCCATGGCTAGGAAGAACAAGGGCTCCCTTGGGGTCCTCCAGGCTAGAAGTTGCCCTGGCCCGCACTCCCTCCAAGATGAGCCCCTTCACCTGTCTCTCCTTGACTTCCAGGGGCAGGAGGGTGTACAAGGCCTCCGCGGAAGTCCAGGCCAGCAGGGCCAACCCGTGAGTGGTGCTTCCTGTCCCATCCCCCTCCTGCCCTGAGAGAGAGGGTGGTGGAGGAGCAGTGGGGAATTAAAGCTCTGGTCTCTTTAAAGCTTAAAGGGACCTGCCCTGCGGGAGGGCCGGGGGCAGCCCATTCTGGTTTCTCCTGCCCTGACCCTGGGGGCACCCCCAGAGCCTGCACCCCCAAACCCCTCCCCCCCTCCCCCTCCAGGCGGAGACTGGCCACCCTCCCCGGGAGAGAGTCCTGGGGCAGCCTTGTGTCATCTCACCTTGGTTTGCAGGGGCATCCGGGACCCCGGGGACGGCCGGGCCCCAAAGGATCGAAAGGGGAAGAGGTAAGAGGCCCGCATGCTCACGGGGAGGGGAGACCCTGGAAAGAGCAAGATCGGCCTAAGCACAGAGCACGTGGGAGGCAGCACTGGGGTGCGACGAGAAAGAGAGGGAACCACGGGGCCCTGCAGGGTGTGGTCCTGCCAGGATTCCTTCAGACGGCCTGAGGAACGGGAGATGATCCGTCCAGATTATCGAGTCTCTGGGAGGGGGACCCCCTGATGGGTGAGCCAGCGGGATTTGAACCCTGGGCAGTCAAGATCCAAAGCTGGCTTCCCTTTCCACCACACCACACTGCAGAGAGAAAACTGGGGGAAGCGAAGTGAGAGCGTGTGGAGGAAGGCAGGGGTGACACTCCTGCGGAACTCGGAGGCGGTGGAGCGCGAATTGCCTGCCTTCACCCAGGCCTCCTGCGTCAGCCACCACTGAGGCTGGGCCAGGGCTGTCTCGGTGCCCGCAACTTCCTCCGAGGGCTGTACACGCACACTCCTTCCTTCTGCTCGCACACACACCCCACCCCTCCGGGATACCCACACCCTGAGGATCAAACAGACTGCCATCCACAGGGCTCAGCTCCCACCAGGAAGTTGCCAGTGCCTGGAGACTCTGCCACAGGATTCCCAGGGCCCTGAGCAGGGTCAGCGACCACACCTGGCAGGTCCCAAGGCCGGCCTTGACCTTGGGCTTCTGGGTGGGGGTGCTTGGGCCCATTTGGAGATTCAGATGCCGAGGTAGAGGGGCAGGGCCGAGCCACAGAGGGATCTCCCTTCTGGAGCCCCTTGGGTTCTGCGCCTCCTCCAGGAAGCCTCCATCGTGTGCCCCTTGATTTTTCAGGGACCAAAGGGAAAGCAAGGCAAGGCTGGGGCACCAGGACGGAGGGGGCTCCAGGTGAGTGGCTCACGGCTTTTTGCTTACCCAGCCTACTCCCTGCCCTCCCCAGAAGCCCTCACCAGCTTCTTGTTTACCCTCAGGGCCTGCAGGGGCTCCCGGGGCCTCGGGGCGTGGTGGGGAGACAGGGCCCCGAGGGTGTTGCTGGACCAGATGGGCTTCCTGGCCGCGATGGTCAAGCAGGACAGCAGGTGAGCCGGACTTGGGATTAACAGATGGTGTCTCTGTTCGAGATGAGGTGTGTGCGTGGTGGGATGTGGGGTGCCATAGGCCATGGGCCAGGAGGAGCAGATGTGGGGACTTGGATGGGCAGAACCAGCAGATCTAGAAATTTTCTGCATGGTCAGTGGCTTCATTCCTTGGTACCTGGACGATGGCCTGTCTCACTGTCTCTCCTCCTTGCCAGCACCCAGAAGGACAACCCCGGTCCAGGGCAGAGAGCTTCTGGATTTTAAGATCCTTCTCCCCACCCACGAATCCTCAAATCCTCTTGTCCCGCTGGTCCAGCCATTCTCACACATGGCCTCCATCCCCGAGTCTGACCTCCTCCTCCACCACGGTGGAGTTCTCCCACGCTGGTGGGTTTTGAAGTCACCCTGCCTCCTTGGCTGCCTGCTTCCTGAAACATGAAAAATCCTCCTTTGCCCTCTTGCTTCACAGGGGGAGCAAGGAGATGACGGGGACCCTGGGCCCGTGGGCCCCGCTGGGAAGAGAGGAGATCCAGGTGTGGCTGGCTTGCCCGGAGCACAGGGGCCCCCAGGATTCAAGGTCAGACACTTGTTAACCCTCTTATCCACCCTGCACCCTTTCTGCCTTGGCGCTGGCTATAGTGACCCTGAGTACAGTGCAGACATGGACACCCGTGCCCCAGGCACCATGTGAAAAATGGAGGGGCCTTTACTTTCTCAGGGGTCCCTCCCCAAGCTTGAACCCAGCTGGCTTAAAGGACAGCTAACCCCGGGAGCTGTAATACTGCCCCCTACCAGGCCTTTGAGGCTGTCAACTGCTTGTTGAGCTGTCCGTGGGCGCCCTCTCGTGGGCCTTTGTGGGGCAACGGCTGTTGCTAGCTGCTGGGACCCTCCAAGGCATCTTCTTAGAAAGTTTCCTTGAACTGTGGCGGGGGCAGTCATGAGGCTCTCTGAGCCCAGGGTTAGACACCGAAGGGAGATTGAGATGAGTGAATGAGGCAGGGCTCTCACCCTCTCTGAGCTTGAGGTTTAGTTGGAGAGCGGTTGTAACCGTCTTTAAAGACAGAGGGCAGAGGGGAGAGGAGGCCTTGGCCCGTGGAGGATTTAAATGAGGCAAGAAGGGGAGGCGACATTCTAGGCAAGAGGAATAGCGTGAGTGGAGGGAGGCAAGGACTGCCTGGCCTGTCGGGAAGAAACAATGCAGAGAGGTGTGTGAAAGAGCAGACAGGAAGTGGGCCCTTGAATGCCAGAATAAGAAGAGACTTTCTTCTTAAAGAGGCTGAAGTTTTGAGCACCCTCCCCCATCCCCAGGCCTACACCTGTTGCCCCAGCAACCAGAGATGTTAACTGACCTGGTGGACCCACTGTTCTGTCTCTCCAACTGCCCTCCTCGTCTCCTAGAGCCGTTTTCTCCCTTTGACTGGTCATCTTCGTGTATTTTTTTTAAGGGTGAAAGTGGGTTACCTGGGCAGATGGGAGCCCCTGGCAAACGAGGGACGGAAGGTGGAATGGGGCTTCCTGGGAACCAGGGGGAGCCTGGATCCAAAGGCCAGCCGGTGAGTGAGCCCCAGGGAACGCACATGTGCACCCACGCACACAGACCCACAAGCCATTTTCCTGCTCTGTAAAAAGCACAGAGCAACACTCCATGGGCACGAGATACCACTCTGCCTCCCCTGAGTCATGATGAGGGGATGGAAAAGAGCTGAGAAATGAGATATGAGTGGTCCCTTAAGAATGCGGAGAGGCCATCCCAACCAGAACCTTAAGTAGCCTGAAATAACCTTGAACCTGGATTTCCCAGGTGGCACTAGTGGTAACCTGCCCGTCCAAGAGACTGTAAGAAACATGGGTTTAATCCCTGAGTCAGGAAGATCCCCTGGAAGAGGGCATGGCAACCCACTCCAGTATTGTTGCCTAGAGAATCCTGTAGAGAGAGGAGCCTGGAGGGCTTCAGTCCATAGGGTCACAAAGAGTCAGACACGACCGAAGTGACTTAGCACACACACAGCCTCGACTGGAGCAACTAAGCACACACACAGCCTCGACTGGAGCGGCTAAGCACACACACAGCCTCGACTGGAGCGACTAAGCACACACACAGCCTCGTTTCTATTGGAGAAATTACATCTATAGTTTAAAACCCTCCCACAAAGATTCAGATGACTTCACTGGCAAATTCTAGTCATTGTTTATGGAAGAAAAATACCAATTCTGCATACACTCTTCCAGAAAATTGAAGGGGAGGGATACTTTCAAACACACGCTATGAGGTTAGCATTACCCTGATGTCTATGCTCGACAAAGATTACAAGTAAAGAAAACTACAGACCTATATACCTCAGAAGTGTAGATATAAAAGTTCTCAATGCTGTTTTAGAAAAATCAATCAAAGAATACATTAAAAGAATAGTATGTGAAGATCAAGTGAGATTTGAAACTTCCCTGGTGGCCCAGTGGCTCAGACACCATGCTCCCAATGCAGGGGGCTCGGGTTCAATCCCTGGGCAGGGGACTAGATCCCACGTGCACCACCAAGAGTCCACATACCACAACTACAGATCCTGCATGCTGCAACTAAAAATAAAATAAAACCCCACATGCTGCAGGTAAGAACCAACATAGTCAAATAAAGAAATGTATTTTTTTTAAAAACGATCAAGTGAATCAGGAAAAAAAGATCAGGAATGCAAGGATAGTATCATATTTGAAAATAAATCAATATAATTCACCATATTAACTAGCTAAAATTTGTTGTTCAGTCGCTCAGTCGTGTCTAACTCTTTGCGACCCCACAGACTGCAGCACACCAGGCTTCCCTGTCCATCACCGTCTCCCAGAGCTTGCTCAAATTCATGTCCCTGAGTCAGTGATGCCATCCAACCATCTCATCCTCTGTGGTCCCCTTCTCCTCCTGCCTGCAATCTTCCCCAGACTAAAGTAGAAGATCCAATTAATCATTTCAGTAGCTACAAGAAAAGCAAGTGATAGAATCCAACTCCATTTCTGATGAAAATTCTCAACAAACTTGATATAGAAAAGACTTCTTCAACTTGATAAAGGACAGTCATGGAAAATCTATAGTTAATATAGCAGTTCCTAGGGAATGATTAAATTCTTTCTCCCAAAGAGCAGAAATAAGTCAGACACCTGTTCGCGCCACTCCTGCTCAACATCGCATTGGCGTTTCTAGCCACTGCTGTAAGGCGTCGTGTGTGTGAGCCACTGACACTCGTTTGATCGCCTCGAGGTGGAGTGGCTGATGCCCCTTCAAGGAGGCGGGCCCAGGGGTCCTACAGACTGGCCAGGCACCCTCGTCTTGGCCTCCCTTGCCCCATCTCATCCTGCTCTCCTCATAGGGTGACTCTGGCGAGATGGGATTCCCAGGAGTGGCTGGCCTCTTCGGACCGAAGGTACCGATTCTCTGTTCCTCTTGGGGTCCTGTCCATCCACGTGCTTGTTCATTTATTCATTCAACAAATATTTCTTGGGCATTTGCAATGGGGGCTGGAACAGAGCCAGAATCTAGCGTGAACACCCTTGTCTCCCAGCCTCACGTTCCAGCAGACCTGGGTTCTAAGCCCAGCTCTGCAGTGTATCTGCTCTGTGCCTGAGCAAGTTACTTGATCTCTCCAAGCCTCAGTTTTCTCGTCTATAAAATGGGCACAGTAGCAGCAAAAGGTTGTTACAATTAAGGTGAGGCCTACACCATTTAGCGCTGAGCCAGCACGCTGCCTGCTGCTTACTAATTGTGGGCATCCTTTCTGGAGCCTCTCGTGGAAGGCATCGCTTGACCAGCAGGGCAAAGGTTAGGCAGACCCCAGGGGGGGTGGGGCTGCTGGAGCCCTCGCCCAGCGGCGCCCCGGGCACAGCAGCCCCTCTCCGCCTCCCGCAGGGTCCCCCAGGAGACGTCGGCTTCAAAGGCATCCAGGGCCCTCGGGGGCCTCCTGGCTTGATGGTGAGTCCTCCCCTGTCTGCCCCAGCAGTCAGTCATCCGAGGCCGGCCAGCCATCAGCTGGGTGACGTCACCCTTCCTGTTCCTTCAGTCTTGAGCCCTCTCTGCCCACGGTCTCCACTCCTGTTTCTACACCTTTTCTTAACATTTATTTTTTAACTGAAGGGTAATTGCTTTACAATGTCGAGTTCGTTCCTGTGTACGACGTGAATCGGCCACAAGCATACATATGTCCCCTCCCTCTCGAACCTCCCTCCCACCCCTACCTGTTTCCACACCTTTGCTCGTGATGTTGGCTGCCATCTTTCCTCCTTCCACCTGCTCCCGTCCCCCACCAACGGCCCACCCCAACCCACATCACATGGGCTCAGCAGACACGCGGCCTGGCCCTGCCTGGGGAGGTCTCCCATCCATCTCCTGGGGGCCTTCAGGCTGCTCCCTACCCTCCTGTCCCGGTGACTCTGTCCCCAGGCGCTGGGACAAGGACACACAAGCCTTTCTCTGCCCTTTAGGGAAAGGAAGGTATCATCGGGCCCCTAGGAATCCTGGGACCTTCGGGACGCCAGGTATGTGCAGGGGGCTAGCCGGAAAGACCTCTGGGGCCAGACTGTCTCTGTGACCTCGAGCCAGTCTGAGACTCAGTTTCCCCATCCGGGCGGTGGGGCTCCTCCTCTGATCCCCCTCTCACTGGGCCATGGTTTCTTGCAGGGTCCAAAGGGCGACAAAGGCAGCCGAGGGGACTTGGTGAGTGGACGGGCGGGTGGGCAGTGTGGCGGGGCGGGGGGCGTAGCTCAGCCTGCTTCTCTGACTCTCTCTCCCACTTCTGTCCCCCTCCAGGGATTGCAAGGTCCGAGGGTGAGTGGGCTGGGGTGTGGGGGCTGGGGGGATGATGAGTTGGGGGGCGGGGGGGGTAGGCACTCATGTGCTGGGACCTCGGTCTGTACCCAGGTGGCCACGGCTCCTGGGTCTCAGGGGGGAGGCCTGGGCTGGGCTGGGGGGTGAGAGGCCTTTGAGCAGGGCCTCACTGTTCTCCTCTTCCTCCAGGGTCCTCCCGGTCCCAGAGGGCAGCCCGGCCCACCGGTAGGTAGTGTGTGCTCCCCCTGAAGTGCAGGGCAGCAGGTGGGGCTCCTGTGACTGAGACCCCAGGCTGTGTTGGCGCCTTCCCAGGACTGGCCCTGACTTCACAGGCCAGGCCTCCGGGATAGTACAGCTCAGCCCGCGTGGCGCCTGGCAGAGACCAGGGTGGTGGCTTCTCTCATGCCCTGAGAGCCCCTCCCGTCTCCCGACAGCCCCCGGGACTGCAGCACGCAGTCCCCATCAGACACAGACCCAGCCTCTTCTTTTGCAGGGTCCTCCAGGGAGCCCTATCCACTTTGTAAGTTGGAGAACTTTCTTTTATCTATTTGGAGTAAGGCCTGGGGTGTGGTGGGGGAGGGATGACAACAGACCCCTCCCTGGCCCAGGGCTGCCCAACCCCCATCCTACACCATTCCATACTGAACCCTGGACCCTGCGCCAAGAGGCAAGAAACCCAGGTATTAGCCAGAATGCACCCTGGACAGAGGATCCAGAAAGACCTCTCACCTCTGGCTCTGGGGTCCTGTTGGTCCACTCTGTGCCGTTCCACTGACAGATCTCTAAGCTTCTGGTACTGATTCCAGCCCCTGTGTTTTGGGAAGGGAGCTTCCCCAGTGAGCAGTTTGGGGGTCACCAGCTGGGTGTCCTAGAATTTAATTCAGTCCTGACACTACTTGGAGCAGCATCAGATTCCATGAGTTGAGGGCTCAGTCCTATAAGATCACTGCTGGCTCCCCCCGAGGACCCCACACCTCCATCCCTCACCCCCACTTCCCTGCCTCGCTTCTGATGCCAGTGGCAAATCCAGGTGTCATTTGTGCTTCTGACCGACTAGCTATACCCCAAAAGTTCCCACCAGGCCCTCCTTGGCATCTGCTAATTTTCTCGGGCACCTCACAGAACTCAGAGACACATTCTACCAGATTAGTGGCTTATTATAAAAGACTGTAACTCACACATGTCATTTTGGACTTCCCTGATGGCGCAGTGGGTAAAGAACCCACCTGCAGTGCAGGAGACAGGAGATGCGGGTTTGGTCTCTGGGTTGGGAAAATCCCCTGGAGGAGGAAATGGCAGCCCACCCCAGTATTTTGCCTGGAGAATCCTGTGGATAGAGGAGCCTGGCAGGCTACCTTCCAGAGAGTTGCAGAGAGTCGGACACGACTGAGCACATGCCCAGGGGAACAGCCAGATGGAGGTTGTGCATCATCAAGCAAGGCATGGGGACGGAGCATGAGCTTCCGTGTCCTCTCCCAATCTCCGCCTGCTCACCAGCCTGGGAGCCCTCCGAACCCAGTCCTTTCAGGATTTTAGGGAGGCTTCATTACACACACGATTGATAAAGTCATCGACGATCGGCAGTTGACTCAACCTCCAGCCCCTCTCTCCTCCTCAGAGGCTGTGGGACTGGTAACTGAAAGTTTCAACCCTCAGATCTTGTGGTTGGTTCCAAAGACCACCAGCCCCCATCCTGAGGTTACTTAGGAGTTTTCCAAAAGTCACCTCATTAACACAGCAAAAATAGCCTATTTCAGAAAATTCCAAGGGTTTTAAGCTCTATGCCAGGAACTGGGTTGAAGACCAGGTATAGATGTCTTATGCGTCAGCACATGACAGGTCCTCCCAGCTCAGATCCGAGTGCAGAGAGGGTCAGGCAAGGCTGTGGCTTGGGCCCCGGTGGTCCTCCCTGGCTTGAACGAAAACACATCCCCACCTCACAAGCCCTCTGGCAGTCTGTCCACATTTGTCCACGGTCCTGGTTGACTGTTAGAAGCAGGCCCCGACTGCGTCCCAAGGAATGGCCAAGGGGAAGGACTGCATGAAGAAGGAGCCCTTGGCCACGAGCAGCTTGAATCCCTGCTTTTCTGTCCTCACTGTCCATCCCTCTGTCTCATCCATGAAACTAGAATGACAGTCATGGCCTATTCCTCTACCTCCTTCCTTCTTCAGGAAGGAAGCAAGCTAGGAGGAAATTAAGAGATCTAGCAAAAGACTTTTCCTCTAAAAAAAAAGAAAAGGAAAATGAGAGGATTTTGATTTTCTGAATAATAACTAATAGATTCAGTGCTTGTTATATGCCATGTAGCATTCATAGTGCTTTTCTGGAATTCCCTTGTGGACTGGTGGTTAGGACCCCACGCTTTCACTGCTAAGGGCTCAGGCTCAGTCACTGAGCCCTAATCGGGGAATTAGGATCCCTCAGGCTGTGTGGGGAGGCCAAAAAAACAAAAAAAGAAGTGCTTTTCATGTACTGCCGTTTAGTCACTAAGTCGTGTCCGACTCTTTGCAACCCCATGGACTGTAGCTTGCCAGGCTTCTCTGTCCATGGGATTTTCCAGGCGCGAATACTGGAGTGGGTCACCATTTCCTTCTCCAGGGGATCTTCCCTACCCAGGGATCAAACCCAAGTCTCCTGTGTCTTCCTACATTGTAGGCAGATTCTTTACCTTGAAATCATTTATTCCTTTCAACAGTTCTGAGTTTTATTATCATGCCCATTTTCGGGATGAGAGAGCTGAGTTTAAGCAATTTGCCCAGATTGTACAGTCAGTAAGTTGCAAGGCTTGGGATCTGAACCTGAGAAGGACTGCCAGAGTCCTGGCTCCAGACCCCAGCCCTGGGGATTTACTCACCGTCAGATCTTCCCCCCTTCTCTATTTTCATGGTGAGATTGTGCAGCTATGCTTCTGAGAAGCCCAGTGCCAGGACTGGAGATGCAAGTGGAAGTGAGACAATTACAGTGCAAACCAAAGGGGAGACCCCAGGGCTGTGGGAATGTAGAAAGGGGTCCACACCAGCCTGGGGGAGGAGGCATCAGGAGAGAGTTCCCATCGCAGGGTGGCATCTGTAGGATGCGTGCAGGGCAGGGTTTCTCACCCACAGCGCTGTGGACATTTGGAGCCAGGTGATTCTTTGCTATGAGCGATTGTCTTGTGCATCGGAGGACGCTTAGCCGCATCCTGGCTTCCACCCACTGCATCCCAGTAGCACCGCCTCCTCCAGTTGTGACAGCCCGTGAAGTCTAGAGATACTGCCAGATGTCCTCTAGGGGGCAGCATCACCCCTGGCCAAGAACCACTGGACTAGTAGAGGGAATGATGGAGGAAGGGAACAGGCAATGGGAGCAGCCCGTGCAAAGGCCACGTGGCTAAACAGAGCATGGTACTTAGGAACTGAGAAGCGCAATCGTGTGTCTGGGGCACGGAGCACCCGTGGGAGACAGAAGAGAGGCAGGACCAGAGAACACAGCACACAGACCATTTCAAGGAGTTTGGGCTTAATCTTGGGGGTGACAGCGCTATGGAAGTGCCTGGAGGAAATTAGCGGAAGCATCTGTTTGCAAGGGGAGGAAGAACAGAGTTCCCCAGAAGGCATGCTATGGGCCAGGATCCCACTGGGGAAGGTTGGGTGGAAGGGCCTTTGCTCAGACCCTGGGGCTCCGGCTCGGTGGGTCCAGGAAGCACACCCTGTCTTCTCTCTGCACAGCAACAAGATGACCTTGGGGCAGCTTTCCAGACATGGATGGACACAAGTGGAGCACTGAGAGCAGAGGTACCACCGGGGGCATTTCCCACGTGGGGTCCCTTCCTTGGAGGTGGGGTGCAGAAATGGTGACCTCCAATTCATGGCTGGCAAGTGACCCAGGAACAGGGCTGAGTCCTTTAGCTCTCCTCCTGAGTCCGGTAGAGATGTCAGAAGCAGCTTCTTGGTTCAGTCCCAGACTCTACCAGAGGCAGGAAACTTGTCCACAGGCTCTGCCAAGACCCTGGCCAGTGGTCACCTCAGCACCAGGATACCAGGCTGAGCAGGGCCCCGGGTGTCCTCTGGTCAAGCCCTGTCAAGAGTGTCCTTTGCTGTGTTGCTTTCCTCCCGTGATGGGGAATTCACTACCTCTAAGCTCCGACTGTCAGACTTCTCCATCTGTGCCCTGAGCGCTCTCTCCAGGCTCACAAGCCAGGGGAAGGGCAGATGGAAAAGCTTGTTATCTTCCTTCCATTCTGGGGAGTTGGGGAAGGGGTAGTCAGTGGAAAGTAAGTCCTTCACCAACCCCTTCCTGAGGAATGTGGGACCCCTCCCTTGACTCCTTGCTCACGGGACCCTCCTGTTGTGCAGCAGAAGTCAGGCTGACTGTCCACATCTCTCAAGCCCCCAGATCCTCTGGGTAAATCTGCCCCTGGCCACCACTGGTCCCTAGTTTCTTTGTTAAGTGGAGGGAGACCCAAGCATAGCCCCTGCAGGGAGCTCAGATGTCTCTGCAGTGGCAAGAACTTGGGGCTATGGAGGCTCAGAGCTCCAGCTGGACAAGGACCTCAAGGGGCCGACGGCCACCCTCTTTTCTCACGACAGGGTTACAGCCATCCAGACCGGCTGGTGCTGGACCAGGGAGGGGAGATCTTTAAAACCTTACACTACCTCAGCAACCTCATCCAGAGCATTAAGACGCCCCTGGGCACCAAAGAGAACCCCGCCCGGGTCTGCCGGGACCTCATGGACTGTGAGCAGAAGATGGTGGATGGTACGAGGGACGGTGGGGTCTGTCTCAAGTGAGGGCTTCCTGGCCCCAGGGGTGGGGCAGGGCAGGGCAGGGAATTCCAGGAGGAACTGAAGGAGATGGTTAACGGCACTAAGACAGAGCAGTTAGCCATTAGATTCTTCGCTCATCTGGGCTGAGCGTCTATCCTTGGGGAGGCAGTCATTTATTCACTCGATAAACAGTCCCAGAGCCCCCCCCCCCCCAGTGTGCCAGGCATTGTGTCTCCTGGGGCATGGGGATATGGTGGGAAACACAGAGTTTTCACCCTTCCAGAGTTGAACCCACAGATCCACAAGCTGGGGATGGCCATTTCACTGCAATGGGCCAAGAGCTTTGGCAGAAAAAGGCCCCAGGGCCAGGAGGGCCCCCATCATAGCTCCCCTGGAGAGCCAGGATTCCCAGTTTCTGTCCTCTGCACCTCATCCAACTCTCCTCTCTCTCCGTGAACTGTGTGGTGCCTTGGAAGGACCACAGATTTAGGGGCGGACAGACCTGATTTCAAATGTCTGTCCTGCCTCTGACCTGCTCTGTGAGCTGGGTGAGCCACCCTTCTCTCTGTTGCATGAGAAGGCTGTCCTACTCTATCAGCTGTGGGGCCTTTGGCTCCTTGGAAACCCACAATGGGAAACCAGGTGCCAGCAGAGCTGCCTCGTTGATGGGATAGAAGCCCTGACTCCCACCAAGCTCTCAGAGGATCAGAGCCTTGGCAGCAAAACCTTTCAATTAAACACTCCCTAAATCCCTCGGGCAAGTGGCTCAGCCTCTCTCAACCTCAGTTGTCCTTTCTGGAAAATGATACTTCCCAGTGGCAACGGGGGGATAGGCTCCACCAAGTGGCCCTTCTGGAGACTCTGCTAGCTCTGAGCTCTGCCCAGAGGGTTTCCTTCCATCACTACTGCTCACAGAATCCCTTTTCTGCTCTACCTCCTTGACTTCATGTCCCACTGGGACTCAGCAGGTGACCAGGTGTCAGATTCACCTGTAGAGCCAAGCCTGGGGTTCCTCCCCACACACATACACCACCACCCCGTCCCATGTTGCCTGTAGGTACCTACTGGGTGGATCCGAACCTTGGCTGCTCGTCCGACACCATTGAAGTCTCCTGCAACTTCACACATGGTGGACAGACGTGTCTCAAGCCCATCACGGCCTCCAAGGTACCCATCTGCTCCCCAGCTCTCACTGGCTTGCCCTCTCTATACCCCTTGCTCCCTTCCCTGGACTTGTGATTGAGTTTTGGTTTTTAGAGTCCAGGCTTGTGACTGAGCCTTAACTATCTTGCTACATGACCTTGGGAAAGTCATCTCCTCTTTCTGAACCCCGGTTCCTCATCTCTACATTTGGTTTCCAAATCCTTTTGCGTTGGGTGATGCTGATGGCTCTTTCTTCAAATAGAACTTTCTGCCTAATGTCTAAGACAGAGCAGTTAGCCAAGCTGGCTTGGCTTGGACAACTATGACCATAGCACAAAATAAGTCAGTGTGATGGTCACCGGCTCACGTGTTCCGGGGTTGTGTATGCAAATGTGTAGCTCATGTTTGGTGCCCACTTACCATGCGATCGATGGTCTCTGGGCTGAGAATTTTAGGTGGCTCAGGGTGACTCAGACAAACCACGATGTGCAGCAGCAGTGGAGCATAACCACGCCCCCGGCCAGGAAGCCCCTCGCTGGACGGTGGGTCTGTAGTTGCAGCAAGTCCCCCATATGAGCCAATTCATGCTGCAGAGAAAAGGGTTTCTCTGGCTGCAGGAGAGGTGGGACTCCAGACCCCCCAGGGGAAGCTCCGGAAAGTGCCTTGTCCTGACCATGTCAGCCCCAGAGTCTGAACATCCACAGCCCAGCCAGCTGGGTAACAAGTCCTGGCTGGGTCCCCACCATGTGCTAGGCACCGAGCCAGGTGCTGGGCTCAGCAGGAAACATGGCAGCTTCCACAAGCAGAGCTCACAGTCCAACAGGCCCTTTCCCCTCTGACATGGAGGGTCAGCGGCTTTGTGGCAAACCCACCTGGCAGCGGGGTGAGGCTGGCACCTGCGTTGCCAGTGCAAGTGCCCGCCTGAGTCACCATCCCCGTCAGAAACAATGAACCACTGTCCTGTGCTGGCCTCAGCCTAATGATAACCAGGGTTGTGGCTGGACCAGCCTCTATGATTTTTATTACGGTTGCAAAATGCCCTCCAGCAGTGACCATCTGGAAACAGGAAAAAAAAAAATGTAGAGAGGTTTATTACTTACAGGACCTGGAAATTATACCACACCTGGGAACACACAGTAAGGTCTCTGGTAGAGGGAGAAAGGGACAGTGCATCTGCTTGTATTGGAGGAGGAGGCTAGGATTTCATAGGTTCACTCTGCACTGGTGAGTTTAAAACCTAAGAGTGGGAGTTTGAAGCATGAGAAGAGAAAAAACAAGTGGTCAGAATAGTTGTTGAACTCAACCAGAGCTCTAACACATAGGAGCCGCAGGGTTGGGAGGGGGCCCAACTCTTCCAGGGATAGTCTGCGGGGCTGGCAATGTGTTTGTTGGAGATAACCTTCTTTGAAGTGTATGCCTCAGCCATCAGAGCTTCACTCAGGCACTTGCATCACACAAAAAAGGAGAAAACCCAACTGTCAGGGCTTATACTACCATCTGCACTGTGATGCCCTGTGATGTGAGGCATCAGAGTCAGTGGTGAGGACATTAACCTCCTGGGTAGCTGATACGTTAAAAGTCAGGGGTAAGGCACCTTGAAACCCAGAAAATACACATCTGAACAGGATCACAGTAGAAAATCCTGTAATTATTACAGAGGCAATAGTCTGAAATTCAGTCGGGAGCTGTTGTCCCAAACTTGAAGGATCCCATAATGAAACTAAGTCAGTGATATGAGGGACCCTAGAATCTGTTCCAAGATTTGCATAATGTTGTGAAGCATTTATACATCTTGGGCATCGTGTGTAAGAAGGTCAGTCTGAATCTATCCTGAGTAGGTAGATTGTTACATAGCTCATCTAACCAGTCTCTTGGTCCTGAGAACAGGTCAATTCAGTAAAAGAGTAGTATCTTATTTCAGGAGGCAGTGATACCCAAATAAGGTACAGTGCAAGCAATCAGGTATTTAATAAGAGGCATCTGTATGGAAACCAAAAAAGTCAAGAATTCCCTGGCAGTCCAGTGGTTAGGACTTGGCGTTTTCATTGCCATGGTCCTGGGTTCAATCCCTGGTTGAGAAACTAAGATCCCACAGGAGGCATGATGTGGCCAAAAAAAAATGTCAATGACTGGAGAAGATTATAATCCCAGTTTCTGGGTTCTAAAGGTGCTAGTCAAGAAGCTTTCTAGATGTTGGGCTCCAGACATCTTCAGATGGAGTGAGGGCAGACTGGCAGTCTGATAGGTGTCCTTGGGTTGCAATTTGGATGTGTCTGGTGACCTTTCTGAGTGGCCCACGTGGCAACGGGCATGAAGATTGCCCATACACGAACAGTTGTGATGACCTCTCTGCAGTTTATATCATGTTATCCCACTTTAGCTTGCATGGCTTTGGGGAAAGTGCAATCTTCATTTTCAATAGAAAATGAAATCAGAAGGGTGGGAGAAAAACTGGAAACATTAGTTTGGAGAGCCGTAGCTAGATATTGGAGGAGCCAAGAAGAATCCAGCATCCTGTCCAATTTACAGGTAGAAAACAAAGTCTCAGACGATTAACAGAACTAGAATCCAGTGTCCACAACCACGTGTCATAGTTTCTATTGAAACAATTTTTCTCTGTACAGTCATCCCCATTTCTATTAAAGAGAGCCACAGAAAGACTAATTTGTTTGCAAATTAAGTCTAGTTTCAACAAATGTGGTTATTTGCACAAGTGCAGCTAGAAAAGTGATTAACAACATGAACTCTTTGCTGCTTTGCTGAAACTTTTCATAAGGAGGCTCAGGTTGAACTTTAGAAGCCTCTTCAGGGCAAGAAACCAAGAACTAACAATCAGACTTCGCCCAGAATACCTGTAAGTTTGGGCAAATTCCTCTCTTCTCAAAGTGCCCCAAATATCTTCTGTTCCTGTACCTGCCAGGAAGTGGCCTTCCTTACTCATCTGATAAGACTGCTGTTGTCAAGGTAACAGACCAATTTTTCCAAGGGTCTTTATTGGTTCCATGAAGTCAACCTTAGTTCCTTGAGTGATCTGGTCGTATCAGAGTCTATACGTATGTATCTCTTTCAAACATGACAATCTGGACAAAGCTTTGCTGTTAACCAGAATTTCCAGTTGTGTCTTGTTACAAGAACAGATTCCTGAGCTTATGCAAATAACTATACTGCCATGAGAGTAAGAATATTCATAGAGCAAATTCTAGAAGGATCAGGATCAGGGAGAAACAGCAATTATTTCATCTTTGATCACAAGGGTGTACTTCCCCAAATTGCTGTAAGTCATTGCTAGCTTTAGAGAACAATATTCCTTAAATGTAGAAACGAAGATTAATAACTGCCAAACAAAAGTCGTAAGAAATTAAATCATCCTCATCAGTTCATTCAGTCCTATGCAATTGATCACCGATCTTGATCTTTTGTTAGCAGTTTCATAAATCCAGTTTTTCCTTAGAGTTCTGTAAATTCTTGCCATTCAGTGGTTTGATTTAAAAGATATCAAAAATCTGTACTTGTCAGAGTCCTGTCCATGAATCTGAAGATGGAGCACTTTCGCAAAGGCATCAGAGTAAAGCAATAATTATAAATAACAAAAGAATGACATTTTTCATGCCCACGGTATTAAAAATCTGATGAGAGTTCATTATGATGAAGTTGACAAGGAAAATTTTGTTATTTCTGTGACACACAACGTTTTAAGATAACTGGAGTTATGGTGATAACATTACATATCAGAATTTCAGGAATTTCATATGATTTCTGGAATACTGTATTAATAAAATATATCCATTTAAGGATATTCATAAAGAAGACATAGCATTATTTCCTACTTGGCAATATTTCCCATGTGATTTAACATATCAAATAAGCCTAATTAGTTTAGTGTCTCTCTTTTTATTAGGAAAGAGAAAGATATTTTGAGATGTTCGAAGGATCCTCTGGAAAACCCCAAAGTTACTTCCAAGTCAAAAAAACTTCACTTAGATTTTCACTTGCAGAAGTTTGTCAAAAATAGCAAAGGTTTTCAACACTTGATTACAAAGAACTACAGACCATTACTTTAAAAAATGCTTAATTATCTACTTAGCTGAAGTGACAAAGGATTTTAAAAGCAAATACAGAAGGTTCCGTAGCTGTGAGCAAAAGTTAGCTGTTTTGGTTTTGAGAAGACTGTTTTCTAGGTAATTAAAGATCCGATTAAGAAAACATGAAACTCAGGAGATTATTCTGATAAAACACAAAATCTCTGCTTTCTGGCCAGATTACTTAAAAAGTAAAGAATAACTTTTCATCTTTTTAACAGAAGCAGATCAATACTCCAAGAAGACGTGTCCTTTTAGCAAATGAAAGAATATTACATAAGAGCATTATTGATATTAAAGTTTATTTTTTAAAAGCCTCTTATAACAATCCAATTTTAGCCAACTTGACCACACAAAAAAATTCTTTTTCTCTCTTCTGACAATATGATTAAACTATCTATAAAATCTTCATTAGACAGTAGGCAAAGTCAGTCATCATCCCAAGCTAATTTTTTTTGTTATAAAGATAACATGGATTTATTTGGCTAGTAAACACTGGAAAAGTTGCCTATCTGCAGTATACTTAATGCTGTTAACTCTGAAGACCTATCTATTTTAATTAAAATAAATTTAGACTAGCTTTTATTTACCAAAGGTAATCCCAGATCACGTGACCTTGAAAAACATTTGGATTAGTTTTGATGTTTCTGAGTGTTTAGGAGTAACTAATTCATAAGTGCTTATTTTTAAGCCAATTAAACACGTTAACTATGGCTATACCATTCAGAGATAGAGAGAAAGAAAAGAAATCACATATACACCCAGAGATTACAAAAACACACAAACCCTGAGACCCTATAGCTTCCCTTCCAAAATTTTAGCCATGAATCAGGTACAATATAAAACTGACTTTTTTGTAAATAACATTTGGCTCCAAATTGTGTCTGGCAGACAGAGCAAGTTAAAGTTACCTGCTTCAGCAGCTCATGCTTTTTACCAATATTTGCAGAGATGACTTAAGAGCTGTATTTGTTCCTGACAAGTAATCTCAAGAGGCTGTGGGCTAGATTTTTGAGTAAGAGAGCTTTCATAGCAGTTTGTATTTTGAAAAGTCCCTTTCTCTGCTCTGTTGTTTTATATTATTTTTTTTTCTTCAGCCTCAGCCAGTTGGAGGTAGAGTTTTAGTTACCTCCTGGGGTGTTTCCATTTCAAAGATTTAATCTTCAAGGGACAGAGAAAGAATGTACGTTTTCTTCTAGGAGTTTTAGTCCCTTTTGTATGGTTTTGGCAGTTCCAACAAAATGTTGTAGTACTGCCCTGTGATCAGGGTAGTGCTCTATTAAAATAATTCCATGGGTCAAATGGGGCCTCTTGGAGTTGAAAATGAAGAGGGGGTCATCTGGATAACTACAACTGTGGAAACGGTAAACCCACTGGATCAGGCCAGTTTTGTGAAGCAGGAGATGGGCCTCATCTTAATGTTTTCCATTCACTGTGAGCCTTAGCAGTGATCACTGTGATGGAAGGATGCAACCACGCCAAGAATAAACATCCAGGAGAGGAGGGGCCCCGGTGGAGTATCAGTGGTCCAGGGTCCTTTGCCTTCCCAGCTCCCTCTTTCTTATCCAAGATGGCTAGATAACCCTTTTCAGCTTTTCCCTTAAGGGATGCCTCATAGGGTATGTTTCTTAGTTCTGCCTTGTTCAGGGGAAAGCCCAGGGAGCTGAAGATCTTGGAGGAAATGAGCATAGAGCCCAGACGGATCTTTAAGAAAAATTAAGGATTTTAGGGTCTTTAGAGATATTGGCCAGTTGATGCATCTTGACAGCCTTGAATAACAGCAATTGAGAGCCTATAACGAACAAATCAACCTTCCCAAATAGCCAATTAGCTCCTTTCTTTCCATCCTGCTGCATAAAACATTTAAGAAAAATTTGAATTTCATTTAAGGTATAGTTTTTCATCTCAATTTCTACTTCTTGATTTTCTCCTATTATCTTAATTCAAAGTGGGTTACAAGAGAAGTTTGGATGGCACCACTGTGAACCATGTTCACAGCTGGCCACTTTCCTTCCCAGGGTGTTCCAAGAGACCCCTTCAGGATTGAGGTCTGCGTCCACTCACATGATATGTGCAGGGTCTTTGGGAAAAGCCCTCAGGCCCCTGGAGTGTGATATCAGAGACTTGGCAGGTTGGTATGCCCCCCAGGATGCTTCCATGGGGTTTTGCATTTATCAAGAAACCCTGAGGGGTTCTTAGGAGATGCTGACATCAGATATTTAGGGCATTTATATTTGCCCATTAATTCTTTTAGTAACATCACACCAGGGATGGGAGCCATAATACCCCACTGGGTCAGGGATGAAGAATGACAGCAATGACTGAAACTTTGACTGTGGAGACCGTAGATCTCGGTTATGTTTTCCATCTGGTGGTCCACTGGTTTCCAGTTGCAAGCCTATTTCACTTTTCTGGTACAACCACCAACTCTGTGGTCATAGGTGGAGGTCTCCTATCCTCCCCACATACAGGAATATTTCTCTTGTGCCTTTAGCCCAGAACCTTTCCTTGGGCAGTGACATAGCCTTGTGATCCAATTCACTGTCCTTAACTCTGCCCTTGAGGCAGGAGGACCTTTTGTGGCTGTTGTTTGGTCGCTAATTTGTTTCTGACTCTTTTTCCACCCCATGGACTGTAGCCCGCCAGGTTCCTCTATCCATGGGATTTCCCAGGCAAGAATACAGGGGTGGGTTGCCATTTCCTTCTCCAGGGGCTCTTCCCAATCCAGGGATCGAACCCGCCTAGAAGACCTTTATACACATTAATTGTCAATTAAGGCCTTTATTGAGAGAGTTGGACCATAAAGAAAGCTGAGTGTCGAAGAATTGATGCTTTTGTCCCGTGGTGCTGGAGAAGACTCTTGAGAGTTCCTTGGACTACAAGGAGATGAAACCAGTCGATCCTAAAGGAAATCAACCCTGAATATTTATTGGAAGGACTGATGCTAAAGCTGAAGCTCTAATACTTTGACTACCTGATTCGAAGAACTGACTCATTAGAAAAGACCCTGATTCTGGGAAAGATTGAAGGCAGGAGTAGGAAGGGATGACAGGGGATGAAATGGTTGGATAGAATCACTGACTTAATGAGCATGAGTTTGAGCAGCTTTGGGAAATGGTAAAGGACGGGGAAGCCTGGTGTGCTGCAGTCCATGGGGTCGCAAAGAGTCAGACACGACTGAGCAACTGAACAACAAGGCCTTTATAATCAGTGGTCTCAGTGGCTAGTAAGAGCCTATGGCCTTGATCACACTGCTGTGGGAAGACTGTTGGATTATCAGGGCAGGCGTGACCTTTTGGATTGGATCTTCCCCCGTGGCTCCGCAGTAAAGAATCGCCTGCAATGCAGAAGATGCAGCAGGGGCTGCAGGTTCGAGTCCTGGGTCGGAAAGAGCCACTGAAGAAGGAAATGGCCATCGATTCCAGTATTCTTCCCTGGAAAATCCCATGGCCAGAGGAGCCTTGTGGGCTATAGTCCATGGGGTTGCAAAAGAGTCGGACACGGATTGATAACAATCACAGCAATGTGCAAAAGCACACAGCAGTGAGACAGATCCCTTTCCCAGATGCTAACACCCACCTGAATTAAGTGGTTAGTAAGCAAGCTGCAGGTCAAGTGTATCTCCTCCATGGACTGCAAGGGAGATTGTGAGGTCCTGCTTACTATGCCAATTGTTATGTACCTCTCAGTCTATCAACAACCATGTCACGGTTGGACCAGCCTTCGTGGCTCTTATTAGGATTTCAAGATGACCTTCAGCAATAACTATCAGGAAACTTTGAAAAAAAAATAAAGGTTTATTATTTATACGACCTGGAATTTACACAGCCCACCTGGAACCACACACTGGGGTCACGGGTAGAAAGAGAGAGAGACACTGCATGGGCCTGGGGTTCTGCTTTTACTGGGGAGAGAGTGCGCTGAGGTTTCTTAGGCTCAGCCTTCATTGGTGAATTTAAAATATAAGGGCCAGAATTTAAAGCATGGAGAGAGAAAAAAAAAGGAGCCCAAGTGGTCGGTTATTGAAATCAATCCAGTTCTCAAAAAGAAAGGAGCCTCAGTACTGGAGGTGGCTGGCTCTGTATCTAGTCCTGTGACTGGCAGGGTATTTATCTGAAGTAGTCTGCCTTTGAAGTGGATGCCTCTTTGAAGTGGATGTCTCAGCAATCAAAGCTTAAGTCAGACACTGGCATCACACACAAGAAAAGAAAACCAACTGTCAGGACTTACAGTACAGCCATTTAAGCCCTAAATCCTGCCCTTTTGTTTGCTGTCAGGTCTGCCTTTTCCAGCAGCACCCACCCCACCCTACCCGGAGCTTGGGACTTAGAAACGTGGAGAAACCACTTCTCATTTCCTTTGCCCTCTAAAAGCCTCTGCATCCTGGGCAAGATCCTCTCCCTTCTGAGCCTCTGTATCCCAGCTCAGCCCCGGAGACAGTACATCAGGACCCTCGCGGCTCCGGCTGGAGTCAGGCAGACCTGGTTCTTCCCCTTCCTTACTCTCTGGCTGCGGGACTTGATCACACCCACTTCAGTATTTCTGTCTTTCGAGGGAGCAATACCTCTGGGGACCGTGGCTGGGAGCTGCTTCCCAGGAAAGGGCTTGTGCCTGGACCTTCCAGGGGAAGGTGAGGAATTCAGAGAGCGGTGGGCAGCCAAGTCCAACCCTGCCTGACCGCTGTGCCTCCTCTGCAGGTGGAGTTTGCCATCAGCCGGGTCCAGATGAATTTTCTGCACCTGCTAAGCTCTGAGGTGACACAGCAGATCACCATCCACTGCCTTAACATGACCGTGTGGCAGGAAGGCACCGGGCAGACCCCAGCTAAGCAGGCTGTGCGCTTCCGGGCCTGGAACGGGCAGATCTTTGAGGCCGGGGGTCAGTTCAGTCCAGAAGTGTCCATGGATGGCTGCAAGGTAACTCTTGGGGCCCCTCCTGCACAGACAGGTAGAAAAATGTGTTCTTATATATAACAGTTGTATACTATACTATATTAGTATAACATACACTATACTATATTAGTATAACACACACTATACTATATTGGTATAACATACACTATACTATATTAGTATACTATGCTATAATTCATACTATAATATAATATATATTAATATGTATACAATTTTTATCTTTGTGTAATAATTTTTTATAGCAGTTTTATAAAACTGCTTTCATTCCCTTTCCTCCCTGGGAAACTTTCAAGGGAAGGTCTGGGCTGGTAGATTGGTACTTATTTGGAAGGCTACTTATAGAAGGATATATTCCTACTCTTCTCTCTGCCCCTGCCCTCTGGTTAATTTCTTCTGTTAACCTGGTTGTTTTCCAAGGCTTACCACAGGCTGGTTTGTAATTGAAGAGGGAGACAGAAAGTCGTCCAAAAAACCCAGTCTCACAATATTAAACAAAACCAGTAATGGGCAGTGTTACTGAGGATGTGGGGAAACAAAAAAAATTAAAAATAAATTGGTAGAGGTTTTCAGGGCAGCAGCTACATATATATTTCCAATATATATCCAAAGCCTTACAAATGTACCTATCCTTTGATCCAGCAAATCTATTGGTACTTCTGGGTTCTAAGGTAACAAAGTGCACAAGTTTAGCTACAGTGATGTTCATGACAGCTTTACCTATAGGAATCAAAAGAGTGGAAGCCATCTAAATGGACACATACAGGTCACTGTAACAGTAAAATGCCATGTGGACATTAAAAACTGTGAAGAAAGATGATGAAAGAGAGGACTTTCCTGGTGGTCCAATGGTTAAGAATCCGCCTGCCGATGCAGGGGACACAGCTTTGATTGCCGGTCCAGGAAGGTCCACAGGACTCAGAGCAGCTGAGCCCGTGCGCCCTGACTGCCGAGGCCCGGGCACCCTCGAGCCCATGCTCTGCAACAAGAGAAGCCGTGGTGATGAGAAGCCCGTGCAGTGTGACTAGAGGGTAGCCCCTGCTCGTGGCAACTAGAGAAGCTCTCACACAGAAAAAAAAAAAATCCAATGCAGCCAAAAAGAAAATAAATATTTTTAAAAAGAAGAAGAAGAAAGATGATGGGGAAAGGCACGTGATACATGATGAGGACCATGATGAATGTGTGTGTGCCCCCTTTCCCTCTACCCTCAGATCCAGGATGGCCGCTGGCATCAGACGCTCTTCACCTTCCGGACCCAGGACCCCCAGCAGCTGCCCATTGTCGGCGTGGACAACCTCCCCCCTGCCTCATCAGGGAAGCAGTACCGCCTCGAAGTTGGACCTGCGTGCTTCCTCTGACCTCTGACCTCCTGGCTCCTCTATGCCTCGAGGAGGAGGGAAGAGGAGAAAGAGGCAAAGGGAGGGTACCTAGGAGGAGGTGGGCCCAGGAAAGGCGGCTCACCTGCCCAGGGAGCCTCGAGCAGACCCCAGCTGTTGTCTGCCCAGGAGAAGAGGCTGAAGGGTAGCAGGACACACGGGGTGTCCTTGGGAACAGCCGATCCCAACTCAGCCCCAAACACCAACCAAAGAGCCGGCCAGAGCAAGCTGGGCCTGCAACCCGCCTGAGCCCCATGGCCTGTCTCCCAGCTCTGCGGCCACCCCCTTCCCTGCCCAGCTTCCTGCCCAAAGAGCCCCACCTTCCAGCCAGCTTGAGAGAAGGGGGCATCTTGTCAGCTGGTCCCTGCTGGGGAGCTTTGATGTGCAATATTAGAGAGGAGACATGAAAAAAGGAGAAAAGGAAAGAAAGAAGTATATATATATTATTTAAACAAACACAAAGAAGGTGCGTTACTATTTTTTTTTTCCATCTGAGAAAGAGGTGAGAAGGTGAGAGAGCAGCCAGGGGGTGGGAAGTGATGATGCAGAGGAAAGGTGAGATCCTCGGGGCTGGGGGTGTCCACGTCTGCTACCTCCCACTGTGAAATCGCTGGTGCTCACAATTGTCTTGTAGTGTATGTGATTTTTTAAGGAAAAAAAAAACTATTTAAAGATTCTGAAGGTGCTACCATTTTTGCCACAGACTTTGAAGAAACATTTAGATGTGGGGTATCATCCACGTTGTTCTCTCTCCTCCAAATGACAAAGTTCGGGGAATTTTTAAAATTTTCCTAGTGTCACCCTTGCGCTCATCAGGTAATATGTTAAGGAGGTGGGGAAAGAAAGTAAAAGTAAAAAAAAAAAAAAAAAAAAAAGGCAAAGCAAAAAAACAAAAACAAAAAACAACCAGAAACAGAAGTAGGAAAGATTTACCTTTTAACTTATGGACTTTGAAATGCTTGTCCTCTGAAGGCAGGGAGAGGCCTGAGCATGAAGGATCTTATTTTGGCCTTTCTTCGTCTTGGAGGGAAGTTAGCTTATCTTGGATGGCATGATCTAGACTGGGGAACTCTGGCCTTGAGCTTCGACCTTGAAGAAACCAGTAAGGAGAATGGTGCTGAGTCCGGACTGGCCTTGGAGGTGGAATGTAAATACAGACCCATCTCGTGAAGGCACTGCCCATCTCCTACCGTCTTCCATTCTGGAGCTTATCCTTCCAAGATAACAGTCATCACTCTCGCTTTTTCACTGTCACTCAATTCTGTAGAAACCCAGTGTTGCTAACTCCAAGTGTAAATGTGGGCGCAGGAGAAAAGCTTGTTATGGGAATCTCAGAGTTCAGCATGGCAGGGCTCACCGGGGTAATCTGAATTGTCCTGTTATCAGTGAACCAGTCAGCATCCAGGTTGGATTTTTGAGGTCATTTTAACTATGGAATTATTTTTATAGAAGGGGAAATTTTATGTGAAAGTCTTATTTGTGTCTCTCTTTTTTTTTTTCTTTCTAAAGTTTTGTCTTTGGGGGAATTGGATTTGATTTTCATTATTTAATACCTCACGCTGGCCCACCCTCCCCTCTCCCCACTTCCTGTCTCCTTGCCTTGCCCACCGCCCCCTTGCTCCCGGAAGTGCATTTTTGTAGCAGCTCGGGCCTCATCTCTGCACTCGGTCTCCCAAGCCGCCAGTCTCCATCTGGCCTCTGTCCCGGCGTCTGTCTTGTCCTTGGGTTTCTCTGCTGTCCTCGTTCACGTCTCTGTCCACATGTCAATGTGTTAAAACCCAAGTGGGTTCTGTTTCTCCTTTTCCCTTCTGGATTTTAAATAAATATTTAAAACTGAGGCAATGGAATGACACATCTGTGGCTGTGTGCTTCTTTGAAGAGACAGGAGGGAAGTTTCTGGCTTGGCTGGGGGTTGGAGGAGGTATGGAGGGGTGGTGGGTGGGGTGCCCTGTTTATGCTGCTCCCCTCAAAGGAGAGGGGCCCCGGAGAGATATGGTGCCTCGGAGTGAGAGGGCCTGAAAATGAGGGAGTCGGGTCCTGCACGGTCCCATTGGTTTCTTAGCCTAGCTGCTGTAATATTACCACAACCCTGGAGCCTTAGAAGAGCAGAAAGGGGCTTGAGGACCAGCCGCCATCATGAACAACACAGTAACTCTCCGAACCAGGAAGTTCATGAGCAACCGACTGCTTCGGTAGAAGCGCGTGGTCATCGATGTGCTTCACCCTGAAAAGACAGCCATCCCTAAAACAGAAAGTTTGGGTACACTGGCCAAAATGTACGAGACCACACCAGGTGTCATCTTTGTGTTTGAATTCAGAACCCGTTTTGGCGGTGGCCAGACTACAGTGTTGAAGAAGACTCTTGAGAGTCTCTCTTGGCTTTGGCATGATTTACAATTCCTTGGATTAATGAAGGAGTCCAAACAAAGACTTGCAAGACATGGCCTGAATGAGAAGAAAAAGACCTCAAGAAAACAGCAAAAGGAACACAAGAACAGAATGAAGAAAGTCAGTTCTGTTCAGTTCAGTTCAGTTGCTCAGTCATGTCCAACTCTTTGCACCACCATGGACTGCAGCAGGCCAGGCCTCCCTGTCCATCACCAACTCCCAGAGTTTATGCAGACTCATGTCCATTAAGTCAGTGATGCCCCTCAGCCATCTCATCCTCTGTCTTCCCCTTCTCCTCCTGCCTTCAATGTTTCCAGCATCAGGGTCTTTTCTAATGAGTCAGTTCTTTGCATCAGGTGGCCGAAGTATTGGAATTTCAGCTTCAAAATCTGTCCTACCATTGAACACACAGGACTGATCTCCTTTAGGATGGACTGATTGGATCTCCTTGCAGTCCAAGGGACTCTCAAGAGTCTTTAACACCACAGTTCAAAAGCATCAATTCTTCAGTGCTCAGCTTTCTTTATATTCTGACTCTCACATCCACACATGACAACTGGAAAAACCATAACCTTGACTAGATGGACCTTTGTTGACAAAATAATGTCTCTGCTTTTTAATATTCTGTCTAGGTTGGACATAGACGTTCCTTCCAAGGAGTAAGCGTCTTTTAATTTCATGGCTGCAATCACCATCTGCAGTGATTTTGGAGCCCAGAAAAGTAAAGTCAGCCACTGTTTCCACTGTTTCCTCATCTATTTGCCATGAAGTGATGGGACCAGATGTCGTAATGTTAGTTTTCTGAATGTTGAGCTTTAAACCAACTTTTTCACTCTACTCTTTCACTTTCATCAAGAGGCTCTTTAGTTCTTCTTCACTTTCTGCCATAAGGGTGGTGTCATCTGCATATCTGAGGTTATTGATATTTCTCCCGGCAATCTTGATTCCAGCTTGTGCTTTATCCAGTCGAGCATTTCTCATAATGTACTCTGCATATAAGTTAAATAAGCAGGGTGACAATATACAGCCTTGCTGTACTACTTTCCCGATTTGGACCCAGTCTGTTGTTCCATGTCCAGTTCTAACTGTTGCATTTTGACCTGCATACAGAGCTCTCAAGAGACAGGTCAGATGGTCTGGTATTCCCGTCTCTTGAAGAATTTTCCACAGTTTATTGTGATCCACGCAGTCAAAGACTTTGACATAGTCAATAAAGCAGAAGTAGATGTTTTTCTGGAACTCTCTCGCTTTTTCGATGATCCATTGTGCTGGCAATTTGACCTCTGGTTCCTCTGCCTTTTCTAAATCCAGCGTGAACATTGGGAAGTTCATGGTTCATGTACTGTTGAAGCATGCCCCTGGAAAACCTCTAATCTGCTTTCTGGTTCTCCATAGATTTGTCGACTATGACTATTTTGTGTAAATGGACTCTTAATGGTATCTGACCTTTTGTAAATGAATGCCTTCATGCAGCATAATGTTTTCAAGTTGTATCCTTATAGCATGGATTCTTTTTCACAACTGAATAGTATTTCATTGTGCAGAGAGAGCAAATTCTGTTTATTCATTCATCCATTGATGACCTGTGGGTTGTTTCCATCTTTTGGTCATTATTGGTAGTGCTTCAGTTTGAACAGTTCTTAATTGTGAGATTCTTGAGAGAAGCCCTTGCAGCACCTGCTTTGGAAGAAGCGAGTGAGAACCTGGCACACAGAGTTAGCCAGAGCCAGTGAATAAACATACAGGACACAACAGACAAATTTGAAATTCAGATAAATGGTAAGTATGTTTTTAGCAGAAGTATGTCCCATTTGGGACTTATCAGGTGGCTCTAGTGGTGAAGAATCCTCCTTCCAGTGCAGGAGACAAGAGGTAAGGGTTCAGTCCCTGGGTCAGGAAGATCCCTTGGGGTTGGAAATAGCAACCTGTTCCAGTATTCTTGCCTGGAAAATTCCATGAACAGAGGAGCCTGACAGGCTACAGTCCATGGGGTTTCAAAGAGTCAGACACGACTAAGCGATGAGGCACACACACACACACACACACACACACACACACACACGCCCCATTCAGTATTTGGGACATACACCTGCCAGACCTGAAACCCATATCTCCTGACTCGGTTCAGAGTGCTTCCTTAGCTTGTTCCTCCTTTCCTGGGATGTTGAAGAAATCAGAACATCTCTGCCCTTCTTATTTACAAGAAAGAACAAATCATGAGAAGCTGAGCTCATATCCAGGATTTTATGTTTTAAAGACTAGCTGTAAGGTTCTAAGTCATCAGTCCACAGCTGGGTCTTCTCTACCCTCCCAATCCTGCATCTGTCCCAGACTGTGAGCCCCTGGAGCCCCTGTCCTGTGGTGCCTCTAGACTTCCACCCATGGAGCCCAGGATTTGTGGTCTGGAAGAGCTTGGAGATTTTCACATCCTAGATACACTCTCCTGTTTGACAAAGAGGTACCCCATGATTCAGTTAAATTGACATAAAATGAATCATCAAAAGCTAAGGCTAAGAGAGAGAATGAATAGAGGTTAGTCAGACAGGGAAAGGCATTGGGAGGAGACAGAACAATTAAGGCACTGCATATCTGGGGAGTAGCAAGGAGTCCCAGATGGCACTAGTGGTAAAGAACCTGCTTGCCCTTGCAGGAGACATAAAAGACACAGGTTTGATCCCAGGGTCGGGAAAATCCCCTGGAGGAGTGCTTGGCAACCCACTCCAGTATTCTTGCTTGGAGAATCCCGTCAACAGTGGAGTCTGGAAGGCTACAGTCCATAGGGTCGCAGAGAGTCAGACAAGACTGAAGCGACTTTGCACGCTTGAATACAAGTGGTTCAGAGTGGTACCAGAGGGTCAGGGGTAGCTAGGAATAGGACAAGCCACAGGTCTGTATAGGAGAGCAGGCTTTGCGTTGGCCAGATGGGCCTGTGCTGTGATGGGGCACTCAAGCGGAGCTGCCCAGGGACCACCGACTGAACTGAGAGGACAGGGCAGAGGTATGTAGCCTGGTCTGTGCTCCAGAGAGCCTTCAGCCATGAGGACGTGAAAGGTGAGAGGCGGAGGAAGGGCCAGAAGGAAAAGGGGAGAGGAGTTATCCTAAAGCTGTGACGCTCAACACCCTTGGCCCAGGCTCCCTTCCAGGAGGCCTCTGTGACCTAACTGGGGAAGCCACTGAAACTGGGCCAGCTTGTTCCCAGCAAGGGCAGTTAGAGTGTCAGGGGCAGAAGACAGCTCTTACCGACACAACCAAGGTGGACATCCCCGGGGAAAGCCCAGGCCTGTGTTCACTCTGTCCGCAGTGAATCAAACCCTAGCCAAGGACAGTCACATTTCACAATGGCCAGCAGCCTGGTGCTGGGTGAGTGAGAGAGGACGGGAGAGAAGGGGGGAGGCGGGCAGGTGGACTCCAGCCTCAGCTTCCTGACTGTTACATGGCCTTGGGCAAGTCCTTCTCTCTGGGCCTCCATTTTTCCCCAGCAAAAAGGGGGTGACATGTCTTTCCCTGCTTGCCCACCACAGACCAGGTGATTGCTCTATTAATACAACAGTTGGATGAACCAGGTGAAATGGAATGATACTCAACTTTTTTTTTTGATCTCTAAAATCCACAGTTTTCATATGGATTTGAAAACACCCTTCAAAATAACAAACTTGAACACTCCCTTGCACACGTTCTGTGAACCAGGAGCCACGCACAGAGTGACCCGCGCTCGTCTCCCGCACAGTCTAGGAGACACGTGTCACTGCCCTGGCTCTTCCGATGAGGGAACTAAAGTCCAAAGAGGTTACATAAGTTGCACAAGATCACAACACAGGATCTGGACTTAGGCAAATATTTTGGGGGTATTTCCTCAGTCCAGACACAAAGTTCTTAATTCAGACTGTTTGCTCTGCTGGAGTATTCTTGCGGCGGCTCATGCAGAAGATCACGTATTACTTGTCAGCCACAGAGCTCAGCCCAGGCTTGTATAAAATGGCCAGGAATACGTATAAAATTGGCTTTCTTAGGAAGTGAATCATTTCAGAGCGATGCCTTTCGCTGGTTATCGAAATCTCGCCTTTTCACCACGTCACCTTAACTGTCTGTGTGTGTGTTAGTTATGAAGTCGTGTCTGACTCTTTGCGACCCCGTGAACTCTAGCCCTCCAGGCTCCTCTGTCCGTGGGATTTTTCAGGCAAGAACACTGGAGTGGGTTGCTGTTTCCTTCTCCAGGGCATCTTCCTGACCCAGGTCACTGGTTTTCTCATATATCTAACACGGGGGGGCGGGAAGGAGATAGTTCCTGAATCTAATAGAGACATATTTTTGCATGTTGGTGCCTTGAGAAGAGGGATGTAACTTGTAATCCACTGAAATATTTATATAATGCAGGAGTCTGTCTTTCCTTCTTCATCACCCCACTTCTCATTAAACAGATGGTAATGATTATTATAATAGGAGAACGCTTAGAAGCAAGTTTGTTTCATCTAATATTTAGTTCATCTATATGTGAACCGACTGAATGCGCATAGCAATCCAATGAGTAGAATTTATTACTATTATCCCCCACTTTACAGCTAGAGAAATTGAGACAAGAGAAGTTAGATAACTTGCCCAAAGTCACACAGTTAGCAAGTGGTAAAATTAGGACATCTGGTCCCTTAACTTCATGACAAATAGAAGGGGAAAAGTTGGAAGCAGTGACAGATCTCCTCTCCCTGGGCTCTAAAATCACTGTGGTTGGTGACTGCAGCCATGAAATCAGAAGATGGTTGTTTCTTGTCAGGAAAGCTATGAAGAACCTAGACAGTGTGTTGAAAAGCAAAGACATCACTTTGCCGACGAAGGTCCGTCTAGTCAAAGCTATGGTTTTTCCAGTAGTCATGTATGGATGTGAGAGCTGGACCATAAAGAAGGCGGAGCACCAAAGAATTGATGCTTTCAAACTCTGGTGCTGGAGAAGACTCCTGAGAATCCCTTGGACAGGAAGATCAAACCAGTCAATCTTAAAGGAAATCAGCCCCAAATACTCTTTGGAAGGACTGATGCTGAAGCTGAAGCTCCAGTAGCTCGGCCACCTGATGCAAACAACTGACTCACTGGAAAAGACCCTAAAGCTGGGAAAGATTGAAGGCAGGAGGAGGAGGGGGTGACAGGGGATGAGGTGGTTGGATGGCATCACCGATTCAGTGGACGTGAACTGGGCAAACTCCGGGAGATGGTGAGGGCTCGGGAAGCCTGGCAGGCTGCAGTCCATGGGGTCGCAAAGAGTCAGACACGACTTAGCAACTGAACAACAGCAAAACCAGGACAACTCCTTTACCAGCACCCTATTCTGCCCTCATTGCTTTTCTGTCCCTTTCCTGCCAAACTTCTCTTGACATTGTGCCAGGGACAGATGGAAGGACAGGCTGGGGAAGGCTGCTTAAGACCTCAGTTCACGGAGGTTCCAAACCATCCTTGAAATGTATTAATAAAAAGGTGGAGAAAACTGTTCTGTGTGAGGATGAGAGCTGGGGTGTGCTTGGAGAAACTACTTGGATGGCCTCTTAGGGGGAGAGTGAGACACACCCCTGCCTGCCACAGGGGGCCGCCTGGGGGTGAGAATGGTGAGGACCACTCACTCCTTCCCAGGCGAGGAACTCCACCTACTCCCTGGAAGGGAAACTTTCATTTCTCTCTCCTCTGCTCACATACTTCTGGCCACAGAGTATGTGGATTTTCTCCATACACCAACTGCGTGTATGCTCAGTCACTCGGTTGGGTCCAACTCTTTTCGGCCCCAGGGACTGTAGCCCAGCAGGCTCCTCTGTCCATGGGATTCTCCAGGCAAGAATACTGGAGTGGGTTGCCATTTCCTTCTCCAGGAGATCTTCCTGACCTGGGGATTGAACCCGTGTCCCCTGTGGTTCCTGCACTGGCAGGTGGATTCTTTACCACTGTACACTTGGAAAACCCAAGACACCTACTGGGTATTCTACAATTCAGTTCAGTTCTGATACTGTTATGGAACCAAACGTGGGTCTACTCGCCATATACACAGCAAAGCCAATCTACTGACATTGGGTTGTGGTGAAGCAAAGTCCAGCATTTATTGCAGGCACCAAGCAAGAGGAATGGGCAACTCACGCTCAAAAGACTAGAACTCCCCAATGGCATTCAGCTAGGGTTTTAAAAGAAAGCGTTAGGGGAGAGGGTCTTAGGATGTGTGATCAGTTCGTGGACCTTCTTCTGATTTGTTGGTGGTGGGGTAACAGGGAGATGTTTCAGAAATCTTGATCACCAACCTTCTGGTTTCAACTAGTCTAGGATCTACATGCTTGTGGTCAGCATGTCGTCCGCATCCTCCGCCTGGGTACAGGTCTTAGTTTCTGCAGAACAACTCAAAGATAAGCATCAAACTGCTATCTACTTCCAGAGGGACTAGGAGTCCTGTGTCTATACTGTCCTACTTACTGACTGCTTAAGCCTGCTCTTTGGAACTCAAGGAAAGGCTTAGGAAGGTGCAAAGACCCTGCTGGGTCCTGCTCAGTTTCAATCTCCCCTTTTCTTTGATATCCCTCAATCCTGAGGGAAACAGGGGTTGAACAAGAAAGGAAATAAAAGTTTGGATAGAGAGATTCATCATAAACTCAGTAAGGACACTTGGATTTAGGGGAACTCGGTTTCAACACTAATCAGGGTTAGCATCATATCCTGCAGGTTAAGGGCTCAGACCCACAAGACTGTCCCCATTGCAATGGCAATCACAGTCCGGGTTGTCTGTGATTAATAGTTTCCAACTCACCAGCTATTAATCACAGACTCCCATAATAACCCCTTGTTTGGGTTTGACCGTGTATGGGAGAATGGCATTGAAATATGTTTATTATCATATGTGAAATCAATCGCCAGCCCAGGTTTGATGCTCAGGGCTGGTGCACGGAGATTTCCCGGGGGGAGGGAGTCGGGAGGGAGGAGGGAGGGGGGTTCTGGAGGGGGAGCATATGTACACCCATGGCGATATCATGTCATTGTATGGCAAAACCAATAAAAAAAAAAAAGAATAGCTCACAGAATTCAGAAGATCATTTACTTACTAGATTACCAGTTTAGTATAAAAGGACACAATTCAGGAATAGTCAGCAGTGATGCCCAGGGCAAGGTATGTGGGAAAGAGCACAGGGCTTCCACGCCTTCTGCGGATCGGCCACCCACCCAACACCTCTACACATCCCAGCTCCATCGTTTAGGACTTCACTGAAAGCACCCTCACGTGGGCATGGTTGATTAAATCATTGTTCGTCCTTAGTGACCAAGTCAATCTCCAGCACCAGCTCCCTTCCCAGAGATCAGGGAGTGGAGCTGAAAATTCCAACCCTCTAATCAATCACAAAGTCGGTCCCCATTCTGAGGGTGTCCAGGAGCCCCCAGCCAAGGGACATCTCACTAGTCTATAAAAAGATAAGCATCACTTTGGAGATCCCAGGAGTTTTATGACCTGTGTTACCAGAAATGGAGGTAGAGATCAAGCACATGTTTCTTATTACAGTCAGTCCCCTACACATGAGTGAGGTCTGTTCAGAGAGTGCCTTTGTAAGTCTGGTATACTCGTAAGTCCAACAAAGTGAGCGTAGGTACTCCAATAACACAATTGGCTGTACAGTACTGTACTGTAGTAGGTTTATATTACTTTTCATACAAATAATACACAGAAAATAAAAACACTTTTAACCTTACAGCACAGTACCTTGAAAACTACGGTAATACAGTACAGCAGCTGGCTCACAGGGGCTGGCATCCAGTGGGCAGCCGAGAGTTACTGACTGGAGGCGTGAAAAGAGGTGGGAGACGGTGGAGCTGAAGGATCGTAGGAGATGGAGGGCGAGCTGCGATTTCACGCCTGATGCTGGTGGAATACACGTTCACAACTTGCAGGTTTGTGTGTAGGGCGCTTACTGTATATCACCCTCACTGTCCACGGTTTTGTTTCAGGAGGCATGCAGGTTGGGCTGGAGCTGAATCGCTCTGGACACAAGAAAGACCGAGCCCTGCTATTTAGTGGCCTTCCACGTTCACCCTTCGCCCACGCAGAGGGCGACCCTAGGATTTCTGTGCGTGAACCAACGGAGGCCCACAGACCGCGGTCTAAATAACCAAACATCATACATCACAAGCTTCTAAATAAAACTGATTCTTTAAAATTAACATTTTGGAAATTTAATCAATGGATTAAGGCTTGTTCAAAAGTTTGTAAAGCTATAAATCCTTCACCACGCTAGCATTCAACCTCGACGAGCTGCTGATGCCAAGAGTCAGATCCGTGCCTAGTGTGTGTCATGTCTACCTATACACGAATTTAAGAGGAACGTGAAAGCTTTCACATTGCAACATATTTCTTGGCTACCGCATGCAACTATGGCAAATATTGCCTATTTCTAATTCAGGAGGGCCTTTCCAACCACAGGTTGCAAAAAATAAAGTGATTTCTCATTACTATTGGGAAGCAAGGGCTAATGAGGTAAGAAAGTATGGCTTTTATGCAGAGAGGGAGGAATGAGAAAGTTAATCTTTTTCTGTAGTCAGATCCAAGCTCATACACCCACACACAGTGAGGTCAAATGGAGACATCAGAGTCTGGAGCAGAGAAAGCTAATCGAGGAGGTGCCAACACAGAAAATGGAGACTTATACCCGTCTCAAGTCCATCTGGTTAGCTGGCTGGGGCACAAGGTTTTTAAAGGCAGGAAGGGTGAAAAGGAGAGAGTTGTAGGATGCGTGATCAGCTCGTGAATCTTCTTCTGATTGGTTGGTAGGGAGGTAACAGGGGGTTGTTCCAGAAATCTCCATCATCAACTTTCTGGTTCCAACCAGTCTGGGGTCTACGTGCTCGTGGTCAGGATGTAGTCCCCATCCTCCACCTGGGTACAGGTCTTAGTTTCTGCAAAACAACTCAAAGATAAACATCAAATTGTTATCTACATCCCTTCCGGAGGGACTAGGAGTCCTGTGTCCATGTTGTCCTAATCATTAACTGCTTGAGTCTGCTCTTTGGAACTCAGAGAAGGCCTAGGAAACATAAGCCTTCCTACCACACCCCCCTTTTTTCTTTCTATCAACAAGAAATGGAGGGGTTTTTATTTTACCTGGGAGGGCCTTGCAGGGTCCTGCTAGGCCTCTAAGTCTGCTCACATCTTCCCTGGACTCTGCAGTGGGTCTGAAGTGATGGAGGCATCCCTCCATCTCTGACCCATCTCGTGCTCCAGCCACACAGACCATCTGAATCCTACTGCTATCTCCTATGTCAGCAGTAGCATCACGTTCAAAACCTCAGGATGTTTGGGAAGAGCACCTGGTGTTTCAAGGATAGAGTGCAAGATGGGAAGACTTGTTCCCCTGGGGTCTGAACACGGTTGACTGTGACAAAAGGCAGTTAGGGTTATGGGTTACTCTGTGCCAATACCAGGCAGCAGATTCCAAGTGACAGGGGTGCTTGTGTGTTGTTGCATGAACCTGTGTGTGTGTGTCCATGTGTGTGTGATATGTGGGGACCTGGAAAGATCTGGGCGCCAGGTAAGAACCTCATTGGCCCAGGTCTAACGGTAGCAATGTCTCAACAGGTCCTTACATAGTGTCTTGAAACTGCCCGCTTCCATCATCTCACACCTGGACCACTGCCTGCCCAACCACCCTGCCAAGTTCACTCTCCTGCGCTTGCTCCCCCCGTCCCCTGTTCTTCTCACTGCAGACAGTGGGCTCTCTCCAAAGGGCAAATCTGATATTACCCCTCCACACACACCTCATTTAAAATCCTTCCCTTTCTCCCCAGTGCCCTCAGAGGACACTGCAAACTCCTCAGCCTGGTTTCCATGCTCTGCAGCTTGGGTTCCCACCAAGAGGCCCACCCCCAGCATCAGCCTCCATCCCTCTCTCCCCATCACACGCTCCAGCCGCACAGACCACCCTGATCCTTCTTGCATCACCCTCTCCCGTACCTGCACTGTCCCCTCCTGAAGAGCTCCAGTCATGTTTACAAGACCCCAGTTAGAGCAATGCAAGTTCCAGATATTAACTGAGCTGACAAAAAAGAAAAAGAAGGGAAATTCTAGTTCTGACAAGGACGTGGAGGGAGAGACTCATTTCTGCATTGCCATATTGGTACAGCATTAAAGGTTGGTAGTGCTTTTTGATTTGTCATGTTTTTGCTTTCTCTCTTTTGAGGGAGAAGGTTTTTTTTTTTAATCAACTTAATTGAGGTATACTAGGCATACAATGAGGGCTTTCCCCAGTGGCTCAAGGATAAAAGAAACCCCGTGCAATGCAGGAGTCACAGGAGATGCGGGTTTGATCCCTGGGTGGGGAAGATGCCCTGGAGGAGGGCATGGCAACCCACTCCAGCATTCTTGCCTGGAGAACTCCATAGACTAGAGGAGCCTGGTGGGCTATGTCCATGGGGTCTCAAAGAATCGAACACAACTGGAGCGACTTAGCATGCACAGCATACAATAAAATTCACACACTTTCAGTCTCCAGCTCAAAGAGTTTCACAAATGTACATATCAATATATGTGAAACCACCACCAGAATAAAAATATAGAACACGGTCATCTACTTCAAAAAGCTCTCTTGCGTCCTTGGGCAAATTGCCAAGACAACCACTGATCTGATTTCTATCATTATAATTAGTTTTGGCTGTTTGAGAACTTCGTATAACCAGTCTGTGTGCTGGTTTTCTTTTCTTCTAAGTGTTTGTTTATTTGACTGCCCCAGCGTTAGTTGTGGCAGCTGGGATCTTGGTTACAGCACGTGGGAGTTTTAGCTGTGGCATGTGAACTCTGAGTTGAGGCATGTAGGATCTAGTTCCCTGACCAGGGATGGAACCTGGGCCCCCTCAACAGGAGCATGGAGTCTTAGCACCTGGACCACAGGGAAGTCCAGTCCCTGAGCTGTTGAGTCTGGCGTCTTTCCTTCTATATATTTTTTTTGGTGGGGGTGCTACACTGGGTCTTCATTGTTATTCATGGGCTTTCTCCAGTTGCAATGAGCAGGGGCTACTCCTCCCTGTGGTGCGTGGGCTTCTCACTGGTGCAGAGCACAAGCTGTAGAGCGTGAGCACAGCAGGCGTGGCACACGGAGCTCCCTTGCCCCACCGCACGTGGGGTCGTTCCCTGCATCGGCAGGTGGACTCCCAACCACTGGACCATCAGGGAAGCCCGAGTCTGGTTTCTTTCGTTCAGCATGTTTTCAAAATTCATTTACGTTCTCATATATATCTGTTGTTTATTCTTTTCTTATCGCTAAGTAATATTCCATTGTATAAAAATAGTACAGTTTGTTTTTCCATTTTCCTTTTGACAGATACCTGAATTGTTTCTAGCCTAGGGGCTATTTATTTTTATTTATTGGGGGGGGGCTTTTAAATATCACTGAAGTCTTGTACTTTTAAAGACATGTGCTTTTCTTTCTCTTGAAAGAAATTTGGATGGTCTTTGAGATCTCTTCCGAGGAAAAATTACAATTTGAAATGCTATAGGCAACTGTATCTCAATAAAGTTGGGGAAAAAAAAAACAAAATAAAGTGCTATAGATATGGAGAGGACATGTTTAGGGAAGTTAGAATCTAGGAAGTGAATGAAAGGTTATTCATCCATTCAGCTTACAGCTGCTGACTACACTGACACAGGAAAAATCATTCAAATATATGAAATGAATACGAATGCAAAATTGTAAGCTTATCATAATAATATTTTTGGAATCTATTTATTTATACAAATAAAGATTTGACTCCATCACATAGAAATGCAAATGAGCATGGAACTATTTATTCCATGGTTTATACTGAATGTCTGCTCCTTGCTGGGCACTGTTCCAGGACTGGGAACATATGGGTGAAAAGAGAGGCACGCTCCCTGCTCAACCAGCAGGGGATGGAGAGAACACAGGGATCACTTCCTGTTTCAGATGTTGAGAGGAGGTTTAAGTAGTATCAGAAAGGCCAAAAATTCATTCATCTCCTGTAACATCTTACGGAAAAACTCAAGCGAACTTTATGGCCAACCGAATACATTTGCTTCCCTGCTGGCTCAGATGGTAAAGAATCCTCCTGTCATGTGGGAGACCTGGGTTCCATCCCTGGGTTGGGAAGATCCCCAGGAGAAGGGAATGGCAACCCACTCTAGTATTCTGGCCTGGAGAATTCCATAGACTGTATAGTCCCCGGGGTAGCAAAGAGTTGGATATGACTGAGTGACTTTCACTCACTCACTCAATACTGGAAATAGACATTCAATTTAGAGGTCTCTTTCTTTTGGAAATGTCCCTGCCTCCAGGATTGAGTTGGGGCCCCTCTGGACTTCTGTTGTTTCACAGTTGTCCCCACAATCATTTGGGACTGACCATGTTTGCCCACACCTCCAACCCCCAAACTCCTCTCCCGCTCGTTCCTGTATACACCATACTCGCCTGGAAACTCTCTTAGTTGCCTTCAGCACTTGACTTACTGCTGGGTCCTTTAAGAGAGTTGGACTATAAAGAAAGCTGAGCGCTGAAGAATTGATGTTTTTGAACTGTGGTGTTGGAGAAGACTCTTGAGAGTCCCTTGGACTGCAAGGAGATCCAACCAGTCCATCCTAAAGGAGATCAGTCCTGAATATCCATTGGTAGGACTGATGCCGAGGCTAAAACTCCTATACTTTGGCCATCAGATGCAAAGAACTGACTCATTTGAAAAGACTCTGATGCTGGGAAATATTGAAGGTGGGAGGAGAGGAGGACGACAGAGGATGAGATGGTTGGATGGCATCACTGACTCAATGGACATGGGTTTGGGTGAACTCCGGGAGTTGGTGATGGACAGGGAGGCCTGGCGTGCTGCAGTCCATGGGGTCACAGAGTTGGACACGACTGAACTGACTGGCTGATCTTTGGCGCTTAATAGAATAGGAATTGAACGAAAGCAGGAGACTTTGTTTACAGGCCCCTCAATCATTATCTAAACATATTAACTAGTATACCACTCTGATCCAAACCTTTGGACCCTAGTAACTCCTCCAGGTTAGGGACCTAAATTAGACCCAGGCTTGCAAGCTTTACCTACAGCTGGCTTTGCAGGAAGGACGGAAGGATTTGTGCATGACATTTCACAAGAGTTTGCCAGATTGTGTCACAGCTGGGTCCTAGGGACCCGCCCAGAGCTCCTTTAAAAGTCACCGACGTCTTCCAACCACCAGCTTGCTTGGCTGCAGGTACCTCCTGGTCTCAGCATGGCAATGCTTTGGGCTCTCGCTGCCCTGAGCCTCCTTCCCCTGCTGGATGCCCAGAGCCCTGAGTGTGCCAACCTGACGACAGTGGCGCCCATTACCAATGCCACCCTGGACTGGGTAAGTGCCTGACTCCCTGAGCACCATGGGCAGCTGCTTCCCTTCCTGGGTTTTCATTTGCCCTCCTGATACCCTCCTTTCCTCTCCTGGGGCCTGGGCCGAAATTCTGACCGGCCTCTGGAGGCATTTCTCTGCCTCCAGACTCAGACGTCTCCTAGCAAGGTCCCTCAGCAGGGAACAATTTTGTACTAGGCAGGGAGGGGCTGCCCAGAGGTGGAGGGCGTTTGAGGAGATACCTGGTTCCCTGAGTGAGCTCTTGTATGATCTGGGGCCCCAGTCTCCTCGTTTGCAAAAGCGGGGCAGAGATCTGCTAAGTCTCATCCCAGCTGACTATCAAGGATGTGGCTCCATCACCAATTCCTGGCTTCTCCCCAGCTCTCCGGCAAGTGGTTTTACATCGGCTCTGCTTTCCGAAACCCCGAGTACAACGAGTCGGCTAGAGCAATCCAGGCGGCTTTCTTTTACTTTGAGCCCAGGCACGCGGAGGACAAGCTGATCATCAGAGAGTACCAGACCATGTGAGAGTCCACACCGCCAGCCCCAGCTTCTGGCTTTCACTCCCAGCTGCAGAAAAACCTTGAGCGAGTCCAGCTTTCCTCCTGGCCTCAGCCTCAGCCTTCCCATCGATGGAACTGGGGGGGAGGGGAGGGGACACGGACTTTAATTGTCATCTGACTCGCTGACTGCAATGGGTGATTGTGCTCTTCTCTGTGATCATCTTACTGTTTTTCTCCCCGCTTCTACCTGGCTGTAGTGCGGACAAGTGCGTCTTCAACTCCAGCTTCATAAACATCTATCGTCAGAATGGGACCCTGTCTAAATTTGGTGAGAGCCAGCCTTCAGGTGGAGGGCTGCTGTGTGGAGTGGGGAGACGGTGGGTTGTCCAGCCTCAAGGAGGGAGCCCGGAGGACGTCTTGTATCTCTGTGGTCTTAGCATCTGCACAAACAGCAAATAATCAGGAATAACTACCAACATTTTCAAGCTCTTGCTGTGTGCCAGGCACTGTTTGAAGAGCTTTACATTTAATCCCCTTCATACTCACTAACAACCCTAGGAAGACATCATAGGGATCAGATGGGGAAACAGAGAAACAGAGAGGTCAAGGAGTTTCCCCGAGGTCGCACAGCTTATAATTAGATCTAGGATCTAACCCCCAGGCTTGTTCCCGTCCTATGTCTCAGTCAGTTACTCCATATCCTCTGTGAGCTAAAGGTGGGAGCCTGTGCGGGGCAGGCAGTGACTTCACCCAGGTCCCCCTAACACTGCAAAGTGGGCACCCCGTACAAGCCGGTGGAGCTGAACAGATGTGGCTTTGCAGCCCCGATGCTCCTGTCTGGTTTCCTCATCTGTAAAACGGGGAGATAAAGGCCTTGACAACCACTGTCCACTTGAGGCTCCTAAGACTGTACACACGGAGGGCACACGGTGCGGAGCCTGGCACACGGAGGAGCAAGGGACCAGTGGCCCCAGGGGATCCCTGGCCTTCCTGGATTGGCTGTGTGGCCTTGGGCACATCCCTGTTCCTTGCCCATGAGATGGGAACCGCTGCGGTTTCCCGTGGTCTCACCAGAGGCTTTCTTTTTCAGAGTCGGGCAGAGAACACTTTGCTGATCTGCTGCTCAGCAAGCACTCCAGGACCTTCATGCTTGCTGCCTCCTGGAATGGCACAAAGAACGTGGGGGTGTCCTTCTATGGTAGATGTCCCACACCCCCACTCCACCCAAGCCTCACCCCAGGACCCCCACTCCCTGGGCTGGATCCCCAGAACCCCAGCCCACCCTGGCCTCCCACTTAGGTGTCCCAGCATCCCCACCTGGCCCCTTGTTCCCTCTTGTAGCTGACAAGCCAGAGGTGACCCAGGAGCAGAAGAAAGAGTTCTCAGATGTCACCAAATGCATAGGCATCCAGGAATCAGAAATCACATACGTCAATGAGAAGAAGGTGAGTACAAAAAGGGTGGGTAGTGCTCCCCCTGGGGGTGGTCCCACCTTGGGCCGCCTCAGAGGCCTAGAGAGGGAAGCTGTCCGTCAAGGCTGCACAGTGAGACAGAACATCCTGTTCAAGCACCCGCTTCCCTGCAGGATCCCTGGGGGATGGGTGAGTGTCCAGGAGGGAAAAGTCACTGGGAAGTCAGGGAGGATGCCTGGAGCACACGGGGGACTGGAAAACCTAACGGGAGGCGAAGAGCATAGCCAAGCTGCAGCAACGGAAAAGAGACTCGTACAGGGAATGATCATCTACAGCTGCTGCCTGCCACACCCCGGGCCTCTAATGCCCGTGTGGTAGGCAATAGGTCTTATGGTTTTGGAGTCACCCAAACTGCAAGTCTAGGACCACTATCCTGATTTTTGCTATAACTGAGAATTTTCTGTATCTTCTTAATGCTTTCCTTTAAATCTGTGTTAAATGAAAGGCTTTACTTGGTCTCATCCTGTGCAATATCTGAAGTCACAGAGCTGATGAGCTGGCTATCCTTGATTGATACACATGAAATACTTTCATAATTGTTAAAATTAAAACATCTCCATCTGCCTGCCACTGAAGGTCATTTCCCATGACCACCAGTGGCACAAATCACCGCCCCCCATTTTTGGGATCCTCGGAAAAGAGCTTATGAACACAGGCACTGGAGTTGGTCCCGCGGCCAGCAGCCTGCCTCCCCCATCTGCTGGCCGGGGGACAGGCCCCAGGCCTCCCTGAACCTCACTCTCATCATCTTTAAAACGTGTGAGGAATCCAGAAGATCAACAGACGGGCAGACAGGGCATAAGTGCTCAGACATGCCAGTTGTTGAGGATTTGAGCCTCTGTTTCAGTGGTGAATAAACTGAGACACGGAGAGAGAAAATAACCTGCCCAAGGTCACCCAGCTGGAGCCCTGCTTGGGCTGGTGCCACAGTCCAGAGCTCATTCCCCTCCGAAGACCCAGAGTCTCTTTCTGGCCGACCCCTCCCCTCACCCCTGCTCCATGCCCACTGCCAGGCCTGGCCCATCAGTTTTCTGAGCTCAGTCGGCCCTGCCTTCTGCCCAGCCCACCCCACGCTTCCCTGACCATGCCCTGTCTTCTCCCACTAGGATGTGTGTGGGCCACTGGAGAAGCAGCAGCACGAGGAGGAAAGGAAGAAGGAGACGGAAGCGTCCTAGTATTGGGTCAGGATTTGGGGGCTACGAGGCCCCACCCTCAGCCCCCTGCTCACCCTTTGTAACTCAGTTCCCTCAGTTGCATCAATAAAGCTTGTTTTGGTGCAGTCAGGTTATCCTTTGCGTGTTCATTCATTCATTTATTATGTGCCCACCTGAGTCAACTGAGGTCAGCCCTGTCTGATCAACTGCCCTGAGTTGATTCCTGGTTGGAAGAACCCTTACTATAATCCCCAGCATACGTGCCCAAATGGACGGCCATATGCACTGAGTCCCATGGGAGCCCAGCATGGGGAAGGTTCCTTCTAGTGGGGAAGTCTGGGAAGGCTTCCTGGAAGGGGCATCTGAACCATTCTAGAAAGATTAGAGCTTGACAGCACCTGCTGTTCCCACTGAAGCCAAGGATCTGTTTAAGGACTATCGAGGCAGAGGGCCATGAGCAGGAGGTCACGGACAGAGAGCAGTGAGGACTCGGGAGTGTGGTGCCAAGCACCAGGGTCCTACTTTATTAATAGATGTCGCCCTGGCCATCTGGGGAGGTGAGTTTGGAGGGGCAATGCCAGAGGCAGGAAGACCAGCTCGGAGTCTTCCGTGAGCATCCTGGAAGAGGCAGGTGCCTGGGCCAGGGCAGGGGCCAGATGCAGGAGGCTCAGAGGACTCGGGGCCAGGCCAGGGGGGCTCTGTATCTCCAGGAGGTGTCCCCAGAGTGCCCGCCTGTCACCCAGGAGAAAGAAAGGACACCTAGGGGTACAGAGGGTCTCTCAAATCCCGACAACTTACATATGTGATTGGAGCCCTCACCGTGGAGCCATGTCCAACGCAGACCCACTTAGAGGTGTAAAGAGGACTGAGTCTGAAGCCAGGAATTCAGCAAGGAAGGGTGGTGTCTGGGACTTCCCTGGTGATCCAGCGGCTAAGACTCCATGCTCCCAATGCAGGGGGCCTGGGCTCCGTCCCTGGTCAGGGAACTGATCCCACATGCAGCAACAAAGATCCCACGTGTAGCAACTAAGGCCCAGTGCAGCCAAATAAATAGATAAACACTGAAAAATAAAAAGGAAGGCCGTTCTCCTTCCAGACCCAAGGGTTCTGCAAAATAGGGTCATGTGAGAGAAGTGGCATAATGTAGGTGGCAGAGAAGTTGGACTGCATAATTCAAATATTCTATGTGCACAGGTTGTAAGCCGTCTGGAGAGGACCGTAACCCTGGCTCCTGAAGCCCAGTCTTGTGGCTCACACACCTGTGTCCCCCAAAGAGCCACCGCCCCAAGACTCCAGCATCCTTTGTCCAAGCTGCAGCCATGTTATACCCGGGGCACTGAGGCTGGAGACTCTGCCCTGGGTCCCTACCTTGGGTCCCCCTTCCCAGCCACTTCCCATGAGGGTGTGGGCCTGGAGGCTCAGAACCTACAAGAAATCCTTCATCTCAGCAAGATGCCCTTGTCAATTCTCCTGAGAAGGATCAGCTGAAAAATGAGATAGAAATGGGTTCTGGAGAAGCAAGTGAGATGAGAGATGGGGAAGACTGAAGAAAAGGCCAAGGGAAGAGGAAGCAGGAATTGAGGAGAATAAAATGGTAACAAAGAACACGGACTCTGGAGTCAGACCATCACAAGTTCTGGTAGATGGAACCCCGGTCTCCTCATCAATAAAATGGGGACACACTTAGGTCAAGGATTAGCATCTAGGAGATGCTCAGTAAATAGCAGCTGTTGTTTGGTGTCAAAGGAGCACTGGAAAGAGAGTCCAGGCTCGTGCTGAATTTGCTCCCAGTGTCTCACACAAGAGGCTTGGCCAGATGGCCTCTCCTCATGGACCCCCTCCAGCGGAAAGCTCCATGGTTCTGAGTGGGTGAAGTTGGAGAGACAGATGTCAGCAAAGGAAGGCAGGCAGGTAGAGTCTGGGAATGTGCACCCAGCCAGTCCTCCAGGGGAGGGCTCTGCTCAGCACCGCATCTTTTGCCCCCCTAATGTGACCTTAGAAACCACAAGTGGATGGCACGCACCATAGATGGGGTGGATTGGGAATGTTTGGGTGTTCTTTGACCTCCGTTTCCTAAGATGACTATTTAGGGACATCCATGGCAGGCCAGTGTGAGGGCTCCATGCTGCCATAGAGGGGATGCAGGTTCAGCCCCTCGTCAGGGAACTAAGATCCCATGTGCCACGTGGCATGGCCAAAAAGTAAAAATGCAACAATTTTAAAGATCAATATTCACTCTTCTTTATTTGCTCTCATAACGAAAATAGATTTCTTTTTAATGCCCCAAATATACAAATATCAGCGATGCACACACATTCCAGAAAAGCTGAGGTCTGAGCTGCTACACGGTCGGGGAGCAGATGGCCTGGCCTCGAGGCCACACACCAGGAAGCCAATTCCACAGGGGTCCGAGGGGAGAGCCAGAGATCTCGGCATGAGGCACTGAGGGGGGACTGTGGCGGACAGCTTTCCAGGGCTCCCCGTGGGGTGTCTCCATCGCAGCAAGCCCGTGGGAAAGGCCTCTTGACCATGGGGAAGCTGGGTGCTCCTAAGATATTCCGATGGCCTCAAAGTACCCCACGGACCGACCACCAGTCACCAGGAGGAAGGTCCCCGGCCACGTCCTTCCCAGAGGCGCCTACTCTGGAGCGGCTGGTCACAGGTGGGGGACAAATTTTCACCAGAGGCCCTGGCCCTGTCACCCTCTTATCTGGCCTCCTAAGAAGGATTCAAGGGCAGAAAAATGCCTCAGTTTTAAAAAAAAAAAACCTGTCCATTGGATATAAAATACATATTATTAGCTGGAGGTGGACCCGTGCAGGCCAGGGGCCTCCCAGAGATGGCGTCTGGGCAGAGGGTGGCCTCAGTCCAGCCTCAACCTCCTTCAGGGCTCGGAAGTGACTTTTCTGAGTCACCTGCTGACACTCCTTCCATTTTGGAAACATGGAGGCTGAGAAGGCAGGGCCCAGGGCGGAGGGAGCCTTCCTTGTGAGGCTCTGCGGGGCCTCTGGGAGTGGCTCAGCGCCCTCTGGCCTGGAGCCGGGGGCGATAGGGGACCACCAGCCCCCTGCCCACCGTGTGTCCCTGAACCGCAGTCAGAAGAGGCAGGAGCCCCGCAGGCCGCGGGCGTGGCGCAGCTCGGCCGACAGCGAGCGGCTCATGTGCTGGGTGGTGGAGCGGACACTCTCGGCAGCCGCGACCGCCCGGCTCAGGGCCTTGTTGAGCTCCTCCAGGTCCTTCAGGTCCAGCTGGACGGAGTGCCGGGGTCCCCGGGCCGGCCGGGAGGAGGCTGCGGGGGGCCACTCGGCGGCTGCTCGGACCGAGGGGGCTGAGGTAGGTGCTGGCAGCGCATAGTACCTGGGGAGAGGGATGGGTGAGTTCACTGACCACAGAGTTGCCCTGGGGCGTCTCAGGCCCAGCTCGGTCCTTGGCCCCTACATTCTCTGTCTCCGTTTCTTCACCTCAAAAATGGGGAAAATATCGCCCGCCAAGGGACGTGTTGGAGGGATGAAGCCAGAACAGAGCTCAAAGGCGGTCAGTGCCATCTATTGCACAAATACATATTGACCTTACACTATATACCGACTGGCGTGCTGCGCCCCGGGGTTACCATGGGGAATGAACAACACTGCCTGCTGCCTTCCTGGAGTTTCTAGTCTGGAAGCGTGGTCTCAGGGGGACGATGGGGACAAAGAAGCATTTTGCATGAATGGAGCAGGAATGGGGTTCGGAAGACTTGGCTGGAGACATTCGCTGGTGCTTTGCTTGGCACACAGTAATCTCCGGTCTTACTCGTGATCCTTCGCTTTCTAATTTGCATTATTACCCAGTGTGACAAAAGGGCTATGCTAGGATCTGAACAGATGTCTCTCCAAACAAGAGAAACAGATGGCCGACAAGCGCATGAAAAGATGCTCAGTATCATTAGCCATCAGGGAAATGTAAATCAAAATTACATGAGACGCCACTTCACACACTCCGCACCCACTGGGTTGGCTAAAAACAAAGACAGACAGCAGTGAGCTTTGTGAGAGGATGTGAGAGGATGGGGCCCCCATGCCCTGCTGGCGGGAATGTGAAAGGGTGCTGCTAGTGTGGAAGGCGGTTTGAGTATTGCTCAAGCAGTTAAGCACCGTGCCTAGCCCAGGGCTGGAATCTTCATCCTTGGTGCCCACAGGCCAGGCTCTGAGATAAGTGCTTTACTAGCACTATCTCGTTTATTTAGTAGGTACTTTTATGCTTATCTTACAGATGAGTGAAGTGAAGCTCAGAGAAGCTAAGGGATGCAGAAGCCCGCCCCAAATCCTGGTCATTCCTCTGGGCCACCCGCACGACCATGAACAAGCTGCTTCACTTTCAAGGGTTCCATTTCCCCCAGAAAACAGCCACACTTAGCTACCTCCCAGGGTAGATCCAATAGGAAAACTCAGGTAGAAAGCTCTGTATGTTTGGTACTCTATCAATAACAGCTACTGAGGGTTCTCCCAGAATCAGGGGGCTGGGGAAGCGCTCGATTTAAACCCACAGCCGATTAGCTCCCAGCAGATCCTGATACATCTCAGCTGAACCGAATGAATGAATGCGCTTCCCGACCCGTTTCCTCCTTTAGGGACAGACGAGCTGCCGTAACTACTGCATTCCCACACACCCCTGCCTCCTGACAATTTGATGGCCAGACTGAGCTGAAAGTTACCCCGAATTCCCCGTAGGGCAGATGCTACAAAACAGAACAAACAACAACCAGGAAACCCCACTCAACCGAAAAATTCGCTGGAAAAGTGGAAAGCCGAACTAGAAACCCTCCACTTCAGAGGTTATAAGGTGGCTGGCCAGCAGGTGGCGGCACAGCCCACTCAGCTTTCTAAGGCTTCTGGGCTGCACCCACAGAGCACATTCAGTCCTGCTCGACTGGCCCGTGCAGGAGCGTAGTGTCATCAGTCCCAATTCCAGGAGTGTTAGAAGCACTGTGGCTACTGGCCGCCCTGACCCAGTAAACTTATTTTACGGTGAAGGAAACTGGCATAGAACTAGCTGACAACGACCTGGAGAAGACAGATCTCCTAATTCCCGGGTCCTGGCTCTTTTTCCCTGCACAATCCTGTCTTGTTGAAGGCACCTTCCCTCATTTCCCTCTTACTGACAACAACATTGAACGGTAACAGCATCCACGGCGGTGACAAAGCTGCCGCTTATTCAACACAGAGCATGTGCCAGCACGCACTACAAACCCCACAAACATCTCATGGGGTTCCTGCCACCCGCCTCATCTAACCCTCATACAAACTGTATGTGACCGAGACTCTGACCCCACGTAACAGAGAGGGAAACTGAGGCTCAGCGAGGAAGTCGCTTTACCAAGGCCACAGCAATAATAAACGGCAGGTAGGATTCCAGTGCAGCTCTGATTCCAAAACCTAAGCCTTTTTCACCTCGACTTCTGTGTCTTTTGTCTTAACTGATGTGACATCGAAATGTAACATGCACACGGCGATTGCTCATCCTACCATCGACCGGACTGGTATGCCTCTGAACTGTCAAGACCATTGGGAACAAGAAAGTTTGAGAAACTGTCTCAGCCAGGAGGAGGCTGGGAGATGTGACCACTAAAATGTATGTGGTACCTCGGGGTAGGGGCTCCTGGGACAGAAACAGGACTTCAGGAAAAAACTAGAGAAGCCTAAATAAACTGTGGACCCTATTTAATAACCACGTATTAATCATGGTTTACTACTGCACGTGGACCATATCAAGATGCGTGCAGGTGTTAGTTGCCCAGCTGTATCCGACTCTTTGCGACCCCATGGACTGGAGCCCACCAGACTCCTCTGTCCATGGAATGTTCCAGGTAAGAACACTGGAGTGGGTTGCCATTTCCTTCTCCAGGGGATCTTCCTGCCCCAGGGATGGATCCAAGTCTCTTGCGTCTCCTGCACTGGCAGGTAGATTCTTTACCACTGTGCTACCTGGGAAGGTTCCATATGAAGGTGAGGTGTTAGTGTTAGAGGAGACTGTGTTTGGGGTGTATATGGGAAGTCTCTGTCTTATCTGTTCCTTTCCTTTATACATCTAAAACTGTCTTAAAAATAAAGTCTATTTCTTTTTAAAGTGAGGGCATTAGTTGCTTGCTGAGAAGACCTACAACGAAATGGGAGATGATTAGGGTTCTAAGTCCCCATGAGGGCGAGGCCCTCTGCCAGGCTCCTTCACTGTTGGGTCTCCAGGGTCAAGCAGTCTCCCTGGTACCCAGGGAGCATTCAAGGATTGTTGAGTGACCACACAAGTGTTGGGGGAGAAACACAGGAGTGCCCAGTGCTGAGTTCTCAGCTACCCAGCTCAGGGCTGAATGCCAACTATTAAGCAATTCAGACAGGTAAGGAGGGCTGGAAGGGAAGGTCCTTACACAGTGGCTGATGGATAAGGCAGGATGGGGACCGAGGACATGTAGGCAAAGGCAGGAGGGGCTGGTGCTGCGGGCGCGGCAGCCAGATACCACAGTCCAGGAGGTGGCCGGGATGGCGACCCTGCCCGCTTGCTCCTCTGCTTGGGGCTGGACGTTGAAGGTGCGTTTCTCCTGGGGGCGGCCTTTTCTGGAGCTGTCAGGGAGGGACCGCAGAGACACAGTCTCGAAACCTGGGAAGATCTGGCAGAGAACAGAGGGCCCCCCAGCCCTGCCAATCCCGTTGGAGCTAGACTGGGGGGGGGGCCGTGCAGGGAGTGCCTCACTTTGGAAAGCCAGCTCTCATCCAGCTTGCTCCACCCCAGACTGGGTGAGCTGCCACCCCGGGTAAACCCCCTCCCAGGGCCCCAGACCCAAATCCAGGGAAGCAGGGGGAAGAGACGGAGCAGCGGTCCTACCAGAGGTGGCTGAGTCTGGGCCATCCCCCTCAGAGGGGGACCCAGCTTGTCCACACAGAGGACATTGCAAGGTCTCACTGCGAGACGGTCCCAGGGGGTCCCTGGTGACAGCATCACCTGGAAGAAGAGGCAGGGAGGTCAGGAGAGGATTCTGTCTAAGTCATCAGGCCCCCCACAGGCCTCCCGCAGCACTGAGCTCCCCTCAGGGGCCACTGCAGAGGAGACAAGCCGCCTCCACTGGGTGACAACTATATTGATGGTAACCACGACAGTGAGAGACATCTCATGAGCCAGGCCCTCTGCTCAGGGTCTTCATGCATTCATTGATCACATCCAACAAGCCATTAGACTAGCTATTATTATCACTTCCCCATTTTACAGATGGAGAAACTGAGGCTCCAGTAGGTTGAATAATTTGCTGAATCGGAGCTAGGAAGCAGTGGTCCTCTGTCTGATCTCAAGCCTGGCTCTCCTGTCTGCAGCCCCTGTATCTATGGCCATGCTCCACAGCGACACAGGCCCATTCTCCAGGAGAGACTGGTCCACAAAGGCCCCTGGGCACCAAGCGGGTCAGTGGAAGCCTAAGTGAGCAGGAGTGTGGGCACCCTGGTTCTCTTCCCGCGCGAATCCTCAATACCGCATCTGGGAGAATTCCAGGGTCCACCGCCTCTCCCTCAGGCCTCAGTTCAGCATCACTCCCTCTGGGAAGCCCTCCCACCCCCTGGGCTGAGTTATGGGCTCTCCAGCCCCACCCTGTGCTCGCCCATCCCTGTTCTGACCCTTCAGTTTTGTCTGCTAAGCTGAATTTGTCAGGGACAAGGCCCAGAGCCCAGTATAAGAAGATGTTGAATAATGAATGAGTGAGTAGGCCTGCTGGGACTCCAGCAAAGTCACAGAAATACGGAGGTGAAGAGCCAGGGCTTTAGAGTCACGGAGACCTGGGTTCAAACAACAGTGTTGTTGGTAACCACGACAGTGAGAGGCATCTCATGAACCAGGCCCTCTGCTCAGAGTCTTCATTTACTAACCGACTGAATCCAACAAGCCACTGAACTAGCTGGCTCCACCACTTGTGCGCTGTGTGTGCTTCGGCAAGTCACTTGACCTCTCTGAGCCTCAGTTTCTTCATTCATGGGCAGTAAAATGGACAAAACCTGCTTCATAGGGTTGTGAGGATAATGCTTGCAAAAGCCTTAGTGTGTTGCTAAGTAAGGGCTTAATAACTGACAGCGCTATCATTATCATCATCATTGCTTGAAAGGGCCCCAGAGACCATCTCCAAGCCTTTCATGATAGATGTGGAGCCCAAGGCTCAGAGAAGTTAAGGAACTTGTCTGGTGTCACACAGCATGCCAGTGGACGAACCGGGACTAGAACTTGGTGTCCATATTCCCAGGCCACTACTCCTGCCCTCAGCCCTTGGGTTTGGGAGAGAGGGTGGGGAGGGCAGAAGGTAGACAGCGGGGAGATAAGATAATCATCCCTGCCAGCCTGCCTACTGCTCACATCCCTCCCAGCATCAGGAATTTTTGAAGTCATGTTTATGGTTTCTCCACGTCAAGGCGAAGGAGAGTGGCTTTAGGCAAAGCACCTGGAGAAACAGATGTGAGGGCAGGACACTCTGGGAAAGCTGAGAAGTCCAGAAGAATCCTGCTCTTTTGTCTATACCTTGACCCACCACTGAACTCAGGGCAGTCTGTCTGGCCCAACTGCACCCGTGCTCCCCAACAAAGGGCAAGAAGCTGTGGCCTTATACCCCTGGCTGCTTCTCCAGGTACCACCCCCTACCTGGATCCTCTGTCCTAGGGGGTCGGCAGTGGGGACAGGAGACCGGGACACCGCTTCTCGGGACAGTCTTGGGGGTCAGAACACAGTACTCCTGGCCTGGGGAAGAAACCAGAACAGTATCAGCTGTGCATGGATGAGAACTGGAGATGATTCAGAATACAAATCTCTCTCCTCTTCCTCCAGGTGGCTTAACAATCTCCCTCTCAATCTTTTTCTCATGCACACACAACATGGGCATAAACGTGTAGGTATATAAGTGTGCATGTACATATACAATATAGATTATACACACGTATCTGTCTGTTTATTGTAAGCTCTTTCCAGACTCCTGTTTTCATTTCAGATCTTATTGGAACCAACTGCCTAGTTCTTGACATACGGAAAAAAAAATCAGCAAACCCAAGCTCAGTCGGGACTGGAAAGCAGGCAGAAAGACAGGATAAGCAATGACAAGGCATGACGGCACTCCCCAGACCCCAGCTTGCTGGTTAGGGTTAGAATGGCTTGGGCTTGGAGGCTTCTCTGTGCTTCAAGCTGCTGGGAAATGGGGATAGTCATACTTTGGGTTTCATAGGCTTGTTGGGAGGATTGAGTGGGGCTGTATCCGTGTATCCTGCCCTGCACTCAGCAGATGTCAGGTGCTCAAGGTTATCAAAAAATTGGGCAGACTCTTGGGTCTGCACTCAGCTCCACTATTCCCTGCCTTATCCATCCCTGAGTCTCACATAAGACCTTTGGAATGATGCCTGATTAATCATGTTTTTCTCTGTCCTCTGCCATGCAGGGTCTCCACTTTATACTCCATGTGTGTTACACTGGGGCCCCTGGAGACGCTCTTGGTTTCACTTCTAAGCCTCGGTATCTATTTGCTCCATTGGGGGATGTGTATCTCATTTCCTGCTTTGTCTGCATCGTTCAGCCTTCTGGATCCGAGGTTAACCGCCCTCCTTCCCAGCAATGTATGGATTAGAGCCAAGTCGGTAATTTACTTACTATAATTTACATGCTTACTATAATTGCTTATTTGTTACTGTCTTCTGTGCTGTGCAGTCAGATTCATGAAAGTAGGAACCGTATCCATATTTAATATTTGACCTGTGGGTGTGCTCTGTCATGTCCGACTCTTTGTGGCCCTAGGGACTGTAGCCCCTCAGGCTCCTCTGTCCATGGGATTTTTCAGGCAAGAACACTGGAGTGGATTGCCATTTCCTACTCCAGGGAAATAGGTCCCATCACTTCATGGCAATAGATAGGGAAACAGCAGAAATAGTGGCAGACTTTATTTTGGGGGGCTCCAAAATCACTGCACTGCAGAGATGAAAGTAAAAGACGCTTGCCCCTTGGAAGGAAAGTTATGACCAGCATAGACAGCATATTAAATAGTAGAGACATTACTTTGCCAACAAAGGTCCGTCTAGTCAAGGCTATGGTTTTTCCAGTAGTCATATATGGATGTGAGAGTTGGACTATAAAGAAAGCTGAGCATCAAAGAATTGATGCTTTTGAACTATGGTGTTGGAAAAGACTCTTGAGAGTCCCTTGGACTGCAAGGAGATCCAACAAGTCCATCCTAAAGGAAATCAGTCCTGGGTGTTCATTGGAAGGACTGATGTTGAAGCTGAAGCTCCAATACTTTGGCCTGATGCGAAGAGCTGACTCATTGGAAAAGACCCTGATGCTGGGAAAGATTGAAGGCAGGAGAAGGAGGGGATAACAGAGGATGCGATGGTTAGATGGCATCACTGACTCGATGGACATGGGTTTTCATAAACTCGGGGAGTTGGTGATGGACAAGGAGGCCTGGTGTGCTGTAGTCTATGGGGTTGCAGAGTCGAACACGACTGAGTGACTGAACTAACTGAACTGAACTCCAGGGGATCTTCCCAACCCCGGGATCAAACCCACATCTCCCATGTCTCCTGATTTGGCAGGCAAATTCTTGACCACTGAGCCACCTGGGAAACTAGGTTATATTTAATGTAATGTACTTTGAAACCCTGCTATGCGTCACCACAAGCTATGTGCTGGGTGCCCCCTGGGAAACAGCAACCTTAATGGAAGGCCAGGAGGAAGTGATTCTGTGTCCACCCTGTTACCCGGGTCCTGCAAGCATCAAGCTCTTCCTAAGCCGCTTCATGACTGACCAGCTGAGCGGACTCTCTCTGAACCCAGCATACGCCCCGACAAAGTGGAGGTCTCAGAAACCTTTTCCTGAGTGAGTCAATGGACAAACACACACAGATTCACAGAGACAATGCTCTCTGATGTTTCTGTATCACAGAACTCATAGAAAATGACAATATTTCAATGGCCCACTGGCTAAATGGAAGCGACCGCCTGGGGACTGTGCGCCTCCAGCGCCCCCTCCTGGCTCACCTGTGTATTGGCCTCGGAAGGTGACCCTGTCTGGCCTTCGGGCGCTCCTCACTCCTTTTGTTCCATCCTGAGCGGCCTGTGGACTGTTCTCGGTGGTCCTGCCCCTCTCAGAGAACAGCCTGGGGGAGGCTGGCTCAGATTCGGAACCTGGGGTGGAAAGGGGCATCAGAGGGGGAGGGGATGGGGGACACGTAGCTAAGAGATTGGGCAGATCACGAGTTCAGGCTCTGGGATTTTAAGCTGACATCCCCACCTCCCCCTGGCCCCTTAGTAATCACAGCTGACCCACCTGGACCCCTGACCCTGTACTGAGCGCTTTGCGTGCTCCCTGTCACGTACCCTCACAGCATTCCCGGGAGTGGACCCTGTGATCACTGCAGTGTTAGCTGTCCGCTTAACTGCACAGGGCAGGTAAACAGCCTGGTCAAGGACACATAGCCGGGACGATGTGAGCTGGGGCCACTGACTTCAGAGTCCTGTTCCTCCAGGCAAGGCCCCTGTGCTTTCAGGCTTTGGCGTCCTGATCTGCAGAAGGTGGATGATTCAACCCACCTTGCAGTGAAGATGAAGCAAGATGACACATATGCTCAAAGCCCTTACAGAAACTGCAGCGCAGAGGTGCGCAGCACGCGGTGGCCGCCACTGGATGCATGTGGTGCTTCACAGCACTATGACCGCCTAACAAAGACCCCCGAAAACCTTCTCTGAGTTTCCTCGAGGGCTGCTGTGGTCCCTGACCCCTCAGCCAACATGCCCAGACCACGGCCTCCAAAAATCAGTCCTGGCAGGTGGTCACTTACTCAGGGACCATCGAGGCTCCTCCCGAGGCACCGAGGAGGACCTGGCTCGCCGCCTTCCCGCGGGGACAGCTTGCGCTGCGTCCCCAGCCTCACCGGGCAACCTCTCCGTGGATTTGCTAGCAAAAGGGAGAGAGCGATGACGTCACTGGATGATCAGGGAGCGGGCCAACCCAGCGAAATGCTTACAACATCAGGAAAGAGGAGAACGTGAAAGTCAAAACCAAAGACTCTGGAGTCAGACCCACAGAAGATGGCTCTGAACCTCTCTGACCCTCAGTTTCCTCATCCGTCAAATGGGGTTATAGGCGTGATTACTTCAAAGTGTTGTTGGAAGAAGTGCTGAGACAGTGTCCTTTGAAAACCTTAACCTAGTGCCCTCCGATAGGAATACTCAGAGGTTAGAAGTTAAAGATGATTTTATAAGCCATCATAGGTGAACAGCTGTGGAGTGAGTGGGTGGGAGGGTGAGTGTCCTGAAAATGTCCTAGCTCTTCACTTGGGTGACGAGTTTGGGGATAGTCACTGTATCATGCTTTATTAGTTTAATCTGCTCTTTTATGTATCAAATATGACATGGTAAAAAAATCCAAGAGTGAATGAATGAGTGAGTAATTGAGAGAGAGGTATGACTGTGCCCAAGTCCACATGTCAGGGGGCAGCCAGAGACCAGCTAACTCTACCTCCTACCAAGGCACAGGGGCAGGAATGTGGGGTCACCTACCTGCCATAATGGGAGCTCCAAGTGGCTGAGGAGTCCCCTGACCGGTCCCGGGCCCGGGTGGGGCGGTCACAGTTGGACGCCGAGTGCGTGGGGCGGCCCTGGGGGTGCTGGTGGAGGCTGTCCTCCAGCCTCAGACGGAGCCGGGAGACCTCATCCTGCAGCTCCCGGATGGCCTGGCTGGGGTGGGGGTGGAGACGGGGACGAAGAAGAGGTGCACAGTGAGCAGAGCTGCACCCGCCCCCTGGGTGCTGGGTCTCTGCCCCTTTCCAGCAGCCACGGACTCTGCTATCAATGGATTCTTGGTCTCCCTTGTGTGTCTGCTTTTCTCGCTGCATGTCTTAACACCTCTCTGAGTTCACGTCCCTGCGCGTTTGGTGAGCAGAGCAGAACTTTCTTTGAGGTTTACCCAACCTAGCATGCAGGGCCTCTGAGTAGCTGTTCTGAAATGCCAGTGACAAATTTTCAAGATTGAGATGAGGATGCAGAGTAGAGAGCGTCACTCAGCTGTGTCCGGATCTTTGTGACCCCATGGACTGCGGCTTCCTTGTCCTTCACCATCTCAGAGCTTGCTCAAACTCCAGTCCCATTGAGTCAGTGATGCCATCCAACCAGCTCATCCTCTGATGAGTAGAGAGGGCATTGGCTAAAGCTGCAGGGACCTAAGATCCCACAGGCCACATAGTGTGGCCTAAGCAAAACAAAAACTTTCAATTCGGATCTGCCTCAGCCCCTGGGCTGCCCTCCCTATCCTCTACCTCTGTCTCTAGAAACCCTGACAATCTGTCCAGGCCTGCTTCCTTCCCGCCCTTGCTTAGCACCTCCCCTACAGGGTTCTCCTAAACCTTTCCTAAATTGCTCAAGCCCATCACTCTGCTCCAGGCAGAAAATGTGTATCTGTCTGTCTCCCAAGCCAGATGGCGACACCCTGGCAGCCAAGGAGCAGATCTCTCCATCTCAAAATGCCTGAGAGCCTCATACCTCATAGATGCTCAGGGAATGTCACTGATCTGGCCTCCAGACTCCAAGAGGGAGCAGAGTAAAGATGTGCGTGTGGAGAGGGGACAAGGAGACCAGCGGTGCTACCCGTCACAGCTGGATGTGAGCAGACTGTCTTCTCAGGGAAGCCCCCAGACACAGCCTAACCTGTGATTGGTAAGGAACCTCATGAGCCCCTAGCATCTCAGGAATAAATCTTATTTGTCTATCTGCTTGATTGGTCCCTGAATCTCTAGGGTCTTGTTTTGAGGGCATCACTGGCATTGAGGCAGCCAGTCCCACCCAGACACCCCTGCCCACAAACCCCCTACACCCAGGGCTTTAGAGTCCAGGCTGGGCATGGTGTTCCTCCAGGCTGATACAGGTTCTCTGTCTACTGTTTGGACTAGCTTCCGGGGTGAGGGCTCCCCCCAAGGTTAGTTCTTGCCTGGTGGTTCCTGGACTCGTTGGGGGGTGGCTCCTGGAGCCGCCTGCAGCGGACATCGGCTCCCAGATGGGTGTGCCCAGAGGGAACGGAGACCTCTGTCTGCCTATGCCCTGGCGCTCTGGGCGTCCAAGGGCAGTTGGTTCCCTTGGCAATTCCCAAGGAAACGCTTGTTGGGGTTTCCAAGGCAAGCCATGAGGGTGGCAGCTGCAGGAGAGGGAGAACTCTGGCCACCCGTTAACCCCTGAAGGGCAGGACCAAGGCCCTGCAATGGGTGCAAGACTAGGGCAGCTCTGGCTCCCTGTCCAGGTCAGAGGCCGCTGAACGAGGCCTGGAGCTTGGAATGCCCCCTTGGGTGTCACTTGTCCACTCCAGCTTGTTTCCATCGCGATCTCGGCCTTCCTGACCTAACCTTTCAGTGGCTGAGTGCCAGCTGGCACCTAAAAGTCATCTTTCCCTGCAATTTCGCTCTCCCTCCTAGGTTCCCCGTCTCCGCATCGGTATCCAAGTGGTTGACCAGCCAAAAATCTGAGCCATTCTAAACCTTTCTTTTCCCGCAAGCACCCTGAAAGTTAACCAACTCCCAAATCCTGTTGGCCCAATGCCTAATTACCCCTTTTCTAATACATTCCCTGCCCTCGCTGATGGCCCCAACACCTCTCTCTGGGGTGTGGTAGCCTTCTCAGCAGTCCCTGGCCTCCACATCCACCATCACGGTGGCCAGAGAATTCTTTACAGCGTGAATCCAACCCTGCAGCTTCCTTACTTAAAGCCTCCCTCATTATCCTTCGATGAGACTTTCCACATTCATAAATATTCAGTGAGCACCTCCTCTGAGCAAAGACATCATCCAAACTTCTCAAGAGCTGTGTCAGAGGTTCTCTAAGCTCTCCCCCAGGCCTCCCCATCTTTCTCTCTGCTTTTATTGTTTAACAGCCCACCTTATACTTGAGGATCTGGTTGTAATAAATATTAGGTGCCTCTAGACCTTTGCACATGCTGGGATCCTCTTTCAGCTCTCTGCCTTTGGTCTCAGTTGAGATACCACTTCCTCCAGGAAGCCCTCCCTGAAGCCTCTGACTGGGCTAGATGCCCCTTGTCTGTGCTCCCACAGTCCCTCGGGCCTGTCCTATCACTGTACTTATCACACTGGGGGTGCAACCTTGGTTCTTAGTCCATCTTATAGAATGGTGAGCTTTACGAGGTCAAGGACTATCTTGTCCACTATTGTATTCTCAGGGGCTGGCATACTGTAGGTAAATAAGGTTCTCACTGACTCAATGGACAAGAGTTTGAGCAAACTCTGGGAGAGAGTGGAGGACAGGGAAGCCTGGCGTGCTGCAGTCCACGGGGTCGCAAAGATTCGGACACGACTGAGCAACTGAACAGCAACAAAAAGCTTCTCATTCCTCTGCTGATGTCACAGGGGGTTGAAGGAGGGTGCTTGCTAAACTCAGGCCTGGAAACCAACACCCCAACCCGACAAAGGCTTCTGACTGACTACTGGCCAAAAGCAACTCAGGAGAGCAGTAAGAGGACTAACCCCTTTTCCCTTTCCTGTTTAACGAAGCAAGGAAAAAAATCTTTCTTAGTAGAAAAACTGCACTTGGATTAAAAAGCAAAAACTGAAAAAACATTCTCTTTGTGGCTCATATAACGAACACATGAACTGCAGAAAACACACCCCGGGGAAGTGTAGATCCGTTTTGGAAAGGGAATGCTGGGAGGCAGGGAGAGGGGTCCTAGTACCAACAAGGTGAACTTCTAGGTCATTTCCTACTGGCTAGAGAAGTGTTCTCGGAGTCTACACCAAGGAGGACCCACAAGGTCAACAGCAAGGCAGGATGCCTGGGTCCCAGCCCAGCCACAACTGGATGGAGACCCTAGAGAGCCCCTGCCTCCCTCGGGCATCACCCTCCCATCTCTCTGATGCACTTGAATCCTCAGCGCCCAAGCATCCGACTTACTCTCGCCCTGTCCTGGTGAGGAAGAAGGTGGAGGTGATCTCTGTGGGTCCACGGGGTAGAGTGGCAGCCACAGGGGTAGGGGTGGGAGGTGGGCTGATGGTCGCACTGGGGAGGATCGGTTCAGAAATCCGCTTCTGCCCCTTAAACTCTGAGCCAGGGACCACTAGGGAGGCAGAAAGAGACCAAAGTGAGTTTACACAGACAGGACCCTTGAAGTGTGAACTTGTGTGGGTGGAAGCATGGTGGGGGTGAAGAGATGGGGCCCAGCTGAGGTCACAGATGAAGCTCCTGTGGAGGCCAGTGACCCTCAAAGCAGGAAGAAGATGTGGTTTTTGCTGGGAGCTTGGGGTGCAAAGCTGCAGAGGGCCTAATGACTAGATTCCTCCTACCATCCACCATTTTTGCATCAGATCTGAATCTCCAGGGCCCTCCTCCTTAGCTCCCTTCTCCTCTACATGGATCCTGAGACTCTGCGCATCACTAGGTTGCCCTGAGATCAGACTTGGAGCCTCCACTTCCCTCTGAAATTAGTCACAGCTTTGCCTGCTTGCATGTTTCTCGGAGCATTCAAAACTTTAGCCTCTCAATGGGGTGGGTGAACAGAGTTACAAATCACTCATCCAGCAAGTGCATTAAAAACAATGTACCCTGGGAAGACTATTCAACAATATAAAAAGGAATAGACTATTGATTTTTGGAATAATCTGTGTGAGTCTCCAGAAAAGTATGCGGAGTGAAAAATAAGCCGATCCTGAAAGGTTATATATTATATGATTCCATTTCTATGACATTCTGAGATGACAAAATTACAGAGATGGAGAACAGATTAGTGGTTATCAGGAGTTAAGGTGGGGTTGGATGTGTTTATAAAAGGACAACAGGAGGGACCCTGAGTCGGTGGAAATGTTCTGTGTCTTGACCGAGTCCATGTCAGAATCTGGTTGTGACTCTGCTTTATGGTTTTGCAAGATATTAGTATTGGGAAAAACTAGGGGAAGGGCACGTAGGCTCTCTGGGTATTATTTCTTACAACCGCATGTGACTTAATTAAACTTTTAACTAAAGTTTAATTTTAAAAATTAAATGGGAACCTCAAAAAGAGGCAAAGCTAATCTGAGAACAGTGGTTACCTTTGAGAAGGGTCGAAGTGTCTAGGAGGGGCTTGGAGGGGGCTGGGGCTCTGATCATGTGCAGTTTCTCTGTGGTCACCTTGGGAAAAGTCATCAGTTTCTGTTCTTTCCTCTATATTTCTTTTATTTCAACAAAAAGGTCACATGCATTTTTTAAAAGTAAACAAAGAAATCACAGATTTTTATAGACACAGGAAGTGTTCATAACACAGCGTTTAAAAAAGAAAGGTTATAAAACATTCATGTATAATATCCCATTTCCATTTGGCTTTTAGCTAATTATTGTTTTTTGTTCCCTTTTCCAATTTTCCTATAATGAACCTGTATGATATTTTGCATCCTAAAGGGTAATACAGATTTTCTTATTGGTTTGATCTTCTTTACCGCGTGTGATCCAGCCACCCTCAGGTTCTGGCCAACCCAGAAACATCCACTCACCCATCTCAGATGCCAATGCCCGCTCCAGGAAGAAGCTGGGCACCCTCTGCCGAAGAGGACTGTCCTGGCTGGATGGGGGCCTCTGGGCTTGGCTCCTGGGTCTGCTGGGCTCGGAGGTTCTTCTGGGGACTGGAAGACCCCTGGTTTGGCGCTGGGGGGCTGCATCTCGGGGTATAGGCAGAGTGAAGGACTGGGCTAACGTCCCTGGGGTGCTGGGGGGCCCGTGGAGAGAGAGATATGTTGAGGTCACACAGAATGAGGCCTTCCATGTGTTAAACCATCCTATCTTTTGGGACTTGGCATCCCTGACAGCATAGTATTTCTGAGGATGCGTCTCCATTACACACGCATTTTCTTTATAAACTGCAGAGCTGTTCACCTGCCTACTCATATACACAAAGTCGTAAAGCTCAACTTAGCTTTTAGATAATATACACAGCAATGAAGTTTGGGATCTTCCCTTCCCACGCAGCCCTGGGTAGCCCCAGGGAGCTTCCTCCGGCTTTGGAGGCTGTCGCTCAACCTGGTGGCTCTGTCACGCCACCCTCCTGACACATTTTATTCATTCACCGTTTCATCACCCATTTGTTCAACAAATTCCCAGTCTGACGGTATGTGGCGGAGTGACACTGGGCAAGTCACCTTCCCTCTATCCATACATGAAGGCAATAACCCCTCCTTGGTGGGGATGAGGGCAGGGCTCTGAGAATGCCCAGACTCTGTTCTGAGCTCGCAGGCACTTTGATTCTCGGGCTATCCCAGTGGGGTAACACTGATGGGGTCCCCATTACCTGGTCTGGGAGAGCCGGTGCTCTGGGGTCTGAGTGAGGGGCGACACTCTGCTGGTTTCTGAGCCCACGAAGCCACTGTCTGTCTCTGGGGATGCCATCCAGGGTTCCTGAAAGAGACAGTGTCCCTTTAAATCTGAGGAATGTGCCCAAGGAACACTGGGAAACCCTTCCCCAATCCTGGCCTGGGCCTCACATTCCAGAGGCTCACAGACAGGGAGGCTGGCCTGGCTCCCAACAGCCAGGCCCTGGGCTTGCAGGGTCCTGGGGTGCTCAGAGCCCAGCATGAGCCCCAGGCCAACATCAGGGACTCCACGCCCCAAGAGGACCCTGAGCACGCCCCGTGTCCCTGAGGGGTGGGAGCCAGGGCCCTTGGGAGAGAGACTGTCATAGACTTCCTGAGCTGAGAAATAGAAAGGGGAGGAGGAGAAAGCAGTCCCACTGCAAGAACAGGATTCTCATGTCCACACGTCTTCCAGGCTGGGCCTGGAATGCCATGTCCTACCTGATTGCAGAAATGCCTGGGTCCCATGATTTGGGATCAGAGAAGGCAATGGCACCCCAGTCCAGTACTCTTGCCTGGAAAATCCCATGGATGGAGGAGCCTGGTAGGCTACAGTCCATGGGGTCGCCGAAAGACACAACTGAGCAACTTCACTTTCACTTTTCACTTTCATGCATTGGAGAAGGAAATGGCAACCCACTCCAGGGTTCTTGCCTGGAGAAGCCCAGGAACGGGGGAGCCTGGTGGGCTGCCGTCTATGGGGTCGCACAGAGCCAGACATGACTGAAGCAACTTAGCATCAGCAGCATGAATTGGGAAAACCAAACTGATCAACCACACACACCTCCAACACACCGTGTCTAATGCAAGGGGCAAAGATCACCAACAGAGAGACACAGTGTCTGCCCTCAGTGAGTTCATGGTCGAGTGCATATTCCTTACCATGGGCTCATTAGGGCTATAGGAGTGTGTGTGTGTGTGTGTGTATACATGCAAATGTATGTGTTTATTTATTTTTGGAGGCGGACCATATGGTCTTTATTGAATTTGTTACAATATTGCTTCTCTTTTACATTTTTCTTTTTTTTTTTTTGGCTACAAGGCATGTGGGATCTTAGTTCCCTTAGCAGGGATCAAACTTGCACCTCTGCATTGGAGGGCGAAGTCTTAACCCCTGGGAAATCCCCATATGTGTTTTTTTAGGAGAGAATCCATCCCATAAATCCTATTTCCCCAGCGATTTGTGATTCCTGCCATTGTTTAAAAAGTGCCATTCTCATGGCACAAACTATATGGAGTCAAAGACACCACCCCCATCTGCAGCTGTGCTAAGCAGGCTCAGAAAGCTACAGGTCTCAGAGGAGAAAGGGAAGGTCCAGGCAGAGGGCTGGGGTGCGGGGAGCCACAGCAGCGGCAGGAGCAACAGGCACTCTGAGCAAAGGCCTAGAGGCAGGAGGCTCCCGGAGATGCAGGGAGCGGCTCCGCACCCACGCGTACCTCCAGCGGGGGCCCGCCGTCCTGGTGCAGAGACTTTGGTGGGAGGCGCTCGGAGATGCCACTTCCCTCGAGACTGGCCAGACTGCTCTGGTGGGACGTCGTGGATTTGGTGCCCCGAGGATGGGGGGGCCTGTTGGGGCCTGGAGGGGCCTCCTTGGCTTTGCCCAGACCCTGAAGGTGCCCGTCTCTGGTCATGGATGCACAGACGTCTGCTGGCTTCACAGACACCATCTGCTCCATGGTCTCCCTGGCAGGGAAGGAGAGGCATGGTGCCCCTGAGCCCTGGCATGGGCTGGGCAGCTCTGTCCTGGGAGTCATGCAATCCAGGACACAAGCTCTGGAGTCAGGCACCCCTGCATCCTCACCCTGTGCTCCCACCCTCTTGCTGTGTGACCCTGGGCAAGGCACCCGCCCCTCTCTGAACAAGGATGCTGGCAAAACCCACCCCATACACCGGGGCAGAAACCATGCGGAAATAGAGGTGCCAGAGGACCCTTTCCCAGGCTTCTGGAATTTGCCTTCCCTCTTTCCCATTCCAGCCATTTCCATCAACTTCCGTCTACTCAAAAAGACCACGTCACTGTCGTAAAGAGGAGACCAGTATTTTGTGTTACAGACAGACGCAAACTTTGCAAATGAACACAAGGAACATGAAAACAGCATTATCATAGTCTAGATAAATCCTGTTGCCAAGAAAAGGCTCTTGGCCTGAGGCCTGCTGGCTTTCTTTCTCTTTCTCTCATTTTAAAGGAAGATCAAGAGAGGCCCTGAAGACTTTATGGGCCTGAGACGTTCTCCTTGTACATGGAATCTCTGAGTTTGAGAATAAGAGTGATGTTATTTAATGCTACATCTCTCCTGCCAGAGATCTCATCCCACACCTCCGCAAATCATTTCAAGCACTGTCAATGGTGTACGTTTCGTGGTTTGCAGAGACACTGAGCTACAAGTCAGGAAAGCCATTTCTAAACTGTAAAGGGCTGTCTAGCTCCTAGGACAGTTACTACCCTTGTGATTTCTGAGCTGGTGTGGGACCGGCGGGGAAGGCTCAGTGACCTACTCGAGGGGAACCCCGTGATTTCTCTCAGCCTGCATCGAGGGCTGCCTGGAGGGGAGCCTTGGGGCCACTGCTTTTGCTGGAGCTGGAGCCGTCCTGTCAAAACCCAGGGCGTGGCCCTGGCCCTCCGCCTCCTCCTCCTCCATCCTCAGGGTTTCTGGAAGGGATGTCACACTGAGGTACCTGCAGAAAAACACAGAGGAACGTGACTTCTGCCCAGAGGCCAGCAAGATCCCATCAGCCATCTTGGCCTTGGGCCTGGTGGGCACTCACCGCTCCAGAAGGCCATGAAAATCCTGCTCCACCCGCAGCTCCTTGTGGCTGAGCGGGGCTGGGAGGCCCAGCGGCCCGTCCTTTGCCTCATTGCTAGGAGCGCTCAGATCCGAGTTCACGTGCAACAGGTGGGGGCCAATGCTGGTGGCATCAAGCTGGAGCCAGAAAGGAGGAGGGGCAGAGAGTTAGCAGATACCTAAGACCACTCTTCAAGGACCTACCTTATGCCAGGCTCATGCTGGGTGCTGAAGAGCAAGGAAGACGTTAGATTCACCCGTTTCCTGAGTGTAAGAGCAGGGACTGGGTCACTGATCTTCAACACCAGCTGCCATGAATGTGGTATGTGCCAGGCACTGTACAGGCATCACTTGACAACAATCCCACCAGTATACACGCTATGACATCCCATACAGACAGGTAACTGAGGCTCAAATGATTTGCCTAAAGTCATACAGCAGCAAGGGGTGTTGCCAGGATTTGAACCCAGATTTTCATCTCAATATGAACACCCAGCCGCTCAAAACACCTTCACTGTGGGAGCAGGGGAGTCCCTCAAGATAATGCACTAGAGATGGCCATCTCCCATAGGGCTGTGATGTGGGCTAGAGCCAATTCTACAAAGCCCCTTCCACGTATGGTTCTTGTCTAGTGTAGCCATCTCTGTGAATGGTCCCCAGATCCACCCGGGTCTACAAGCTAGAAGCCTGGAGGTCGTCATTTGCTCCTTTCCTCTCACCATCACTCCAACTCCAGTCCAACGTGCCTTCTAAACCTCTCTCAAGTCCATGCATGTCTCTGCATCTGCCCCACCACCTCCCCAGCTCTGAAGGTGAAAGTGTTAGTTGCTCATGTCCAGCTCTTTGTGATCCTGTGGACTGTAGCCTGCCAGGCTCCTCTGTGCATGGGGTTCTCCAGGCAAGAACACTGGAGTGGGTAGCCATTCCCTTCTCCAGATGATCTTGCTGACCAGGGATCGAACTTGCATCTCTGCAGTGCAGACGGTCTCCTGCACTGCAGGCAGATTCTTTACCATTTGAGCCACCAGGGAAGCCCAGCCTGCAAATCCTCCTGTATCATCCCCTGCTGAAAAAACCAGCAGAGTTTAAAACCATCCCCCTGATGTGACCACATACCTACTTCCTGGGGCACCTACCTGCCTCTCCAGCCACATCTCTCAGACAACGGCCCCCTCACGGTCTATACTCTAACCACAGGGCCTTTCCAGGGGCTGTTTTTCCTGCCAGATATGTGTTTTTGTCTTTTTTTTCCCTCTCTTCTGTACCTAGTAATTCCCACTCCTTTTCAGATTTCATTTAAATGTGACTTCCTCAAGGAAAGTTTATCTGACTCCTTAATGAGCTCAGATATGTTAGCTTGTTATCTACTTGGTGTAGAACCCCATGATTCTCCTTCAGAGCACCGATCAAAATTAAAGTAACAACTTTAACTCTACAGAAAATTCCATGAGGGTGAAAGTGTTAGTTGCTCAGTCCAACTCTTTGTGTCCAACTTTTTTGCTATTCCATGGACTGTAGCCTGCCAGGTTCCTCCGTCTGTGGAATTCTGCAGGCAAGAATACTGGGTGGGTAGCCATTCCCTTCTCCAGGGGATCCTCCCAACCCATGGATTGAATCCAGGTCTCCTGCATTGCAGGCAGACTCGTTACCATCTGAGCCACCAGGGAAGCCCATGAGGGTAGAGGCCACCTACTATTTTGGTTGTTTTCTACTGAATTCCTACCATGTGTCTTGAGTGTTGGCATATGGTACAAACTTCTCAAATGTCATGATGTTAACTAACGGAGAAACCAATGAATGATGGAACAGTCTAGCACGGTTGGGCGAAGAGGTACCTCAGGGTCGAGGGTCTGGATGGCCGATGTGCAGGGTTGTTCCAAAGGAGAGGGCGGGTCTGTTGGCTGGTGTGGGGAGGGCATGGCTGGGGGGCTGTCTGAAGCCAAGTCTGACCCGACTTGCCCAGGCTCCTGCTTGTTGTGGTCCATGAGGTCCTTCAGCTCATCCAGGCGAATTCCCAGCTGGACTATCTCTGCCTCCAGCTCCCTGGAACAAGGAAATGTCAGCGGGTCTCGAAGGCTGTGCTTCAGAGCAGAGGCCCCAGAAATGCCCATGGAGGGCCCATCTGACATTATCATTTAGATTACAAATAAACAAGATAAAAGTAGACTCCATGGAAATAAGGAGGCTTAGCCCGAGTTCCCTTCTGCCACCAACTGGGTGTAGGACATTGAGTAAATCCCTTTCCCCTCTGGCCTCAGTTTCCCCATTCTCCAGTGAGGGGCTTCCACTCTTATCTCCAAGGGTACTTCTCGTGGCAGGGAGTCTAAAAGTATACAGATGTCAGCCTTCAAGTATTCTCCATCTGGACAGGCTGCTAATTGGGATGAGATTTCTCTCTGTTCCCCAAGTGTGTGAATTATAAAGATGAAGTGTGCCCCTCCAGGTGGGGACCTGGGGCCTTGCCCATCTGTCCTCCCAGGCCTCCCTCTCCAGCAGGTACCTGTCAGAGTCAAATCTCTGGGGTGTTCCCTTGGAGCCGTCAAGCTGCTGGGACAGGGGCCACTCCCTGCAGGCCTTCAGGTACTCCTCCTCCAGGGCCGCGTGGGCAGCTTTTAGCTGCTGGAAGACCTGAAACCAGACAGGCCAGCAAGACTTGAGTGCCCAGGCCCTGTGGGCTCCGTCCTTGCAGACACAGTGGATGAGCTGCTCGTGGGTGAGTGGGACTCACCCTGGACTGCAGAGACCTCTGGGCTCCCGAGTGCCTGGAAGGCTGGGGTTGGTAGCCTCTGGAACCTGTTTGCCCTGGTTGATCTCCCTGCCCTTAGACTGGTAGGACAGAGGCACGGCTTAGCGCCTTGGCATGAGCCCCAGAGGGTGCCAGTCTCCCCTGGGTAGACCCATAAGAACCCTGATGTCCCACGGTGGTCACAGTGTCAAATATACTGTCGCTGTGTCGCCATAAAGACCCGCTTCTTGAGAGGCCTTAGTTCCTCATACTTGATTCTCAAAACTGTGGGGTTTGGAATATTAGTCACTCTTCTCCTGAATCCTTGTTGGATTCTCCCGAATCCAATACCTCCTGTTGGATAATACACCCAACAGATGTATTACCATCACCATCATACTACTGATAATGACAACTAACATTTACGGAGCACTGAGGCTTTGTCTAAAGCACGCTTCATTATTCATTTAATCTTCAGCATGACCCTAATGAGAGGGGTAATGTATCATTTTCATCTAAACGGGAGGAAACTGAAGCACAGGGAGGTTACTTAAGTTGGTAAAGGTCATAGAGTGAGTGAGGAAGTTGTAGAGTTAGGATTTGAACCCAGGCCCCTAGCTCCAGAGCTCATGGTCCTAACCATTACACGAGGCCCCCATAGTAAACATGATAGCAGTTAACTCTTGGCTAGAACTATGGGAGACAGGATCACTCTCCCAGACTTCTATCATCCTCAGCTCACTCGTTCTACGCTGACAGCAGAGGGCAGCCAAGGACAACCTACAGACTCATCCCCAGTCTAGCTTGATCTTCCAACAGCTCTCAACTTCCCTGGATATAGAGGAATTAGAAGATGGGGGGGAGGGGCGGAGGAAAAGAATAATTTTGATTTCCAAGGTCCCTGACTATCTACTCAATGAGATAATACAATCCATGTGACACAGCTTATAACGGAGGCGTGTGTACGTCTGTATAACAACACGCATGCCTGTTGAGTCACCTCAGCCGTGTCCAACTCTGTGGCCCTGTGCACTGTAGCCTGCCGGGCTCCTCCGTCTGTGGGACTGCCCGGGCAAGAATACTGGAGTGGGTTGCTATTCCCTCCTCCAGGGGATCCTCTCCACCCAGGGATGGACCCGTGTCTCTTACGTCTCCTGCATGGGCAGGTGGGTTCTTTACCACCGCTGCCGCCTGGGAAGCCCATATAACAACACAGTAACTACTAACATAATAACAGTAAACACTGTCAAACCAAGCATGTTGCATTTGCCCCTCCTAGCCCTCCCTCAGCTCCTCTCCTCACCCTGCTCTATGCCTTGAGCATCAGCTGGGCTCCTGACCTGCTGGCTTCCCCTGGGGTCTTTCTAGGGTAGACACCTATTAGAGGTCGGAGGGTGGGAGGAGAGAGACCTGGGAGAGAACAGCTTCAGGCAGGTGTGAGTCCCTGGGCTTCCCTGTCCCTTGTCCGACCCCCTGAGGCTGCGGCCCACACCCCTCCCCCCTGCTAAAAGCTCCTTGGCTGATCCCTACATCCTGCAGCTTTGAGAGCCCCGCCTGCTCCTTCCTGGGACCCTGTCTGACGCAACAGGAATGTAAATTGTATGTGTGACCATAGTTACCAGGAAATACTGGAGTCCAGAAGGAAATAAGCCAACAATGGTTAGATTAGGGGGTCTCTTTGCCTCCCACCCCCAGTTTTCAAGCTTTAGCAATTACTTTTATAATAAAGAAAATTTAAAAAGAAAATGCCTTTTCCTGATTGCCGACAGGCAGGATAATCAGTGGGAAGCTGGGCAGGGCAGTGGTTACGACCCTGGACTTGGGAATCAGACAGATCTCGGTCTGGGCTGTACGCCTCCTGGCTATGCGGTCTTCAAGTCCCCTCTCTGGGTTTCAGTTCATCCCAGTTATGTGGGGTGATGACTGTAACTCCCTCACCAGGTTTTTATGACAATAAAATGAATTAATGTACATCAAGGGCTTGCCACAGAGCCAGGCACACCACCACCGCTGCATAATAAGTGGTGACTATTGTACTATAGCAATCATTATCACGGAAAGCTAAGCAGGGGTGGTTTGCTCAAAAGGGAGACACTGTGGCTGGGATTCTCTGGTCTGTCTTGCAGCAAACGAGGCTTTGGAGACTGTGTTATGGGACACCGAGCAGTCGTCTAGAAGCTCCGAGGGCATCTTCTGAAGTGGACAGTACCTTGAGTTGGTCCCAGGGTGCCAGCCGTCCTGCGTGTATCAGCTCTATAAAGGACTCCACCTGGGCATTGGTGGGGAAAGAAACACGATTAACCCAGGCTCAGGTGAGTTCTGCCGACTCCCACACTTAGCCACAGTCACACTTTGCCATCAGAAGCTGGGTGCCGCCTCAGGATGTGGGTTTTCTGACAAGCACGGAGAGGCAGGTGCCTCTGTTAGAGTTAAAGTTAGAGTTAGAGTTAGTTTCCTGTTTCTGGAGCCAGAAACAGGCTCCAGCACTGGCTTTGGCCATGGCAGCTTTGGGAAAAATCTAAGCGGAGCTTCCAGGATTTGATTTTATCTCACTCATCTGCATGAAACCTATGAGGCAGGATATTAGCTGCATCCTGGTGGGGATGGGGCGATAGGAAACAATCCAGATGCCTATCCATGGAATAGTATGCAGCCATCCAGAGGAGGAAGGCCTGTGTGTGTGTATTCTTACGTATAAATGCCTCTGTGAGCTACTTTTCAGCATCAAATCAAGGTACAGGACAATGTTATGGTATGCTACTATCTGTTATAAAATATAGAGAGAATAAAAAAGGAAAAATGAAAATACAATTGCTTATATATTATAAAGTATCTCTGGAAGGCTGAAAGAAACTAAAATATTAACTGCTTCTGGGGAGGAGAACTGGATGGTGTGGGGAGACAGGGAGAGGAGGAAGGTTTTCTACTATATGTATTCTCTGAACTTTGAACAAAGCGAATTTATTGCCTACTCAGAAATATACAAATTTGGGATATTAAAAAAAATCCAGGTACAATACAGTGTACATACTTATGTGAACATTTCTATAAACACATGTGTTCAGTAAACCTTCGGTACAAAGCAGAAGGGAAAGAGTGGGAAAGAAAATTTCACTGAATGTATTCTTTGCCCTGTGTGATGGTCTTTACCATAAGTATCTATTACAGTTACAAAAAACTTTTTAATTAGGGGAAAAAAAGGCAAAGACAATTTGGAGATTTCTAGGATTTCTAGAAAAGCTCTAGAACAGTGCCAAAATACAGAACTTTACCTAATATAATTACATTGTATTATCTGATTATATAATTTATATAACATATAAAACTGAAACATAATTCAACCTACACATGTAATTTAAAATGTTCCAGTAACCACACTAAAAATGAGAAAAGACATAGGTAAACGAATTTTAATAAGATATTGTATAAACCTAGACTATTATTTTGACATGCAATCAAGTGTAAAAAAAGCATTGAGATGCTCTACAGCACACAGGACAAGCAGAAACGTCTCTCCAGTTACAGGACCCAGAACGGTGGTGATAAAGAGGAATAAAGTTCATGTTGCCACAACACGGGTGATCCTTGAAAAGACTGTGCTAAGGGAAAGCAGCCAGACACAGCAGGACCAACGGTACATGAGTCCATGTATACGAAATGTCCAAAACAGGTAAACGCAAAGAGACGGAAGGGGAGCCCAGACGGTGCCCCGGTAAAGAACCTGTCCGCCAGTGCAGGAGACGCTGGAGACGGGGCTTGATCCCTGAGAGGAGAAGATCCCCTGGAGAAGGGCACGGTACCCACTCCAGCGTTCTTGCCTGGAGAATCCCATGGACAGAGGAGCCGGGCAGGCTAGAGTCCATGGAGTCGCAAAGAGTCACACACGACTGAAGCGACTTAGCATGCGTTCAAAGAGACAGAAAGCAGATGAGCAGCTGCCCAGGCCTGGGGGGAAGGGGAATGGGAAGTGACTGCTTAATGGATATGGAGTTTCTTAGGGGGTGATGAAGATGTTCTAAAATCGATCATGTTGGTGGCTGCACAACTATGAAATACTAAAAGCCAAGAAGCATTAACTGTAAATGACTGAACTGTATGTTATGTGAGTTATATTTCAGTAAAGGTGTTACCAAGAAAGAAAGAAAATTTTAAGAAAGAAAATTTTTTGAAAGAATTTGTTTTATGGGCATGGTGATATAACTGTTGCGTTTCCTTTTTTGCATTGACTACTAGGAAGTTCAAAGCCAGATGTGAATCTGATAAAGTGTTCAGGGTCTTTGTTTATTCACTTCTCCCTAGGTTCATTTTATTTTTTGCCTACACATACTTCCCCTTTACCCCAGTTTCCTCGCTTCTGTTTTCAGAATGTGGTTATAATGCGTGTATTTTCTAAGCCGCTTTAAAGTACTTTTGGAAATAAGCCAAGCGTATAGTTATAAACAATAAAAAATTCATAATTATTTTGATGAAAATGAAAAGGCCTCTTGAGAAGCAACTGAGAGTTGATTCCATAAAGAAAGGAACTAGAGACATGGGGTGATCCAAAGAGGAAAAGGGAGAGTAAAAGTTCTATAACCCTTCCAGAATCTTGAAAAAATCTTGGAAGTCTCCTCCAGGAGTGAATCAGGAGACACTTTCAAGCACAGTTAGAAAAGGTTTGCTGAGACACAGTGCCAAAAAGGGAGTTAAATCTAGCACTGGGTGACAGGGAGGAGGCTGGAGCTTTGTGGCCTCTAAAACCAGCAGGAAAGTTCCAGGTTAACCCCTGCAGGGGAGTGATGAGGGAGTCTGACACGTAGACAGCCCCTCACCCACGTGGGTAGAGCCTCTGCTTCCTCCAGGTGAAGTCTGTCTCCCGTGGGCAAAGCTGGGGTTCCACTCACCTTGGTCAGGAACCGGCTGGCCTGAGAGGCCAGCTCCTGGGCCCGCTCCGCTGAGGGCTGGTCCTGGGCAGTACCCCCTGCATCCTCCTGAAGCCACCCTGGGGTGGGCATGCTGGGGGGTGAGGAGGGCCTCAGGTCTCCTCCAGCTGATGGTGACCCTGGAATACACAGTCACTGCAGGCTGGGGACAAGAACAGTCCTTCCTGGGGCTGAGAGACTGGTGCTCAACTTCAAAACCACTACCTCCTTCCTCCAGTAACAGCTCGGCCTTCTCACTGTCTCCCCATCTTTCTGCCGGCCCCAGGAAGTGGCCTGGGCAGTGTTGTCCCCATTTACAGGCAAGGACAAGGTGGATACTTGCCCCGGATCACACAGCTAGAGCCAAGCCAGACTTCTGGGTTCCTAATCAATAGTGTGGGCTTCAACTCCAAAAGACGGAGGTTCAAATCCCGACCCTCCTCTGTCAGTGCGGTAACGCCAGTGGGGACCTCACCAGGTTGATGTGGTGATTAACTGAGACCATGTATGGCAAGGCTTGGCACAGCGTCTAGCCCAATATGGGCCCTACGTGATGATGTGCTTCGCCATACAAATTGTCCAAGACCATCCAGCTGCTAAGTAGAGAGAGCTAGGGCATCACCCATGCTGCTCTGGCTCAAAGCAGACATTTCCACGTCTCCATCTGACCTCTTCAAGCCATAGGACCCAGAGAGGGGCCTCACCTCCCTCCCTCCCCCAGCCTGAAGCTAGTGCCACCCTGGGGTGGACCAAGTGTCCCCAGCCCAGTCACCACAGAGGAGCCTCCAGACACATCTCGTCTCCCAGACTCACCTGAAGCCTCAGAGGCCTGCGGGCCCTCAGCGGGGCTCACATACCACTTCACCGAGTGGGGCTGTGGGATGGTGAAGGACATGACCTTGGTCCCCTGGGGCATCGTCCCCGCGTGGATGCTGTGGCTGGGCCGGGGCGGGTCTGAGTACAGGTTCACCTATCGGGGAGGGCAGGCACAGCAGCGCCCAGTCAGGGGTGGGCAAACCCACCCAGAGGCCTCACCTTCATTCACGCCCTCACTCAGGTGCTCAATAAACAGGCCCTTGGATAATAAATACTGCCTTTCAGTGGAACCTACGGGTGGGGGCCAAACACTGGGCTAAGGGCTTATACATCCTTTCCTTCTCTTTTTATGGCAGTCCTGAGAGGGAGGGACCACAGGCCTATTTTACAGACGAGGGAACTGAAACTCAGAGAGGTTGAGTTACTTACTCAAAATCTCCAACCGGAAAATCCCTGGGCTGGGATTAGAACCCTACTTTGACTCCAAAGTCTAAGGTTTTCCATATTAATAATCTTATTAATTTTTGCTATGGTTTATAATATAATCATATTATAATGAATATAGCATTTAACAGATGTAAAGTATAATCATTTTACAATAATATGATCATTATTATTTTTCTTAATAAAAACATTTCTAAGAATTACCATTACATGGATAATAAAGGCAATTAACAGCTGTTTCAATGAATGCAGAAACCAGCAAATGAAGGAACTGTTTCTCGGTTGTAGCAGAGCTCCATCATTTGAGGATGAATTTCATATGGTAATAGTCCAGCATGTGGGAGAGAGGCAGAGAGTCGGGCAGATGGCCAAGGAACACCACCTGAGGTTAAAGACCTGAGTGCCATACAGTGGTTTAAAGCAGGGCCTGGCAAACTATGGTTTGTCTTAATGAACATGGTTTCAGTGAACACAGCCACACTCACTTGCTTATGTATTGTTTRTGGTTGCTTTCATGCTATAACGGCAGAAAGGAATCGTTACCACAGAGAGTGTATGGCCCACAAAGCTGAAAATAACCACTATCTGGGCCTCTAAACAGGAAGTCCACTGATCCCTGGCTTAGTGTATGAGCTCGGTAGTGCCTGGGTTCACGTCGAGGCTCTCCTACTGGCTAGAACAGCTGACTGAACTAAGCTGTGTACTAAGTGAGTGCTCAATGAACAGTAGCCATCACCCTCTTATTTGTCATCATTGGTAGTACAACTGTTACCATCACCAGCATCACCATCACCATCAACTTCATCACCACCATCATCACCATCACCACCATCATCACCATCACCATCATCACCATCACCATCACCATCATCATCATCATCACTATTATCACCATCATCACCATCATCATCACCATCTTCATCATCATCGCCATTACCACCATCATCACCATCACCACCATCACCATTACCACCATCATCACCATCACCATCACCATCATCATCATCATCACTATTACCACCATCATCACCATCATCATCATCATCACTGTTACCACCATCATCACCATCATCATCACCATCTTCATCATCATCGCCATTACCACCACCATCACCATCACCATCACCATCATCATCATCATCACTGTTACCACCATCATCACCATCATCATCACCATCACCACCATCATTGCCATTGTTATTTATGTGGCCCTCTTGGAGGCGGGTCCCTAAAAAAGCTACTCTCCCGTGGTGCCTCAGTGCCCCTGGTCCTCAGGACACCAGGCAGCTTATCTTACTACGCCCTGCTCCCCTAAGGTCAGGAGTGTACAGTTCAGGGTGGGCTTCCAGGCCTACAGACAGGCAGCCTCTCCCTGCTTAAGCTGCTCTCCACGTCCTGGCTGTGGCAGAGAAATCAACTCCAAAGTGAGGGACAATGGCCCAGCCACGGCTTGGCCCCTGCTGCCTCCCCCCTCTTTCAGGCCCAGCCTCTGATGAGAACAAAGCTGGATTTTAATAATCCCCTTGGCCATCTGCTCAGGCCCGCCTGTGGGGACTTGCCCCCCAGCACCCCTCTCCTCCCAAGGTGACCCAAATCTGGGGAAGGCCTGGCCCTCGTGTATGCTCCCCCTGCCCTACCCTGCCCATCCCCTACCCTCAGGCCTAGCCCTCCCCCACAAAGGCCCAACCTGGGGGAGCAACAGGAACAGGCAGTTCTCAGCACCCCTGTTTCCACAAAGGGACCAACGGCCTGTGTGGAGGCCCGGGGAAGTGGGGAGCTGGGGGTGAGTATGGGCCATCGCTGAGCGGCTTTAGGCCTGCCCCTCCCAACCTGTCTTATGACATGGGGCAGGACCTAACCCAGGGCACCCCGCTCCCACCCCCACCCTCACCCCCCCATCCCCACCCCCACCCCGGTTTAAACCAGGGCATCGCATGGTGCTCCCTGAAGCTGGACTGGCTCCCTCAAGGGTGTTAAGCAGTGAAGGGTGGACCAGCAATGGTGGGAAGCAGTGGGTTAAATAACTGACTATCCTCAGCACAGCTGGGTTTCTCACAGCCTTTAAAATGCTAATGGTCTTTATGAAAGGGGCGGGGAGTGGAGTGGAGAGAATAGGAAACGTTTCCTCAGCCCTTCAGAACACACAAACTGCCCCAGCCAACTCCCGACTCCACTCCTCCTCCTCCAGCCGCTCCCCCATCTAGCATCCCCACCCCCATCTCCACCAGGTGGCTTGCAGAACACACACTTCAGCAAGGAGGGTTCTGTGTCATGCCCCCTCATTCTCTCTGGGGTAACTTCTGGTCTCAACCCCTCCAGACCCTCCTATAGCTGAGATGGGGGACAGCAGCTGGAGGGAGGTGGCCACAGGGCAGCGAATGCAGGGCACCCCTATAAATTCTGACCCTAAACTGGTCCCCAAACAGTGACTCTTGATCAGCCCTAGCTCCCTGCCCCGACCCCAGACCAGATCCAGTGGTGCCCCCAGGCCAAGCCCTGGGACTTCCTGGTCAGCCTCCGCAGGGGCAGAAACTAAGATCGTCTAGTTTGGCTCTGATAAACCTAAAAAATAAATACATAAATAAAGTTGTAAGCCTAAAAAAAACAGTCGACTTGGAGTGGGCTTTGCAGCCAGACCACTGGACTCAAACCCCAGCTTTGGCACCTGCTTGTCGGGTGATCTTGGGTGAATCCCTTAACCTCTGTGCCTCAGTTTCCCCAGCGGTAGATGACTTAGGACAGTGGTCAGTTAGCATCACTTATTACTATTGTTATTACACTGTAACATCCTCATTCTGCCTTGTCTCTATGCCTCTGCCACATACCTTGCCCCTGAGCTGAGCTCACCCAGGCACAGCGAAAAACAGTGCCCACTCTGGAATCAGGCAGAGTTTAATCCCCGACTTTTAGTCTCTTACCAGCTGTTGAAAGTTTGTGCAAACCTCTCCATCTGGCTGAACTTCAGTTTCCTCTTGTGAAGAGGACCAAATGAGGTGACCCTGGCAGTGTGCTTAGCCTGGGGCCTGGCATCTTTTTACTGCTCAGCAAATGCCAGTCTCCTTTCCCTGGTCCCCACCTGTTGCTGCTCCTCTACTGTTGTGCCTGGCCTGGGTCTCCAGGGTCACATACCCGGCCTGAGGTCCAGGCCTCACCCTGGGGGCTCTGAGCAGAGTGAGTGGCTCAGCTGGCTGCTGGGAAGGTCACTCCAGCCAGCTCAACCTCAGTTCAGTTCAGTCGCTCAGTTGTGTCTGACTCTTTGCAACCCCATGGACTGCAGCACACCAGGCTTCCCTGTCCATCACCAACTCCCAGAGCTTACTCAAACTCATGTCTGAGTGAGTGATGCCATCCAACCATCTCATCCTCTGTCGTGCCCTTCTCTTCCTGCCTTCAATCTTTCCCAGCATCAGGGTCTTTTCAAAATGAGTCAGTTCTTCGCATCAGGTGGCCAAAGTATTGGAGTTTCAGCATCAGTCCTTCCAATGAGTATTCAGGACTGATCTCCTTTAGGATGGACTTGTTGGATCTCCTTGCAGTCCAAGGGACTCTCAGCAGCTCAGCCTGCGGGGTCAGTAACACTTCTGCCTCTGTGAGCTGGCCTCCCTGGCCAGGGCTCTGAGCAGGAAGCCATCCTGGGGTTTCCTGAGCCTGGACAGGGCTCTGGACACAGTGAGAGGCCCAGCTGGAAACTCAGCTCCCCAGGCTCTGCAGACCCAGTGAGGCCCCTCCCCACTCAGGCTCCATGTCCTTCTCAGCATGCTGGACATGAGTCCTGCCTGTGCTGCTCCCCAGGGCGGGGAAAGGATTTTTCTGCTTCCAGAAGAGTTGTGCTGACCTGACTTTATCTTGAGGAGAACTCTCAGGCCAAGGAGTCACTTTTTTCTAGAAAGCAAAACCACGTGAGCTAGTGCTGCACCATTCCTGGCCTCTTCTACCTTCCCTCTTCACACACTGGGGTCGGGGACACCAGCCAGACTGGCGTGCCCACATGGTGAGTCCCCACTGGGTCGGGGAAAATGTCCAGGAGATGCACATGGCTGTGATCCCATTGAATCCCCCTGCTCATTCCTTCTCTGTGCCTGGCACACATGGGCACCCAATGGATACCTTCATTTTAATACTATGGATATTCTCTAATTCTTAGACAAGTATATCCAAAACCCAGACTCATTCCCTTTAAAGAGTAAAAGAGGAAGGTAGGAAAGGAGGGAGGGAGAAGATATTCCCAGACTCTGCCCTTGACCTTGACCTTTGGCAACTCTGCCCCTTTTGGGGTTCTGATTCTCCAATCTGGGAGACAGGGATCCTTTCTCCTTGGACCTTCTAGGAACCTATGACAATGTGGTTTCCCCAGAAGGGATGTCTCATCAAGCTCCCTCAATAGTCCTTCCTCTCACTTCTGCCCCTGAATCTGACTCAGAGAGCTGAAAGAAGCCTTAAGATATGGGGCGTGGGAGGGAGCAGCCCAATGGCTCCCAGGAGGCCTGTTGTTGTTCAGTCCCCAAGTTGTGTCCAACTCTTTGCAACCCCATGGACTGCAGCACGCCAGGCTCCCCATCCTCTATCTTCCGGAGTTTGCTTAAACTCATGTCCACTGAGTCAGTGATGCTATCTAACCATCTCATCCTCTGTTGCCTCCTTCTCCTTTTGCCTTCAATCTTTCTCAGCATCAGGGTCTTTTCTAATGAGTCGGCTCTTTGCCTCAGGTGGCCAAAATATTGGAACTTCGCCTTTAGCATCCGTCTTTCCAATGAATAGTCAGGGTTGATTTCCTTTAGGATGGACCAGTTTGATCTCTGTGCAGTCCAAGGGACTCTCAAGAGTCTTCTCCAACACCACAGTTCAAAAGCATCAATTCCTTAGCACTCAGTTTTCTTTATAGTCCAACTCTCACATCCACACATGACTACTGGAAAAACCATACCTTTGACTATACGGACCTTTGTGGGCAAAATAATGCCTCTGGTTTTAAATATGCTGTCTAGGTTTCCTTCCAAGGAGGAAGCATGTTTAACCCCCTTTTGCAGTTGTGCCCAAGGAGGCCAGGATAGAAAGGATCTGCCTGTGTCAGGAGGATGTGGGGACGCAGGGGGCGTCTTGCTCCTAGGACAGGGCCCCTCCGCTTTCTCAACGGGGCGGCCTTGGCAACACGTCATGGAAGAAGAGTTGCTAGATGGTGGAAAGCAGCTCCCTGGCAGGGAGAACGGTCTCAGAGCAGGATGGGGGCAGCCTGGGTGGGGGCTCTGAGAGAGGAGGCAAGTGAGAGGGAGGGTCTGCATCTCTGCACCCAGCTCCCAACCCTCCTCCACTGCTGCCTGATGAGGCAAGAGGCCTGTAGGCGGAAGCAGGAAGCCAGGAGGGACTGCGACAAGTCCCACTTCCTGCCTCACCCCAGAAAAGGGGAAGGTCTCAAGTGCAGCATTCACAGCGTCCCCTAGATGGGGGTGAGGACTGGGCAGAATGGGGTGGGGGCGGATTTCCCCCTCTACATTCCCCTGTCCCATGCTAGACATTCAGTGAGGGGTGAGGCTGCAGGTGAGAAGACAGGGGAGGAGAGAGGCAAAGGGAAGTATCAGCCTCCGTGGTTGAGCAGAAATTCCGCACTACCTCTTTGGGGCTCGGAGAGTCCAGTAACTTCCTTAAGGTCACAGAGTTAGTCAGTAATGGAGACAGGAGTAGTGCCCAAGTGGTCTTACTCCAGAATTTATCTAGAAGGAGAGCTTTTGGTGAAATTCCTGGGCGCCCCAGATTCTAGGATTCGAGGACTCAGAGCCCATCAACAGCCTGAAGAGGGCAAGGTTGCTGCTCCAGGGTCACAGAGTCACCCTACGGTAGAACAAGGAAGGACCATGGCCCCTAGCCCCAGGGTCTCTGGAGTCATGAGGCAGTGGCATTGGAAAAGCTTCATCTTGGGGAGCCGGGCCCTCCCCTCCACCCTACCCGGCCCAGTACCTTGGCCCCGAGGCGCAGCTGGTCGATGGTGTTCTCGGCCTCGGCGTACTTGGTGAGGAGCTTGTGGTAGTCCTCCTGCAGGAAGCGGGGGACAAGGTCACACATCAGGCCTCTGACTGTGAGATTGCCCCCACCCTGGGAACCCACTGCCCCAAGGGGGCCTCTGGGTAACTCGGAGGGAAAGGGCTCAGCAGACCCCTGCAATACAGACCCGATGGCCAAGCTCTGGAGGACCGGAGGCTGCAGGACCACTCATCCACCAGCGGGTCTACAGCCCGACAGCGGCGCTGGCCTCAGGGCCAGCTCGCTGTGATGCACAACCCCGGTCACAGAGAATCTCAGCTGTTGACTGTCTGTCTGAACTCCCTGCCTGCGTATGTCTTCCCCATGGCTCAACTTCCAGGATTTACGTAACATGTGCTTAGTAGGTATTTTCGAATGGCTGATTGAATGAATCATCGAAGGGTCCATTGGCTGGAAAGTAGAAGACTTGAAAAATCACAGTCGCATTTACTCACAGTTACTACTTGCCATAAACAAAACTGAAGTGCTTCTTAAAACAAGTCATTACAGAGGATAAGCAAAAAACAAGTGTCACTGGTTGCCTTTGAAGGAGGCCAGGGAACTGATGCATTGTTCTGAAAACTGGTCATTAGGGGGGCAGAATCCAGCATTTCTCCTGTTTTTCCCATGTGAATGAACCCTTGGTAACCAAAGAGTTGATGAAGGGAAGTTTTATTTTATAGAAGATTTCCAGCAAAAAAAAAAAAAAATGCAGGGTTCTACCACTCTGTCATCCTCAGTGAAAGCCTGGATCAAGGTAATGACCATCAGGAGTCATTAAAATCACGAATGAGACCAGCAGGCAGTTTATGCCTCCTGAAGGCATCACCTATAATGGGCTCTTGCCAAAACTCCCTACCCACATGGAACTATGATCAGGGGGGAAATAAAGCATGACTACAATGTGGAAACGCCTCTAGTTCTAACTGGGCAAAACACAGGACAAAGAGAGGACAAGGAGACGCGTGAGAAGATACCAGAGGGTGTATCATAAAACCCCAGAATGTGGGAGAAGCTACAGGACAGAACTGGTTCCTTTAACAGACGAATTACACAGAAGAAAGAGACTTGGCCGAAAATGCAAAGAAGGGACTTCCCTGGCAGCCCAGTGGTTAAGACTTTTTGTCTTCAAATGCAGGGGATTTGGGTTTGATTGCTGGCTAGGAAGTTAAGATTCCACATACCTCTTGTCTGAAAAAAATCAATAGACTTTAAAAATGGTCCACATCAAAGAAAAAAAAAAGGCAAGCAAAAAAAGGCAGAAGGTGGTGGTGAGAGACTTGAAAGGTGCAACAGGCAATATCTATCCGAGCCGTGTTTGTGTCCTGATTCAAACAAACGGAAGTAAAGAAGCCATTTATGAGACAAAGCGGGAGATCTGAATACTGACTGAACGTTGGTCAGTATTAAGGAATGGGCCTTAAGTTTTAGGTAGGCCAACGATTATCTCTAAGAGAAGGTTCTTATTTTTAGACATACACACTAAACTATTTGGGGGTAAAATGACTTGATGCCCGAAATTTGCTTCAAAATACCCCATTGGTAGCAGGTGAGAGGAGGAAAAGGTGAGGTCATTGATGAAAAAGGCAGCCACGGCTGTGTGATCGGGCTATGGGGATTCATCACTGCTATTTTCTCTCGTGTATGTTTCAAATTTTTCCTAGCAGGACTTAAAAACAGACACAGCCTATCCTTGTAGCAGGAGTGCAGCCACTGCCTTTTTTTGAACCACAGGCTTGGGAGCATCTTCATCGCTGGGGGTACAACACTCTCATCATGAGCAGGGGCTCCTGGATGAGCCCCCAGATCCCCCAGACCCCCCTATCCTATCCAGCCTCCAACCCACATCAGCAGGCGCCTTGGGGTGGAAGTGAGTCAGGCTTACCTGGAGCTGATGGACGAGCTTGGTGGCTTGCTCGGGTGTCTGAAATTCTTGGGGTACCCGGGTGGTGGGGTGGGTAGGAGGTGGGTTCTTTCCGGGGCCGACTTCTCCGCTGCTCAGCAGAACCTCCCGCACAATCTCGGCAGGAGACTTGAAGATGAGTGGCTTGGCAGGGCCCTCGGGCAGCCTGCTCGGACTCCTGGCCTTCGGGGGGCGGTAGCTCTCATCTTTGGGGAACTTCACCCGGGGTCCCACCTTGGAGAAATCAGGAAGTGGGTAGTTCAGCCGCCCCCGGCCATACTTGGGGGCATCAGAAGATGAGTGGCCAGCCAGAGTGGCTCCCGGCCTGGGTGGCAGCCTGTCCTGCCGAGCTGGCCTAGGTGAGGGACTGAGAGGGCTGAAGGAGCCAGTGAATCGGGAAGGGAGTGGCTTAGGTGAAATCCGGGTCTGCCTCCAGGACTGGTCCCCGGGCTGAGGGCAGGAGAGGCTGGTAGTTTGTCTGCTCCATCTATCTGCAGGACACTGGAGGCTCTGGGCAGGTGGTGCTGAGGATCCCTGGAATTCTGTAGGTGTTGCCAGAGCAACGCTTCCTTCAGTTCTGTCGTTTGGGTTGAGGAGGTGGTGGCTGGGGCTCTGGGGTGAAGTTTCTGCCAAGGCAGTGGGCTGGGGGACTTCAGTCTCTCCTTCCCAGGTAGAATCCAGGTTGTCACTGGGGTGGTTGAGGCTCACAGTCCCACTGCTCCAGGACCTGGGCAAGCTGAAGTCAACAGTTGGATTGACCTCAGAATGTTCTGGAAGTTTGTCTCCACTGGCTTGCTTGCTAGAAGCCACCCAGCCTGTGGGCTGACCCCAGTCCAGAGCGGTGGGGGTGGTGTTCCCATGGCCCCCTGAGCTGAGATAGGTCTCATACCCCAACCTTGGGGAGCTCTCTCCAGCTTCCTGGACCTCGGGACCTTGCAGAGCCTCACTTGGATCCTCTTTGGTCATATCCGGTTGAGGATCCTGCTGGGGGAGCCAGCTGAGAGGCAAGTTGGAACTTTCTGGGCTGTCCTCATCCTCTTCTTCAGACTCTGGAAAGATACAGCATGGCTTCATATACACTAGACCTAGACTCACTGAGTCCCATTACGTAGGTCATCTCACCCCCTGGGCTTTCATTTTCTTGATATGGGGTGACAGCAAGGAGCCCAGTAAATTCCCCCATATGGCTAAATACTTACCTAATACCCCCTCTGGTGGTCTCAAAGTTCCTCCAACCTCGATCCTCACACCTGGTTGTCCCCCTAGTGTTTCCTGTCTCAGCAAATGGAAACATCACCCCATCCAACTGCACAAGGCAGAAACCTGCAAGGTATGCTTGCTATTTCCCTCCCCCTAAACCCCACAATCCAACCTGTCACCTGTTCCTGTTCTGATTACTTCCTAGGGTGCTCTCAAACTCACCTATTGCCCTAAAGTCTAGAACCACCAGCTTTACCCAAGCTGGCGTCCTCTCTTGCCTGGACCAGTGTAGTAACCACCTAATCATCTCATCCTCCATCTGAAAATTCACCAGTATATTCCTGTTGCTCGCAGGACAGAGCTGAGCCTTTAACACGGGCCGAAGGTCACTGTCTCCATCCCCCATTAGCTCTCTGGCTCGATCTCTTTCCACGGTCCCCCTCAGTCTTTCCCTGGTCTAGCCATGTCACATCCTCTCCTGCCACAGGGCGTCTATACATGCTGACCCCTCTGGTAGGGTCCTCTCTACCTCTGTTTGCCTAGTTAACTCCTATTTTTCCTTCACACATCAGCTCAACCTTGACCTCATCAAGGCAGTCTTCTCTAACCTTCCTAACTTAGGTCAAAATCTCCCTTTTGTAGGCTTTCACATGACTGAATACCTCTACTTTGAAATACTTATTACAGTGGCAGCTTTCTATTTATTTATGTGATTGTTTCATTAATATTTGCTTTCCCCACTATACTGTAAGCTCCAGGAGGATGAAGATACCCTCTGCTTTTATTTACTGTTGTATTTGCAAAGGAAGTGCTCAATATTGGCTGAGAATAGAAAGAAGAAAAGAAGGGAGGGGAAAAAAGACAATAATGCATGCAAAACTCCCCAAAAATGGATAGTTGTTGGAATTATTATACAGTAGGTGCTCAAGAAATATTCATTCATCCATCCTGCTCACCCAGCCTCCCACTCATCCATTGATCCAACCATCCATCCTTCCAATCATCCATCCATCCGTCTACCCACCCACTCACCCATCCATCATCCACTCACCTACCTATCCATTCATTACCCATCCATTTATCCACTCATCTACCTATCCATCCATCCATCCATTCACATACCCACTACCCACTCACCTATCAACCACTCACCCACTCATCCATCTATTTATCCACCTATCTGCCTATCCACCCACCCTTTCATCCATCCATCCATCTATCCATCTATGCATCATCCATGAAGTCAATGTTTATTGAGCACTTACTCTATCCTAGACCCATGTCAGCCTCTGGCACAGATCCAGAGTTTCATGAGATACAGTCTGGGTACCACCAGGCACAGACTCTCTGCTCTGGCAGATACACCTTGGCCATAATCCTTGTGTCACTCTTTGCTCCCCCATGCTCTTTCCTTTAGCCTTGGCACGTCTATATCTTTCCACTCCTTAAAATCTCCTTTAGCAAGCCTCTCTTATTTGCAGCAGTTACTTGAGAGAGGTTAAGTAACTTGCTCATGCAGTGGCTCAGAGCAGTTCTGGACTTAGAAGCAAGGTCCCAGCCATGAAGGCAAGTTAATCTCTGCTGATGGGGAACTTGCGGTGGGATGAAAAAGTTGGACTTTGGAACCAGGCAGCCGTGGGTTCCTTCCTGGCTTTTCTGATCCCTCACAGGGTGCCATGAACAAGAAGTTGCCTGCTGTGGCAATCTTTATCTGGAGGCTAGTCTCTCCTACTGGCAGAAGGTGGTGAGTAAAGAAGGAGGCACGGTTGGCGCCCTGCCCAGCCCTGTGCCTGAGGCATGGTAAGGACATAGGACATGGCAGCAGCTTATTACATCACAGCAGGGGGTAACCATGTGACCTCAGGAAGAGATGTTTCTGCTCTTTCATCCCAGAGCATCCCATTCGCCATTCCCTGAGGAGAGCTCAGAAATGGCTCCTGAGTGGGTAGCTGTGGGGAAACCCCACTTTACACAGACCTGGCCTGAGGAACCTGGTCACTGCACAATCTGCTATTGGCCTGATGGCTTCTCTGACATCCTACTTGATTGCAGAATCCCAAGACAGGGGTGTTTCATTCATATTCAAATGCAGTAGGCACAACACAAGCAAGCTCAGTGGTATCATTACTCCCATTTTTGGGGAAAAATCAAGCTTCAGAGAAGAGAAAGGACTTGCTGAGCCAAGCTAGGAATTTAGTCTCAGTTCTTGATGCAAAGAGAATGGTTATTTTAGAAAACACAGGAGGCCACCATTCTCATTGCTAACTGGGATTTTAAAAAAATTGTAAAAATGGGCATAATCCCCGAACCAGGCAATTAAAATTATCAAGGTTGTTATCAAATCAGGTGTGCAAAGATAGACTAATGACATATCTCTGCATTATTTGTAATAGCAAAAAAACTAGAAAATACCCATTGCTCAGCAGTAAGAGGATTAGCTCAACAAATCAGAGAATGCCCACACCATGGAATCCCTAAGCAGACATTAGAAATGACTTGTGGAAGAATATTTAATAAGCTGGCAAAGTGCTCATGTCTGTTAAGTTGCAAAAAAAGCAAGATACAATATAGCTTGTAGGATGCTCCATATTCATATTACATATATATATTCACACATATGAAAAAGAGCAGCTATCTGGATAATGAGTAATTTTCAGTCTTTTTCTCTTTTGGTTTGTTATTTTCTGATTTTTCTGCAAGGGACAATATTGTTTATAAAATATAAATCTTAAAAAATTTTAAATTATAGGCTTCGGAAAATAGATAACCCACAATGTCCTACTGCATAGCACAGGGAACTCTGCTCAGTGTTATGTGGCAGCTAGATGGGAGAGAAGTCTGGGGGACAAAGTATACATGTATATGAATGACTGAGTCCCTTCACTGTCCACCTGAAGATATCACATTTTTAATCAGCTATACTTCAATATAAAATTAAAAGTTAAAAAAAAATTAAGCATAGATTTTAATTTAAAAAATTTCTGAAACTCCAGACTCCCTCCCTCCCGCCGGAAGGTGGGATGTTCGGGGTACCACTGTGGCATTGTAGGGGAGCCAACCTCACCCGCTTCTGCAGACTCTCCAGATTCGGGATCCTGGCACCCAGCAGGCTGTGAGTCTGGGCCCCACTTCAGTGGCTGCAGGCGCTGCTGGGCCCGGCGGAAGTCCTCCAGGAGCTCGGGGCTGCTCGCAGTGGGAAAGGGCCCTTCCTCCTCTGAGCTGCGCTTGCTGCTCCCATCAGCATCCTTTCCCTTCTCATCCCAGGCCCAGCGCCGCCGCTGGGGCCCCTTCCCCAGGCCCGGCTCGACCCAGTGGACCTCTGTGCCAGAGCTGGCCATTGGGCCTGGCTTGCATTTCACCTGGGCCCCTTCATCCTCAGGAGGTGGAGCTGCCCCTATGGGCTCCGGAGTCCCCACTGGCCCATCTCAGCACCAGCCATCCTGCTTGTGGCCTGTTGGGGACACAATCAAAGGGAGACCATGAGTCCTTGAGCCCCCTCCTGTCTTCAGGAGCAGGAATCAGCAGCAGGAACTTTGCAATCGGAAGCCCTGGTTCAGTCCTGGCTCCAGCCCTTTGAAGTTGCATGACCTTGGCCTGATCATCCCGCCTTGGATTCCTTCATCAGTAAAACAGGTAATAATTCTTCTTTCCCTAAAGAGTTTTGTAAAATGACCTGAGATCCGGGATAAGGAGCCCAGAGGTCGGCGAACGGTAGGGTTCCCTGTGTGCTGTGACACAGGCTCTGCTCACGTGAGAACTGAAGGCCCAGAGGTAGCCGACAAACAGCTGGCAACTACAAATCCAAGTGAGAGTGCGGGGGAAGCCCAGGGAGGGATCCCGGGGGTCCAGAGCTGGCCCAGGAAGTCAGGATAGGTCCCATGTAGAGACCATGTCCTCTGGGAAACTTCCTGAGCCCCCTCGGGTAAGAATCAAGACTGGGAGTGAAGGAATGGTGAAAATAGCATTCCGGTACCCCCAGATAATTGAAAACAGATACTCAAATGAATACATGTACACACACTTTCCTAGGAGCACCGTTTGCAACCGCCAAAAGGTAGAAACAATCCAGACGTCCATCCAAGGATGAACGGACAACCGAGTTGGGGTCCATCCACACATAGGAGTAACGTCCAGCCACAAAAAAGGAATGAAGCGCTCACACATGCTACAGGGATGAACCTCCAGAACAGGATGCTAAGTGAAAGAAGCCCAACACAAAAGGCCTCGTAGTGTATGATTCTGTCTATGCGGACTGTCCACAACAGCCGAAAGCAGAGAAAGCAGACTAGCGCTCTTAGCTGGGGCAGAGCAGAGGGCAGAGGGGAGTGACTGCTGGGCGGACATGGGTGTCCTTTTGGGGTGATGAAATTGTTTTGGAATTAGATAGCGGTGGTGGCACAACTTCATAAATATACTAAATGCTGCTGAATTGTTCATTGGAAAGTGGTTGGATTCATGTTGTGAATTTCACCTCAATTGGAAAAAAAAAAAAGAGCATTCCAGGCAGGGGACCGCCAAGTTACAAGGGCCTGGAGACAGGAGGGGGTACATGGACATGGCTTCCTGCCGGCTGTGCTATTGCGGGCAGGGGCTGGGGCTCTGAGAACAGACACTGTGGGCATGAGATGTGATGATCAGACCCGGGGGGCCTCTTGGGTCCTGTTCGGGAGTTTGCAGCATATCCCTGACTTGGGAGAGCACCCAGAGGTGTGGTTAGAAGTTTCACTCCAGCTGCTTGGGGAGAATGAACCAGAAGGGAGAGCCTGGCTACTGAGGGAGCGTGGCAAGGGAAGGATGGCTGGAGAAGGGCTCCTCACCGCCTGCCTGCTCTCCTCTTCCCTTTCCTTCTTCCTCTTCTCTTCTTCCCTCCCATCACCTCTCCCCTCCTGCTGTGGCCAACACCCCCCAAACACTCCCTCTGAGTCCTGGAAACACAAAGCTGACAGAGCAGTGGCATGGTCCCACCCAAGGAGCTCCTGCAAAGGACCCACTCTGCAGATGGAGAAACTGAGGCCCAGAGCATGGAGAGGCCTTGCCTGAAGCCATGCACAGGTCAAGACAAGGCTGGCATGAGAGGTCAACTTGCAGCTTGGGTGCTGGCTCTTCCCTCTGTACCTTGGAGACAATAAGAATAACTCCAGGCCTCTCAGGACAGACTTATCTGTGTTTGTCCCTGCAGCCTATTGAGCGATCAGGTCCTGGTCAGAGCCTTGGTTTTTACCATTGAGAACAGCCAGCAGGCAACAATTTCTAGACAGGGTCCCCCAGGGATCAGAGCAGCCCGAGAAAGGCTGCCGCCTACTCAAGGGCTGGCGTAGGAACGGGGAATAACGCTGTTCCGCTCTGGTCTCAAGGGCCTCACCCTCTTCCCCCGACTCAATTCTCCACCCTCTTCGCGTGTCCCCCAGATCACCCTGTAAGCCACACAGGCTGGACCCTCTCTGTGCCGGCCCAGACATGACGCTTTACTGCCTGTTCTCAATCTGTTCTCACCCCAAACAGGTAAGGAGATCAAAAGAAAACTAGTTTTCACATGAGAAAGCTAGACCTCAGCATGGAGTAGCAACGTGGCAGAGACCACCCAGCTGGTTAGCGACATCAAGATTTGCAGCTGTCACTTGTGGACACAGTGGGGGAAGGAGAGGGTGGGTGGACTGAGAGAGTAATATGCACGCACTGAAACATGTATGTCACTGTATACAAACGAGACAACTGGGGGGGAGTTGCTATGTAACAGGGGGCGCAACCGGGTGGGCTGTGACAGCCTGGAGGGGTGGGATGGAGCTAGGGGTGGGAAGGAGGTTCAGGAAGGACGGGACATATGTCTGCTCGCGGCTGATTCATGTTGTTGTAAGGCAGAAACCAACACAATATTCTAAAGCAGTTATCCTCCCATGAAAGATGTTTTTTAAAAAAGGATTTGCAACAACCAACTTTGGCCCAGTGAGGGGTCTCCAATTTTTTTAAATCACACATTCACCATTAAAAATGTATTTGCTCATATACCTAATACATATGTATTTCTTATAACCTTATCCACATGAATTCTCACACAAATGCATGTTAATATATATATATATATAACTGAATTTTTTAAAGATCCAATAAAAAACAAATATTTGAAAAGGAAGTTCTAATCCTTGCTCCTTATACCCTCTTGGCGGGGGAGCCTGTATCCATCTTGGAAATTCTTGATAACTGGAGCGCTCATACAAGAGGCTGATTCACTTTGCTGAATAGCAGAAACTAACACAACAGTGTAGAGCAATTATACTCCAATTAAAAATAAAAAACAAAAACAAAAAACAATTTACTTGTTTTGCCTAATAGTAATAGAAACTCAAGGGGGAAAAAAAATCCTCTAGGAATGCAAATCCCTAGGGTGACCCAAAAAGAGCTGGATTCCAGGGCCTGGGACTGGGCCCAGGACCCTGCATTTTAAACAGCTCTTCAGGCAAGGCCCATTCTTTGCCCTTGACTGGGCCTTCCGGACCCTGCTACTGTGGCAGGTGTAGGAGGTGTGCTAAAAGCTGTTGCTTTTCTCTTTTTGGAACTTCTGGCAAGGGGGGGGGGGGGGGAGGCATGTGGGTTTTTTTGATGTTTTAAAGGACTTTTTTCTAGCCATGCCACAGAGCAGCCCGCCCAATCACAGAGGCCTCGGGTGCACAAAGAGGAACATCCTGTCTCTTGGGATGACTCAGTCATGGCAGAAATCTCACTGTGACCGGGGGTAGCCGCCTGTCAGAGGCAGCTGCGGTCACTGGCTGGACTTTTACGCATGTTCCCCAGGCCCCCAAACCTGTGAGCCTTTCATGAGCAGCACCGCTGCCTGTCAAGCAAGCCACAGGCTCCAGGGCCAGCCGGTCAGCCAGTCAGTCAGCAAACACGCACCGGTGCCAGTCACATGCTGCCTTCACGCTGGGCCAGGACAGCCGTTCACCAGGCAACCGAGAGAGAGAAGCAGGCAGGGGTCCAGAGACAAGCTTCTGGGCTTGGTGCAGCTGCTCCACCTTGAACAGCTGGGCTTTGGGTTTTCTCACCAAGGTGGAGAAAACGCCACCTGCCTTCCAACCACTGGAGGCAGCACCCTAGGAGGGCGGTCTGGGAGGCAGGGGCTGAGATGAGAGAACTTTGAGTTTTCCGATTGACTTGTTGGCTTCTGAAGACCACAGACTCACAACTCTCAACCCCCTCCTCCTCTCTGAGGTCCTACTTCAGAGTAACAAAGCTATTAACATAGACTGAGTTCTCAGTGGGTGCAGAGTAACTTGAAAAAAAAAAAGAAAAGCCTGGGACTTCCCTGGCCATCCAGTGGCTGGGATTTCACCTTCTAGGGTGCGGGTTGGAACCCTGATTGGGGAGCTAAGATCCCGTGTGGCTCGAGGGCAAAAAACAAAAATGTAAAACAGAAGCAATATTGTAACAAATTCAATAAAGACTTTAAAAATGGTCCACACCAAAAAAAAAGTAAAAAAAAAAACCCCACCCCTGTGATCTACTGTGTGCCAAGCTCTACACAATACACGAGGAATACAGACATGAGTAAAAGCGTTCCAAAATTTCAGATGGGGGGTACAGAAGAGTTATTGTTGCAGGAAGCCAGAAGCTGGGCCTGAGAGACAAAGGATTTGGAGGAAGAAGAATGAGGAAGGGCATTACAGGCAGAGGGAATGGTACAGGCAAATGTGCAGAGGTCTGAAAGTGTGAACACAAGTTGACAGAGGGCTGTGGCAGGGGCCCCTGACTGAGGGCCAAAGGCAGGGTGTTCTAGTCAGCCTTCTTGAGGGCCCGAGGGCCCAAGGGCCCAGGGCTGCTTCCGAGAGGCAGGGCAGCGGGGGGAGTTGGGAGGCTGAGCTCTGGAGAGCCCCAGGAGCACTCAGTCTCCTCAGGAGCTGGGCTGTCCTTGGGGGGCCCTGCCAGCCCTGGGGGAGCTAGCCCCAGAAGGAAGCGCCACCCACTCCCCACGTCTTTGGTGCGCCTCCTCCCTGCCACCACACCACCTCTCGCCTGGTTCTCCTGAGGGTCTGTGAGCCCCTTGTGGTGTCTGTCCACTTCCCGAGGGGCTCAGTCACCTCCAAGGGGCTTCTCTGTCCCCTCAGTCTGAAAGTGAAGACCCTTTCCTTCACGGCTCCGTCTCCAAGTTCTCCTCTGCCAACTTCAGCCACACGGTCCTACCCTGCCCTCCAAAGCCCTGTACTGTCCAGCCAGAGCTCTCCGAGGCAGCCCCCCGCCACCCCCACCCAGTCCCTGGCATCTTCCAGATGCAGAAACTGAGCCGGAGAGAGGTGGCCGGCTTTCACAAGACCTTGCAGCCAGGAAGTGCGGCCAGGGCTTGTGACTCTGAAACCAACTCCATCAGACTCAGTGGGGCAATGAAAAGAAGGGGAAGGAAGCCCCTTCTGCCCTTTACCAAGTGGCTGGGCCTCTCTAAAAAGGCAGGGCTTTTGAGCTCACAGCCCCATACTCAGCTGCCCTCTGTGACTAGCTGGCAGGGCACAGATCTGCTGTTATCAAGGCGGGGGGGTCCTGCCAGATGTGTAGAAACTAGTTCCCTGAGGAAGCACCAGCCCACTCTCCATGCCAGATGTGCCCCCTGCCCACATCTCCTCGCAGTAGAGGGCGAGGAGAAAGAGAAGAGATGTCCCTCGCTGCTGTGGACTCCTGTTCCACCAGTCTGCAGGGCTGGGCTGGGTCTGGGGGCCCTCCCTGGCTTCTCTCCTTGTCCTTGTGCAGCGGAAGGGACCTCCCCCCTGCTGCCTCCTCATTGCTCCCCACCCGTGCATCACGTCTGAAGCCCCTTAGCAGCCCATGGGACAAACTCGCTGTGTGCAGATAAGAACTCCCCAGGCACAGAGAGGGGCCAGCGCTCGCCCAAGTTCACCAAGATCAGAATCAGGGCTCAGGCTGGGATCCAGCATTCCGAGGCTTGCAGAAATGCCCCCCAAATCCACCCCTGCCCCGGGTGGGGGGCTGGGCTCCCCAAAGCCGCAGAGAAGTAATACGGCTGCCACAGCTGCCACTTCCTGGATGGGCTGGTCCAGATGCCTGGACTGTCCCAGAAAGCCTGTGACTGGCCCGTCCAGGAGGAAGGCGGCTCCTCCGACCCCCCGCCCTCCTCTGCTCCCTCACCTCTCTCAGGCTCCACCACCATCCTGCTGGCCCAGGCTCAGGGGACCTGCATGTGAGGTCTTTGTTCCAAACCTGGGGAGCCCCCTGTCTCAGCGGCGCCCTGGCCCGCCTCCAGGCCGCTCTGCCAGCCCCAGCCGCGGCTCACAGACAAGCATCGCTCCCCACCTCTCCCCGCCCCTGCTGGGGCTGAGGCCGCCTTGCCTCGGCAGGAAGCGCCCAGCCTGATTTCCTACAAGTGTTTCTCAGAAGGAGGGGGTTTGTCTGTGCGCAGAGTAAGAGGGAACAGAGGGAGCTTAACCCCTTGCAGGCCCTCTGCGGGTTGGCACCGCTCAGGAAAGGACTTGAAGAAACTTCCAATGTCAGAGCTTGGGAGCATCTCCACCAAAGTATAGACTGAGGACAATAAAGCCCAGAGAAGAGCAGAGACTTGGCCAAGGTCACATAGCATGCTGAGCCTGGAAGGAGGCCTCCAGCAGCTTCAACCCTCTAAGAGCTTTCTCCACAGCCCCTACTCTCCACCTCATGACCTTGTCTGAAGCCCTCTCACTAGGGCACAGTGCCCATCTGTACAATGGGAGCCTAGGCTGGGATTGGATGGGAATGGGAGCCAGATGCCAGCTTGGCACCCTTCCAGCCCTTCGCAGCCTGTGGGATGAACTCATCACGTGCAGATAAGGACACCCGAGGCACCAGTGTTTGCCCAAGTTCACTGAGATCAGAATCAGAGATCAGGTTGGGATCCAGCTAGGATACTCTGGCCTGTCTGCCAATATGTGATCCAACACCTCAGGGAGGCTGCAATGATTCCTGCCATCCCACCCACTGTCCTCATTCCAAGCTGGGCCTGTAATTAAGAGGGGCATTTTCCAGGCATCATGGAGGTAGAGAACTTGCTGGTTACTTATCAAACTGAATTTCACTGGCAGGGCACAAAGCAGGCCAAGCCCTGGCTCCACTAGACATAGACAGTAAACAAACATGGAGAGAGACAGAGGGGGTGACATGAGATGAAGATCCATATCCCAGGCTGCTTTCAGTAACACTGATGCCTAGGTTCACCCAAAGTAACAGCATCAGTCTTTGGGCATCAGTGATTTTAAAGTGTCCCAGGTGACGGGAATGTGTGGCCCTGGTAGCCAGTCTGTGGGTCAGAGGGTAATGTGTTGGGGCAAAGAGTTTGGGGATGGCCAGGAGGGTCTTTGTGAGAAGGTGACATTCAAACAGGGGACCAGAAGGAAAAGATGGGCAGGAGTAAGCCACAAGAAGGGCTGAAGGTAGAGTATTCTGGAAGGGCGAGTGCAGAGGGCAAGGTGGGAACCAGCGGTGCTTTCCCCGGGAACAGCAAGTGTGTGTGCAGAGCAGAGTGAGCCAAGGGGGAGAGGCAGGAGCAGGGGAGACGGTGGTCTCAGTGTCCGGTCCCCTGCCCGTCTGTGGCTCCCAGCCCTGGCCCTGCCCGGGATCCAGGGATTCTGATTCAGGAAACAGAAAGAAAAAGGAGACAGTGTGGCCTCTGTATTGTCCAAAAAGCCCTCCGATTAGTGCTGGTGAGCAGCCAGGTTTGGAGACTGCCCATGTAGGACAGAAAAATGCATTGTACAGACAGTTCAGACCTGGCTTCAGATCCCAGTCCCACCTCTTTCTTGAGAGTTCTGTGACCTTCAAGCCTTCACCTGTCCAAGCCCCAGTTTCTTCATTTATAAAACAGGGGTAAGAAGAACAGCTCCTCCGCAGGACTGCTGCCAAGATCCAACGAGGTAACATTTGCAAAGTGCAGAGCCCCGGGGCTTGGAACGTGCACGCGAGAAGGAATGAATGAATTCTCCCAAGGTCAGTTTGTATCTGGCAAAGCTAGAACCGGGTGCTCTCATCCCAGTAATCACCCCATCCCCTCCCCTGCCTTTTTCTCACATCTGGGGGGTGGGGTCTACCCGCAGCCTCAGCCAAAGGTGGAACAGAGCCAAATCCTAATAAGGCTCCTCCCTGTCAGTTCTGGTGACCACGTGGGCCTATGTGTGGGGGGCGGGCTCCCCAGACACCCCGTCACTCACTCCCTCTCCCTCCCTGGCCATTAATTCAGGCAGCACTGCCATCAAAGCGCCAGGTGGCTGCTGCCGCCAGACATGCCCTGCAGCCCCTAGATAACCCCAAACCCTCAACTAGAAGCAGCCATTGAACCCCAAGGGAGACAGCCCCTGTGTGCCCTGTTCCATCTCCTTGACACCCCGGACTTACCAGCCCTTCTCCCTGCCTTTACTTGTGTGGTGTCCTCTGCCAGCACATCATCTCCAACTACAGGCCGAATCCTACTTAACCAACCGATCTCATTCTTTATATGGTTACCCTGGCACCCGCCCTGGGCTTCCCTGGTGACCCAGATGGTAGGGAATCTGCCTGCAATGTGGGAGACCTGGGTTTGATCCCTGGGTCGAGAAGATCCCCAGGAGAAGGGGATGGCAATGAACACTCACTCTTCGACCCCGCCCTTCTGTATGCAGCTTGGCCCCCATCTTTGACTCAAGTGCGCAGGCCAGAACCGACCATCATGCTGGATACTTCCCTCTCCCTTACACCCCATAACCAATCCATCTTCAACTCCTAGTGATTTTCTTTCCTAAATTTCATGGGAATCCATCCCATCTCTGCTTCCCTACGTGGCCTCTTACAAAGTCTCTCTTGGAAAGCCCAAGGATCTCTCCAGGCCCTTCCGAACACTGTACCAAGAGCTCTTTGAAAAATGGTCCAAACACAGCCCTTCTCTGCTTAAAACACTGTGCTAAGCTGCCCATTATTCTGAGAAAAAAGATGAAACTCCACAGCTAGGCTGCCACTACAGCCTCTTTGTCTTCAACATGCTTGGGGAAACTGGGGGGCTCCTTGGTGTCCCTGGGGCAAATGTGCTTCTCCTCTTCACTCAACCCCACTTCTCCCTGGTGACTTGCAGTCAGCCTGCAGATCCCAGAACCATGTGCCCTTTTTGGGGACTTGCCAATTGGAATTAGATGTTGGGTCTGCTACCCAGGTGGCGCTAGTGGTAAAGAATCTGCCTGCCAATGCAGGAGACACAAGAGACGCAGGGTCGGGAAGATCCTCTGGAGGAGGAAGTGGCAACCCACTCCAGTATCCTTGCCCAGAAAATCCCACGGGCAGAGGAGCCTGGCAGGCTACACAGTCTATAGGGTCACAAAGAGTCAGACATGACTGAGCTCTGTCTGCCTGACACTGGGAGCTCTGGGAAGCATGCCACTACATCCTAGCACCAGGCACAGACCCTGACACGCAGGAGAAGCGTGGAGAACACCTGCAGGATGGTCTTCTGAATCTAGCCTGTCGTCCCAGCCTTGTTTGTGGCCCTCACAGCCACCACCCAGTGAGGCTGACGTGACATCCCCAGTTTACAGGTAGGTAAACAGAGGCCCCAAGAGCCACAACAACTTGCCCAGTCACAAAGCTGGTGAGTGCCACTGGAGAGTCAGACACAAAGACCCAAGTCTTAACAACCATGCTTGGTACTCACACTGTATAAACTATGGAGATCATTAATAATCCAGGCGCCAGAAAATCAGGAGTAGAGCTTATAACCAGCGAATGGCAACTCACTAAGTCAACGTTCTGACTTTATAAGGAGGCTCTGGTTCCTCAGAAAGCCTTTTGGTTTTCTAAAGTGCTTTCTTATCCTTCATAGCATTAGATGTTTGAGAAACGCCTTGGGAAATAGGCAGCACAAGGATGCATTCCATCATATGCATCAGGAAAACAGAGGCCCAGAGATGGGTCGGAAACAAAGAAGCAAACACAAACCTTTGGCCGCTACTGCCAGGGCTTGAGTACCTTCATCAGAAGCACGCCTGGAGGGCTGTGTCTGCACAAGCCAGTTCTCACCACTGGAGCCCAGCGAGCCCTGGACATTTGTTCCTTCAGCCCCTGGGTCACAATGCTCCAACGTCCTGATGGCTATTTCTCACCCACACTCCCTACTCCCCGCCTCCACAATCATTCTTAAGCCCCACCTAAATGCCTGGCACGTTAATCAGACTGGAAAGTGAATTTCTTTCTTCAAACCTTCCAGTGACTCCCAGGACACAGCGCAGGATATGGCCCAGGATCCAGACGGGCGTTGCTGGCTGATGTAATGAGGCCTGGACCGTCACTCCTTTAACATGTCCTGAGGCCCATGGGGTACAGGGGACCACCAGGCTTCTCAGCCATCCTGAAGGAAACCGTGGCTGTTATTTCATCCTCAGTCCCTCCTTGAGCTCTCTCCTTCCCTGGGGAAGAAATGAAAACCCACCCTGAGGTTACCCACTCCTTCCTGCCCAGGTTGCTGAATCTGCTCCCATCGTTAAAATCCACAGGGGTGAGGAGGCAGGAGAGACTTTCAGGAGTGAACCTAGAACTGATGGAAGCATGACTTGGGAAGTGGAAACCCAGTTTCAGCCTGAGTGATGCTGGACAAAAGCTTTTCCCTCTTAGCTCTGGATCCTTGAGGCTTAATGGGATTCTCTCTGAGGTTATCAGAGGGACCTTCTATCATGAAATCTCCTGGATTCTTTGATCCCACTTGCCCACAGAGGCAGAAACACTAAGCAGATGAGAGGCTGTGAGGAGCAGGGGTTCAGGGCACGTGGGTTTTGTGAATAATCAGAGGCCTCCAGGGTCTCTCTTGGAAGTTGTGTGGCCTTAGACAAGTCACTTAACTTCTCTGAACTCCAGACCCCTTATCTATGAAACGGGGCCTTACAGGATCTTTGGTCAACGAGACTACACACCCTAAACTCATGGCCAATGCCTAGTTGGCACAGAACTCATGAATAAATGACTTTGTCCATATCTATGAAATGCCTTTATGGCCTGCTCCCTGCAGGACCGGGCTTAATTTTCCTGGCTCTCCTAATATTAGCCACAGATCAAGCTTTGAGTCCTTTACACAAAAGGCAGCAGCCAGCCCTTCTGACCAAGTGGAGAGAAATGCTGCTATTTCCCAGGAATTCTTCTCTAGGAGAAGAATCCTTGTGACTCCCAAACCAGGTCTGGGGATCACTGACCCAGCTAGAAACTGAATCATTATGGAGGAGAAGAAACAGGTCTTCTTCAGGCAGCTGAAACACAGGTTATGAAGGAGGGTGTGCTCATATTGAGGAAAACACACCCATGCTCACACAATCACACACACACATACTCAAATTTATCTTCCATGGAAAGAGTGCAACGAAAAAAATGTATATGTGCCAGGAACACATCCCTAACAGCAAAGCTCTATTGTGTGCCTATGACATAAAGGCCCTTCCACGGATTATTTAAACTCATTATTTAACCCTCAGACCAATCCAAGGAGGCAGGAATTATTATGCCCATGTCCCAGGAGAGGAAGCTGGGTTTGAATCAAACTGTCTGAAACCAGACACTACAATCTTAATCACTTTGCAGCTTAATTTTACAGTAGGTGGAAAGGTGGGAAACAACCTCAGTGTCCAATAACAGCGGATCATTAAAAAGATAAATGATGGTATTTCCACTCAAAGGAATATTATGCAGCGATGAACAGTCATATTGTAGAAGAATATAAAGTAATGCAAAAAACTGTCATATGTTAAGTGAAAAAGCCAATTAGAAAATAATAAATATCTAACTTGAGTCCATTAAAGAAAAACCTAGTAAAACATAGAGGAAGTGGAGGGAAGGAGGGAAAGAGAAAAAGAAAAAGAGAATTCCTTCAAAATGTTTACAGTAATTATTACTCGGTCAAAAACTAAGGCAAATTTACTCTTTTCCCTTATGTGTATTTTCTAAAAATAACAGCTATTTTAAAGAGTAAAATGAACTTTCACTGTCTGGTAAAAAAACAAAGCAAAACAAACACAAGCCCCTGCTGCACAGCTGTGCAGGTCTTCATTCTGATGTGACCTTGGTCCTGACCCTGCTCAGTTTCCCTGCCTGTGAAAGCTGGGAAGAGTGGCTGGGCTCTTCAAGGGCCTTCACAGCTCTGACATTCTGCGATACTTGGTACCCCATCCCACACCTCCTCTCTTTCTCTTTTTAGACTCTGACCCGGTGCTTTTTCACGTGGCTTACTCATGAGTAAATACTACATAGCCATTATGCAACATGTAGGATTATGTGAAGATCACAAAATGGAAAGGAAGCTATCCCAGCCTCAGCCTTAGTCCAAACATCTAGGGACATGGTGTGTGTCGTCTCATTGGAACTTCATAATCAGGCATTTAACAGACAAGAAAAGACCCAGAGAGGTTATACAACTTGCCCAAAGTCACACAGCACAATAGAAGCAGAGTTGGATCTGCACCCACAAGTAGTGTTAACCTCCAAATGAATCCCTGATTTGAGGGCAGAGGGGCTGAAGGTAGCCTCCTGACCACTGAGGTTCCTCCTTGTCCTTGGTCCTTGGCTGTGGTCCCAAGACTCTAAGAAGACTCACAGCTAGGCATCCAAGTCTGGCTTGGATCGCTGGCCCCTCCCCGACAAGAGGCTCAGCTTGGAGAGGAGGATGTGAAGAATGCTGGTGAGGGTCTAGGGAGGTGGTGCAGGACCACCTCGGGGCAGGCAGTCTCTCCCTACAGTCTAGCTGGAGTTTGGCCGACACTCGGCAAAGAAGATTAGACTAAGATGGAATAGAGGGGGGACCAAGGAACTGAAAATGTGAGAGTATGGGGGCTGAGGGGCCTGGGTCCAAATCTGGTGGTTCTGACCCTAGATAGGTTTCCAAACATATATTCTATAACCTCATCTACAGATGGAGGGTAACACCGTCCTCAGGGTCTTGCTTATAAGGAAGCATGGCTTGGGAAGTGGAGACCCAGTTTCACTTAAAAAGTTATGGGATGGTGTTCGCCAGGCTTAGCACATGCGCTTAGAAAACCAGGGGCCCTGTTAAAAGGGTGAGATGAATGGAGAGAGTAGCATGGAAGCATATACATATGTAAAATAAACAGCTAGTGGAAATGTGCCATAAGACTCAGGAAACTCAAACTGTAACAACCTAGAGGGGTGGGAAAGGGTGGGAGGTGGGAGGAAGGTTCAGGAAGGAGGGGACATATGTATCCCTATGGCTAATTCATGTTGATGTACAGCAGAAATCAAACCAATATTGTGAAACAATCATCAATTAAAAATAACTAAATATAATTTTTAAAAAAAGGAAACCAGGGACCCTGATAGCTTTCTCCGGCTCGCCTGATCAACCAGAGCCTCTTCCCAGCTGCCCTGCCCCCAGCTCCCCCTCCAATCTCCTCAGCACATGCTGCTGGATAAATCTTCTTAGAGCATCATTCTGACCGAGGCTTCCCTGCTTAAAGGCCGTCGGTGGCCGCTGTCACTTTCAAGTTAAAGGCTAGACTTTTTGGCCTGGAATTTAGGCTCGTAACAACCTGTTCCCACGTCAGAGGGCCATTGCATTGCACCACTCACACCACAGACTAGCAGCCTCATCTCATGAAAGTTACTTTCCGAAATTCCACGCTGATTCAGAGTGACAGTAGTGGGGCGCAGCCCTTCTGGCCCGGCTCCGCTCAGTCTTCCCGTGCCACCAAGACCCCTCCAACCCTGGCTGTCAGGCAAAGGCCAGTCTTCCATCACCCAGCACACTCCACAGGCAGCTCTCTTATTTAAAAACAGCAGGGGCTGGGGGGGCACTGGGAATTCCCTGGCAGTCCAGGGACCAGGACTCCATGCTTCCACCGCAGGGGGCCTGGGTTTGATTCCTGGTCAGGGAACCGAGATCCTGCATGGCTCAGTCAAGAAAGAAAGAAGGGAGGAAAGAAAGAAAGAAAGGAAAAGAAAAAGCCCTGAACTGTGGCCTTTACTAATTTCCGTAATATAAATGCCCTTATTATGGTGAATTTCATGCTACCAACACAATATCACTGAACACAGCACTGGGAAGAGACACAGACAATCAGCTCTCATCAGATGACACACCCCTGCAACACCCCAAAACAACAGCAGACTAACCCCAAAGAAGAGCTGTGTGACCTCGGTGAGTGACTTGACCTGTCTGAATCTCAAACTTCTCATTTGTAAAATGTAAAACAATAGCATTCATCCTATGGCAACAGTGAGAACACTAGTTGATCAACAACAATATACAGGGTACCTACCATGTGGTGGAGCTCTGTACTAGGCACGGAGAGGGTAACTGGGGACAAGATGCACAAAAACTCCTGCCTTCCCAGACTTTACTTGATGCAGTAAAACCATTGGCACAGTGGCTAGAATACAGCATTCTGTAGTATCAACGGTCTTATTGTTATGTCTTCCTTTCTGTGGACCTCAGTGTCCCCATGGCCAAAGGTAGAAGGTAGCCTGAACAAAGCTTTCTATGATGCCACCTCACTTGAGCCTTAAAATGGCATTCCCATTCCCATTTACAGAGGGGGAAACTGAGGCACTCAGAACTGAAGCCAGGCTGAGGATTCGATCCAAGATCTTCTAACTCTCAGTCTTCAGATTTGTCCCACCTCCCGGACTGAGGAAACACAAAAAGGCCTGGAATTCAGCTGGTGACTCAGCCAGATGCTGAAAAAAAAAACAAAAAACTTTCTTTCCTACTTCATAGGGGTACATTGAAACGTCCTTGGTGTGCACCAGTTTCCAAAATACCCTCTCAACATGCCAGCCACAATGCCAGGACCATTCCCAGTCTCTCTGGAAACCCTGGCACTTCTGGTGGACTCTCTGGACTGATGGGAGCTGATGAAACCCCCTTGCAAGAAACAACCCAAATCACATGTCTAAAATGCAAACTGCTGGTCTTTGGGCCTTTGCCTAAAGGCCTCACATGGGCATCTTTTCCCTCTTTCAGAAGAATGGAGACCACCCCTGAGAATAAATAATCCTCCAAAGACCACGGGGTCCATCCCCTATTGGTAACTAAGCCAGACTTAGGGCCCCTCAAATGGATAGGTAGCAATTCTGTTTCTTGACAAAACAAAGCCAGCAGCCAAAAAAAAAAAAAAAAAAAAAAAAACCCACCAACTCCAAAGGAGGTGCCTGGAAATGTCTCTTTGGAAATCCCACCATGTATCTACCCTCAGTTATTCACGCTACACTTTCAGTCATTTCTTCTCCTTGTGTTCTAGAGGAGGGGAACAATGTCTCTTTTCATTGCAACCTGTCTCAGCTTCTCTTCTCAGCTCCAAAATAGCCCAGTCTTATTATCAGCAATGTTCCTTTCCAACTTTCTTAACTTTGAAGCAGACCCTTTCCAAACGTAGGTAACGATGCTTGCCAACATGTCATTTTCTTTCAACGAAAGCCAGGGAAAGGAGCAGGGAAGAGTCTTGTCCAAGGTGGCGCGGTAAGAAGGCTCCGGCTCGGCTGGTGCCAGACCCATCACACAGGGGAGAAGCTAGCTCTGCGTCCGCCCCACTGCGCGCCCTTGGGCAAAAGTCTCAGCTCCTCTTGGGGGCTCAGTGTGCCCCCCTCACCTTCCTAACAAGAGAGGCTGGCCTTATGCCTGCAGTCCGTTCCAGATCCCACCACTGTCAGAGCGGCCCACCCTCATGCTGGGCCTTGCTCTACCTCCCTACCCGTGCCAAAAAGAGGAAAAGAAACTTGCGTTAGTTGTCCGGGGAGGGCGCGCGGATCGGGGTTGTCAGGCTGCGCAGGTTGTTGCCGGGTGAGCGAGCGAATATCACACAAATCCCAGGGCAGAGAAGTCCCACCTCCCGGGTAACCACAGCTACCCGGGCCACACCTCCAACCCAAACACAGCCCTGAGCCCAGCCGAGGCCCACCCCCAGATTCCCCGGGGACCCCTCCCCTCCCTGTGACCAGCCCCAGCTGCAGAGAGAGGGAGAGCAAAAGCCGACGCCCCCATTGCGCGGAGGTGGAAACTGAGGTCAGAGCGTGGAACCTGTTCAGACCCCGAGGCGGCGCGGTTTGGACGCGAGCCCCAGAGCCCGTCCAGCGCTCCCTCCCCTTCCCGGGGCGGGGATCGGTCTCCCTCCCGGGCGCAGGGATTCCCACGTGGGAGAGGCCGAAAGCTGCGCGGCCCCCGCAGATCGGAGCCCACCGACGCGCTCCACCGTTCCTCCCCATTCCCCCGACGGAGAAACTGAGACCCGGCCCGGGGCCGGGACCCGCCCCAGACCCTCCGCGAGCCCCTCCCCGGTCTCACCTGCCGGCGGCCGCGGCGCGCGGGTGGTTTCCTGGAGTTGAGCGGCAAACAAAGGCCTCCAATCCGGGCGCGGGGCGGAGCGGCGATGTTTTGCATAATGTCGAGGCCGGCCTACGACGGCCCGGGCGCGGCCCCTGGAGGCGGGGCTTCTGGAGGTTCCACCAATCGCTGAGCGGTGGCGGCCTCTGTCCCGCCCCAAGAGGTTCGGACGTAAACTCCGGGCTCCAGGACCGAACATCTCAAATCTGGGAGATGGCGTGTCCTTCGGAAACCCGCGCCGCCGCAGACGGGAGACAGGGGCGCCGGGGCTGTAGAGCCACAGTGAGGAAGAAGCCCTAAACTCTGGTGGCGCAAGCGAATGCAGCAAGGCAGTAACGATCGTGAACTTCCCTGGAGCCCCGCGTGTCCCGCGCGGTTGTAGACTCTCCCTGCGTCCGACCCTTGCCTCTAAGGTAGGCGGGTATTATCGCCACCGCTCAAGTGCATTCTGCTCGAAACCATCCCTTAGACAGGCAGGCAAGCGCAGGCCTGGGCAGAGAAGGGAACTTGCCTCCGGTCCTGCGGTGAGAACGAGACCGTTCCGTCCCCGGGAAGGAGGACGGTAAGGTGTCAGACCGGCCTAGGCTCTCGCCCCAGTTCTGCCGCTGAACTTCAAGTAAGCCGGGTTCTGCACTCTCACCTCACAGGGCTGCTGACGGGAGTAGGTGAGGAAGCGTCGCACCAGGCCTGTAAGAACTAAATCAGTGACACTAATTCAAAGGGCTCCTCGACCAGTCCTATTTCATAGGGCGGAAGGGCGTGTAACAGGCCCCGAAACAGGAAGTGATCTGCCCAAGGTCTGGTATCCAGCTGTGTTACAGCCCAGTTCTCTTTCCTTTTGGTGGAAAGCTCCTCCCATTCCCCAGGTCCGGGGACCCCCGACCCGCATATATCTGATGGTAATCGTAATAACAGCTTCTATGCACTGAAGGTTTACTCTGTGCCAGGCCAGGAGCAAACATTTTAGCTACTCCTTACAATAGCTCATAAGTTAGGTTGGTATTATACTCCCGATTTACAGATGAGAAAATTACAATACCAATTATATGTGTAATATAAAAGAAAGAACTTATTTACAACATAGAAATAGACTCATGAACACTGAAGACAAACTTAGGTTACCAAAGGGGAAAGCAGGAGAGGGATAAATTAGGAGTTTGGGGTTAACAGATACACACTGTGTGTGTTCTGAACCGCTTCAGATGTGTCCTACTCTTTGAGACCCCATGGACTATATAGCCTGCCAGGCTCCTCTCTCCATGGGATTTTCCAGGCAAGAATACTGGAGTAGGTTGCTGTACCCTCCTCCAGGGGATCTTCCCAACCCAGGGATCTGACCTGTGTCTCTTGTGTCTCCTGCATTGGCAGGTGGCTTCTTTACCATTAGTGCCACCTGTGAAGCATGACAGATACACACTACTGTATGTAAAACAGATAAACAACAGGGACCTGCTAAACTAATCTTGTAATAACCTATAGTGGAAAGAATCTGAAAAAGGATATATATGTGTGTGTGTGTGTGTGTGTTTATATTTACATAGCTGAAGCACTTTGCTGTATACCTGAAACTAACACAATATTCAACTTAAAATTAAACAAATATGATGATTAAAAAAAGACAATAAATATGAGGCTCAGAGAAGTTAAGTAATTTTCCCAAGCGCACACAGCCAGGAATTGGTGGAAATAGAATTTGAGTCCAAGTGTCAGACTCTGAGCTCTGGACTGTCTGAGGTGCGCCTTGTTCTCTGTCCTTATGATCCTCACAGTGGGCTACTCCATCCCTCACCCTGCATTCTCCCAAGCAGAGAGGACTCCAAGTGATTTGAAGGCCAGCTTGGCACTAGCTTGGACAGGCCCAGTCTCAAACCAAAAACTTGCCCTCTTCCTGCCTTCTCCTTCATTTAGCAGCAGATCCTGAAATTGTCTATGTACCTTCCCCCTTCCCCCAGCTCTGACATTATGAGTAAAGATATTAGGGCCATAGACATATATGTGGCCAGGTGGACCTCTGGCCCTTCACTCTCCCAATATCCAAGCTGCCTTAGTCCACTGTCTTGGGTCCCTTCCCTTCAAAGGCAATAGGACATCTGCTTATAATCTTGGAGCTTCACATGGTGAACCTCAGGTAGCCGTGGGTCCAAATTTGTCCTCTACCACTCACTAGCTCTGCAACTTTGAGCAAGTAACTTGGCCTTTCTAAGCCCACTTACAAAGGTATGTTTTTAAGCTTAAAATTCCACTGCAAGGGGAACCCTCGCAGCCAATGGCCTACAGTCCCAGAGTCAGACCCAGGAATTTCAGAACCAACAGTTCCAGAAACTCTTTCTTGTTCTTTTTCAGAGAACAAATTTGGGATGGCGGGCAGCAGTTGCCAGGAGTTCCCAGACCCCTGGGGTTGGACTGAGTGGGGAGATGGCTAGTTCAAGACACAAGAAGTCACGACCTGTTCTGGAGTTTGTAGAGCAGGCCAATAACTGGCCTGACATTCCTACTGCAAGTAAGTAGCAGACAAAAACCTCTGGTTTCAGAACAGATCCACAGGACTTGGACCTAGAAAAGATGTGGTTTGTAAGGTCAGAGGGCTCCCTCTTAACCATCATTCTGACTGCAATCATCTCCCTGGGGCAGACTCTGAGCCTGGTACTCTGAGGCCACACACAGCATCCCAGCCTCCCTTGGAAGCGAGTAGCAGTATCCCCATTGTGTTTATTTCCTGTGGCTGTTGTAACAAATTAGCACAAGTTCATGGTTTAAGACAACACTAGGTCTTCCCTGGAGATGCTTCCATGCTTCCACTGCAAGGGGTGTGGGTTTGATCCGTGAAGTGAGATCCTGCATGCAATGCATCTTGGCCCAAAAACTAAAAAACTAAAACGACACTAACTTGTTCTTCCAGAGAGAGGTCGTAAGTCCAAAATCAGTTTCGCCTCACTAAAGTCAGGGTGTCGGCAGGGCAGGTTTCTGCAGTAGGCTCTCAGGGAGAATCCATTTCCTTGTCTTTTTTCGGTTTCTAAATGGCCACCTGTACTCCTGGGCTCATGGTCCCTTCCTCCATCTTCAAACTGCATCACTATAAACTCTGCTTCCATCATCACAACACCTTTTCCTCTCCTATGTCAAATCTCTCTCTGCCTCCCTCTTACAAGGACCCTTGTGATTACACGGGCCCACCCAGATTATTGAGGATAACTTCTCCATTTAAATGCCTGAAATAAGAACCTCTCCCTTTGCCGCAGAAAGTAACATTCACACATAAGAGGAATCTGGGTATCCCTGGGAGCCATTACTCAGCCTACCACACCCATTTTCTAGACTGGGAACTTGGGTTCGGAAAGGTGAAATCACCTGCCCATGACCACACAGGATATGGAATTCGATTCCAGGAGATCTGGGGCCTGACGAAGCCCTCTTGCAGCCAGGCGAGGGTTATTCCCTGCAGGGGTACCAGGACTGGAGAGAGGCATACAGAGTCCCATGGGAAGGGCTGGAATTTGGGGGATGCTGGCTGCTTCAGAGGTCAAGTGGAAGCCAAGGCTCTGGCCTCAGGTGGTCTCCTTAAGCTGGGGAGGGGACCCAAGCAGCTAAGAGGAAGGGCTGGTAAAAGTCTGTAGAATCAACAGCCCCCAGCCCATTTCTAGAAGATCCCTGAACACAGCTGGACAAAGCAGGACTTTTCAAACTCTTCTTTCCCCAGAGAAAGCCTGGGGCACTGGGGCTGGTAGTGGGGCCTCTCTCCCTTTTTGCCCACTTCATGTGTTTTTGCTTCTAATACCCGCTGCCCTGGGCTCCCGCACCGGCTTCATGTGCACAGGTAGGAAGTGACTGGGAAGTCACTGTCTCTTCCCTGTCCCCAGACCTTGTCTAAAGACTTGAAGGCCCTGTCCCCTTGCCCAGAGTGGAGACAACTCTAAGTGGAACTTACACTCCAGGGTGCCCTGTGGGATCAGGCTGCCGCTGTCCTCTCCGGACTCCGCCTGAAATCACATCCTGCCTGCGTTCCTCGCCTTCGCTCCTGATTCACCCGCTGCTTTACCAGCCTCCCTGCACTCTGATTCAGTGAATCACCTGCACGCACATCCTCTTCTCAGAGCCAGTTTCTGGGATCTGCCCTAAGATAGACCACCTCTGTGTGCGCGCACGTTTATAATTTGATTTATTTATTTATTTTTGGTCGCACTGGCGTTTCTCTAGTTTCGGCAAGCGGTGGCTGCTCTTCGGGCCATGCGCAGGCTTCTCACTGTGGTGGTTTCTCTTACTGTCGAGCATGGGCTCTAGGCTGCAAGGGCTCAGTAGTTGTGATTCCTGGGCTCTAGAGTTCAGGCTCAATAGTTGTGGCTCACAGGCTTAGTTGCTCTGAGGCATATGGCAACTTCCTGGACCAGGGATTGAACCCTTGCTTCCTGCATTGGCAGGCAGATTCTTTACCACTGAGCCACCAGGGAAGCCCCCTCTCTGTGTTTTAAAACATTCATGCCTACTGTGCATTCTGTCTCATAACATACCTGCATATTTTAAATATTCTTATATAAGTTTCAGAGGTACAGCATTAATAAAACCTGTATATACCTGTGCATTTTGATCTAGAGATGTTACCTATAACCTTCGGGGAAGGTGTTCCAGGATGTAGGTGTGGCTCCAGTGCCCCTGCACACCCTTTGTGAAACCCAGGTTGAGCCACGGGAGGCCAGGGAAGATGTGATGTCCTGGGTGCCTCCGTCTGTCCTACCCACCCATCTCTCCACATCAAGCCCAGCCACACAGGCAGGCCACATAGCACACTGGACCCTAATCTTGTTCAGATCTCTTTATTGAAAAATTAAAGTCATAAGCTCTGTATATAAATACACTGACATCGCTGGTCACCTGCAAGGCCTCTGGGATAGGCTGGGGGTGCAGTGGGAAGCTGGGGTCTTACGATCCCCAGGGGTGTGGGGAGGAAATAAATAATAAATACAATGGGGAATGAGGAGCTAGGAGGAACAGGGGTGTGAATGGGGGTGCTTGATGCTTATTTGTGGCACTGAAGGTCCTGCAAGATGCCCCCTGTTGGGGCCCGTGTCCACGATTTCTTATGTGACTTCATTCCAGACAAAGGCTCCAGCATCTGGGGATAGGCCAGGTCCTAGCTGGCCAGGGAGCAGCGGGGCCCCCCACTCAACCCAGAGTTACAGGCCCTGGGAGGCTTCAGGTGAAGACACAGGTGCTCCGCCCTTCCCCTTTCTTTCTCCCCTTCCTGAGGTTTCACGCTTTTATTGAGCACCGACTGTATACCAGGCATTGCACCAGACCCTGCCTTGACCTTCTGTTTGCCTCGCCCAGGTCTCTTCTCCCGGTTCTGGTCCAGTGGGCCAGTAAGAAGTGGAGGGGATGTCTTCCTGATACCCTGGCCATGCAGCCCCAGCCCCCGAAGGAGCTCAATAGTGCCAGGAGGGAGGAGGGACCAGGGCCGGGGGCTGGGCAGCGGTGGGAGGCCTCAGGCCTCGGCCCCTAGAGCAGCACATTGAACTCAGTGACCAGAAAGTCGACATAGTCTCGCTCCTTGGTCTTGAAGGCCTCCGCGATGATGCGCGCAGCCTCCCGGTGCTCCTTTCCCCGAAGCGTCACCCCGTTCACTTCCAGGATCACGTGTCCCACCTTGAGCTGCCCGCAGTTGTGGGCTGAGCCGCCTCGCTGCAGGAGTGAGACACAGGGCGCGGGCAGCTGGGACACCCGAGGGCTGACCTTGACCGCCCACCACTGCCAACCAGGGAGCCACCATCTTGTGTCCATGGCTCTGATTAGGAAAACAGGCTCAGCGAGAGCAAAGGTGCTGTGAGCCTGGGGCTGCCTGTGGGCATGGCACACCCTCGGGGATGCTGAGAGAGGGACCCGCAGGGGTAGGGAGAGATGGTCAAGCAGGCCCCTGGGGGCATACCTGAATCGTGACGATCCTGGGCAGGGGCTGGCGGGTGTTGGCACCACCCTCGATGGCAATGCCCAGGGTGGCCGCAGTTTTCTTCACGCGGATGAGGGTGGACGTGGGCTCCAAGAGCCCAGGCTGCAGGTATGAGAAAGGAAACTAGTGGCAGGCCTTCTCGGTGGGGGGGCCCGGCCCAGGGGCTGGCCTGGCCACGACAGGCCCTTGGGTCAGCGGAGCCTGCCGTGTGCCAGCACCGAGCACAGCGCTTGGCGTTCCCAGCTGTCCAGTTCTGAGGCTCGGGAGGTTAGGCAGCTGTCCCACCTCTAGCGAGGTGGCCTCAGGGCTTGAATCTGGCCCGACTGCCTCACCACCACCCTCCGCTGGAAGGGAGCTTCAAGATCCATGAGAACAAGCTTCAGCACCTGGCATGTCTGTATCAGTGGCAAAGGGACGGCCTTCAGACTCTGAACATAGAGGTCCTTCCCGACACCCACATCCGTCCAGTGACGGGGGTGCTCAGTACCTCCCTTGTGGTCACTTGTCAAGCTGAACCCCGGTCGGGACTTCCTGTTGTTCACCCCCAGCCAGTCTTCCCCCCGGCTGCCTTCTGCACACCCTCATCTCACTTACAGGTTTGGTGGCCCCCTCGGGCGTTCTCTCATTCCGAGGCGTCTCCTTGCTACTCCTGCTCTTGGTGGACGCTGTCTGTTGGCCTCGGCCTGGGGCGCTGGACTCCGCCTCGCCAGCATCCACGCCACTGTCCTCGCTTAGCGTCTGCCCACTATCTGAGAGCTGGGAGAGTGTGGAGGCGGCTGGGAGTGGGAACAGGAGGAGAGGGGTGTGTAGAGCTGGGGTCAGTAAGGGCTTCCTGGAGGAGCTGAGGGGCAGGCTAGAAGGCTGGATGGGGGATTCCCTGGGCAGAGACTCCCTACCACCCTCCACCTGCTGAGACCTGCCCTTCCAACTGGGTCTGGCCCCAAGGCTGCCACTTCCAGGATGTCTGCCTTGACAGCCTCTGGCAAAATGGTTAAAAAAAAAAAAAAAAAAAGGTCAAGGGGCAAATCCAGCCCACAGATATGGGTCTGTTTGTTTGTTTTAACTCTTAGTGTTGTCAACATTTAATGATGGACCAACACATTCAAATTAGGAGATTTCACACAAAAATTGAATTCTAAGCTTTTTGGGAAAAGAAAGGAAGGTCTGAAAAAAAAAGGAAGGCCTGTCATGCCTGGTCTGTGTCCTTGCTGACCCCACCTGGCCTGAGCTGAGGGGTGGGCACATGCCCTCTGGTGCGACAGTCAAACCCAATCCACTCCACTAGATATGTAATGGCTTTGCCCCTGAGTTTGAGACACTCTGGAGTCTGGCAGGTGGGGTCTGAATCCCCTCTGACCAGCTGTACAATCCTGGGTGAGCTACACAGCCTCTCTGAACCCCAGTGTCTGGTTCCAACCCAGGGGCAACGATGCCTATCCCATGGATTATCATAAACACTAACAGACACGACCTACGGGGTGAACAGGCTCATGCTAGCCTGCCTGGCTCCACAATTACTCTCTGCATCTCAGTCTCTTTCCTCTGTAAAATGGGGGTGATAACAGTACCAGCCTCACAGAGTTGTTGAGAGAACTGAGTGAGTTACTAACACAGGCAGGTCCCCAAGAACAGTGTTCTTGGCTTACAGAGAGCGCTTACACCTGTCAGCTTTATTATCATGTGTGCCTGGCTCAGTGCCAGGTCCAGAGCCATCTATCTGACAGCTCGGGTTTCTTTCACCACATTCTGCCTTAGCAGCCTTCGCTCAGTGAGCTACTGAACGCGGGGACCCCGCCTTCTGCATCCTAGTCCATCCCCTACTTGCATACCCCTACTTGCATACCGCAGGCGCTCAGTCAACGTCCCCTGGTTGGCCACCCACCCTCCTTGGCCACGGCGGTCCTATGTGTCACCTTAGCCACGAGATGGCAGCAGAATCCAACAAAACGGCCCAACTCACGACCAGGAGGGAGGGGACCCAGGCCTCGTGGTGGGCTCAGGCTTGAGGGATGGAAACCAGATTTCCCTTCCCGCCACCTCCCCAGTCGGACACCTTCTGAAAACCCCAGGGCTACAGCCCTGGGCTGGGCTCCCAGGTGTCTGGAAGATGGGCCCTGCGCTCTGACCCTGCAGCCCCAAGTCAGGAGACCTCCAGGGGTCCAGAGATGGCAATTTCCAAGTCCACCAGACCCTTGGCACCAGCTCTGGAGGACAGAGATCACAAAAGCCACCCCTGCCCTGAACATGCTCATTCCTTTGGGGGAGACTGGTAGATGGGTGCAGGTGACCAGGTCTGGGGGCCCTAGAGGAGAAATCGCACCCTCACAGCCACCTGGCAGAACTGTTGCTGTTATCTCCAGCCCCATGGGACAGCCCAGCAGCCCGTCCACAGTCAGACAGCCAGTGACAGCAGAGCTGGGATTCACACTCCAGCCTCTGCCTCCAAAGCCCCTCAGGACAGGCTCGGGGCCCTGTTCCCCGGCTCCCCGACCCTTAATGGTGGAGGACTGGGTTCTAAGGTCTCCCACTGGGTGAGCACTTGGCCCCACCTGAGCTGTGTCAACGGGCAGATCAGTCCCGCAGTGGGGCACCCCTAAGGTGACGCAGCCCCCCCCCCACCCACCCCGAGCCCAGCCCTCCGGGGCCGGCGGTACTCACTGCGGGTCTGGGGCAGCGCCCTCACTTCATTCACGTCCGGCTCGCTGTCCGGGCGGTGCACCTCCACCATGACAAAATGCTGGTTCAGGCCAGCCTGGTCTGGGCGGCCGGAGGGGGAGGGTGGAGGCAAGCCACCGCCGGCCAACGTGGCCTCTGCGGGGGGGCTTTTCAGGTGGGGGGGTGATTGGACCCGCGGGAAGGGGCCGATGGGGTGCTGATTGACCAGGGCCAGGTGGGTGTCCAGCGGCCTCTTGGAGCCGGGGTTGGCCGGGGAGACTGAGGCGTAGATTGGGGAGGAGGGTGAGTCCTGTGCTGTGGAGGCCTCCGGCACAGGAGCGGTACCCGCTGGCGGGCTGCGGTTCGGCGGAGCCGAGAAGACGATGGCCGAGTGGGACGACGCGGAGGAAGGCGGCTGGAGGTCCTCTCTGCCCGGCTTCCTCGGCTGGATGAGGAGGTGGTCGCGGCCTTGGGTCAGAGGTGGCGGGGGAGGCGGTGGCTTGTAGCTAGGCAGCCCCTTGGAGGTGGACTTGACATCATCCTGCCAAAAGACCCAACAGGAGTAGAAGGAGTCAGAGCCCATTGCGGCGGTTAGGGGGAGACCCGAGCGCCCCAGTGCACTGGACCCCGGCTGGAATTCCGTCTTCACTCTATCAGCTCCTGGCCACGCTGCTCTGAATAATGCAACACCCAAGTGGAAAACTTCCCCTAGCATCTGAGCAGATGATAAGCATCGGGGTCTTGGCGGGTGTCTCTGGGGATGGCATCGTTACCTTCGGGAACTGAAGTTCTTGGCATTGGCCAGGGCTTGTCACAGGGAACGGGACTTAATTAGAGGTGGGATGCAGAGATGAAAACAGCAAAGGCCTTTCTTTGGCTTTTCTCTTTAGGGGATTATCATGGCTTCTGGAGCCTGGCAGTGTGACAGGACTGATGGGAGAGGATCGGTAGAGGTGGACAGAGCGGGGCCAGGGTGCTGTGTGACCCTGGGCAGGGCACAGCACTTCTCTGAGTGCACCTCGGGGCCATGGAGGAGACGACCTACTCGGCAGTCATGGGGAGGTGAGAAGTAGCGTGTGCTGTCCTAGCAAGGGGCCTGAGATCCAGCAGGTGCTTGGTGAGTGGCGGATTCTGTCATCACTATGCCCCCTCCCTATGCCAGCATCCAACACTGGCATGGCTCCGATGGCCATGCAAGCACTGTTCCCAATGCTTTACTTAGATTAACTGATTTGCCCCTTGTCACAGGCTTATGGGGTGGTACACTATTATTACACCCCATTTTGCAGATGGGAAAACTGAGGCATAGAGAAGTTGAGAAACTTGCCCAAAGTCACACACTCAGCAGCACAGGGTGGGATTTGGACCCGGGCAGTCTGGCTTCAGAGCCCAGGCCATTCGAAAGCCATGTGGGTAGATCACAAACCCGGACTGTCTGGACTACTGCTGAGTGCACACGGGCGTGAGGTCACATCTCACCCCCTTTCCCAGCGCAGTCAGCGGGCCTCCTTGAGGAGCTCTCTCACACACTTCATGCTGCAGTCCTTGCTGTGATAACGATCAGATAACGTATCAAAAGTAACACCAACTCAGCAAACAGTCAAACAGCCTGGGAGCCCTACCTCAAATCCCTGGAACTAGCTGAGAGCTCTTCGCTGAGGCCCTCAGTCCCCTCCCTCTGCTCTCACCAGGGAGCCGGCCCCAGGGGCCTCAGGCAGACCCAGGAGGGCCAAAACACAAGGAAAGGGTCTTCCCAGAGAGGGGTCTCACCAGGGAAACGTCTGAGAGGGTGTTCACATTGCCCTGGACGGCCTCCCCGGTCTCCTCCAGGTCCAGAGTGTTCTAGGGCAGAGAAGAAAGCCCCGTGAGCAAACATACATCGAGAGGGGCAAACCACTTTGCTCTCTAGGACACAGAACTCCGTGGGCCCCAAGACACCTTCGTGGGGCTTCCGTGTTTCCTGACATGCCCCACTCCGTGGGGACTCACATGGTAAAACGAATGTTGGTTTTCCTGCCATTCATTTTGAAATCAATTTCAAGGAGTTCAATTTCCTGGAGATTTTCCAGGCCTCCCCGGAACTACGTGGAAATTTTGCAGGGTGACTCTGGCCTTGACTGGCAATCCCTGAAGCTCAGCCCGTGCTCAGCAGGCTCAGCTCCTCAACCCGCAGGTTCTCTCTCCACAATTCCTGACAGAACCCCAGGGAGATGTGAACGTGGCAAATGAGGGGCGGATGGGGAAGGTCTCTAGCTCTCTTTTTTTAATTAGTTAGTTAATTTATTTTGGCTGCATTGGGTCTTAGCTGTTGCATGCGGGATCTTTCATTGTTGTGCCCAGGCTTCCTTCTAGTTGTGGCTGGCGGGCTTAGTTGCTCCCTGGAAGGCATGTGACATTTTAGTTCCCTGAACAGGGATTGAACCCATGTCCCTTACACTAGAAGGTGGATTCTTAACCACTGGACCACCAGGGAAGTCCCTCTCTTTATTTTTCAATTTTAAGAGTTTTAATGATATATCCTGGGGGAGGGGGAAAGGGTTATGGTTTCAGTGGCACTTATTTTGCAAAGATGCTCATTTCTTCCTTCTTTTCCTAACTTACCAGATGCCTAATGCTTCCTCAAGTGACACTGAGCTGCCGCGAGGCCACGGCTAGACACCTCACACCAGGGGGCTGAGCAGAGCTCTTCCTTAAACTCCTGAGGGGGCCCCTGAGGGCTCTGCAGTCACTTCTCTCCACCCCACAGGACCCAGGATGGCAACAAGCTTCCCTGACCATCACCCAGCTCAAGTCTCAAGTTCAGACATTAATACTGAGCGGTCTCAGTGCTCCTGACTGAGGGCCTGGGGACTTAGAGGAAGTGAGACACCTCCCTGCCTTCAGGAGCTTAGAGACAGTGTGCACGCTCAGCTGCTCAGGCAGGTACGATTCTTTGTGACCCCAGGTTCCTCTGTCCACGGGATTTTCCAGGCAAGGATACTGGAGTGGGTTGCTGTGTCCTACTCCAGGGGATCTTCCCAACCCAGGGATCAAACTCGAGTCTCTTGTATCTCCTGCATTGGTAGGCAGATTCTTTACCATTGCCCCACCTGGGAAGCCCTAGAGACAGTGGGGTCGACACACATAAGCCAAGAAGAGGCTGCAGAGGGTGAGGAAACACAGATCTTATAATGCAGTTAAGGAAGAGTCACCCAGGAAGTCTTCCTGGAGGAGGGAGCACGGGTTAAAGCTGGGCAAAGGAAAAAATGCTGGGTGTTTCAGAGGGAGGGGTGTGCATAAAGCTGGGAGGATAGAAGATGCTCAAGAATCTTCAGAGGTTCTACAGCAGTCAAGAGCTGCTTAGACCCAAGCCTGAGGACAGTGGGTTGCCACGGAGATGTAGTCAGGTCTGCCTTCTAAGAAGATCCCCTTTGTTCACTTCCCTTTGAGTCGTACTAGAGCTGTGCAGGCATGTCAGGGCATTTATACTGGCTCAGAACTATCCACAAAGCGTGCTCTGTTTGTTCACCTCCTTTAAGACCTTACTCAAATATCACCTCCTCAAAAAGATCCACTCTGACAACTCCACCTAAAATCACAACCCTCACCCCTGCCCTGCTTTTTTTTTCTCCTTTGCACTGATCACTGTTCCTTACCCAGCAGCCAGGATGTAATCTTGAAATGCAAGTCAGATGATGCCTCGTGCCAGCTCATAATCCTCCGGGCTCTTTCCATCTTAAGTAGAGGAAATTCCAAACTCTGCATTCATTGTGCCCAGTGAATGCAGAGTTTGGTATTCTGGGCCCTTTCTTGCTCCTCTTGCAGCAGGATGGGAAGGTTCCTGCCTCAGGGCCTTTGCACTCACTGCTCTGCCTGCATAGCACTCCTGGCTCACCCTCTCATTTTAGACCTTGGTGAGGCTTTCTTTGACCAGCCCTGTTTGAAGCAGCACCCCCTTCACCCCCAACACCTCTGTCTAACCCTTGACCCTGCTTCATTTTTCTGTGTAAGACTTATCACCACCTGGTGGGGTACTACTGATTTGCTCATTGTGAGTCTTCCTACTAGGAGAACTCCTCAAAGGCAGGACTTGTGACCACCTGGTCCCTACTGTATCCTCAGTATTCAGAACAGTGACTGCTTGATAAATATTTACTGAGCAAATTAATTAATCCATGAATGAACCGATGGGTGAATGAATTAATCAATAACTCTGGCTGTCATGGGGGGAGGCCTGAGTAGACAGAGAATTGAGCCAGGAGGCTACAGTAGGTCACGGAGAGCAGTGATGATGGTTTGAATGGAGGTGAAGGCATGAGAATGAAGGTGTAGGGGATGGGAGGAGCCCCTTGACTCCAACCCCAGAGCAGAGGCTGCTAGGTCACTCCATATTGATCCCCAGCTCAAATAAGCCTCCTAAAGCCTAGAGTATTCTGGGCAGGCACCATGGGAACCCATCAGCCAACAAGATGGTCTGCCTTCCCAGCCATGAGCCTTTCTCACCCAGGGCACCTCATCTGGTCTTGTGACGCCTCTGGGGCAGTGTTAGGCAGGTCAGCTGTCTTTTACCAGCAAAGCTGAGGCTTGTGCAAACGTCCTGACATCCCCTGCCCTCCCCACCCTGATCTCTCACACACTGCTTCACAGGAAGATGTTCCTGATGGCCTCGGGGATACAAGAACGGGGGGACCCTTGGGGAGGGGAGGGCTGCTCCCTCCCACCTTGATCAGAGGCACCAGTTCTGGCTTCTCTGAGATCACTCCCAGCTCTGCCACTTCCAGCTGAGTGACAGCGGATAACCCACTGGACTGCTCTATGCCTCAGTTTTCTCATCTGTAAAATGGGGAAATAGCAGTCCCTCCCTCATGGAGTTGATGCATTAACACTTGAAAAATGCTCAAACAGAGCTTGGCACAGTATCTGAAGGGAGGCAACTGTCACACTAGAAACCTGGGATCTTATAAATCTGCCCCAGGAACTGAATGTCTGCACAATGGGCCCTGGCCTAAGTGAACATTTCAATGGAAAGAAACAGTGGTCCTCCGATACACCGCCTCCCCCAAAACCGTAATGAGTCCAGTGCTCCCAGGAGTCAGTCCACCTGGGCAATGCGAGCCATCTGGGGTGAAGGTGAATGGCAAGGCAGGTTACATGCAATGACTTCCCAGGACTGGGCAGTCACTGCCTTGGCCTCAGCAGGAGGCCCCAAGGAGGTCAGAGACCTGGGAGTTGTCTATAGCAAAGCCGAGAGGGGCCTCCATCATCTGAAAAGTAGCTAGCTAACGCCATCTGCCCCCAAAACTCAGCTTGCCGACACCCTGGGGGCTTAGATGACAGTGCCTGGTTGAACCAAAGACATGGGATTCTGTCCTGTTCTGCTATCAGGAGCTATGAACACTCATTTAGTTGATCGACAAGCATTTAACAGGCAGCCTTGCCTTGCGAGGAAAGCTCATGGGGATGAAAGATGAGCAGGTCCCCGTGTTCCCAACACCCACCAGAGGGCCACGCACACAGGAGCTGCCCACAGACTCTTGTTTGGGATCACTGATGGAAGCTGGGGTTGTGCTAGGGCCGAAGGGAGGGGGGCGAGGAAAGGACCCGGAGGCTGATAACACAAGCGCGTCTTTGCCCCTCACTACGGGGCAGCGGGCACGGGGGAGAGTGACTTTCTCTTAGAAAGGGCATGGGAGAACTCCAAACTGTGCAGGGCCTTGCTGCATGCTAGGCCCCTGCTGGGCATTTTATTTACATGGCCTCACTGGTTCTCCTTATGACCCTCAAATGTAGGCACTCTGTCCTGGCTCGCAACTTTTACACTTAAGCTCAGAGAGAGCAGTGACTTGTCCAAGGCAACAGGACTATTCTACAGCAGATTAGGTTTCTAACCCACATTGGGGTGACCCCAAAGCCCAAGCAACCTTACCGGGACCCCAGAATTGGATGCTGTAGGAACCAAGGGACTCCAGGAGGAAGACCCTCTCTGAAACAAGAGAGAACACAGCCCATCGTGGGCCCCTGACCTCAGTCACTCTCTGCTATTAATGGCATCCTGGAGCCCAAGATGGAAGGCAGGGATGGACGGGTAGGGGGGGCGAGGGTGGAGTGTGGACAGACGTCCAGCCCTGGGAGGAAGGCCTGAAGTGGAGCAAACGGCAGACGAGTTGCAGCCCGGCCCTGCCAGACTCCATCTGCCAAACCCAGACGCTCAGGAGCCCCGAGTCCCCGAGCCATGTTCCTTGTGTGTCTGAAATAGCTGCAGACAGCAGGCTAAGAACCCGGGGGATGCGTCAGCAGAAATGCTTCCGGGACAGGCTTCGAGAAGAGGATCAAGGTCAGAGCTCACGCAGGAGCCGGCCAGAGCGTCTTGGCCTCCTTCCCAACCCCCTCTCGGCCCCAGCTGCTCGGGGTGGGGGGAGGGCGGCCCTCCTCCGGCACCCACCAGAGACTAGATGAGAGTTTAGATCTGGCAGCTCAATTAATCCTGCCAGGTGGGGCCCTTTTTCATCAGTTCTACGGCTGAGGTGACTGAGGCTCAGAGGCAGAAGGCCACTTGCCCAAGGTCACACAGCAAGGACAGAGCAGAAAGCTGAACCCTAGTCAAGGTCTGAGTCTGTCATTCAGATGACTTCCCACAGGAGCTAGGATGCCATCAGGACCTGCGGCGGTGGCTCCCTCATCCCCTTCCTCCACGAATTTGTGGCGGTTCAGGAAATCTCCTCCCTTTCAGAGAGAACTCTTTATTTTTATTTTTTTTTTGTTTGCATTGGCCCAATCAGGGTTCTAGATATTCCAGAGTCTGGTCTGGGGGTACTGTGGGGCAAAAATGAAATGAAGTCACGAGGGGCCATCACCGGTGCTGGCCTCTGCCAGATGGACTCATGGTTCTGGAAACAGAGGCCCATAAGGCCTTGGGGGGCCCAGGTACCACCCCAGCAGGAGGCTCCCTGCTCCCCACCCCCCTTCTTTCTCTCCCCTCCCCCTCAGCCCATTTCCTGGGCTCTGCTATCGGCCCTCTCATTACAAGGGGAGGACTCTTACATAAAGGTGCTATTTTCAGCTCTTTGTTCTTCTGGTTTCTTTACTCTGAAGTCAGGACAACAGGCTCCCCACACCTCTGCCCCCAACCCCTGCCAAATGCACCAGAGGCCCGAGGCTGGGAGTGCCCCTCCTCTTTCTGTCTCCGGAAAACTGAGGCAGGGAGTCACAGAGGCTTCTGGAAGGTCACAGTGGGGGCTGCTGAGCAGAAGAGGGCCATGGGAGAGAGACAAACTAGAGAAAGGGGAGTGAGTATCGGAGGGGACAAGAGAAGGGAGGAGATCTGGGAGAAAAGACCAAGAAGAGGAGGACAAAGGGAGGAAGAGGAGGAAAAGCCAGAGGCGGTGGCCCTGCCGGAGCTAGAGAAGAGCACCTTGCCGGCCCAGCCACGCTGCAGTCGGGGGCGCCGGAAAGTCCTGGCGGCGGGGCGGGGGGGCTGCCCAGAGTGAAGGGGATGGGTCTGGGGATCCAAAAGGATCAAGGGGCGGACCCCGGGGCGCTGGCCGTGCTGGTAGAGATGACTGATCCGTCGAGCAGCCCCCTGCCTCTCAGCACCAGCTGGGGTGGAAGTCTGGAGGCCGGAGGGGAGGACAGAAGACAGGACAGGGAGAGGAACAACCCCTGATCCCCGCACTCACAGAGGGCTGGGAGCCCACGCTCACCCACCAGGCTGAGGCCATGAGAACTGGCACGGGGTCTTTGAGCAGCTGGCCCACGCCTGCTCCCACGTTCGGCCACCGAGGCACAGAAGCAGAAAAGCCCCAGGGAAGCCAGTGCACAAAGTCCTCCTGAGACGGGGGTGTCCCTCGTCCCAGCACAGCCCACGCTTCCTTCTACCCCTTTGCACCTCCCAACGGTCCTAAGAAAAGGACGTCATTCAGCGGACAGAGGGCGTGAGCCAGAATCTGCAGGTCAGGCCCAGAAAAGTCCTCAGGACAGGCATTGGAAAGCAGGGCTTCAGGGAGGAGTCAGAGGCAGGTGACCGTGGCAGGGGGAACACCCTGCTTCCTTTATTTTCATTAACCTCTAACTGAAATGTAGCATCTCTTCCACGAGTGGAGGCAACAGTGCCCTGGGACGCTGTCACAGCTCCTTCGTATCACACTGCAGATGCTGCCCAGTCCCATTTATGCTCAGCACGGCCTCATAATTGCAGCTGTCACTGACCTGCCATCAGCTCTTGTTATGGGGCATGCTAAGAAAAAAGCACACCTTTTAATATTTCTTCCCATCTTTGAAAACAGCATTTTATGAGGTTCCCTTTGTCATTCTCTACATGTTTTCTTTTTAAACATTTAAAACTGCTACTCTGAGAAAGGTCCCCAGGGTTTTTGCCAGCCTGCAAGAGGGTCCATGGCACAGAAAAGGTGAGCCACCGCCCTTACCAGTCCTAAACAGTGTTTAGTCTAGCTCTTCTAGATGTCAGCTGGGAAAACGCGGGCTCCGAGGGGAGCAGGGGCTGGCCATGCTCCAGCAGGCTCTCACCTCCTTGGACTTGGTTCTGTTTTCTGGAAGCAGCTCCCAGCACCCCCAGTTCTCACACAGAGGAGGGGGATGCTCCTCAATGCATTGGCTTGGAGGAAGGGTCCTTGTTTCAGACACCGGCCGAGGCAAAGCTGCACCCACCCTGAGGGCCACTAACACCTCTGGTGAATCTGCGGTTCTCGGTAGGTAAGGGGCACTGCTGAGGCCCCTCAGAAGGGAATGAGATGCTCTACTCAAGGGAGAAGACTAATTCCGCCTTCACCATGTCCCCGTCTGTGCACGGGGCAGCTTCCTTGGATAGGGGCTACAGACAGCCTATCTGTGTGAATGAAAACATTGCTGCGGGAGCAGTAAACAAAGGGTGTGGCATCACATCAGGGCATCACATTAGAGCTGCGAGCCCGAGGGAACTCAGGATGAGAAAATATGGGATACTGGCCCCAGAGAGCTGAGGTGCATATCAGAGGAATGACTTCAGTGAGCCCAGACTCTTCAATCTTCCCATATATAGAAAAGCATCAAATTCCTTGAAATACCTGGTTTTCTTTAACGAACAGTAATCCCTTGAGGTTCTGACTACCTGATTTTTGTTGCAAAAACTCCTATATATCCTGGCTCAGCTGGCCCTTGCCTCTTTGGAGCAGTCTCTTGAGTTTTCTGAGATGTTGTGTCCTCAGTTCTGTCCACCAAATAAAACACAATTCTCAACTTTTAGGCTGTGAATATGTTTAAAGTTGATATCGTATAAATAAGGAGCAACCATAGACGGGCTCCATAGGTGGGCTCCTTCCTGCTCCCCCACTAGGGAGAGGCCTGCCCAGCAGAGGAGCTAACCCAACCAGGCTGGACCAGAGGCCGATGCGGTAGGTGGGGTGTCAGCCTCTTATCACTCGCTCCCTCTTCCTGGGAAGGAGTGCTTTGACAGTCAGGGGTCTCTGCAGCAGGAGGCATCCGAAACAGGCCTGAGTTTCCCCATCCTCCTCTGGCCCCGGATGAGCAAGAAGGCATGGAAGCCAAGGGGAAGAGGCTGGCGCTGCCAAGTGCTGACAGCCACGCCCGCACCCCCTTCTGGCCTCACTGCAGGGGAGACAGCGATGGTCTTCAAAGGCGGCGACCCCACCCCAGGCATCCTTTGGCAGGACTAGAGAGCCCCTTTCTAGACACATGAGGGGCCTGGAGTGCAAAACTTCTCAAATCCAGGAGGAAAAGGGCTCCGGTTAAGGCCCTCAGCAAGGCAAGCTCCACTGCACTCCGACCTCAATGACATCTACCCAGGGGGCACAAGGTTGGCCTCGGCCTCTCAACCCCCTTTCCTCTGCAGTCCTCTGCAGTGCCCTTTGCCAGCCTTAATTTCCTTCCTTCCTTCCCTCTTTTCTTTTGCTGAGCTGGGTCTCAGTTGCAGCAATGTGGGATCTAGCTCCCTGCAGGAGTCAAACCCAGGCCTGCTGCGTTGGGAGCTTGGAGTCTTAGCCCCTGGACCAGCAGAGAAGTCTCTGCTGGCCTTTAGAGTATCCACAGAAATGACTCCTGAGTATTGCACGCCCCTAAGCCCACCCTGGATCTCACTTGATCTCCACAGCAACCCACAGATGGCTGGTCTTATCAGCCCATTGTACAGATGCAGAAACTGAGGCTTTAAAAGCTTAAGTCACCTGCCCAAAGCGATACGGCTACCAGATGGGAGAGCCAACCCTGGCGTGTGAGATTCCAGAGCCTATGCATTTAAACCTCTCTGCCTCAGGCCTGCTTGCACCAGATGAGGAATTCAAGAAATGTCAGGCAGCCCTTTCTTCTTTTGCAAAGCTCTCCTGGCCGACATCTTTATGGGAGGGTGATGATACTGTCTGGAGGCAGCCGAAAACTCCCAGGGCTGACTCTCTATTAGACAAATGGAAACTAAACACAATTTGTCGAAGCGGGAGGCTGCATCTGATTTCCTCTGATCGATTGTGTCTGGTTTGAGGGAAAACGGCTGCAGAATGAGCCGCGTTGAACCTGGGATGGATAAGCCGAGCAGCACAACCCAGGGACTCTGGGCTAAATGGGAACTGGCTCCAACTGGGGCCTCTGTCTGGGGCATCTGGGTCACAAGAGCCAGCCGCCTGCCACCCTGCCCGTCTGAGTGCCAGAGCAGAGGACAGTTTCCTATGACGGAGGAGGTAACTGTTCAGGAGGCTGGAAAGGGAGAAGATGATCCTGAGTGACCAGGGAATGAGGTTTCATTTCAGTTTTGCTTCTCATTTCCTTGGCCTTCACCCTGTCCCACGCCCTGGGCTGGCACTGGGTACATAGACAGGAGAAAGCTGAGGTCCCTGCCGGCGGACCCTACCAGCTCTCCTTGTGTGCTGAAGAAAACACTCAGGAAGAGGTTAGAGCAACAGGGCGGGCATTTTAATGGAGACGTGAAAAACACGTGTGCTCCCCGGGGGAGAGAATTTCTGTACATGAGCAAGAAATGTCTTGAGTTGATATCCATCTAGATTGTGGGGGTTGTTTGTTACTCAGCATCTCTGCAACAAAAGCTCACTCATACATGGTGGTGTTGTGGGCTAGTGCTGGGCACTTAGCAGGGAATAAGTGAATGTCATTTCAACCCCTTAGGAAGAGGTTCCTTAGGAATGATACAACCCTTGTTTAAAAATAGGAAAGTAGTGGGAACACAGGGCAGCCATTCCTTGCAGGTCCTCCCCTGGAATATTTTCTTGACTCTCTCAACAGAGAGGACTCTCAGGGTTGCAGGAACTTTGGGAGCCTGCCTGGATTGTACAGATGGGAAGCCAGGCCAGTGGTGGGTGAGGGGCTTTCCCGAGGGCGCCACTGCATGGTGAGGATGGGGCAGAGGAGGGGTGTGGGCTCCTACTTCCATGATTCGTCCGGTGCCCTGCATTCCCACAGAGGGGCTTCCAGGAGGAGGTGTCTGTCCTGTGGTTCCGCATGCAGGCAGCGTGGGGTGTCTAGGCTGAGACCTGCTGTGTGTGTGTGGAGGGCTGGGGTTCCCTAGAGACACTGAGGCCAGGGTTGACCAGGCAGCAGGAAGAGCTGGCCCCTGCAGAGCCTGTTATCGTGGCTCTTAGCAGCTCGGGCTGCACAGCCTCCCCAGCAGCTGCCTGGGAATGAACCTGTGTTTGGTTCAAACCCACGCTCGTCCACTCTCAACCACCAGCGGCATCCAGGTACAACTAAGGCAGACCAGACAGATCATGTCTGCCCCTCTTACAACTTGCCAACAGCTCCCATCTCACTGAGACACAAACCCCTAGTCCGCAGCACTAACCCACCACTGCCCTTCCCCTCACTTACTGCTCCAGGCTCATGGCTTCCTGGACTTCGCTCAGGCACTCTGGGTACCACCTCAAGGCCTTTGCACTTGCTGTTCCCTCTACTGGAAATGCTCTTCCCCCAGCTGTGGGCGGGATCCTCTTCCTTACCTCTTTCATGTCCTACTCAAGTGTCATTCCCTGACCATGCCCATTTCCTGTTTCATATTTTCTCCTTAACACTTTCACCACTTAACATACTGTGTATTTCAGCTCTTTATCTGGTTTAGTCTGTCACTCCTGCTCCACTCTAAATCCCATAATGGAAAAGATTTCTTTGTTGTTCACCACTGTATTCCCAGCACTGAAACTGTACATATAGCATGCAGCAATCACTCAGTCGAAATTTGCTAACAGGACAAAAGGAAGATAAGGAGGAAGAGAGGAGAAATAGATGGATCAATAGATTAATAGATAGATGATGCTTAACAAGGATCTGGTTGAGCTCCTTCAGGGAAGCATCACAACCAGAGTGCAGTGTTAACAGCACCAGCTCAGAGGTAAGCAGGCCTGGGTTGGAATCCACACTCTACCATTTGCTAGCTGAGCAATCTTGAACAAGTCACTTCTGCCTGAGCCTCAGTTTTCTTCTCTGTAAAATGGAAATCATGGTAGTACTTGCCACATCTAGTTACCAAGAGGATCAAAGAAGATACACTTGGAAAGCATTATCACCGTGCCATGGAGACCCTTGACACATGCCAGCTACCATTATTATTAAGAAAGGCCCAAATTATTAATATGGACCAGGCTCTATGCAGAGCACTAGGGAATCAGTTGTGACTTCAGACACAATTGTGCCCTCAGGCAGCCCATGGTGGAGGTGGGTAACTGCCCAGGTTGGTAAATATTATTAAAATATAATGACACAAGAGCCATAACAGCAGGAAGCCCAGGGGGGCTGAAGGATCCAGAGACTCAAAGTCACCCCCCTTGAGAGGATCAGGGAAGTCTGCTTGGAAGAGGAGGCATGTGAGCCAAGGGCTGAGGCACACACAAGAGATAGCCATGCCATATGAGGTGGAAAGAACATTCCAAACAGACAGACTGTGTGGCACAGGCAAAGGCCAAGAGGTCTCCTGACAGCTCCATAGCACAGAACTGTCATCCTCATTTTATAAAACTGAGCTCAGAGAGGTGAAACCATTTCCTGAGGTCACACAGCAAGGAACTGGCAGAGCTGGGGCGTGAACAAAGAGCATTTTCACTGCAGAGCCTGAAAACCCTGATGGACTGACAAACAGAGAGACAGAGAGCACCAAGAAGAACCTGGTCTCCCCGCTGGGCTGGGTGTAGGCGCAAAGGGGTGAGGGGGAGGCCACAGCCCCTGCCTCCACCCCAGCTAAAGGGTTCCCACAGTCCCACTCGGCAAGGACCGTACCTCCATCAGGTCTATAAGCCACAGCAGCCGCTCCTGGGGAGGAAGGGTGGGCAAAAGGCAAAAAGAAAAATATATCAAATAAACATAAGGGATGGAGCAGGCACAGCAAACCCCCTTCCCAAACACACACACACACACAAAGGTAAAACAAACAAAAGTTCGCCAAACTCCTTTTCTCTTCACTTGGACTGCTTTGGGTAGGAATAAAGGAGGGATGAGGAAGACCCCACAGGGACAGTCAGCATGGCTTCATTCTGCTTCCTAGAAGGAAATCAAGAAAGGACACTGTCCTTGAGAAGGGCCGTCAGTAGATGGCCATGCCCCCTGGGGGCAACCCTGGGAGTCTCTAGCTAGGATCATTATTCCCACTTGGCAGATGGGAAAACTGAGGCTAAGCAAAGGGAAGTGACTTGCCCAAGGTCACATCTGCAGCTGAAAGGCAGAACCTGAAGGAATATCTTGTTCGGAAGCCTCCATCAGAGAAGACCTGGATTTCAGGGAAGCCCAGGCCCCGTGTTGGCAGAGAACCTCAGCGCCTGAGAACAGGAGCGCAGGGCTGTGTATGGAAGGTGCCCAGTGCAGGATGACATTTGGAGGGGGAGTGGCAGAACATCAGCTCTGTGCTTTCCAGAAGACCTCAAGAGCCTGCAAGACCCCGGATTCAGGGTGGTTTCCCCAGCCAGGCTGGGAAACATGGGGAAAAACAAAGGCTTTCTCTGCCCTCAGGGTGTGGCCAGCATGTCTGGGAGATTACTTGTCCTTCACTCTCCCAACAAACTGGGGAAGGGAGCATTGCTGCCCCAGTGCCAGGAGGGAGAGCCAGGTGCTGCAGAGGGGGGTGCCTTTCCACACCGCTTCTCCTGCCTGCACATCTCTCTCTGAGCACCCACCTCCCAGAGCTCGTCCTGACCTTGGTCAGTCCTGATCTGACACACCTGTGCTTCCAGGGGGTCTCAGACTCATCAGTTCAGTTCAGTCTCTCAGTCGTGTCCGCCTCTTTGTGACCCCATGGACTGCAGCATGCCAGGCCTCCCTGTCCATCACCAACTCCTGGAGTTTACTCACATTTCAGAGGCTGGGAGACCCTTTCCATCTGTCCTACTAACTCCCTGCTCAAAATCACCCTGCAGCCTTTCTGAGCTGCGCCTTCCCCAGGGTACTCCAGTCTGGAGGGAGGGTATCTTTGACAAGGTAGGGTCAGCTGCCACGGCAGGGCCTCAGATGGCTGGGAACAGTGCTTTCCAGGTACAGGAGAGACCCAGGCACTGAGCTGGGGCTGGGACTCCTGCCCTGGGCCCTCCCTGGGGATACACCTCCAAGTCCTGCAGCCTGGCCTGCCCTCGGGGCCTCGGGCAGCTGTGGCCAGAGTCACCAATGACCTCAGGTCGTTCTACCCACAGGGAAACCAAGGCCCAGAGAAGCTGGGCTTAAACCTAAGCCCCTTACCTCCCAGGCTAGAACACATCCCATCCTACCTACTGGATCTCTCATCCTCGCTTCTAAAGGGATCATCCCAGAATTACAGTATGCAACCCCTCAAGTTTTAGAGCAGTGATTTGTGGCTCCTGAAGCCCCATGTGGACATCCTTAAGCCAATCTCAGTGGAGCTGGACGCAGAGAGAAATGAACCCTCGGGCCAGAGCTCCGCAGCCTGAAGCCAGCTTGTCACCGTGTGTGCCACATCAGAGCCAAACACGCAGCCCCAGGCGGGGGACAGCCACCTCTCTGCCCCAGACATGGTCTGCAGCCGTGTCCAGAGCCTAGAGGAACGAGCAGCAGCTTCCTAGCCACCCCAGGAAGGATGAGGACTCGGGGGATGAAGGTGACTCAGGATGGTAGGGACAGGAGGTAGAGGAATAGAAGTTCCCCCAGAAGCTTAGATCCCCAGAGCTTAAAAAAAAAAAAGCCACATTGGGAGCTGAAGCCCACAAAAGCAGGCACGCTGCAGGGCTGCCTCCCGGTGGCTGTGAGTGCACCTGTGCCCGCTGACCACCTATGTCTGCAGGTGGACATCTTCGCATCCTCTGACCTCCTCCTCCCCCAGCAGGACAACCAACACTGTCTAATAGAGATTCCACCCGTGAGAGCTCCCAGTTCAGTGTCTGGGAGAACAGTGTTAAAGAACTCGACTTCCTCCTCCCCGTCCACGGGGGAGAGGTGCTGGATGACCGACTGGCAGGTAGGAGAGGACAGAGCAGAGCTGGCTCTCCTGACCTCCAGCTCCGACTTTTCCCACTGCATCAGTCTCAGTAACTGGCTGTTTCCTGTGATGGATGATAAGGCACTTTCTCTGCCCTTTCCTCCCCAAGGCTTCCCAGGGTTCATCTACCTCCGAGTATCCTGGGGGCAGAGCCACACCCTGAGGTGGTCCAGATGCCTTTCTGGGGGCTGGCGAGTCTCAGAGAAAGTCAGACTAGGCTCTGGGGCTTCAGAGAATCAGGAGGGGATGTCTCAGGGAAGATTCCTTTACCACGGTCTACTCAGGGAAGACCACTGCCATGAATGAGACCACCTGTGTGATGTCTCATGGGGTCCTCCCACTACTGGTTCTGTTTGTCTCATTAAGTAAAAGTGTTAGTCACTCAGTCGTGTTCAACTCTTTTTGACCCTGTGGACTGTAGCCCAGCAGGCTACCCTGTCCATGGAACTCTCCAGGCAAGAATACTGGAGTGGGTTGCCATTTCCTTCTCCAGGGGGTTGAATGTGGGTCTCCTGCATTGAAGGCAGATTCTTTACCATCTGAGCTACCAAGGAAGCCCATTTGTTTCATTATCTGCGTTTTCCGCCTTTTTTCCCCAGCCCACCCACCTGCATCCCATCCCACAGCCTGTGAGCCCCTGAGGCAGGGTCAATCCGTCTTGTTCAGTTGTGTCCAAGAGCCCATGCCTGGCACACAGGAGGCACCCAGCAATCAGGAGGTTTTCACAGGTGAAGAAACCGAGGCTCTGAAAGGCAAGGCCCAGAGCAGGCCAGGAGTCGTGTCCCAGCAGAGACTCCCAGGGCTGGATTCGAACCTAAATGGGTCTTAACTCCCTTGCTGGCTGTGAGGCCAGGCATGGGGCAGGGGCTGCTCACCCTGGCCGAGCTGACAGTGGTGGAGGTGCCGTGGCTGCCTGCGGACGAGCCCGTGTCGCTGTAGGATACCGTGGAATAGGTGTCCCCGCCTGCAGGACCCGGGGGCTGGCGCGCCTTCATTGACTCAATCTCCCGCCTCAGCACCAGGTGGTCGAAGCGGTCCAGGTCTTGGGGGGAGATGGTGCCTCTCACTTCAGAGAGGAGTGAGAACTGGAGGCGGGTACAAGCCAGGCACTCAGCAGGGAGCTCCGCCGGCCGGCGGGACAGCCCTCCGCCACCCCGAACGCAGGCGTGCATGCTAAGTCGCTTTAGTCGTGTCCAACTCAATGGACTGTGGCCCACCAGGCTCCTCTGTCCATGGGATTCTCCAGGCATGAACACTGGAGTGGGTTGCCATGCCCTCCTCCAAGGGAGCTTCTCAACCCAGGGATCGAACCCACATCTCCTGGGTCTCCTGCATTGGCAGGTGGGTTCTTTACCACTAGCAGCGCCTGGGAACCCCCTGCTACTCCAAACAAGCTTTGGCAAACTTGGCCCCTGCCCCCCCCAACCTTAACCCTCGTGGCTCCCCACAGTCCTAAGACAAATTCCAAACACCTAGATGCCAGGCCCAGCGTCATCGACCCCTGCTCCCCACTCACTTCTTCCCTAACCTCTCACCCTTCACGTCCGGCTCCAAGTCCCTGAGCAGAAAGCCCTTGGCTGTCCCTTCCCCCTCCTTCTCTTCAAAGTGACTTCCCTCTGTTAAGTCTTCCCAAAGGTAACCACTCCCAGTGGATTTAATCACTTCTTCCTTGGTACAGCTTCTGAACCTCAAACAGGCTTTTCCACTAGAGCAGCGTTCTCAAAGAGGGTAGCACGGTATGCTCACTTGGGGGCTTCTGAAACATGTGGCGTTAGCCAGCCTGGGGTGTGGCCCCGGCATTGCTTTTTAAGAGCAATCCAGACAATTCTAAATGCACCCCCAGCATAAAAAGCTGCTACATTGGGACCCCAAACACAAGGAACGTGGACTGTTCCCTTGAGAGTCTAAGGGGTCGGGGGTGGGGGGTGGGAGTGGGGGCTGTCTCGGTCACCAGTCTCTGCCCAGGCTTCAGTTTGGGTCTGACTTTTTGTGGGTTCTCAGTAAAGGAGTGGGGTTCGGAAGGAGGCAGGGAAGGATGGAGAACTCCTGGGAGCTGAAACCAGGCCCCTCCAGCCCCGCCTTGCCCGAGGAGGCGTGGGTCACCTTGGCGTGGGTGTTGAGTAGCTCGAACAGGGCCATGACGAGGGCCTCCACAGACACGCCGCCGCCGCGGTACTCCTCCAGGTAGTAGGCCATGGTTGCACGCTCCTGCTCGCTCAGCAGATGCCGCGCCTGCTCCTCCAGCAGCACCCGCGTCTGGTTCCCCAGGCTGCTCAGGGTCACCTGGGAGCCGGCGGGCCCCTTGTAAAACCCCAGCTGAAAGACAGCGAGACAGGGGCCCCGGGGGTGCGGGTCTGCTCGGGAAGCCGAGCCCGCTACCGCCCTGCAGACGCGTGGGATGGGTCCCTCTCAGGTCTCCACCCATGGGTAAAGCCGCAGGTGTTCCCGGACGCTCTCAGGGCGCCGGGTCTCCGACAGCTGCAAAGCGCTTTTCTGGCTCACATGGCACTATTACTTGTGTTGTCTCATCAGAGCCCCGCGACCATTCAGGGTCAAGCAGTACTATCACGGTTCCCACTTTACTGGTTAGGTCGCCGTCTCTCTCTGGGTGCATTGGGGATAACAGTAATGTTACTCCTGAAACGTGGCTCAGACCTGCACACACAGCACGCCTCCCAGCATGGCCTCCCCCACATCAGCCATGTCTAAGAGGCCGCCGGGTCTCCCTGCTGTCCCCTCTGCCTCTGCCTGTTGCCTACACAGAGCTGCCGAGGTGACCTCGTGAAAACACAGATCTCATGTTGCCCCCTGGTGAAGCCTTTCAATGGCACCCCATCATTTCCCCTTAGCAGCCAGACCTCTTCCACAGCCCACCAAGTCCTATGGGATCTGACGGTCCCACCAACAAGCCCTGCGTAGTGCCTGCCCCAGGGCCCTGGCACACGCTGTGCCCTCTGACTGCATCCTCCCCTCCGGCTCCTGCCCAGACTCTGGTCTCACTAACCGCCACTTCATGTTCAGCTTACAGACACTGCGTGCCATCTCAGAGAGCCCTCCCTACACCTAAACACCTGCCGTTCTCTCCTAAGACCCGGCACCTTTCTTGGAAGGCACTGAACATCTTTGGTGATGTGATGGGCATGCCGCTTTGCTTTGCTTTGCTTTGGTGTATGTCTCCTTCACTGGGTGTAACCCCCGCCAGGGTGGGGACCTGATCACCGTGCTGCTCGTGCTGCTAACTCCTGGAACCTGGCGGCATGCTCTGACATGTGTGGAAAGAAGGATACACAGGCAGTCGGGGGGCTGCCCACCCTGCTGGGCCCAGAGCCCCCCACTCGGGGACCAGTGAAGAAGCCAAAGATACCCGCAGACAGACAGCAGCCTACCTTGTTGGTCCCTTCTGCTGTGAGATCCCTGGGAAACCTACAAAGAAAGACAAGCATGTTCGGCCTGATGTCTGAGCAGTTCAAACAGGCACAGGGCAGGGAGTGGCTGATTTACAGCGAGAGGAAGGAAACTTTGGGAGAACCATGGGCTGCGCTCACCGGAGCTGCTCAAGGGAGCACGAGGCCCTGGACAGATGGGCAGTTTCTGAACTCCTGCCTGGCGCTTCTAAAGCCAGGCAAGGTGGTCTCCTGAGTTGTTTCATGCCCTATCGGGCCAAGTCAGGAAACAAGCAGAGGAGAGACTAAACAATAACTGCCATGTGGCCTCGGGGTCAGGCCAGTCTAGGGAGGGTGAGGACGGCTCGGCTGGGGATGTTAAGAGACACCTTGTAGGCGCCGCTCTCTTCCAGCCCTGACTTTCAAGGAGCGGCCAGAAATCCAGGTGCTTCCCTGCCACCCATGGGAAAACTGCTGTCTTTTTAAATGTTGGTAACTAATTTTTAAAAATTACTCTACTGGGAAGGTGAAAGGAAGAGAGGAAGGAGGGGATGAAGCAAGGCAGAAAGAGACGCCCTGGGTGTGTTTGACTGCAGGGCCACCGGCCAGTTTGAGACTTCAAATGGAAATCCAAAGGTGACACTTTACATTATTAGCAGCTGCCGCCTAGCAACTATATCTCATGTTATGACTGCCAAGACCCTTTCATGCAAGTCACTCATGGGATCCTCATCCACACATCTGGAATGGGGGCTGCAGTTAGGATCCCACTTTTCAGACAAAGCAACTAAGGGACAAAAAGGAAGTTATGAGATTTGCTAAACGGCAGGTAAAGAGCGAGAGAACTGGATGCTGCGGTTCAGCTTTCCAAGGAAAACTGAGGCCAGAAGAGCAAAGGGGATGTGCCATGGTCAGGCCCTGCAAACGGAAGGGACCCTGGGGTGGGACTTCAGGCTCAGGGAACCAGTGCAGTCGTCACAGATCGGGCCACAGAGCATGGTGCAGGGATGGAAGGGGCTGTTACTGGCTTCCAGGAACGGCCCCGGGGTCCTGAGCTCAGAGTGAGAGAGCAGCACAGCCGCACCCTGCACAGTGGGCGGCAGCGTCCCCGATCCGGGAACTGGCGATCCACTTGGTCTCGTCCACGGTGGTGCGGGCATGGGGCAGCCTCCCGACGTCCTTCACGGTCAGGATGAGATGCTGGGACGACTTGAGCAGCCTGACGGCCTCGTCGTGCAGGATGTTGAGGAAGCTCCGCCCATTCACCTCCAGAATCTGGTCCCCAACCTGCCAAGACCGCAACCCAACACAGTCACCTGGGCGGTCTGCAGGATGCTGGCTCATGCCCAGGGGCTTCAGAGTCCAGAACCCAAGTTCCTTCCTGGGTAGCCTAGGAAGGAGGTCACCGAGGCTCAGACAGGCTATGTGGGTGCTTGAGGGTCACACAGCAAGAGACTCAGAGGTTCTGTGAATGCCTGAGGGACATACAGCAAATCAATGGCAGAACCTACTATCCAATCCGGATCCTCAGCCCGTGATCCTGTCACTAGAAAGGGCCACCTCCCTCAGCTGAACAAGGGCTTTGAGGGGAGGGTCTGTGAAGTTCCCAGGGTCTCCTTATCTAGAAAACAAAAGCCATTTCAGAGGCCTAGATGCAGGTGGAATTGGGGGGAAGATGAGATGTGAGGGCACCGTTTCATTAATTTTCCTTTTACCCTTCTACATCATTAAGCCTGCATTCTTATATTGCCTTAGTGTAAACATCATTCTAATTTACTTAAGAGAAATCAATAAATGAGAAAACTAGCCTACTAATAAAGGAATACTGCTTGGATTTTTTAGGACAAGAAGGTGATTTTATTTGATAATGGAAGAACATATTTTTTAATGACAGGATGAAAAAATAGAAGAAGAAAATACTAGCCTTCCAATAAACATAAATATGTGACAAGACCAGAAGGGGTTGTCCAGGAAGCTGTCACAGGGTCAGCTGGGGCATGTTTGAACTCAGGGTTTGGTGCTTTTTCTACATTCATTGATGGGTGACTGGAGTGGGCTGCCCAGGGTCACAGCCCACCGTGGTCTTGAAGGGCAGCCCTATAACACCAATTATTTCTGGCCCCTCTTCCTTCTTCCCAGCATCCCTGTCTGCTGATGGCACATGGTCATCCCTAGGGGCGTTTTCCAGTGTTTTTTAAAGCAGAACTCGGAAAAGGTGAGCCAAACACGAATTTGGAAGAAAAAGAGAAGAAGAAAAAAATGTGGTGATGAGCCTGAGAACCAAAACTGGTCCCTGGCTTCCTGTCTTTTCTGTAACCCCTCACCTGCAACTAGGGAGTTTTCAGAATAGAAAGTGGTTATAAATTGAGTCTTTCTGTCTGCCCTCCGCTCCAGGGTTGATGTGTTCAGAGAAGGCCCATGGCATCTTCGCCTCCATGACCCCATCCAACACTTCCCGACACCTCCTGGGTGCCAGGCTCTGCACTGGGACACGGAGCCGAGAAAGACAGAGTGCCCCCTGCTCTCAGGCTGCTCAGCGGGCTTGACCTTGTGCTATGAGCGGGTTTTCCCGCTAGCCTCTCCACACCTGGTCTCCAAGACCCAGCACACAGTGGGAATTCAATAAAAATTAATCCAATGAATGAAGAGTCAGACACCAGACCCCTCAGCCAGTGCTCCAGGACCATTCCTGCTGCAGCTCAGGGGGGGGGCAACACATGACACCAGCCTAGGGCCCCAAATTTCAGGCCACTTCTGACCAGATGCTCACTGTACACCAAGTACCTTGTTTGTCCCTTTACATAGTTTCCCCTATTTAATATCCTCTGCCAAATCCCCTATTTAATATTCTGCCAAGTAGGTATCATTTGCTCTGCATCTGACCAGAGAGAAGACAGAGACTCAGAGAGGTTAAGTAAATAGTTTGTGGTTACAGAAGCTAGCGAAGAGGACAGCAGGGTGGAAACCCAAGTCAGGCTCCAAGGTCCTAACGCTGTCTGCTACTGGGCGGCTGTCGGGCTTCAAATCCAGTGTGCTCAGAGCCCCCATCCTGCTGCTCCTCTCTAGCCTTGCCCGCAGCATCCAGCTCTGAAAATCCACCCGCATTGTCAACTCTGCCTTTGTTCCTCCCGTGCTGGAGACCCGGGTGTGATCCCTAGGATGGGAAGATCCCCAATGGCAACCCACCCCAGTATTCTTGCCTGGAGAATTCCATGGGCCGAGAGCCTTGGCAAGCTACAGTTCATGGGATTGCAAAGAGTCGGACATGACACACGCGTGCACACACACACACACACACACACACACTCTTCCTCTCTCTCTAGGAAGTCTCACCTTTCTCCTCCTCCATCGGTTCCCTAACCTGCGTCCCCACCCACTCACTCCTGGGGTCCTGGGCTGGCATTCTCCGTGCATTAACTTCTAAACTGGCCCCAGACCTGGCACCGGGTTAGTGTTCCCTTAGCTTTTTGCCTTTGTGATATTCCTCCTGGCTTACAAACCTCAATAACCCCTATAGCCCAGCAGGCAGCACAACGCTATGGTCAACGGTTTCAAAGACCATCAGTCTAGGGCAGACACTCCGGTTTTGCTACTTTCATGCCACATGAACTCAAGCAAATCCCCCAATAAACTTCTTTTTTTTCATTGATTAAAAGAACACATTCATTTTATTAAGTTATTTTTCTGTTACTTTAGGAGAGAAAAAAAAGAAAGCTTTCAAATAGTGGCCTGGTTTCAGAATTCATTGTTTTGGGTTTTATTTCATGCTATTTCAGTCCTGCTTCTTGGGAATAAATCTATAGCAAAACCTCAGAAGATCTATTACCTCCCATGAAGACAGAAAAAAAATGTAAAACTGTAGGTCAGGTTCGAGAGGAGTTTGTGTTACACCAGCTTATTATTAGAGGCCTATTTAAATTTTTCTCAGGAAATTACTTTTCAAATTACATGTAGGAGCACATTTCCCACTGTTATTAAGAACAGGGGGCAAAAATCCATTAAACTTTTGTCCCTTAGTTTTCTTGCATATAAAAAGGGAATCCTAGTCCAGGATTGCCCTCCAAATGTCTATGTCATCAGCGTCATCAGTCATCAGCATTGTTTTTCAATGCCACCAGCAATGTCCACAATTTTCTCTCTCTTTCCATATCCTTGAGATCCCCAGTTGAAAAACCCTTGAGAACTCATGTGTGCTAAGTCACTTCAGTCATGTCCAAAGAGCCAGGTTGACTCCTTGCAGCCCCATGGACTGTAGCCCACCAGGCTCCTCTGTCTATGGAACTCTCCAGGCGAGAATACGGGAGTGGGTTGCCATTTCCTACTCCAGGGGATCTTCCCCACCCAGGGATTGAACCGGAGGTGCTGCTTACACCTCCTGCTGGCAGGTTCTTTACCACTAGCGCCACCTGGGAAGCTTAGGCAGCCTCAGCTGGTCTTCTTGTAAAGAGCTTAAGGGAAGACCCAATGTCTGATTTGAGGCTTGGCACACAGTAAGTGTTCAATAAGTGCTTATGCACAGGAGGTGTGGATTTTGCTTCTTCCCACTGTGCCTCTCTCCCAGCTGGGGTTCTCTGATGCTGAGAAGCAAAGCTGTGTTAAAGGAGACCGTCGCAGGCAGGCGCTAGGGCCTTACTGAGGGCAGAGTGCAATGCCAGCCCCCTCGGGTCCACTGTTCTGGGTCCTCATGGCTTCCCTGAGTAGCGGCTGCCCCTCTCGCCTCTGCCCCCTGCTTCCCCCTTCCCCACAGCTCTGAGCTGGAGCCAGGCTGTCCTCTTCATCTGCTGAAGTGCTCTGTTTGCCTAAGTATCCCTCTCAATAGCTCTGGCTTTTGTTAAGCTAAGGGAATCAATTTTAATCTTTCCCACACACTTTATTTCATCTCAGCAGTTTAATTAAAGGAAGTAACATCTGAGAGACCAGATAAGTGAGAGCATCCTTTGTGAGCAAGCCCTCCCTACAGGTCTAGGCCCAGGGAGCAAACAACTCAATTCCCAAACAGCTACCTGGCCCCTTACAGGGAAGAATGTCCCAGATATTGCATGGGACTTATGTACACTAAATCAAGTATTCGTTGTTTAACTGGAACTCAGATTTACATGGTGGCATGTGTTTTTATTAGCTAAATCTGGCAGCGCTGGGTTGGGGGTGTCAGTCTCCTCTGGAGGCAGTGCTTCTTGATGGGGGCGGGGGTGAGCCAGTTTAATGCTACGGTTCCAAACTTCAATTATCCCCCCCTGTCCTGAGCCGGGCCCCTGTCATTTGTTCAGTCCTGTGAATCACCAGTGGACAGTTACTGCAGCTTCCTTGTAAGAATTAATATCCAGCAAATCGAAGGTCTGTTGTGCTAATCACATGCCTGTTGAATAAATCCCTACCCAGTCTGTGCGTCAGTGTGGGGATCATGTGCGATCCACAGGGGAACAGATGTGAAGCAGGAGTCACTCTCTGGAAACCCCGACTTAATGCGGGTACACGAGCCAGTCCTTCCTCTTTCCTCTCCTCTTCTATCTTTCTTCTTCTTCAGTGAGTGAAAGTCACTTAGTCGTGTCCGACTCTTTGCAACCCCATAGAATAGTCCATGGAATTCTCCAGGCCAGAATACTGGAGTGGGGTGTCTTGCTCTCTTCCAAGGGATCTTCCTAACCCAGGGATCGAACCCAGGTCTCCAACATTGCAGGCAGATTCTTTACCGCCTGAGTCACCAAACCAAAGCTCTAGATGGGGCTGTCTCCAACAGCCTTTCGCAGCATCTGAGTTGGTTTGAGTGACTCCTGTTTCTGTGTCCAGCTCTCTCTCATTCCTTCTACTTGTTGGAAAGCTTCCCAAGGCCTGCGAGCCCTGTCAGAAGAGGCATCTGCATGTTCAATGCCATTTAAAGTTCACAAGCCACTTTCAAATAAATCCAGCATCTCCCCTGTTGATCCTAGCAGCCCCAGGCCAGCAGGCTCTGGAGTCTTGTCCCTGCGGTGCAGCTGAAAGACATCCATCGCTCTGAAGCCAGGCAGCCAGGACACAGTGGCCGTGTGGCCCTGCACAGCTCAAGGACACTCGAGCCTGTCTCCTGCTCTGTACAATGCACACAAGGCTGCTTGCAATCCCCAGGTCACTGAGAAGCAAGTGGGACCACGTGGCACAGGGCCTGATACAAGAGAGGCTTTCGAGAGCTTTTCATTCGCTTTCTTTCCAAACGGCAGAGACAGGTCAACATGTCAGCTTGCTCAAGGTCACCGTCACAAGTGAACAGTGAGCCCACATTTGAGCCCAACCTCTCTTGTATTCTCCCTCAACCCCGAGGCACTTTTATCCCCTCGCAGCGTCTGGCACACGGGAGATGTTTATGGGGAAGGGATGGTAGAGACCCCTCCTCCCCATTCTCTCAGGCTTACTTCCACTCACTTCCCCTTTTCCTTCGGTTTGTGTGACTGAAGTACAGGTGGAGTGTTTCAAGGTCTTCACCTAGCGCTTCCCCTAAAGCCCACCCTTCCGGCCACCAATGCCTGCCCGCAACTGCCGCCCCAGGCAATAAAAAACCTAGCTAAGAGTTCTATACGTTTAGTCATTGGATTGTTCCTCTCCCTCCCACAAAAGCCAGCTCTGAGTTAGACAGCCGGGGGACAGCGGGGTGGAGGGGTGGGGTGGTAATCAAGGCGAAAGGTAAAGACAGGCCATGACTGTCAGGCCTTCCAAGGTCCCCTCCAGATGGGGAGACTGCCCAGACAGGCAGCAGAGGGACCTGTCCGGGGGACACAGAGCGAGGCAACAGCCAAGCCCAGACCCTGAGGCTGATTAGCCAAGGAAACACCACCCACCCAGAGCTGTCAGGACATGACCCGCTAGAGAAGGGAGAGTGTGATCGAGTGTCTAATATTGCTCAGCTTGCAGACGGGCGCCGATGGGGAGGACGTGGAAGGATAAACGAATAAAGGAGGCTTTATTTTATTTGTCACCGCGGGCGTCCTATTCATCACCAGTGACGGAGGAGTGGAGGGTGGACCACGGGAGTGCCCTTCATTTTAAGGCAGAGCAAAGACTCCTCCATCATCCACAGCCCATCGAGTGACAGGCTCGGGTTCAGGACGCTCCGTGGAGAGCGGGAAGGGACTTTAACAAGGACAGGACACTGATTTTCCCTGAACTTGGCCAGCCAACCATCAGGAAGCAGGAATTCATTTCCCCTGGGTCTGAGGCCCTTGGAGCAGTGGAAAGTGCTCAAGTCAGGCTTGGGAGTGAGCCAGCCTTGGTAAACGGTTCCCTGTTACTCCCTAAGAGACCTGGGGAAAATAATGTTACACCTCCAAGCCTTTCCTCCCTCAAAACAAGAATAAGACCACCACTCACTGGAGTGTCACATCGTCTAAATGAGATGCCATCTGCTGTGTGGTTATTGAGCACAGACTCAGGAATCCTGTTCTCCGGGTCTAATTCCAGCTGCCATTTCCTAGCTGTGTGACCTCGGATGGTTTCCCTACCCTCTCAGTGACTCAGTTACCTTCTCTGGAAAACGGGCTAAGCATCAGTGCCTACCTCATTGTCTGAGGATTAAAAATGAGTTAATGTGCTCTCCACTTTCCACTGCCCCAGCACTTGGCCCATGCAAGGTGCCCAGTGAATATTCATGGAATGAACAACTACAGAGCAGGTAACACAGTATCCAGGATACAGTAATTGCTCAATAAACGTTCGCTGCATTTCTGAAAACCATGTTTACCCTTAAGGACCCCCTTGGCCACTCACCAGCCAAATCTTGAGATTCTCCCTCCTTGGAGTCTCTTAAAGCCACACCACCTGCCTCCTCCCTGAGCCCTGCCCTCCAGTTCAGCACTCACATGTACTGACCACACCCACGAGGCACATACTTATATCCCCATCTTACAGGTGAGGAGACTGAGGTCAGGAAGTGAAGCGGGAAGAGCTGGCATTTGGCCGACGTTCTGCCAGCCTGCCAAGCCTCTGGTCTGACCAGTACTGGCTCCTCCTTGAAGAAAAGCCAGCCTACCCTTCCACCTCTGATGTGATCCCTTAGCCCTGGGGCAGCCTGCAGCACACAGTCGGTGCTCTGTTCATACTAAGTGAAGGGAACAAATGAGCCCAAAGAACCCAGGGCAGGATGGCAGCGGGGCCAAGCTCCCACATCACAGGGAGTCGGGGGAGAGAGCTGGGTGGACGAGCATCTGCCCTCTCCGGACATGCACAGCAGTGGAGCCCTCGCTGGGCCAGGGTTTGAAAGGAAGCTGACTTCAGGCCCTTCTTCCCCACCTTCCCAAGATTTTATTGAAATGGATTTTGCAGCTTCCAATGAGGACTCTGCTGATTGTACCATCACCGCAGTGAAAATTCAAATTCCACTGGAGAGTTTTATTGCAATTATGAATCTTTAATGGTCTCCCATATCAGGTATGAAACTTTAATGGGCTTGTTTTCTTTTTTTTTTTTTTTGGTACAAGTGAGCAATGCAGTTTTAATGAGCCAACAGTAGTTTTTTCCAGCAGTTCAGAAGTCAGTAAACCTTGTCTGTATTTAATACAAAAGATCAAGGTAAATGCTCAGAAGGTTCCTGGAGGAACCAACCTGGGGGTAAAAGCTGGGTTTGGGTGAGCTCAGCACACACCCTCTCTGGTTGAGGGTTAGGGTTAGGGCTCTCACAAGGCAGAACTCACTCAGACAAGCTGCGGATGGAGTTGGCAGATGGTGCATCCTAGCCTCCCTGTGGTTCCTCCTTCCCACCCTAGGACATCCATTGTCAGTCCTTGCTTATTATTTTCAAGGCATGAAATGAAATGTAAAATGTGCTGTGCTCAGTCATGTCCAGCCAGCTCTTTGCAACCCCATGGTCTGCAGCCTGCCATGGGATTTTCTAACCCTTGCATATCCTGCATTGGCAGCGGGTTCTTTACCACTGTGTCACCTGAGCTTCCCTTTCAGGACCTGAGCAGTCCTCAGAGAAGGCCTGCTCTAGCCCCCAGGTCATCAATGGAAAAACTGAGGCCCAGAGAGGGGAAAGGACATCCCCAAGGTCACACCTGAGTCCATGTCAGAGCAAGGGCAGAGAAGTCATTCCTGAGTCCTTCTCACAGGAGAGTCTGGCTTCCAAACAAACACATCAGAGCGATGACAAAGGTCAAACTCAGGAGAAAGAACAGCTACCGAAACCCCCTGAACACTTCGCCTAGGCCAGCTACCAATTTGACTCTTCACTTAGAAAGAACCACTCGAGGCATGGATGGGTATAGCCTGTTCTAAAGCAGGACCATGAAACTCAGAGGAATGAAGTCACTTGCCCAGGGACACCCATCAGGATTTGAATCCAGAGCAGGATTTGAACCCAGCCCAACTGCTAGTCTGAGCCCCAGACTTGTATTTGCCTGTGGAACATTTCAACTCAGAAGATGCAGAAGCACCGGAAACCAGCACAGCCCAAAGGAACTTTCTGCCATAGCAGCCCCACAGTCCTCATCACGGATTGAGAACATGCTGGGCTGTGAGCATTGAGCTCCGGACCAGAGTACCGCATTCCCCTTGCATGGCACGAGGGAGGCACCCTTCCAGGGCCTGACAGCATCAGTGAACTTGTGAATAAACAATCAAATAAATGGACAAGCAAATAAACAAACAGGCAAGCTAGTCCCTTTGCCCCTTCCGGCTTCTGCAGACGGGCAGGAGACATTTTCCATTTATGTAAAGGTCTAGTTTGACAAGGCCAGACTATGTAGGGAGGCTGGGTACCTGCAGCCCAGCTCTGGGCACTGCAGCAGAGAAAGAATGTCCAATTTTTTCAATCACAAGGAAGGCAAAGAAGTAAAAACACAAGCCGCAGTTTACTTTTGGCTGGAGTTTCACTCTGGGAAATAGTGCACGTCTATCCAGCCCTTCATTTTGGAAGAGTGAAAACTGGGATGATGGGAAGAGGAAAGATGTTATGAGTCTGAGGCTTCCTGGTAAATCAAGGTAAAGCTGGCCTGGGCTAGCTCTCCCATCTGCTTTGTGCTGCTCCACAGATCTGTAAGAATCAGTGAGTTCTCAAGTTCAAGAACACAGCCTTCACACACAGAGTGGCCAATCAGGAGATGAAATCCCATTTAAAATGGTGACAGAAGAGAGAAAATATTTAGGAAGAAACTTAACAGGAAATGTGCAACACATATGTGATGAAAATAGTACACTCAAAATAACTCAAAAATAAGGAAAAAAAGATGCCCTGTTGTTGGAGAGGATCCAGCATCATTAAGATGTCAATTCTCTCTCATTTGAAAATTTAACATTATCCCCATAAAAACACCAGCCAGCTTTTGTTGGATAAGCTGACACAAAGGTTCATGTGGAAAAATAAAGCCGCACATAGAGGAGCCCTAAATGTATATTGCTAAGTGGAGGAAGCCAATCTGAAAAGACTACATATTATATGATTCCAACTACATGACATTCGGAAGAAGGTGAAACTATGGAGACAGGAAAAAGATCAGTGGTTGCCAGGGGTTCGGCGAAGGAGGGAGGGATGGGCAGGCAGAATGCAGATGAATCTAGCCCATATGATACTGCAGTAGTGGGTACATTTCTTTATACATTTGCCCAAACTCATAAAATGTCAATACCAACGGTGAAACCTAATATAAACTGTGGATTTTAGTTCATAATTATGTGGCTCACCATTCCAATAAATACGATTTATGAACACTAATGAAAGATGTTAATAATAACAGGAAATTGTGTGTGGAAAGGGTGAAGGGAGAAGGGATATATGAGAACTCTATATTTTCTGCTTGATTTTTTTATTAACCTAAAATCACTAAAAATGAATCTATTAACTTTTTAATAAAAGTTTTTAATTAAAATCAAACTGCAAGAATAGTTATGAAAACCCTGAGATCGAACTGCTGCAGGGGGAAGTACTAGATACTAAATCCTGTTCTAAAGCCTTTATATGAACGATGGGGGGCTGACCCATCAGAAAACAGATGGACGGACATACAGAGGAACAGACTGGAAATAAGTCCAAGGACACATAGCAGTATATGATAGAGAAGGCATCACAAATCACCGTGGTAAAGATGTGCTTACATAGCGTTAGGATAACTACGTAGCCATTTGGAAAGACATAAGATTGAATCCATGTCATATACAGCACATAAAAATAAATCAGATCCACACTCAGTTCAGGGCCAACATGTTGATCAGAGATTTAAAAAGAAAAAAATGTATTTACAAGTATTCAAAGAAAAAATGGATAAATTAACGGCTCTAAATCTAAAAAAAGGTTTTTCTAAGAAGAACTCAGATTCAATAGAAGAAAGAATTGGTAACCAAACTAAATGATAATGAAAAACTTGGACACAGTGGGGAAAATACTCTATTAGCAGTGTTGAAAGAAAATGACAGTCAAGGAGGAAACATTTGTAATATTTATCACCGATAAAGGGCTAGTAAGTTCTGATATATAAAGAATTCTTAAATTTAGGGGAAAAATCCAAAATTTAGACAACAGAAGGATAATAAAAGACACAACCACAAAACCATTTTTATGTTACAAAAAGACATAAAATGGTCCATAAACCTACTATAAGATGTTCAATTTCACTCATAATAAGAAAATCGCAAATTAAGATACATCGGGATACACTTTCTCACCTATCAGGTTGGAAACAATCAAAAACTGGACAGCACCTTTCAGCCATGCTTGGACGTGTCTGGTGGGAATTCAGGATGCAACACACTTATGTCCACTTCTACAGCGAACGTGACTTTGCAATAGTGAGCAAACTATATATGTATTTACCTGTTGACACAGAAATCTCACTTGTAGAAACTTACCCTGAAGATACACTTCCAAAAGTCATCAAATAACATACGCACAGTCACTCATTGCATCATTGTTTGTAACTGTAAAATACTGAAAGCAGTCTAAGTGCTCAGACAGAGGACAGTGGTTGAATTAAAGTACAACAAAGCCACAGAAATGGAGTACTACCCAGCTGTGTAAAAAATGACAAAGATCTCTGTGCACTGACATGTAGGGATTTCCAGGATACTAAGATTTTATAAATTAAGTGAAAAAGAATATCTATTGCACACTACCTTCTATATAAGAAAGGCAAAAGGATGTATACATGTCCTTGCTTATTCTTACAAAGAGAAACAGAAATAAGTCAGAAACTAGGTCATTTAGTTATCTTGCAAGGAGTGGCAGGGGGGTGGGGTGAGTAGAAGGGATGTGAGGGAGAAGTAATACTCTGAATATGCTTTTTTGGTAAAGTTTTAATGTTTTTGTTACTCAAAAAATTAAATCAATAAAGATGCCAATATCTTCGGTCCAAATCCTTCTCATAGAGCCATCTTTCTGGTTCTCCCTTATGATACTCTCCCTCACTTTTAGGGCCTCTTGTGATTACACTGGGCCCCTCCTGGATAATCTAGAAATCTCCCCATGTCAAAGTCGCTGATTAGCAACCTTAATTTCATCTGTAATTTTAACTCCCCTTTGTTATGGAACCTGACATATTCACAGGTTCTGGGGATTAGGATGTAGACTTCTTTGGAACACACATCCTGCCTACCACATGTCGTTCAGTCGCTCAGTTGTATCCAACTCTTTGCAGCCCCATGGCCTGCAGCATGCCAGGCTTCCCTGTCCTTCACCATCTCCCAGAGCTTGCTCAAACTCATGTCCTTTGAGTCAGTCATACCAACCAATCATCTCTTCCTCTGTCACCAGCTTCTCCTCCTGCCTTCAATTTTTCTCACCATCAGGGTCTTTTCCAATGAGTCGGCTCTTTGCATCAGGTGGCCAAAGTACTGGAGCTTCAGCTTCAGCATCAGTCCTTCCAATGAATATTCACGACTGATCTCCTTTAGGATGGACTGGTGGGATCTCCTTGCAGTCCCAGGGACTCTCAAGAGTCTTCTCCAGCACCACAGTTCAAAAGCATCCATTCTTCGGTGCTCAGCTTTCTTTATCGTCCAGCTCTCACATCCGTACATGACCACTGGAAAAACCACAGCCTTGACTAGAGGGACTTTGGTCAGCAAAAAGCCCTTGTCAGACCTTTGCCCACCACATGGGCGATGCTCAGAACCTGGTGGTGCTCGTGGCTGTCCAGAAAGAACCCCAGCGTGTCACCTTTAAGCGTGACACTCGGCATGGACGGACACCACAACTGTCGCCTGAGTTTTCCCCTTGGTGTAGATCTTCCGGCATTTTCTACAGTGGACATGCTTTACTTTCAAACTCAAGTTTTTAAACCGTATCTTAAAATTGTCCATCTAACGTGTCTTCCAGTGTGTTAAAGACACTGGGAAGGAACATGCCGAAATGTTCACAGGTGCTGCCTCTGCATGGTGAATTGCACGCAATTTTAATTTCAAGTTCTTTAGGAATTTTTTGTGCTTTCTGGACTGCATGTGAAGCCTATATTGTTGAGGCTAAAGAAAAAATATTCTAAAAAGAAACGTAAAAATTTGCCGGGAGACATGATATAATGCCAACATCTCCCTCGACTTTTGGTGGCTTGGGGAAGAACAGACCTGGGCCCTTGGCAGATCTGTTGTGACCACCCCCCCACCAGAGAAGGATCTTTTTTATACCAGCCAGTCCAATCTTTGGCTGCTGGTAATTTGGGATAAGTCATTCCTGTCCCCCACTGGGCTCAGCAACTTGCTGGCACTGATGGGCTGAGAGATGATTTAAGCTCTTCTGGAGGGATCCTTGGAGGTTTTTCTCAACTGATGTTCCTTTTAAAACATTATTTCAACTGGAAATAACTAAATGCCTGACTTCAAGGGAATGGTTAGGTAAATCATAATTCAACCAGAAGATGGAGCATTATCATGCAGCTATTACAAACTGCACTTATGAGAAGTTTTTAATCACATGGAAAAACACAAGTGAAAATGTGGGATGCAAAATAGTATATATTGTATAATATCAATCATGTAAACGTGTACAGAGGAAGGGATAAAAGAGGCTAACAGATGGAGATGACCCACACGTGTATCAGCTCACAAACGGACAAACAAAACATGGTATAGCCACAGAGCAGAATATTTCACTATAAAAAGGAATTTACTGACACATGCTACAACATTATGCCAAGTGGAAGGGCACACATTTTACGACTCATTCATATAAAGTGTCCCAAACAGGCAAATCTCATGCTCACTGAGTCAGTGATGCCATCCAACCATCTCATCCTCTGTTGAGGCTGGGTCATAAAAAGAATACAGCTCTACCTGCCTCTCTCTGGGACCCATGACTTCAGAATCCACTTCTAAGCCACCACGCTTAGAAGAAGGCTGAACCAGCCCTGTGTGAAGATGGCCCCAGCCAGCAACCAATGTCAACCTCTAGACAAGAGATAAAACGAGCCTCCCAGAGGCTCCAGCTGCAACCTGAAGGGTCACGGAGCCGACACAAGCCGCCCTGCTTTGCCCCGTCCACTTCTTTACTTACTGGACCCACAGCAAGGCAGAGTAGAATCCGGGACTATTGCATACGTCTCGGTTTGAGAGTTGTTATGCAGCCATAATAATGGTATTGATAGCACTTGCGGAATCATTATCTGCATGTGACAAGGTCCCTGACCATTCGTAGGCATGGTCAGATGCCTGAAGCACTGCCCAGCCATGTTTACTGACTTATCTCAAAGCGTGTGTGCCCTATCCCACAGCAGGGAAATGCTGCGGAAATGCTCAATGATCACTGTTTCCCCTGCAGAAAGGGAGAATAGGCTGACCTGAGATCAAGCAAACCATGCACATCCTGGATTGTTGTTAAGCTGCTAAGTCGTGATGTCTGACTCTTTGTGACCCCATGGACTGTAGCCTGCCAGGCTCCTCTGTCCATGGGATTTCCGAGGCAAGAATACTGGAGTGGGCTGCCATTTCCTTCTCCAGGTGACCTGCCCGACCCCGGGAGCAAACCTGCATCTCCTGCACTGGCAGGCAGATTCTTTACCACTGAGCCACCAGGGATGCCCACATATCCTCAATATGCAGGCACTGAACTTGGCATGGCCACAGGTGGAGCCAGAGGGCAACCGCTGACCCGCCTGTGCTGTTAGTGCCCACGCAGTATCTCAGGCTCTTGCCTTGGCCTGAAGGGATGAAGGAGAAGGAAAGGCAGCCCTCGCTGACCGTCTCCCTCCTGTGGACAGCAGAGTTCACAGGGCCGTGGGAACCTGAGTGAACACTATCACCTTTTCCTGTGACCAGGGCAAATGACACTGGGCTCCAAGTGGCCTCCCAGTAGACACTAAGTGTTACCCTTTTTGGCAGTAGGCTGCCTGGCAGCAATTACTACCCTGGCAGGGGCCCCTTTAAAAGTCAGGAGGTAGCACTAAGCAACTTGAACACTTGCAGTGTACTGAACCTCCATTCAGAGGCCAGTCCACACACCCGGCTCAGAGAACAGCTATGGAAGGACTGAGAAGGCGGTCCAGCTGGCAGGGATTAGGGCAAGTGCCGGGGAGTGGGAACAGGCTTCAGCCAGGCCCTGCCTGTGCTGGGATTCTCGGGGAAGAAAGCACCTTCTGGCTCCTCAGAAAGGTGTTCATCATCAGGGCAGGTTCATCAGCTACCAGAGAGTTTCAGGTGCCATCAGGGACCAGTTTTGCCCACTGCACACACACTTGTGTGGATACTGATGATCACTCACAACCATAGCCATCATTTGGGAAGGGCTCTTCCTGTGCCGGGTACTGGGCTTTACCACACTAGCTCATCGCGTCCTGACAATATAGGACCTAGGACATAGGTGGTGGTGGTACAGGTATCATTATTTTTTAAAAGTTGTTTTTAGAGAACCTGGACTCTATGGAAAGCACAGCTCCTCTCCCACAGTCCTTGGAAGGGAAGCAAGATGCCAATTCGGAAGTTCATGGCTCATGTACTCCTGGGCAGGAGAGAGAGGTGGACCCTCCACCCCAGGCAGGGACAGCCCGCAGGGACACAGAGGGCCCTGCCCCAGCCCCAGCGAGGTGCTCTGGAAGGGAGGCACGGCCAGTCTTCTGAGGTGGAGCTCGGCAGTGATGTGAAAGTACGATCCCACCTTTTGCTGAAAGAGCGTGGGACTGTCAAGACCTCCAGCAACCAGGGGCTGCTCTGCCATGATTCCTCGCAAGCAGGCTCTATGTGGGGCCAGGGCTGGCAGGTCAGCGAGGAACTGAAGGAACAGCCTGAGCTTATTCCATCCTGTAGGGGTAACAGCAGATTGACCCTTCACTGGGGAGACAGGCCCCACAGTGGAAACCCCAGGGGTGGGCATTAGATCTGAGAGCCAGGCCTGTGACCTTGGCTGGCCCCTTCTGGACATATGCCCTTGTGCAAATCACTCCCACTTTCTGATTCTTACTTTCTCATCCATAAACAGAATCAATGCTATTTATATTAAACAGTTTTATACTGAAACCAGATATGCTTTTTTTTTTTTTTAAAGCCAGCACACTGTGAATACTTTTATCTTTATTAAGTGCTTCTATAGAGATTCTCTGGCTACATCTCTACAAGTTCCTAAAGGCACTATTCTCCCAGTTTTACAGATGGGGAAACTGAGTCCAGGGAGATACAGCTGGTAATTTTGACTCCAAAATGTGTGCACTTAACCACCATGTGACGCTGCCTACCAATGACTCACAGTGCCTGGCACAGTGGGTATGAGAAGTGGTAGCCATCATTATTAGCTTTCTCCAAATAATACTTTCTTGCCGGAGTACAGTTTTAGTCATAAATTCTTATTTAAATCATCTTAGAAGTTGAGCTGGGCCCGTGCTCTCACATGGAGATGGCACGTCCAATCATCCAGGCCCCAGGTCCCCTTCCGCCCACAGCAGATGCTACTGTGAGAGCCTTAGCTAAGTCCTCTCTCTGGAACAGCCCAGTTGCTAACACACAAGTACAAGCACCTTTGCAACCATACTGAATTAGTGGCGCTGGCATACACAATGGAGATTATCTGCTGCCCTTGGGAGTGGAAAAAGCACTCAATGGGGAGGCACAGAAATACGGATGAAGCCATTCCCAACATACAATTTTAAAACCACGTTACCAATCGGAGACATTCATCCATCCGGCTGGCAGCCGAGGTGAACATGTGACCTTGGAGAGCCCCGCATTTGAATTGTCAACTCTCTGCCAGTTAAGAACACACTTTGGGGCAAGTTGTGTAAACTCACTGAGCATTAGTCTCTTCATCCATAAAATGGAGATGATGACAATTAGTACCTCTGCATGGGGCTGAGATGAGGACAGAACGAGATGATTCTTGCCATCCCCCGCCCCGCCCCAGCCCCCAGACAGGACTGGGCTGGGAGTGGTCAGTGACTACTAGGACTTTTGTGCTGTTGCTATTATGTAGATTTCAGGAATATCACTGGGAGTGTGTGGACGTGAGCACACACACCACATATACAGAGAAATACCCAAAGTTATGGGGGCTCAGTCGGTAAAGAATCTGCCTGCAGTGCAGGAGACCTAGGTTCAATCCCTGGCTTGGGAAGATCCCCTGGAGGAGGGCATGGTGGCCCACTCCAGCATTCTTGCCTGGAAAATCCAATGAACCGAGGAGCCTGGCAGGCAGTAGTCCATGGGGTCACAAAGAGTCAGAAACAACTGAGCAACTAACATACTAATGACACACCTCCAGGGGGCAGTAAGCTCAAGATGCCCAGTTGTGAGAACCATTTTGCAAGGGGATGACCTTCTAAGTCTTGTAAGAGCCACTGGAGCTGGCCAGAGGAGGAGTTGTGAGGTGAGGAAGAGATGAGAACTGGATTTCTGTGACTGAGCTCCAGAGCCACCAGAGTTTTCAACCCCAGCTCCTCCACCTACCAGCTATGTGACCTTGGGCATATTGCTTAATCTCTCTGGGACTTGGTTGCCCATCTCTAAAATGAGGATGATTCTGTTCACTCCTCACAGGGTTGCTGGGAGAATGAAATGACTCAGAGCAGGAGCAGCCTTCACTGAGCACCCTGGGTGACACAGAGGGAGCACTCCCTGGATGCTCATGATTTCTAAGAGTATTGCTGTCAATCAGAAATAGTAGACCACTCCTCTGCCCTAATTTACTTCCTTTTATTATTATCTTCCCCTGTCATTATCATTACTACCCTTGCACTGCCATACCTTCTGCCATTTCCACCACACTTTTACTTAAACATTCTGAACAACCAGGAGAACCCTCCAGGCTCCAAATTCAAAAGCAGAGTGTGCAGAAATCCCTGGCAGGTGTCACAACTGTGCTGACGGTAGAGAACCCGAGCGGAAACAGGGAAGACTGAGGGGTCCAGCTGCCAAGGATCGTCAGTCTGCTTGTTTTTTCCATCACATCAGGAGTTTAGAATCTTGTGGCTAACGGGGGAGGCCTTGGAGCCAATCCCCACCCAGTTTCACTGCTCCATTGCTGTGTGATCTTGAGCAAGTGATGACCTCTCTGAGCCTCAGTTTGCTCATCTTCAATGAATGGTACAGTCTATGTCAAGAATGGTTTAGGGATTCATTAAGATGGAACATAAAAAAGCACTCAGCAGGGTGCCCGCCTGGAACGATCACTCGGGGACGCTGCTGCCACCATTCCCGTCACCGATGCTCAGCCAGCACACCATCTGGGGCTGCAGCAGTCTCCACTGACCTCTGTAGCCCACTCCCATCCTCCCCATTCAACACAAGCTCTGGGCAGAGCACACAGGGAACACAGATCCAAGCTCTGCACTGCACACATCTCATTCTGGCCCCCAGATCACCAGTACCTGATGCCCACCTGAATGCCCACAGTGCTCTAACCACAAGAAAGACTCCGAGGGCCCTGGAGTGCTTGGGGAGGAACACGGCTGCCCGCCCACACCCCCACCACTCAGCCAGCAAGTCTCTCTCTAAGCCCCGCTCAAGGTGAGAAAATGGACTCGCTCGGGAGACATTCTCTCATTTCTCCTTTGTTTTGTCTCTCTAGCTGACAGCAGGAGAACACTATAGATACTAAATCGCAGTGGTAAAAAATGATCACAAGATGGCTAAGACACTTTTTTTCTTTGCTACATTTTGTGCTTCGACTTTTGAAGAGGGCCTTCTATGACACTCTGAAGTGGCAACAACTTAGTCCAAATCCTATTAATCAGAGATGAAAGGTTTTGAACTGAGAAAGGAGGCACTTTTCTAAAAAGCCAATGGTTGGATCATCAAAGGAACAGAAAGAACAAGGGTCCCCAAGTCACTGTGTGCACAACAGGTCAGGCAGAAAAGGGGGTCTGGAAGGACATGCCAACTGCTGACAGTTGTCACATGCTGGGCTGGACGGGGACAGGGGAGGAAGGAGGGTCACTGCAAACCCGATCTGCCTGTGTGTGATCGGACTTCTCCACAGCCAGCAAGTGTTATGTTTACAAGTAGAAAAAAGTTAAGATTTTTTCTTAATACTCATTACACTTGGCTAACTTGGTATATGCCAGGATTCTCCACTGTGAACCTAACAATTTTCCCCTTTATTATTACAAAATATATTGATAGAGATACTTTGAAATTATGCAAAACACCCTGTTTCTGCTATTTACCATCCTTTGGTGCACCTTCCCTATAGCAACGTAACATGATGCTCTGTGATTTTCTCTTCCTTTATTCCTTCTGTGCTTTTTCACGGCAATGTTTCTCTAAGCGAGAGTTGTCACTTCTCCCCCATTGATTTCTTTGTCCTGTTCTTTGTGTAATTACGTTAGTATGGATCCCTGGATACTCACTTCTTTGGCCATGGGTGCTCTTTCAGGCTGACTCTGCATACATCTGATTGGCTGACTGATTGATTTGGTAGTACATTTTTATTTTCCAGTCCTAAAAGATGCCCCAGGGTCCTCTGTGCTAGACCTGGAATCAACGATTCCTACAAAGAGCCCTGGTTCCTTTCATCTGAAGAATAGTATTTAGAAGCTAAGATCCCAGTACTAGCCGTACCCATTTTTATTGGGTACAACCCACATCAATGGATCGAGTAAGGAATTACATGTGCATGCACCACCTCGTGCATACATACACAGCTGTATTGATTTCTGCATCTATTCATCTGTGTCTATACATACATAGATTCTTTTCTTTTTTGTGAATGAGTCCATATTGATATCTCTGATAAGTCCAGCACCACAGGGTTTATTATATTCGCAGCCCTTTCCTTCCTTGTGACTTTCTTTGAGAGTAACAACCTGGCTCTTATTATCTAAAATGTACTTATTTTTTCAACCTGTACAGATGAAGTAGTTTCAGAATTCCTAATCCATTCCCCTTTGAGACAAAGAAACGTGCCAAATGGAATACAGTGTCTGAGGGCGGTTCTCCTTGTCTTTGCCTTATAGTATGAGTCGAAACAACGTTTCTCAAAATCACTTAGGTCAGCTTCCTCCTCCTCCACTCCCTTCCCCTGTGGCTACAGGAATCATTTGTAACACAGTTAGATTCCTTTGTCTTCATTTGTCTCAGTCTGCGCTCCATCTACCCCCCGGCGACCAGGCTGAGTTTTTAAGAATTTTATATATAGCAACATTCACTCTGTGTCCCGTTCTATGGGTTCTGACAAGAGCACAGATTCATGTGTCCATCACTACATGCAACCAATGTTCCATACAAAACCATTTCCCAGGTCTTCTGCCCATTTTGAGAGTTCTTTATACATTCTCAATACAGGTCCTTTGTCAGGAATGTAATTAGAAAATACTGACTTCTCCAAGTCTGTGTCTTTTCATTCTCTTAAGAGTGTGTCTTTTGCAGAGCAACGTTTTTAACATTCATAAGGGCCATTTTGTCCATTTTTTCCTTGTATGAGCCATGCTTTTGGTGTCTCATCTAAAAACTCTTTGCCTAATGCGAGGTCACACAGATTTTCTCCCAAGTATTCCTGGAGCAGCAGTGCAGGTGTTTACTTTACCTTTAAGGCTACGATGTATCTGCGTTCATTTTCATAGGTGTGAGGTGGAGGCGGAGGCTCATTTGTGTAAATGTCCAACTGTTTCAGCACCATGTTGAAAGAACCGTCCTTCCTTTCTCCGTTGAATTACCTTTTCACTTCTGCCAGTCATCGGTTAAGTATGTAGGGGGGCGGTTATTTCTGAACTCTCTGCTCCAGCCCACTGATCTCCATGTCTGTCCTTTCTCTAATACTGCACCATCTTGTTTATTGTCGTTTCATAGTAAGTCTTGAAATCAGCCCTCTAACAGTGCTCCTCGGTTTCAGGATTATTTTAGCTCCTCTAGTTTCTTTGCCTTTCCATTACAGAATTTACAGTCGGTGTGTAAATATCTATAAAAATTCCTGCTAGGACTGGAATTGGGGTTGTGTTGAATCAAGATCAAACTAGGGAGACCTGGCATCTTAATAATATTGAGTCTTTGTATCCATGAATACAAACACATTTAGGATATATTTATCCTAAATAAATGGATATATTTATCCATTTATTTAGGTCTTTTTTGGACTTTTCAGCATACAAATAACTGCACATGTTTTATTATTTATTTCTACCCTAAACTGTGTTTTTTTTAAATTAATGCTGAATTTCAATTGCTGATTGCTAGCATATAGAAATGCAGGTGACTTGTGTATGCTAACTTTGTGTCCCTCCATCTTGCTAAACTCTTTATTTCTCAGAGCTTTTTTGTAGATTCTTTGGAATTTTCTATGCAGATAAGTAGTCTCTGTAAATAGAGTCGTATTTCTTCTTTTCTTTCTTTCTATTGACTTGTTGCACTGATGACAACTTCTAGTATGATACTGAATAGGAGTGGTGACGGAAGATATTTTTGCCTTATTTCAACCTTAGAAGAAACTGGATAGTTTTCACCATTAAATATGTTGTCTATTGCTTTGTGAAGATGCTCTTCATCAGGTTCAGGAAGTTCCTTTTGACTAATTTAATTAGACTTTTTAAAAATCATAACCGGATATTGTGCTGTGCTTAGTCACTCAGTTGTGTCCGACTCTTTGTGACCTCATGGACAATAGCCCACCAGGCTCCTCTGTCCATGGAGATTCTCCAGGCAAGAATACTGGAGTGGGTTGCCATGCCCTCCTCCAGGGGCACAGTGATATTGAATATTATTAAATGCCTTTTCTCATTATATGGTTTTTCTCAGTAACACTAATTTTCAAATGTCGAACTAGCCTTGCGTTCCTTGGATAAAACTCATTTGTGGTATATGTATTTTTAATGGATTGTTGGGGTTGTTTAATTTCGTTGGGGGTTTTCACATCTAAGCTCACAAAGAATAGTGATCTGTAATTTTCTTTTCCTGAAATGTGCTTGTTCTTGCTATTATATAACACTGGTTTCATAAAATGAGTTGAGAAGTATTCCCTCACTTTTTATTTTCAGAGAGAGATTGTGTAATAGTTCTTCCTTAACTATTTGCAAGAGATCATTAGTGAAAGCATCTGGGCTTGAGTTTTCTTTTCTTTTTTTTCTTTTTTTGGATGGTTTTTTTAACTACAAATTCAGTTCCTTTGACACACGTATAGAATTCTCAGGTTATCTATTTTTCTTTCTTGAGTGTTAGCGGTTTGTATCTTTCAATAAATTGGATCATTCATCTAAGTTGTAGAGTTTACAGGCAGAGAGTTGCTTGTAACACACCCTTATTATCTACGTTTTTTTTCTAACTATCAGAAACATTAAGAGGTAATTTTTGTCATCTTCATTAAGACTGCTATAAGATCAGTCATAATCACAAATAAAAATACTTTTAAAACATCTTTACTAAACAAGTATTATGTAGCAGCCACACCCTTTTCCCCACCGAGAATACACGACCGCACCCTTGGAAAGTATGCCAGCCTCATTCTCTCCCAGCAGGACTATCGCAGGGACTCATGGAGACAGAGTTAGCAGGCAAAGTCAAGCTGCCTGATGATGAAGAGGGTCTGTCCAGACTCTGTGCTGCGGATTCAGACACCTGGATCTACTTCTCCATGATCCTCAGCCAGTCCTTCCCCTCTCTCTGGTCTTCAATCTCCCCAGGTGGGAAATGAGAAGCTTGGAGGCTGAGATCTATGCATATAGATGGGTTCCTGCCGCCACTTACCTTCCACCGGGGAAGAGCTGAAGGTGGTCCTGAATGTCCATCGGTACCCTTGATGAGCAAACCTCACTGTGGGCGTGGCGCTATTCAGCTTTTTCATCATGAAGGCATGCGTGTCTCTAAGGGAAAGGGTCTGACTGCTCAGGTCCACCCCAGGCGGTTATAAAAACCACTAACGCCTCTTAGCAGGATTCATTCCTCAGCAGAAGCCCAGCTCTGTGCTGTGTTCAGACCAGGATGCACATGAAGCAGCGGTTAAGATTGGAGCTTTGGAGTCAAAAAGACTTGGCTTGGGACCTGCCTCAGCTGTAGCCACTCCTTCATTCAAGACACCAACTGTGGGCCAGGCACTGTCTGGACAGTGTGTAAAGAACACCCAGTCTCTGCTCCATGCTGCTGGGATCTCAGAGGAGAGATGGTCATTAATGTCTGTGTGTGCTCAGTCGTGTCTGACTCTGTGTGACCCCATGGACTGTAGCCCGCCAGCCTCCTCTGTCTATGGGATTTTCCATGCAAGAACACTGGAGTGAGTTGCCATTTCCTCCTCCAGGGGATCTTCCTGACCCAGGGATCGAACCCAAGTCTCCTGCGTCTCTTGCATTGGCAGGCAAATTCTTTACCCATGAGCCACCTGGGAAGCCATTATAAATAAGCCTAAATTATGATGGGATTATAAATTCCTATCTCACAGAGCTGCAATGAGGGTCAGAGCTGACACATGGAGAACACCAGCTCCTGGGTGAGTGCTCCATGAAGGATGCCATCCCAGGTTCAGGCCAGAAAGGACCAGTCAGGAGAACAAACCCTGGTAAAAGCCAGTCCACAGAGAGGTCAGCCCAATGCAGTTGACACACAGCACACACGACAGATCTGCAAACAGTGGTTCATCCCCATAGTCACTGAGACACCGGATCAGCATCAGATGCTCCATGGCCAGCCCCAAGGCCCCAAGCAGCACAGTGGTGACCCCAAGAGTGGGGCATTTCATGGGAACAGAGTTTCTGCCCCCCAAAACCCCAGCCAGGACAGCAACCTGGCTCCCGTTGGCAGAAACCAAATGGGTCTCTCACCCTGGGATGACCTCAAGGGTGAAGGCCATGGAGCAGGGCAAGATCAGGGACAAAAACACCCTGGGCTTCAGAAGCTCAGTGATTCATAAGAAGACTAAATGGCCTTTGCTTCCTCTCTCTGCATTCTTCTGATATTTGGCAAATACAGGGTCCTAGGGAGGTGGTGGAACAAAGTCCATGGCCTTTAGAGGGCCTGAAGGGCTAGGGCTGGGTCCAAGTGTGAGCCCAAGCAAGGTACTATGCCTCTCTGAGCCTCCGTGACGCATCTAGGAAGTGCCCACTTATTAAATGCCATCTATTAATGCCCACCAAAGGGCTCCTGGGAGGATTAAATAAGCATGTATCTGAAGTGTTTAGCACAATGCCTGGTTCATAATAACTGGTTAATAAATAGCGACAGCTACTATTATTATTATTAAATGCCAGTCAATTCTGGCTGTCCTTAAAGGAACAAACAAGGTTTTATGGTCCCTTCTCTGGTGGGATTTGCGGGAGGCAGGTGTAAAGGCATAAGAGAGACCTAACGGTAAATGCAGAGGCAGGAGTCACCCCTGCTGGGAGGGCAGGACAGTTCCAAGTCCCCCTGGGTGAACGCTGGGCCTCCTCCTCCGAGCTCTCCTCCCAGCAGCGTTCCCTGGACTCACGGGGCCCCTCAGGAGCTAAGGGGGCGGCTGGGAGCCAGGCGCAAGGTGCACGATCACCCCAGGAACGCTCTGCACAGTGGCAAGGAGCTCCACTTACAAATAAAGTTTGTTCTTGGCCCCACCACCCACACAGCCAAGCTGCTTTACTCCATTTCAATATGCTTAATTACATGGAAAGTGCACTGCCAATAAACAGAATTAATCAGTCCTGGATGCCTGAGTGAGTGTAGGCAGGTGTTAGCATATTCGAGGCCCTGAGAGGGGAAAGTCCAATAGTGGCTGGAAATATACTGATAAAATGTTTTACCACAGTGGGGATGGAAGGTGGAAGGGCCTTTACTGAAGGGTGGCATTTTAGGAGCAAATAAAGCTTCTGATTGCCTGCAACTGAGAAGCAGACTAAAGTAACTGAAAAACTTCTATGGAATATTTTTCTTCTGCCTTGTTTCAAAATGGAAATCACTTTATTGTTGCTGTTTCCCTGATTATAAAAGTAGCATTTGCTCCATTCAGACACTGTATAAGGATGTAAAGAATAAAATGAAAATCATCCATAATCTTATCACCTCAGGATAACCACTACTGACATCTTGGTATGTCTTGCTGTAGATGGTTCTCTGGATATATTTTTGCATACATATACAATATGCATGAGATCCTGATAAACACATTGTTTGGCAGCCTGTTTTCCATCCAATAACACACCGCAGACATCCTTCCACAGTAATAACTGAAGATCTCAAGCATTATCTGTTTATGGCTGCACAGTCTTGGGTGCATTATATGACCTGTGTGATCTGGCTATTTGCCTACTCAGCATGGTCTGGCACCTTTTCCCTGCCTGGCTTTCTGCATTCAGCCAACACCAGGCTTCCTTTGTATCCTAGAACACTTCTTTCCACCTCAGGGACTCAGCGTTTGCTGTCCCTTCTGCCCGAAATTCTCCTTCCCTCCTTCACATAATTCATTTTCTCCTTTCAAATTTCCACTGAAGTGTTTCTTTCTTCAGGAAGTCTTCCTGGATACCTACCCCCAGACACTCAGAGTTCCATGTGTTTCACCATCTTGGTATTTATTGCAATTAAATACATAGCCATGAAACTTGTCCCCCTTGTCTTCCCTCTAGAAAATAAGCTCTTGGAGGGCAAGGACTGTGTCTGTCTTGCTCAGCTGAGAAGCCACAGGGCAAGTACAGTGTCTGGCATGCAGAAGTCCTCAGTATATATGTGCTGATCACATGGAAGGAAGTGAAGGAGGGGCAGCCAGGGATACCCACTTCCTGCATTAATGTCTACTTCCTTCCTTCCTCCCAAAGGATCTGCCAGCAGGTCACTTACTTTGCATCTCTCTGTGGGTACAGGAGCCTACAGGTGAAGGAGAACAGACCACAGTTCTGTGCCTTGACACCTGCTGGCGCTCTTTGGCCAGAGAAAGTCCCAGAGATCTGCCTGCCCAAATGTTCAACTGCTCACGGCCCAAGCTGGGAAACCAAGGCCCAGAGATGGTGACTGCAACCACAAAACTAAAAGATGCCTGCTCCTTGGAATAAAAGTGATGACAAACCTAGACAGCATATTCAAAAGCAGAGACATCACTTTGCTGACAAAGGTCTGTCTAGTCAAAGCTATGGTAGTCATGTAAAGGATGTGAGAGTTGGACCAGAAAGAAGGCTGAGTGCTGAAGACTTGATGCTTTCGAACTAGGGTGCTAGAGAAGACTCTTGAGAGTCCCTTGGACTACAAGGAGATCAAGCCAGTCAATCCTAAAGGAAATCATCCCTGAATATTCATTGGAAGGACTGATGCTGAAACTGAAGCTCCAATACTTTGGCCACCTGATGCGAAGAACTGACTCATTGGAAAAGACACTGATTCTGGGAAAGACTGAGGGCAGGAGGAAAAGGGGACGACAGAGGATGAGATGGTCTGATGGCATCACTGACTCAATGGACTTGGGTTTGAGCCAACTCTGGGAGATGGTGAAGGACGGGGAAGTCTGGCGTGCTGCAGTCCATGGGGTCACAAAGAGTTGGACACAACTTAGCAACTGAGCAACAACAAATAATTGCTTTAAAATGTTGGGTTACTTTCTGTTGTACATCAACATGAATCAACGATATGTATACATATATCCCTCCCTCTTGAACCTCCTTCCCACCCACCTGCTTCCCACCCCACGAGGTCACCACAAAGCACCAAGCAGAGTTTCCTGTGCTGTACAGCGGCTTCCCACTAGCTATCTCTTTTACACATCAGTTCAGTTTAGTCTTCTCCAGCACCACAGTTGAAAAGCATCAGTTCTTCAGCGCTCAGCTTTCTCTATGGTCCAACTCTCACATCCATACAAGACCACTGGAAAAACCACAGCTTTGACTAGACGGACTTTTGTCGGCAAAGTGATGTCTCTGCTTTTTAGGTGTGGTAGCATATACATGTCAATGCTACTCCATTCATGGGGCTACACCTTTATAACCTGATCACCTTCCAAAGACCTCACCTCCTAGTGTCATCACTTTGGGAGTTAAAGTTTCAAGGTATGAATTTGGGAGGAACCCATTCAGTCCGTAACACAGACACACAATAATTTTATCCTTTCTCATTAACGTCATTGAGTGTATCCCTCATTTTTTTCCGAGAAAGAGATGCTGTACGTTATCATTATCTAGGAAAGGGAAGGGAAACAGTGAGGTGGAGGGATTCTCCAAGTAGTCGCAAGGCCACGACAACAAAAGCAGCAAAGCTGGGACCTGGACTCCAGACCCAGAGCTCTTCTCATCATGTGTTTCCTAAGAGAATCCCCTGAGCCGCGTCCTGGTGGAGGGGGCGGGGGCAGTCTCCTGACCCCCACTCTGATCTGCCGTGATCCTTCTCCTCATCCACATGGAGAACCAGCCCCCAGGTCAGTGGAGTACTAAGGGCCTTTGTTACAGACACAATCTCATCTCCTGCCTTCTTTCCCAGCCTCACACGTGGCTAGTCGCCCCTCCGGTCACACATGGTCAAACCACGTGGCTCCTTCAACCAGAAAGCCCCGCAGCCCAGCCCCTTCACCCATAGCCTCTCGTCCACTGGACTTGGCTCAAATGCCACCTGTACCCAGGGTCACTGCTGCCACAGCACCCCTGGCCATGGGATTTAGCCGCACAGCGTGCTGCTATTGACCTAAGGGATCTGCACCTGGGGTCCAGTGTAACACAGTCTCCTCCTCACCCAGTGTGCGCCCCCCTCAAAGTCCTGGGCAGTTCCTGGTCCTCCCCAGTGGGGGATACAGTGTAGCGGTTAAGCCCATGGGCTTTGGAGCCAAGGCTGCTGGGCTCAAACCTTGCTCCGCATGCCATCGGCCACACGACCTCAGACAAGTCTGTTTAACCTCTACAGCCTCAGTTTCCCCAGCTGGACAACGTGGGTGAGAACATCCCATCCCTCAGGGCAGGATAAGGTTCAGGGAGATGATACACGTGACATCAAGGATGAATGCTGGGCACGCAGCTGGCCCTCTTCAAAATAAGAGCTGATCACTGGCGGCCCTGGATCGAATGCCAGCCCTGAAGCTGCCCGATGCAACCCCATCCCAGCCCACAGCTTCCTCTCTTCTTCCCTCTCTAGGCGCCATGATAAACACCGAAGTCAGGTCCATCACCGGCCATCAGCGGTGTTTGCAAAACAGCAGCCTCGAAGAGCTCAGGCTGGCCTGCTGCCCACAGCATGTGGGAAGATGGCTAGGAGAACCCAGGGCCTGGGAGTAGGAGGGTGAGGTGTCGTGAGCTGTGAGTTGTGGAGGAGAGTCGTGGAGCCAGGGAAGGGCTCGCGGCTGGGACACCGCTCTGCCGGACGTCCCATTGCAATCAGCTGCCCAGAGTTCCACACACAGGAACTTTGCCTCCCTCACTCCCAGCCTGCAGCCCGGCGCCCTGTCCCCCTCCCCGGAGTCAGGGCTCTCTCACCTTGAGCCCGCTGCTTTCTGCTTCAGAGCCCGGGTCCACGCCGGTGACGTAAATGCCCAGGCCGTACTCCGCTCCCCCGCGGATGGTGAGGCCCAGGGACCGGCCATCGCCCAGCACCAGGTTCACCTGCAGGAGGGAGAGGAGACAGCATCGGAGGGCCTGCGGGGCACCAGGAACTTCGGGGGGGCAGGGGCGACGGCCTGAAGAGCCCCCTCCAGTACTCTGAAGGGCACACCTATTCGGGCTTGCAAGGTGCCCTGGAACGTTCCAGTTTCTGCCCCAGCTCTGCTCCTGACTCACTGAGTGAGTGACATGGGGAAGTCCTTCTCCCTTCCTGGTTCACAGGTACAAGTAAAGGGAAGGCCTTGAGGAAATGACCTCTAGGGACCCCCTGGTATTGACACCATGTTTCCCTCACACCACGGGGGCCCTTGACTTCACACCCTCCAGCCAAGGAGTGCCTGTCAGACCCAAGGTCTCCACCCAGCCCCCTCACCTCCCGTCCTCTGATCTGAGGATTAAGGCTGAGTCCAGGATCAGGGGCCCACCACTTGCGACCCCCGGGGCCCCCCGCCCACCCATCCTCCCAGGCCATGGCAGCGTCACTTCAGCAGCCCTTCATCTCACAAACACGGGGAGTGCCCACCAAGGGCAGACCCAGTGCCAGGCCAGGGATGTGGCGATGACCCAGACACAGGTCTGCTCCCAAGGGCCCAAGTCCTGAGGGACAGAGAGACCAGTAAACAAACCTTCACAGTGCCGTGTGATTAGACCCACATGGGATGACCTGGGGGGCCAGGTGGGTGCAGAGAAGGAGCAATGGCCCTGCCTGGAGATGGGGGGGCTTCCTGGGGAAGTGACATCCTTCACGAAGGACCAGAGAAGGGATGCATGTGGCTGGAGCAGGAAGCGCTGGGGGTGGTGGGCGAGGCTGAGGGGGGGTTTGGCAAGAGGCTGGTGCAGAAGCCTCAGTATCCATGACAGAGACCGCAGGAACACGCAGATTAGGTGTGCTTGGGTCTGAAGGGGAACTTACAAAAAGAAGTGGCCAAACAGTTCAAAGTGCGAGTTGCTCAGTCATGTCTGACTTTTTGTAACCCCGTGGACTGTAGCCTGCCAGGCTCCGCTGTCCATGGGATGCTCCAAGCAGGAATACTAGAATGGGTTGCTATTCCCTTCTCCAGGGAATCTTCCTGACCCAGGGATTGAACCCGGGTCTCCTGTATTGCAGGCAGATTCTTTACTGTCTGAGCCACCAGAGAAGCAGAACAGCTGAAAACCTACCCCTCAAAAGGACAGAAAACACCCCAAAACAAGTTAAGACCCAGTGGCATGTAAGGGACCTAAAGAGAGCACAGTGTGACTGCCCACAGGAGACAGAGAGGTGGAGGTCGTGGCAGGCATCGGGGAGGGCAAATGTCATGGAGTCAATTAGGGAGCCATTCAACTAACTATCTCTGTCCTCAAAGTCATTCACCTGACCGTTATCAGGGGCTCTGCACCAGCCATCAGGAATCCCTTACATCTATTACCTCACTTCATTCTTCAGTCCCCGCCTCTGGAGGTCAGGGGGGGAATAACTGGCCCAGGGTCACATAGCCATTCCCCTACCGTCGAGGGGAGGTGCTGGAGAAGACAGACTCAAGTCCAAACTGACCACGAGGATTGTGGGGGGAGCGAGCAGAAAGGAACCAGGGAATATACAGATGGCTGTGTTCCCCCTTTGAATACTAAGGATAGAAACAAACCCCACAGCTTGCCAGTCACTTCCCCATAAATCCTTTACATGGGAATAAAACGGAGTCTTCATCACAGGGCTGTAATAACAGACCTAGCCACAGCAGGGTATCTGCTTCAACCACCTGCTGGCAACGCCACCAGCGCTTGGCAGGAAACAAAACTCATCTATGGGAAAGGGCACTAAGCTATGAGAGGCAGCCTGGTACAGTGAGAAGAAGGGCATCCCGGCTAATAATAAGAATATAAAAATAATAACTCATTAAACCAACTGGGTACTAAATGTACTGCGTCTTTCCTAAGTCCCTACTCAACACGTCACATGCCTTACCTCCTTTAGTTCTCCTTCCTCTTCTGTTGTTTCTCTTTTTATCCCCCATTTCCAGATAAGGAAACTGAGGCTGGAGCAGTGAAATGGCCTGGCCAAGATCGAAGAGCTGGCAGCTGGCAGAGCCCAGCCATTTAACCAGCTCACCATATTGCCTCCCAGAGGACTGAGCTCACATCTTGGTTCTGCCCTTTAACCCCTGGGCAACCCTGGGACAAGGCCCACTGCTTTTCTGATCTTCAGTTTCCCCATCAGTGAAATGAGAACCACACAGTCTACCTGGGGCAGGCGCTGCCATCCTTCTTCCCGCCCTCCCTTAGAACCCCAAGGAAGCAATGTGGACAGCCCCAGGAAATGATGTCCATAAATATTTGGGGGCAAAAAAAGGATATGAAAGGTGCCTAGCACGTAGGCAGTGGTGGGTAAGTGATGGTTGTTGCTGCCACGAATTACTGTGTCCCAGGCACCATCCTCTGTGCACATGATTTACTGGTTCTTGAAACAGCCCCATGTGGCTCCTGTGATCACCCCCCAATCAAGGCTAGGGAAGCTTGAGTGACTCACCCGAGGTCACAGTCAGGGAGTTCTGAAACCAGGGGTGATACTGTGACTTATACTAAGAAATACATATTTTTTGTCTTTTTCCTCATTCCTGGCAATAAGCTCTGGAAGCTTTGTAGATTCCTAAGTGATAAGACCACTGGGAGCATCTTTTGTTCTCATAAGGTGACTCTGACTGGGCGCCTGGAAGGCGTCTAGTCACCAGAAAGACCCAGCCATGATCAGAAGTTTGGAATTTTCAACACTACCCCCATCTGCTTCAATTATCTGCTGGAAACTCCACCTTCCCCACTCTCCAGAGATGGAAGAAGCACTAGAAATGGAGTTAATAACTGGTCATGCCTATATGATGAAGGCTCCATAAAAATCCCCATTGTATGGGGTTCAGAGAGCTTCCAGCTCAGTGAACAGGTGGAGGTATGAGGAGTGTGGCACATCTGGAGGGGGCGTGGAAGCTCTGAACCCCTTCCATATACCCTGCCCTACGCATCCCCTCCATCTGGATGTCCATCTTTAGCCTTTATCATGTCCTTTATGATAAACTGGCAAACAGTAAGCAAACTATCTACCTGAGTTCCAAGAGTCATTTTGGCAAATTAATCAAAGCTGAGACAGGGTCATGGAAACCTCTGAGTTATGCCAATTGGTCAGCAGCACAGGTGACAAACTAAACTTGCAACTGGCATCTGGGGTGGGGCAGTGGCAGGGGCGGGGGCGCTGTTTCATCAGACTGAGTCTTTAACCTGTGCGACTGGACACTGTCTCCAGAAAGAGCATGTCAGAATTGAGTTAAATTATAAGACACCCAGCTGGTGTTCCAGAGAATTATTTGGTGGAAAAAACCTGCACACATCTGGTGTCAGAGCACCGTGAGTGTGACGGTAAAGGAGAAACACAAGCAGAGAACTGTAGGTTTTCCTTATCCGGACTTCAGATCCAATCCCCCTCCCCTTCCATACCCAGCTGGTTCCCAGCATGAACCAAAAGGGCAGGTCCCACCTTGTCTCTGCAGTTGCTGGAGGCATGAGCTTGGTTGCGGGGAGCAGCCGCTGATGCAGAGGATCTGCCTGCTCAGCCCCGACTGGGGCCATGGCTCTGAGAAACCACTGAGACTTGCCCACTTGTTCATGGACCAGTGACCCTGGCGGGGGGTGGGCAGTAGGGGACATTTGAGTCCTGCATTTTAAAATAGTCATTCATGCAATAAATATGTACCAAGCATGTACACCGTGCCAGGCACTGATTCAGGCACTGTGAGGACACCAAAGCACAGAACCAGTGGTGTGGAGAGGAGGCCCTACCGTTGTCTGCATTTACAGAAGTTAAGGCTCAGAGAGGTTATGTAACTCATCCAAGGTCACACAGCTGGCAAGTGGTGGGGTCAGGATTTGAAGCCAGGCAATCTGGATCCAGCATCTTACTCTTCCTGTCATGCTGACAGGATCCCATCTAACCCCCACAACAGATCTGTCCTAGGTTTTTTTATACAGAGACGGCGTCTGTACTACAGAGACTGGGTGTCAGCACAGAATGGGAAGCTGGAATGCTGAACAACTCTGCACCCTATTTACTTCTGAGCGTGTAAAGGTGACTTGAGAGCAGACAGGCCTGATTCTTGAAGGAGTTACCTGTGTTCTTCCCTTCTGTTCCTTCCTGCAGCCTCTGGGATGGTTCTCACACTTCAGGGTAGAGAAGATCCTGACTAGTAAGGGCTTCAAAATCAGAACTAGCTTCAGTGGACAGTTGAGGGGCTTTCAAGGATAAAGTCACTACCGGTGATTTTTACATCACTATTGCCCTGAGAACTCATTTGCCTAGAAGGTGTGTCCCCACTAGGGTTGAGATTAGGGTTTTCGAAGTTTGGCACGGGAAGTCCAGAGGCTGTGCTGGCTATTTGGAATACCGGATGAGACCAGGCTGCTGGAGAGAAGACAATCAGGCCAGGGAGCCAACAGTGAGGGTTCCGGAGACATTTTCCCTATGTCTGTCCTCAGTGGGAAAACAGGGGCTCCACACTGTATCAGCAGGAGGAGGAACGGGGCAATGGAGAAGCTTCTCTGGTGTGGGTCCGGGCATTTTCTACCTCCTGAGCTAACTGTGTCCCCCCTGGAGCCTGATTCTCTCAGTTTCTGCCTTCTGCATGAGTGAGTGAGCACACACTCAGTCACTTCAGTCGTGTTTGACTCTTTGCAACCCTGTGGACTATAGTCTGCCAGGCTCCAGACAAGAATACTGGAGTGGGTTGCCATTTCTTCCTGCAGGGGCTCTTCCTTATCCAGGGATCGAACCCGTGACTCTTGCATCTCCTGCACTGGCCACTAGCACCACCTGGGAAGCCCCTCTGCCATCTACATTCCTATATAAGTTACTCCAAGACTCCCACAGGGCACTTTACATCCTCCCGAGCTTCCCACCCACTCAATTCCAGTGCGAGGGTCCTTTGCTCTAAGTCTTGCAGGTGCCACATTCATTACCACCTCAGGGCCTTTGCACATGCTGTCCTAGCTGCCTGGCATTTTCAGCACTCAGAATGATACACAGCAGCTTCATCTTCCTCTTGGTCTCAGCTCAGAAGTCACCTCCTCCAAGAGACCCTCCCATCCCACCTCATCTGAAGCAGGGGCTCCCACCTCATCACTCTCCATCCCTCATCTTGATTTTATTTCCTTTCATCAAGCTTCACCATCTTAATTATCTTGTTCAAATATGCCCATTTCTGGGCTATTGTCTCATTTCTCCTATGATCTCCAAACTCACCAGTAGCTTCCCCAGAGCAGGGCTTCATGTCTTCTGTCCACTTCTCCATTTTCCCCTCCCATAATAGCACCAGGTATACCACAGGTGCTCACTAAGCATGGGCTGACTCAATGGATCCTAGTTGCCACAGCACCTGAGTCCTGGATTTTGCATCTCCAAAATGTGCATAATGACACCTACCTCACAGAGCAACCACGAGGGTTCAGGAAGATGCTATAAGCACAAGCCAGCACATGGCAAGCTCTTCCCTGATCATAATTACTACTCTAAGATCATGCTCTGCAGAGGGAAGGCTTAAGAAAAAGATAAAACAAGCTCTCTGCCCAGCCCTGGAAGGCTGGCCTTGAAAATGATTCAATGCCACAGGCTGTGCCTTTCTAGAGATGGCCAGAGAACAACAATGCCTGGTGGGGAGGCGGGGATGAGCCCCTTTCTGCGGCCAACCAGCCCTGGCCCCTTTGAAGAAGCCCAGGCAGGCGCTGGTGGTACACGCTAGCTGGCTACCCCCACTGCCTCTCTGCCGGCAGAAACCCCCGCCACTTCTGCTGGATCCAGCATATTGATATTTGAGCAAAGAACACAAAACACGTTAAATAAATGTTATGGCCTTATTGACAGGAAAGGAGAGCTAAGAAAGAGTCTCCAGCGGAAAGGTGCTTGGCTCAGAGCCCCAAGCTGTGTCAAGGTCCTAAAACATCAGAGACCTGCTTACAGGAAGGACTTTCTTGGTCCCAGGAGCAACGAACGGGCACAATGCAAACAGCACCCAGAGTGAACCTTAAAATACCATCTCTCAGTCCTTTCTGAATTTTATTAAAGAAACAATCATGGTCTTGGGGAAAGAAGGGTCTGTGGCGGGCATCTCTTGAGGCCCCTGCCCTCTTTTTCGGGTTACAGCATCCCATGGTGCTTTGGGCTGTAACCCCTCCCCCACCAGCCACAGTACTGGTGTTTCTGTCAATCAAAGGCACCTCCCTGCCAGCCAATCAGGGGCTCCCTCCCTGATACACGAATCTTCAGGGAAAGGATGCAGAGAATGGAAACCGTGGGGACCCCTTTCTTTCTGGGGGCTGCATCCTGAGTTCCTCGGCTTGAGTTCTGGGCTTGCCCACACGCTGCCAGTCAATTCTGACTTTGTGGAAGGTGACCAGGACCAGTTTCCGTTCCTTACAACCCAAGACCCACACTGCAAAAGGTGCCCCGTGGAGCTTGGAGTCCTTGCAGCTACATGTGGCAGCACCCCTGGATCCGGGGCACTGAGGAGTCAAATCATCTCTGGTGTAAATCATCTGAGCGTCCTCTCTTCCCCTGTCCACTCTCAGGGCTGCACGAAGACTAGGCTTCAACCATACGGGACAATATCACAGAGGACAGCAGATAGAGGATGGAGCTGCCCCACAAGCCTAGAGGGTCCCCTCTACTCTGCCATGGAGAACTGATGCTTTCCAACTGTGTTGTGGGACTCTTGAGAGTCCCTTGGCCTGCAAGGAGATCCAACCAGTCAACCCTAAAGGAAATCAACCCTGAATATACATCGGAGGGACTTATGCTAAAGCTGAAACTCCAATTCTTTGGCCACCTGATGGGAACAGCTGACTCATTAGAAAAGACCCTGATGCTGGGAAAGATTGAAGGTAGGAGGAGAAGAGGATGATAGAGGATGAGATGGTTGGATGGCATCACCGACTCAATGGACATGAGTTTGAGCAAACTCCGGGAGATGGTGAAGGACAGGGAGGCCTGGCGTGATGCAGTCCATGGGGTCACAAAGAGTTGGACTCAACTGAACAACAACAACAAATGACTTGAGGGAGATGAAGACCAGATGAAGACCAGAGACCAGAACCCAGGCCTTTCTTCCCGGCTCTAAGAAGTTTCCCTGCTCTGGGTTTGGCAAGGAGAATGGCATCTCAGTGGCCCTCTCCTCCACCAGACCCCCACCTGCTGTCTGCCTACAGGAGGCTCTGCGAGGCCAGGCCAGGAGGCTCACCTTTTTCTCATCCCCGCCTTGCAGGAGGTGTAGGGTCTGGTCACCCTCATGCTGCCGCAGGGCGCTGCCGTGGGTCTGGGGCAGGCCTGATGGCGGGGAGATGCTGCGGCCCTGGGGGTCCACCCAGGTGTAGATGTGGTTGGTGACGTAGCCACCTGGGATGCGCCCCGCTGAGTACACCGACAGCACCAGCTTCTTGGAGCCCTTGAGAGCCTAGAGAGAGAGAGAGAGAGACACATGTTAGCAGGAAAGGGGATAGTGAGAGATTGTTCAGAACTTGCTTCCTCTTAGGACCCTGCACATGGAGGAGGAAGCCAGCCCCTATGTCTCTTCCCTTTACCAGCCCTCAGTTTTGTCCCATGGAAACGAGGACATCTGTCCCACCCCACCCCACCCCTCACCTTGAGGTGGTCCAAACACAGGAAATAGGACCTCTCAGAAAATCTTTGCTGAAGAGTTAATGGGGCAGGGCTACAACCGCATCCTTACGAAGGCCTGCTGGGCTGACCTCTGGGAACGTGGAACCTCAGTGTTCCCACCATTCCTTACTTGATATGGGAGGCTCACCGTGCCCAGACTATTTGTGCAAACAACGCAGTGGTCTGGCACGTGGGTACAGGCAGAGATGCCTACATGACCAGCCCCCAGATCAGAGCCCCTGGTGTGAGTCTCTAAAGTGCGTCCCTGGAAGACATTTCACACGTGTTGTTACAACTCAGTGTGTGTGACCACACCGGGCGAGGACTCAGAAGCTTGTGCCTGGTCTCCTGCCGTCTCGGCCGTGTGCTGTGCTCCATGCTCACTGTGCTGAGTACCCTTTTGCTGTGACAAATCTTAGCCACCAACACAACCATGCGCTGAACCCGTGAGCCCTTATGGAAACTCTAAGATCTCGATGACCCCAGTAGAGAGTTAAGAGATAAAAATACTGATAATAATGGCAAATAGAAGGGGAAAATATGGACACAGTGGCAGATTTTATTTCCTTGGGCTCCAAAATCACTGTGCATGGTAACTGCAGCCATGAAATTAAAAGACACTGTTCTTTGGAAGAAAAGCTATGACAAACTTAGACAGCATATTCAAAAGCAGAGACATCGCTTTGCTGACAAAAGTGCATTTAGTCAGAGTTATAGTTTTTCCAGTGGTCATGTATGGATGTGAGAGTTGGACCATAAAGTAGCTGAGTGCTGAAGAACTGATGCCTTCAAACTGGTGCCGGAGAAGACTCTTGAGAGTCTCTTGGCCAGCAAGGAGATCAAAGCAATCAATCCTAAAGGAAATCAACTTTGAAGATTCATTGGAAGGACTGAGGCTGAAGCTGAAGCTCCAATACTTTGGCCACTTGATGTGAAGAGCTGACTCATTGGAAAAGACCCTGATGCTGGGAAAGATTGAGGGCAAGAGGAGAAGGGGACGATAGAGAATGAGATGATTGGATGGCATCACTGAAACAATGAACATGAATTTGAGCAAGCTCCGGGAGATGGTGAAGGACAGGGGAGCCTGGTGTGCTGCGGTCCATAGGGTTACAAAGAGTCACACAGGACTTAGTGACAGGAGAACAATAATGGTAGCTTAACAATGATAAAAGGCCTGTATGTATGAGACACTCTGCTCGTACCTTTAGCTCCTGAAATCCTTATGGAATCCAATCTTGGTGAGGAGGGATTCCATGACTCAGTTGAAGAAAAGGAGGGGAAATGACCTGCCCACACAGCTAGTAAGGGATTCCTTCCACACAGCAACTAACGTTGAGTGTAGATACCACCTTGACTTGACACTTTCTAGTCTGGGGATGGAAAGACCACCAGGAGAGGTGAACCCAAACTCTGCCCCTGGGGCAGCCATACTGCTTTCCCATGATGCACCTGTACTGACATGAAGCCCTTTATTCTGGGAGATGGTCATTGAGCACTGGGATCAACAACAAACACACCCCAAAACCTGGGATTTTGTATCACTGATAGTACCTACACATGGGTAAGTTCATGCTGCCGTTAAAACCACATTTACAATCATTACACAGCATCTTAATGTGATAGATTTCACAATCATTACACAGCATTTTAATATGATAGACTTTAATGTTAAGTGGGGTCAGAGGATATAAATCCTGTCTCACAGAGTGATCTCAGTTATGTTAAGAGAAAAATTACCCAGGGAAAAAAATTGAAACCAAGGAGCAATGTGCCAAGATGCCAGCAGTCCTTCTCTCTGGGTGGCAGGACTATGGGTGGTTATTATTTTGTTCTTCCTGCTTTTCTATATTTTCCAAATGTTCCAGAAGGAAGGTATAGTGCTTTCAATATCAGAAAATAGCAATATGCATGAAAGGGGAGAGTGGCACTTAACTCTCTGAACCTGCAGAGCACTGTATCCTACTGACCCCCAGTTCTCTCCACAGACAGAAGGGGTCAAGGGCGGGCCTTGCAGAGACCATGGAGAGCCCTGGTGGGTAGACTTTCTGGCCAAGGACACCGGACCACAGGCCTGGACACTCTGACACCTGAACCTCTTCCAGAGGAGGAAGGTCGGGCTGGGAGCGCCCCTCAATCCCATAGTTAAATGCCAGTCCCCGGGCAGAGGGATAACGAGCAGATGGCAGCTCTCCAAAATTCTGCTTGTAAAAAAGATTTCTGAGAAGATGAGCAAAGAAAGATTTACAGTGTTCCTTTCCCATTCTCCGGGACTCCCCTGACAGAACAATTGGGAAAATAAAATCTCTGTGAAGTTTAAGATGCAGGATGGAGGAAGCTGGACACCAAGCAGGCTTCTGCTGGAATTAAGCGCACAGCATCCGCGGAAGCCACTGTGGCCTTCGAGGGATCTTCCTGACCCCCTGCCCTGCCCCTGGCTCCCCCTCCGTGAAGGTGTCCTGCCTGCAGCTCTGATGCTGCTTTGATGGGCTTGCCTCTTCTCTGCTTCTTCCCCAGGACAGACGGTGAGTCTGAGCCCTCACTCATCCCACAAGGGCTGGCTGAGAGCCTACTGGGCCGGGCCTGGAGAGAGCAACGTGAGCGTATCTTCAGGCTCCTGCAGCCTGGAGGGAGACAAGGCTTCGCAGGACCCAGAGTGCGTGCCTGCCTGCGGAGTTGCTTCAGTCGTGTCTGACTCTTTGTGACCCTATGAGATGTAGTCCCCCAAGCTCCCCTGTCCATGGGATTCTCCAGGCAAGAATACTGGAGTGAGTCACCCTGTCCTCCTCCAAGGGATCTTCCTGACCCAGGGATCGAACTCGCATCTTCTGCAACTGCTGCTTTGCAGGCAGATTCTTTACCCGCTGAGCCACTGGAGAAGCCCAGGCCCAGAGTAGGTCCTCAGAAAAACCTGGTTGCCCTGACTGGGTGAGAATACAGATTTTTGGCCTCTGAAGGAACCATAACATGCACAGGCATTACCCTGCAGCCACCCTCCTCATCTGATCTGGAAGGCTGCACTAGAATTTGGGACAAGGGAAGGCAAGTGGAAAGAACCGGACCTCGTGGATTTGGGCAGAACTGGATTTAAGTCGTCTCTGTCACTTGTGAGTCCAGAGTCACTGAGGCCAGCTGCTTCTGCTCTCAAAGCGGCACACATTTCGGGTGTGGGGGGAGGGTAGGACAGGGTGGGCGTACAATGCCCATCTCTCAGAATCTTGTGGGTAAAATGGAACACATAGTGGGTGGGCTTCTGCGCACAGTGGGGGGGGTCAGCACATGGCAGAGCCCACTCCCCTGTCCTAGTAGTGACTCCACATTGAGAAGGAAAACCAGGTGTAGAAAAGCATTGTCCAAGGACTTGGAAAAAAATAGAAGAGGAAGGTGTCTGAGAGAATGAAAATCAACGCACAGTGCATAATCTGTATTCTGTATCACTGGCAATAGGGGCCTTTTCTTGGTCAGTTCTATAAATAGGCAAGCAGCAACCTTGAGAATGGAGAGGAGGTTAATGCCTTTGATGGGAACAAGAGGGAAGGCTGGTGCCGGAGAGGGCCTGGCAGGTCACCGAGTCTCCCATGCACCGCCGGTCCCCAGTGCACTGCAGAAGGGGACCCTGGCAACCCGAGATGGGAAGAGTCACAGAAGGTACAGCCCAGAAGAGGAAGCCAGCCCTGGGCAAGCAGCTTCCCCTGTGCAGCTCGGTCTCCCCATCAACAGCCTGTGGGACCAGAAAGTCTGAAGGCCACTCAAGTCTAAACCATTCCAGAACCTCTGATATTGGCTCTTTAGGGGTAAATATGGGCTTTCACTGGGCCTTGGAGAGCTTGAATATCATCATCCACTGTTGCCTTATTTTTCTGGCAAAACTGCAGAAAAACAGGATTCCTGAGACAGCACACTCTACACCTAAACGGTCTCTGGAAACACGGTCCTGATGCCAGGGCCATTTGAATGCAGTGAGGAGGGCTCCATCCATGGCACTTTGACCAGACGGTGTGTGTTGTGCTGGGAAGGTGGGGAGGAGAGGAAGATCTAGGAGTTCAGTTTCTGCTTTTCCCTGGCTGTCTTATCTCCATTTTTTTAAAAAAAAAAAAAAAAAAAAAACAACCCTTTGCTTATTAAAGGTGTCCCTGGCAGGAGCAGAAGGGGACAACAGAGGATGAGATGGTTGGATGGCATCGCTGACTCAGTGGACATGAGTTTGAGCAAGCTCCAGGAGTTTGTGAAGGACAGGGAAGCCTGGCGTGCTGCAGTCCATGGGGTCGCAAAGAGTTGGACACAGCTGAGTGAATGAACTGACTGAACTGACTGAATGCAAGGGTTAATTCCTAAAGAGAGCTGGCTGGCGCTTTCTCGCCCTGAAAGCCCTTCCACCTGCCTACCTCACTCGCTCACCATTGCCACCTTGATCCCTGAGGCTCAGGCCATCTGGAGGATAATGTGGTTCTCGTTTCCGGTTAGGTGCCCAGGCCATTCATTTCAGAGAACCAGTGGCTTCTCTCACTGGCATGCCTCAGTAGCAAGCAGCCTGATACAGCAAGGCAAACTAGAAAGGACTCTGGCTGTGAAACAGACACTCACGCATACCTCCATTGTGTTCTGCTGGGTGGTCGAGGGCTATGCCCTCCTCTTGCTGGCCTTGGTTTTGCCAACTGGCAATGAGTGGGTTCCTAGGTGGCGCTAGTGGTAAAGAAATCACCTGCCAATGCAGAAGACAGAGGAGACGCAGGTTCCATCCCTGGGTCAGGAAGATCCCTTGGAGGAGGGCATGGCAACCCACTCCAGTATTCTTACCTGGAGAATCCCATGGACAGAGGAGCTGGGCGGGCTACAGTCCATGGGGCCACAGGGTCAGACATGACGAAAGCAACTTAGCAGCAGCAATGAGCAGATGGGAATCTCTGATTGCTGAGGTCCTCCCCCAAGTTAAACTTGAATGTCTTCTGTTCATTCTGGTATTTTGGAGAAATAAAATTGCTTCCAGGTTGGTCCTGGAACCAGATCTTGAACCTCGGGGCTCAGAGGATCCATATCAGTTAGGAGGGACCAAAAGGGTTTAAGAAAACACCAGAAGGGCAGACGGAGCATCTCAGGCAGGTGTGACACCCCAACTCGGCACTATCACAGCAGCGGAGGGTCCTTCAGAGGGACGTGACGGCTGGGGAGACAGCCTCCAGGGGGACCACAGCCATGGGTCTTTGCTCTTCACAGGCAGCTGCCCATGTGCGGTAGGCCACATCCAAAAGCTACCTTGAGGCAGTGTACCAGTGCCCGCTGGCGACTGTCAACCACACCCCTCTCCTGCTGCAGCAACCTGCAGAACCAGCCAGTCTCCTGAATCAAATGCTTATAAGCTGTGCTACTTCACACAAGCGACCAACCCTCTCTGTTCATCCGCTTCCCTCCTGGAAAATGAAGATCTCTTTTCTCCGCTCTTTAGGTAGAAAAGAAGCCTATTAGCACAGTGCCATGTACTTCAGAAGTCAATGAACTAAGGCTAAACAAATCCCATGAGATCTGGGGAAAGTCCATTGCAAGGAAGAGCCGTCATCATTGCCCCCTGCTCCCCTGCTTGCTATCCCATGTTTACTGGGGAACTCCACCGAGGGGTTTGCCAGCACGCCACCAGGTCACATCACAGAGGAATCTTGATCTGCCAGGGCAGATGGCATGGCTAAGATACTACCCATCACCAGAAGACAATGCAGGCAGTGTACTATGATGGCAGAAATGTCAATTATATGTGGGTGTCTTCGAACTTAATAACCGGCTAGTTGGATTAATGCTCTCAGGAGGCAAATCTGCCTCACTCAGCTCTTCAGAGCTGACTCTGACACCCCAAAACCACAGACCCGGTGACAGAATTCTCGGCTCAGCAGAAGACTGAGAAATAGACTGGGGACGGTTACAGCAGGAAGGGACTGGGGCGAGGGGAGGACTTAACATAGCAGGTGCACACACGCGCCCATGTTTAAAAGCACGCACCGAAGGGTTAGCACAAGGTCACAAGACCGTCAGACGATTGTCTGGAGAGGCAGGTACGAAAGAAGCCTTCCGGAAAAGTCTTGAGTGAGGACACATAACGGTGAGTCATCCAGCTTATTTCAGGGCAAGGTCTCCTCTTCTGGGGAACAGATCACTCAGAACAGAAACTTGGGAGGGAGGGCTGGTCTAAGAGCCAGGTTAGTGACGGAGACGAGAGGGGAGGACCGCGCTGGCCTGCTCTTCCCGATTCCACCTTGCCTCGCTGGGTTTTGGGCTCAGGGTCTCTGGGCCCCCATCCTGGCTCTGCTGTTGACTTACTATGTGACACAGAGCAAATAACTTAACCTCTCTGTACCTGTGTCTGCATTCAAAATGCCACTGTTTTAAGGATTATCAAGATAATACAAACTACCTGTATAGTACCTATAGTGGCACAGCAACAAAGAATCTGCCTGGCAATTCAGGAGACAAGGGTTCGAACCCTGGGTCGGGAAGATCCCCTGCAGGAGGAAATGGCAACCCACTCCAGTATTCTTGTCTGAGAAATCCCCTGGACAGAGGAACCTGGCAGGCTATAGTCCATGGGGTTGCAGAGAGTGGGACAGGACTGAGCGACTAAGGAACAACAATGTAGTACGTGTCAGAGAAGGTACTAAAGGCATGTGAATTCTTTTCCTGGGTCTGCCAGCTCCTTCTCTAAACAGAAGCCCTAGAAAACCTCTAAAACTCTCATCTTCATGGACACAAGTACCTGAGCGACTCTAGCCTCTCCCTCCCAACATTCCTCCTCTTCAGAAACATCCTCTCTTTTGATCGATATTTCCTCATATCAGCCCTGCCTTTGACACTCGGCCCCTTTCTCACCACCTCCAGGAAGCCCTCCTAGACAGTGACTGACTTTCATTTTTTGAGAGCAGCCGGCACACTTGTATGTTTTTGCTGCCATCTATACTATAGCTTCTGTATCACCTTCATACATTCTGCCTCTAAGACTAGAAAACAAGCTCTTTGAGGCACGCTGCCTATTCTGTTTTCTTTATACCCTCTCCCTGCTCCTTCTCCTCCACTCACTACCTATTCATTCATTTGCTCATTCATTCAAGATATTCGTTGGGCTTTCAAGATGCTAGGCAGCCCCAGGAATTTGTTAAAAGAGGCCACAGAAAGAGCCATGCACTGGCCTGGGGCTCAGGTGCCCTGGATCACCACCCCATGCGTGTTCACACTCATGTGAGCATACACATCTCAGACACATGTGGAATGCAGAGAAACAGAAGGGGTAGTGGTTTAAAGCCACAGCTCTGAAACAAGACTTCAAGGATTCCCATCCTGGCTCTGCCACTCACCAATGGCAACCCCAGGCAAGTTACTTAGCCAGCCTGTGTCCCAGTTTCCCAGGCATGAGACGGGATAATAATAGTATTATCTCACAGGGCAGTGGTGAGGATTAAACTAGTTAATATGCATAAGTGTTTAGTGTCTGGAAGATAGTAAGAGGTACAGAAGGGTTAGGTGTTGTTATTACTATAGAGAACCCAGAGTAGAAGTCTCAACCCACCATCCATGGTAACCACTGCTACAGGCTGGTGTCTGTCTTTCTCGGTTTGTCCTGTACATTTTAAAAACACATGGATGTTCACATACAAAACTATCGTTTTCTGAAGTTTGCATAGGTTGACTCATGCTTAACATTTCATTGGCATCTTTTTTTTTCAGCTAAAAAAAACGTATTTTGAAGATCTTTCCTTAAAAAGATTATCTCTTCCCATACTACACGGCATTCCCTGGTGGAGATGCATCACCACTGGATTCCAGCTCCCCTATTGCTGGACATGTATGTTGCTTCTCGGTTTTCGCCAGCATGAACAATGCTGTGGTAACATATTTATACTTGCATCTAATTTTCTACACCAAAGAAAAGTGGAATCCCAGAGACAAGGAACTGTGTTTTTTCATATGCAACCCTGTCCCTCTCTGTGTAGTTCCTCTAACTATCTGAAGGGGGCAGCACTATGACACCTGAGTCTGGAAAAGGCATGAATTCCCCCCATCTCTTGCAGTGCAAGAGATGGGAATTCCAGACCACCTGACCTGCCTCTTGAGAAACCTGTAGCAGGTCAGGAAGCAACAGTTAGAACTGGACATAGAACAACAGACTGATTCCAAATAGGAAAAGGAGTACATCAAGGTTGTATATTGTCACCCTGCTTATTTAACTTATATGCAGAGCGCATCATGAGAAATGCCGGGCTGGAAGAAGCACAAGCTGGAATCTCAGATATGCAGATGACGCCACCTTTATGGCAGAAAGTGAAGAGGAACTGAAAAGCCTCTTGATGAAAGTAAAAGAGGAGAGTGAAAAAGTTGGCTTAAGGCTCAACATTCAGAAAACTAAGATCATGGCATCTGGTCCCATCACTTCATGGGAAATAGATGGGAAAACAGTGGAAACAGGGTCAGATTTTATTTTTGGGGGCTTCAAAATCACTGCAGATGGTGATTGCAGCCATGAAATTAAAAGATGCTTACTCCTTGGAAGGAAAGTTATGACCAACTTAGATAGCATATTAAAAAGCAGAGATATTACTTTGCCAACAAGGGTCTGTCTAGTCAAAGTTATGTAGTAGTCATGTATGAATGTGAGAGCTGGACGGTGAAGACCGCTGGCGCCAAAGAATTGATACTTTTGAACTGTGGTGTTGGAGAAGACTCTTGAGAGTCCCCTGGACTGCAAGGAGATCCAACCAGTCCATCCTAAAGGAGATCAGTCCTGGGTGTTCATTGGAAGGACTGATGCTGAAGCTGAAACTCCAATGCTTTGGCCACCTCACGCGAAGAGTTGACTCATTGGAAAAGACCCTGATGCTGGGAAGGATTGGGGGCAGGAGGAGAAGGGGACGACAGAGGATGAGATGGCTGGATGGCATCACTGACTCCATGGACATGAGTTTGGGTGAACTCCGGGAGTTGGTGATGGACAGGGAGGCCTGGCGAGCTGGGGTTCATGGGGTCGCAAAGAGTCGGACACGACTGAGTGGCTGAGCTGACCTGAACTGATGGGCACTGCGGATGGGACTGAGGGCTTTCCAGTGATCTTTTCCTGAAGCAGAGTTCACGCTGGTGCAGGGATCCAGCCTTCTACATGCCTTCTTCCACAGGATACAAAAATTTCCTAGTGTATGCAAATCTTTTCTCTATCTTCCAATTTCTTCTAGAGACAGAAGTATTGTATTGCAAAACACCAAAATAAAAAGGTGGCTTAGGGGGAAGACCCCTCAAGAGTTTTAAAGTAATAGACACACTCACTAGAAAACTATTCCCAAACAGAGGACCACATCGTCCTAGCTACGAGACTTCAGGCAAGTTCCTTAAGCCTTCCAGGCTACACACCGTTCTCCCCTGTTTTGTTGTTGCTGTTTAGTCACTAAGTCGTGTCCAACTCTTCTTTTGTGACCCCACGTACTGTAGCTGGGCTCCTCTGTCCATGGGATTTTCCAGGCAAGAATACTAGAGTGGGTTGCCCTTTCCTTCTCCAGGGCACCTTCCTGACCCAGGGTTCAAACACGCATGTCCTGCAAGCATCTCTGGCATTGCAGGCAAATTCTTTTACTGTTGAGCCACCAGGGAGGCCCTCTCACTTGTTAAGTGGGGCTATTCATGCCTACCATCATGGAGTTGAGTGGACAAAAGGAGGACAGGCAAGATAATGTACACAAGGCATCTTGCACTGGGCGTAGTACATAACAAGTGCCCAGTAAATGATGGTTAACATTATTGATCACAGCGAAATTACAGTGATGACTATGCACTTTATTCTTCCCACTGCACCTATGAAGAAAGACTGTCTGAGTGGGTCAAGTGTCTTATACAAGGTCAGAAAGAGGAAGAGAGGCAGGGCTTGAACTTGAATCTTGGATTCTTCAAACTCATGTATCTTTCACCAGTAGTTCAAGAGGGTTCAGATAGGGACTTCCCTGGTGTGCCAGTGGTTAAGACTACGGGCTCCCAGTGCAGGGGGCCCAGGTTCAATCCCTGGTCAGGCAAGTAGATCCCACATTCCACAACTGAAAGATTCTGCTTGCTGCAGTTAAGACTTAACACAGCCAGATAATTTTTTTTTTTTAAAGTAAGTTCCGATAACACAAGGCGAACCCTACATCAAAGTCTCACAAGATGGACAAGGAGAGGACCTGAAAAGGGGGCTTGGACTTACAGGCTGCAAGAAAATGAGACACCTTGGCCTCTTGAACCCTGAGCTGGTCCCAGGTGTAGCCACAGGCACTGGGAAGACCCTCCCCGCTCAGCCCCACTTGGAGGGAGGACGGAAACTGCCGTGGGGACTCTGTCTCTGTGGATATTTTAATGTCACGAGAAAGTAAAGCCCTAATTAACACTCTGTCTTCAGAGCTCCTTCCTCTGCGCCACATTTTATCTGTGTTAATTATCACCTCTTACAGGGACCACTAACTGCAACAGCTTTCCAGCCTCCTCTTCCAGCCTCCAAAATTAGTCTCTGCAGGACAATCTGGGCATCCTTTTAAAAGGAAGTGGACCCTGCCCCTGCCCTGCCCCAAACCTTCCCAGTGCCTCTCCAGCCTGCACAGTCAGCTGCTGCCCAGCCAGCCTCCTCTCCTGCCCTGCCACCTGGCCTTCGGATGGTATCAAGTGCTCCAAGCTGCTTGTGTGTGCTGCTCCCTGAACGTTCACATCTCAACATGCATGCATGCTCCGTCGCTTCAGTCGTGTCTGACTCTTTGTGACCCCATGGACTATAGCCCACCAGACTCTTCTGTCCATGGAATTCTCCAGGCAAGAATACTGGAGTGGGTTGCCATGCCCTCCTCCAGGGGATCTTCCTGACCCAGGGATCGAACCCAAGTCTCCGGCATCTCCTGCACCGCAGGCAGATTCTTTACTGCTGAGCCACCTGGGGAAGCTCTACCTCGAGATACTCAACTTCCATACAAGTGATTATTTTATCAACATCTTTCACAACAGAGAAGACAGGAGATTCTGGTTTGGTCACAGATGTGACCAAATGTATCAGTGACCAGATGTATCAATAAACATGTAAATCAGTCAGTATGAAAGAAGACTGTGGGGGATCCCACGTAAAATGAGAAACACTGAAAAATGCAACTGAAATTGCTTTCCTCCTGAAATTGACCTGCCTCCTCTTGAAATTGAGTGCCAATGAGGAATTTTTACCTCTGCTGAGGTACCAGTGAGTTTCCTATAGAATCTGAAAGAATGTATTAATTTCTCTTTTTGCCTTGATTACTAGGAAGTTCAGAATTCCATTTGAATATGTAATACCATTCCTATAAAGGCACCACCTCGCACATGCCTGTGTGAACACACACACACACGATACACTTTCCAATATTGTTTCTGATCTCTCTGCCTCTTTCACGATTTGCTTTTTAGGTTAATTCACTCAATTATTTGTGAAATAGGAAGTAATATTAACTACAAATGTTTTAACAAATAAGTAAATGGGATACATGGCTACCACGTGGCTCAGCAGTAAAGAACCCTCCTGCCAATGAAGGAGATGCAGGTTCGATCCCTGGGTCAGGAAGATCCCCTGGAGAAGGGCATGGAACCCCTTCCAGTATTCTTGCCTGGAAAATCCCCTGGACAGAGGAGCCTGGCGGTCTACAGTCCATGGAGTCTCAAAGAGTCAGACATGACTGAGTGCACACACACTCACACACAAATGGGATAGAGAGAGTTAAAAGAGGGTGTTAATCATTTCTTTGCTCACTGCTACTTCTCACATCCCCAATCTCACTCCTGGAAATTCATCTTCTATTATTCTCTCATGAAGATGATAGATTCTCTCGATTTTAAAACATAAATAAACAGGGAGTTTGGAGGAGAATGGATACATGTATATGTATAGCTGAGTCCCTTCGCTGTTCACTTGAAACTATCACAACACTGTTAACTGGCTATACCCCAGTACAAAATAAAACGTTTAAAATAAATAAAGAGGATGTTCAATCACACCAATCACATTGGAGGTGCTCAATAAAACAAATGCCAAGTGAATGAATGAATGCTCAAGGCCATCTCGACGATTAGATCTCCTCCACATGCAGTTGAAAGCAGAGGTACTTTTCACAGACACTTGGGCAGTAACTGGGCCTTCTCATCCTACCTCTCTATCTCTCTCCGCTTCTCAGAAATCCTTTGCTGCTGCTGACTTTGGTCTAAGAATGCACGCCATTTACAAACAAAAGTCCAAACCTTGTCAGTCTATATTCTTGTGGAATGTTGACATTAATCGGGTGGCTGTGTGGTAAGAATTCACTCTGTCTCCAAGAAGGGCAGCTTCATTGTCATGAACCTGACGTCTGCATGCCCCGTGGGGGCTAGATCGAGACCAAGACAAGCCCTGACATGGCCCGTCTGTTCTGGCTCTTTGAGGCCACTTCACCACCTTGAGCTGCTGCACGCAGGGAAAATCAACTGAACTGCAGAGCAGCTGTGTGAGCCCAACCAAACCACCTCCCAGAAACGCAGCTCCACGTAAAGGTCAGGAGCCACCATGACCACATACGTAGGAAGCAAAAATGAAAGGAGGAAGGTAATTAAACCATTGGGAAAATGTGAATGCATAGAGACACAGGCCAGGGGAGGTGGTAGAGAAGTGATGACTAGTTTACATCTTCTTTTCCCCTTTTCAGTTTTCTTTATGATGTTTAAATTTGCCTTGGAACCTAAGTTCATTTTCCAGAATCAACTGTGCATCCCCCTCCTCTTTTCTTTATGAGTTTGACCTTCTCCAAAGGCTCCAGTGTGAAGATACAGAAGCAAATCTTTACTCCAGTGCTGAGAATGCCAGGATCCCAAAGGCTGGAACGGGCATCTGACATTTCAAAGCCCCTGCTCTCCAGCGTCTTTGCTCCTAAATGTCTGAGTGAGCTAAGGCTGGGCAAAAAGGAAAAACACAGAGGATCAAAGAGAGGGGGGAAAGTGCTGTTCTTGGGGATAATGCCATGAGAAATTTACAAGGTAGTGACAGAGTGATCCTCCCTTTGCAAAACAACGCACAAGATGAGGACAGAGCCGATTCCAGAAAGATATTGATTCCTTTTTAATGCAATTCTTCAATTATCCACTAAGCCTGGCTTTTAGTCTCTTATAATTTAAGTAAATTGCTTTACAAATGTTCTCTTAAATTTTGTCTCTTTTTTCTTTTCTTTTTTTCCTTTAAGGGGGAACTAACAAGATTCTAGGAGTCGTAGATATAATCATGAGATGCACCTTTATGGGTTTGCAATGGACTGCTTGTTGTCCAGAATCAATGTCCACAGCACATCCATCCATCAGGAAAATCAGTTTCTATCAATATCATTTTCCCCGTGTACGAGTGGATACACAGACGGGGAGTGGTAAAGAATCCTCCTGCTAATGAAGGAGATGCAGGTTCCGTCCCTGGGTCTGGAATATTCTCCTGGGGGAGGAAATGGCAAATTACTCCAATATTCTTGCCTGGGAAATCCCACGGACAGAGGAGCCTGGCGGACTACAGTCCATGGGGTCACAAAGTGTCCAACAAGACCGAGCAACTAAACAAACAGCAATTATCTATGTATATACGTATTTAATATATATTCTATATACCCTTTATAGGTACATGTGTGTGTGCTCAGTGGCTCAGGTGCATTTGACTCTTTGCGACTCCACAGACTGTAGCCCACTAGGCTCCTCTGTCCACGAAATTTTTCAGGCAAGAATATTGGAGTGGGTTGCCATTTCCTTCTCGAGGGGATCTTCCCGACCCAAGGATGGAACCTACATCTCCTGCATTGGCAGGCAGATTCTTTACCACTGAACCACTTTGGAAACCCCTATATATGTATATACCGCTATATGAATACTAAATATGCAAAGGGGTTCAACTTCACTATTTATATTATATAAATTAGAGTAGGATACATTTTGTCTATCAGATTGGCAAAAATGGGAAAGGAATATGATATCCAGTGTTGGCAAGGCTGGGGAAAAATGAGGCATCTCATACACTGCTAATGTTGGAGGAGGGACTGTAAAAAAAAATAAACTCTTCCCCAAGAGCACTTGGGGAACAGTTACCAAGCCTGAAAAATCTGCCTATCCCTGGAGCCAATGCCACCTCTAGAAAGACAATCCAAGGAATTATTAGAGATGTGCTTCAATATTAATGTACAAGGATGTTTAAAGCAGAAATAAAGATAATGCTTTAAAAAAAAACAGTCCAACAAGAAGAAATTAGTTAAATAAATCATGTACCTCTTTGCTGTGATATATTATGCAAGCATTAAAAATCACTTTGAAGAAACATTTATCAAGGTGGGAAAACAGTTGTGATACATTGTCTGGTGAAAGAGGCAGGCTTCATGACTGTGTTCAGAATGGCAGTTTTCTAGGAGGTTCCCAGGGCAAATTTACAGGCACAGACACACAGGAAACTGGAGAGACAGGAGTCAATTATCCACAGAGATAGTTTAAGGGGGGATTATCCAGATTTGGGGTTTCTTCCCTTGTGTTTTTCTGGGTTTCTAAATTGAACCTCTCTCTCTTAGGTCATTAACACACACACGTGCACGCCCATACACACTGGCATTTTAAAAGCTCAGACAGACTCCTCTGCTCCTCATATTTCCTATGAGCTAAAGAAAATGGCCTTTGATTCGCCCAGTCTGCGACGGGGCTGACAGCCACTGGTCTTCAACGCAAGGCCCGGCGTACTCTGTCCTCCTGCCCAGAGGGCAGACAGCAAGACGAGTCAAGCCTTCACCATTCAGTGAGATGATCTCATAAGTTACAGGTTTATCCTAATGGGGGTGGCGTTGAGGCCACAGTTACCTATTTAAGGAATTTCCACAGACAATGGACAAAATAAAATCCTGACAAAGGCCAGGGCATAGTGAGAGAGATAAGAGAGGGGACAAGGAAAAGAAGCAGGGGGGCCAGGCTACCGCTCTACCTAATGTCTAGTAAATGGCATGCGTAGAGACTTCCTGGGAAGGGGTAGGGCAGCCACGGCCTGGGTTGTCTGGTTCCTCATGGCTTTTCTTGCCAAATGGAAAAAAACTGGGGGAATGATGAACATTTACTGACCCAGCTCTGACTAGCGCTGTGGCTTAAACACCCTGCTTCTCAGTTATTAATAGGAGCTGCTGAGGGCAGTGGCTGCGAGCAGTGCTTCGGAGGCAGAGAGACCTGGGTTCAAATCTTAGGCCTGCCACCTCCCATCTGCAGGCAGGTGGCGGATCACTTCTGATTCCAGATGCTATTTCCTCTCCCTGGGGGCTGTGTGAAAAGTCAGTACGTGGAGCCCTAGCAGAGTTCCTGGAGCCACATAGAAGACCCTCCATGTGGCCATAAGCGTTACTGTGCTCAGTACTGCAGGCTTGTAAGCATCTTGTGTTACATATTTTATAACAAGTAGAACATCATTTGGCAGGAAAACAGACCCCAACACAGTGGGTAATCATTCAGTGCCCAAATGAATAGATATGCACAGTGCTTCAATAGCTGTAAGGCCATCAGTATGGAAGAAATTGTACAGAGAAGGAACACAGAAGCTTAGTAACTTGACTGCCATTCGACTGCTCTTGCCATCACAATTTTATGGAAGAGGAATTTGAAAATCAGAAAGGTTAAGAAGTTTGTTCAAGACCCTACAGGTACAAAGTAGCAGAGCTGAGCTTGAAACCCAGAATGTCTGACTCCAGAGCCCAGATTCAAGCACAGAAGGATGCTCCCTCCCTCTGGTGTTGGGGTGATGGTCACAGTTCCCCCAGTCGACAAAACCTGGGTTTAAATCCTGGCTCTGCCACCTTCCATCTTGGTGACAACAGGCAAGTGACAAATTCTTTGCAAAATGAAGCCATAAACGTGGTACCTATTAATAAGGCTGTCGTGATGTTTAATGAATTTTATATATACAAAGGTTATTATTGTCCACAGAGCAGCACTAGGAAATACATACTCTGTGTAACAATGAGAGAAAAAGAGGCCACTACCCGGAGGAAGCAGAGGGGAGAAGAGAAGGTTTCCTGCAGATGGAGGTCTGCTAGGTGGAGGCACTGGGGCCATGGGACCATGGGTGGAGAGAAACGAAGCCTTGCTGCTTGTCTGACCAAGTGTGATCTACACTCAGGCACACTTGGGGAAAACGGCCATCTGTGGGTGGCACCCCACTCCAGTACTCTTGCCTGGAAAATCCCATAGACAGAGGAGCCTGGTAGGCTGCAGTCCATGGGGTCGCTGAGAGTCGGACAGGACTGAGCGACTTCCCTTTCTCTTTTCACTTTCCTGCATTGGAGAAGGCAATGGCAACCCGCTCCAGTGTTCTTGCCTGGAGAATCCCAGGGACAGGGGAGCCTGGTGGGCTGCCGTCTATGGGGTTGAACAGAGTCGGACACCACTGAAGCGACTTAGCAGCAGCAGCAGCGGGTAAAAAAAGGATCAGATCATGAGCAGCCCGAATCTCGGCCTCTGCCCCACAGGTTCCCAGCTCCACTGAGAGGCGCTAGGCAGAGCATAGTGGCATCCGACCCAAGTTTCTAAAGTTCACTCTGCCTCCAGGATGCAGAATGGACTGGCGGGTAGATGAGCAAGATGGGAGACAGACAGGCAGACAGTAGAGAGGCCTCTGCAGTTTGGCAGTGGTGATAGGGGTTTGGGGGAGTGGTCTGAGGCCTGCTGGAGAGAGGTCAGGCCGGAAGAGTCTAACTCACCAAGGGCTGGATGGAATTCCTGACAGGCACCGTGGAGAAGCTTTCGAACTGTGGTGTTGGAGAAGACTCTTGAGACTGTAAGGAGATCAGACCAGTCCATCCTAAAGGAAATCAACCCTGAATAGTCATTGGAAAGACTGATGCTGAAGCTGAAGCTCCAGTACTTTGGCCACCTGATGCAAAGAGCCGACTCACTGGGAAAGACAGTGGGGCTGGGAAAGATTGAAGGCAGGAGGAGAAGGAGATGACAGAGAATGAGATGGTTGGATGGCATCACTGACATGAGTTTGAGCAAGGTCCTGGAGATGGTGAAGGACAGGGAAGCCTGGCGTACTGTAGTCCACAGGGTTGCAAAGAGCTGGACATGACTGAGTGACTGGTCACCAACAGAGAGGCGCCATCAGAGGGTCTGAGTTAAGCCAGGGCTTCCAGGGTAAATAAAAGCTGCTCTTAATATTGTTGAAGAGCTGAAAACATAAATAAAAATAAAGACACTAAAGGGAAAAGATCCTGTTCAGAGACAACACAGGCAGCAGATGTGAAGAGACAGACATTTGAGCGGGAAGAGGAAGGAATTTGTGGGTGACCTGAACATTTTGACATGCCCAGTGGACTTAAAAATCTCAGGATTTGGAGGAACTTTTGGAAGGGGGGAGGGCTCAGGAGAGTTGGGGAAAAAATCTGGGAGAGGGTTGGGGAACCCAAAAAGAAAGAGGAAGGAGGCAGAGGAGAGAAGAAGAAAAGGATAAAGATGATGCTGAGTCCAGACACACCAAAGGACACCACACCCTCTGGGGCCAGAAGAACAGAAATGGCAGAAGGAAAACCCATCCCCAGGGCCTTCCGAGCAAAGTTTCTGATTGCTGGATCATTTTTCTATTCTCTTCTTAATCAGAAACCTCTTAATGGAGCCTAGAACATTTCAGAAGTGGTTCAAATAAATTGCAGAGGCTTTTTTTTTTTTTTAAGAGCAGATGCCCATGTTGTCAAATTACCACTTTCACCTGTATTAACTGTCTAAATGGGTTCTGCAAACAGCTCTATCTCCTCCAGCTCTTCATCAGGGTCCCTGGGGAGCCCATCAGGGAAGGATGCTGGGGAACAAGGTTGGGGATGCAGCTGACCAGGGGTCTGTCACACACTGGCCTCTGGGCCACACGTCTATCTTGCCTCCCCACATTTTTAAAGGGGGTCGAGACATACAATTCCACTCAACCCCTGGGCCTGATTACCACTGCAAAATGAAAACGCAGATGCTGACATCCAGATAGGAGCGATTACATTTTTAAAGAAACTCTGTCTATGTGGGAATATTGATTACATTTAGTAAATGACCCTGCAATTCAAACAGTTATGATGGAACACGAGAGCCTCAAGTTCCATTATTTTCTTCCAAATACATATTTGCTTTTTTTTTTTTTTTAAAGACAGGCACAACAAAAATCTTCCAAAGCCAAGCAAACTCGGTCGATAACATTTTTCATTTCACTTCTTGCAGTGGGACCTCCAAGGCCTTATTTCTCAAACTTTGGATGTACAACAGCGTCAGTAACCTGTTTGTGAGGACAGTGAGCCGGGCTCACCGGTGGGGGAGTCTGAGTCACGAAGAGGCAAAGGGAGTTAGCTACCCAAGGTCACAGCCAAGTACACTCTCAGATGAACCCAGTCCATCTCCAAAAGCTGCCTCTTGGGTACAGACCTCCCTTCCCTTGATTTTCCAATGTATCAGCTGACCTTGCACATCTGGAACTGTGCTCTGAAATAGTTAAAGATGGGGACAGGGTGGACGTCTCTGGTCAATTTTTTCTGTGGGTGAATGGGGGTGGGGTGGGGAGGAGGGGTGGAGTCCAAAAGAAAGACAGTCTTTCCAAACTTCAGAGTGGTTAAGAATTGCCTAAGGGGCTTCTGGGGCTTCCCTGGTGGCTCAGTGGTAAAGAATCTGCCCACCAATGCAGAAGACATGGGTTCAATCTCTGGCAGGGGAAGCTCCCCTGGAGAAGGAAGTGTCAACTCACTCCAGTATACTTTCCCGGAGAATTCCGTGGACAGAGGAGCCTGGTGGGGCTACAGTCTACGGGGTAGCAAAAGAGTCAGACACAAATTAGCAACTAAACAATGGGGGCTTGTTAATTGATGAATCATCTTTTCTAAAGCCCCAACTCCTGGGTGTCTGAAAACATCCTTTGATGTCACTGTACTCTCTTCTCCCCTGTAGCCTGCATCTTTAAAGTCCTATAAAGAGGACATCTTGAGACCTGTTTATGGGAGGCTGATGTATTTCCTTTGCATTCAAAGTTGAGAGGATGCTGATATTATGAAAACTCAGGTAGAGAGGAAAAATAACTATGGAACTGGCTGCCAGCTGAAGCAAAGCCACAGCCAATTTAGCAGCAGGAACACAAATTCTCAAAGGGGGAAGGAGGCAAAGGGGCTGAGACTGAAAAAGAAGAAGAAGGGGAAAAAAAGAAATTATGCCTTCTCAGATAAAGCAGCTTTGAAACATACACGTGATTAACAGAAACTTGCCCTTCACCTAAAATGTTGAGGTTTCCTGAAACCCGCCAGAACGGTGTTTCTTTTTTTTTTTTAATAACAAAAAACCAGAAGATACAGAAGATATATCTCATCTGAAATTGGTTCATTGATTGCTTCAGAATGCATAAACGGTTCTATTTTGGAAGCTCACACAGTCAGGCTGTGGAAATAACCCACTTCTGGGAATGTGATTTTAAAAAGTGACAAAATAACTGAAGGGGTCTCACAGGGTAGACTTGGGGGGTAGAGGATGGGAAAAGCTGTTGCCCACCAAGTCAGACTACACTTTTTTTTTAAGACTTTTCATTGAAACAGCTTCCTGCTTATCAATGTTTTCACACTTGTTCCATCATTTGATCCCTACAGCCCTGAAGGCGGCAGGTGGGAGACTGCCGTTGTCGTTGTTTAGTGGCTAAGGTGTGCCAACTCTTTTGTGGTAGCCATGCCCATTTCACAGTTCTAGAGCTGAGGTTCAGAGAGTCACATGATCTGCCCACAGCCACACAGCCGGCTTCCTGGTACGCTACACACTAGAGTCGATGGCTTTCCTTGATTTTTCCATCCAGCACCCACTACGCTGCAACCCACAGACTTTCTTAAGCTATTACACTCGGGAACCAAGGCGTCCTGAACTCTCCAGCACAGCATTAGTAGTAAGAGCATCCATTCACTCCGCAAATATTTATTTATGTATTAAAACACTTGCTGTGCGCCAGGCACAGTGGAGGTGTTGGGGTATGTGAGTGAGCAATGCAGATCAAATTTCGGTTCTCACAGAGCTTACTCACAGTGGGGAAGGCAGACGATAAACAGTAAACTGTCCTAGTAGTGACAAGTGTTCTGAAGGAAATTAAAGCAGGTTATGAGGACAGGTGCAGGGCTGTGTGGGAGCAGGCGATGCCTGTGGAGAAGGAGTCGGGGACGCAGAGGCAGGCCAGTGTTACAGCTCTTAAAACACTTGGTGCCCTGTGTCCCTGAGTAGTTCCAAGTCTCCCTCATGAAGGCACAGGCTGTGCACGTTCATCTCTGATTTCCAAGTACCAGCCAGTGGCCTGGGTGCAGAAAGGGCTGTTCAGAGCGCCTGTGGACAAAAGACTGTGCCTGAAGACGGGAGGACTAAAACATGCTACTTTCTCTGGATGTGTGAGCGTCAGACTCCCCATTTAGTCAAATGAAGCCTTTGAAAGACCCCTGAATGTCAGGGACAAAATGTGCATTTTGCCTGCCTTCCAGCAGGGGGCTGGCACTGCTTTCTAGGATGGCTGTCTAACCCTAGGGCTGAGTTCCGGCGTGGGGAGGTAAGACAAAAGGGCCACCTAAGTCCCGATCCCATTGGTGACCCCAGGCTACTCAATTTTACCTCCTTGAGCACCAGCCTCCTGACTTTCCTGCCTCCCCTGCCTCCCCTGGGAGGGAAAAAGCATGAGGCAAACAGTATAGGCACACACTAAGCCTCTTCTCTTCCCAACAGTGTTCTGGTGATGCAAGGTTAAAATACAAGTGGGCCGGACCCATGGGGCTGCCTCCTGCAGTGATGTCAGGAGTGCAGGGGAATGGAATGCAGAGTCGGTTTCCTGCTCTTTGCACCCTTTCCATCTAAACCAGCAACCTCTGCAGCCCAGGAATCTCGAAAAGGTGGCCCCCACCCTGGGGGGCGCAATTAGAAGTCCCTGTGAGCTCTACATTAATACCAGATTCTTGCTTGGGGTTTTTTTTAAGAAACAGAAAGAAAAAGAATTGGCTTTGACAGATCTGTATTGCCGCCTCCAGCTACCTCTAGCCATGAAATGCCTTTCTTCTCATCAGATCCTCTGGTCTGGAGTCCCTAAACGGTGAAGACCAGACGCTGTCCTTCCAGGTCATCAAAGAACCTTGCAGGAAAGCCAGTTGGAGCCTAATCCCCATGGATGACTGCTTCAATGCAAAGCCCTTTGAAGGACGGCGGGGGGATTACGACTCGGAGAAGCATGTGTGCGGTGAGCATGAGCAGACAGGCAGGCGAGGGGCTGCATGCGCTTGACAGGTGCTTACAGGCTGTGTGCCGTGCTGCTGGAGGCAGGCGGAGGTGGGAGGCAACAACACGGACAGAATCCAATTGGTCGAGGGTTAAAGGATCATACTTATCTTTGCAGCTCCATCCACATGATGAATCTGTGGCAGGTAATAAACATCACCGTTGGTTGGGAGGGGGTGGGGTGACAGAGAAAGAAGAAGCTAGCACCAGAGTGATTCCTATATCTCTTTCCTGTCCAGCTTAAAGTCAGGAGGCAGGAATCGTCAACTATAAAAATAACAATTCTGAAAAAAAAATAAAAGGTGTTCTCTTCTACCCTGCAAAATGCTTCTTGATTTGAACAGTAAATAACCAGTTGAAAGGCACCATCATTTTCTAAAACCTTCAGGATCTACGTGAGCCAAATAAATACACAAGGTTAAATTAAAGAAATGGACTCTGTCAAGGTACTGCATCACACTCTGGATCCAGCAAGCAAACATCTATTTAATAAAGGTTTTATTAATAGTGAGCTTTCAACATGTCATGGCTGGCAGGACTCAGAGGACCCAAGAATGAATGCAGGGCCAGAGGAAAGTCTGAATGTCCCCATGAACACACTAGCCAGGGTTTTCCAAACTGGAAGACAGGAATGAGACAGGGAAGGAGGAGCTGCTTTTCAGACACCAAGTTGGAAGCGGTAATAATCTGTCATGGCTTCAGCTAACAGTGTACAATGTGAAAATGACAAATGTGTCGTTTAGAACGTGCCGGACCAAATACAATAACATATTATTATGGGCATATTCTCCCTGGGTTATTATGCAAAGGAAGGGAGGGTGTGATAACTCTAATTAAATGAAAGGGCCGGCCCCTGTTTTAAACTTCTGGAACATTTCAAATTCTAATATGCTCCTTGGATGTACTCAGCAGTGGTGGGGGGTGAAAATTCAGAGACTGTAATGAAGCTGTTTAATTTTCATCAAGATGAAACACAGGCATTCATACATACATCCCAGTAACACACAGATATCCCTCCCTTTCTACTATCCGATGAATCAGGGACTCAGAAAGCAAGCCAAGCAGGCTAGTGAATTTGATTTTGAATACTCCCAGGGTGGCGCTGTGCACGCCACAATCCTATTCTCGCTTTCTCACATACCCTGGAATGTCCCAAGGGCTAACGTTCTTGGGCTGAGGGGAGCGGTCAAGTTCCTATCAGCACAATGTGCAACCCACCAATTTTTTTATTTCGTAGCAGGCTATCCAAGAGTGCCAAGATTCTTGTCTCCCAATCCTTAGCCAACTTCCTTTACTCTGCCTTAAACGAAAGCAATTCCAAAAAAAAAAAAAAAGCCCCACCAAATCAGACTTCTAAATGCCTTCTGGGTAGTACATATGAAGCAAATCACAGATTGTCTGAGCTGGAAGGGACCTTGGGCAATCCCTGGCTCATCCACCCAGGACCCAGAGAGGGTCAGTGACTGGCCCAAAGTCACACAGCAAATGTGCAGCAGAGTCCAATACAGCATCCTTGGTCTGGGGAGTTCTTGGCCAATTTATCAAGCATTTTTGACTGAAAATCCTTGAAAGGTCTTCTTTTTTGTTAGTATTGGCTTGGCTCCTGTTCATTCAAGATAGACTTTTCAAAAATCCAGCGTTTCAACATAATTGCAAATAGTAAATGGCTTGCCTTATCTGCGCCTGTCACTACTGATTTAGCAAATAGGCTTCAAGAGAGGGCTGAGAGCTTCAGCAGACACAGGATAAAGTCCTCCCTAAATTTGCTGTAACCATGCATACTTGATTTGTCAGACAGAGAAGTGGAAGAACCTTTATATATTCAATCTTCTCTGTTCACTAAGAGGAGGTGACCGTCTCTGATTCATAAACTATTAAGTAACCTGATTTCTAAAATTTAATTTTCTTTTCATACACACACACACACACACACACACGTGTGCACGCAAGCAGTTTTTCCTTTGAGAAGCTCAGAGGATCTTTTCCCCCTTTCTACCTGCAGAAGAAAAATAAAGATTTTAAAACTGAAGCCATATCGCCTCAATAGCCAAGTGTCTATTGGCGGGTGAACAGAGAAGGTAAAGGTGGCATATATTTACATACAGTGGAATATTATTCAGCCAGTAAAAAGGAAACCTTGCCATTTGTGACAACACAGATGAAACTGGAGGACATTACACTAAGTAAAATAAGCCAGACACAGAAAAATATTGTATGATTTCAATTATGAATGAAATATAAAAACGTCGAGCTCACGAAAGCAGAGAGGAGAATGGTGGTTACCAGGGTCTAGGGTTGGTGGAAAATGAGAGATATTGGTAGAAACTTCCAGTTACGAGTAGCTTCTGAGGATCTTATGCACAGCAATGTGACCATATTTATTAATAATAATTCTAAATTGTATTCTTAAAATTTTCTAAGTGTTTACATCTTAAGTGTTCTTACCACAGAAATAAAATAACATGTGAAGTGATGGATACATGAATTAGCTTAACTGTGCTAATTCTGCGATATAAAGGTGATCAAATATTCCATATCCCACTGTATACCTTAAATAACCCACTCCAGTATTCTTGCCTGGAGAATCCCATGGACAGAGGAGCTTGGGCAGGCTACAGTCCATAGGGTTGCAAAGAGTCAGATATGACTAAAGCAACTTAGCATGCAACAACACACCTTAAATATATACAGTTTCTACTTGCCAGTTAGTCACACTTTAATAAAACTGTGCAAGGAAGCAAAAAATAGAAAAATACAATTGAAGAGGAAAAAGGAAAACATGTCTCCTACTAAAGGTATCCTGGAACAGGAAAAGGACAGAAGCAGAAACACTGATCCCATTTGAATAAAACCTGAAGTTAAAAATCCCTGCACCATAGCTTTTAAAAGAAGGGCTGGCGGTGCAGAAATCCTGGTTAAGGGCAGTTTATACCTAGTGGAGAAGCTGGGGCCTCTTTGGGCTTTCAGTTAAGGGGACTTGGCACCCCGAATTTTGTGGAAATGTGTTAATAGCTGCACGTGTTCTAAATTGTCCCTGAAACCCCCGCCCATCCTGCATGCTTAGGGCTCCTGAGGCCTCCGAGATGAGGTTCCGCCTCCTCCGTTTTAAATTCCACCCTCGGAAAGTCCGTCCCCCTCTCGCCCCTGGAGTTAAGGTGACACAAAGCTGCTCATTCGCCTGTTGCTTCTGAAGGGTCCAAAGGGGCGTGTTCCAGGCAGGTTACACGTCTGGCTTTGGCCGGGAGGAAGCGGGTCACCCGAGAGGATGGAGTTTCCCCAGCCTGCGCAGGAAAAGGGACAGGGACAGGGAGCTGCCTGGCTCCCACTGGCTCCCACCAGTCCAAGGGCTGTTCTGCTCCGATCAACCCCTCCCTCTGGCAAGGAGAGTTCTGGAACTTCAGAAGCTATGCCCAGTGAGTTTAGGTCTGACTCCGGAGGCAACAAAAATAAAACACGCCAGCTAGGGCCTGGTGCCCCGGGGCAGCAGCACTTTGGTGTAGTGGAGGGAGGTTCAGGGAGAACACGCAGGGCGCCATTGATGAGATGGGGAGGGCAGAACGGAAACTCTGGAGCAGCTCCAGCCTCAGAGGCGTGGCTGAGTCTGGGGTGGGAAGTGAAGGGGCACTTGGTGCTTTTAACGCCCAGGTTTCCTGAGGCCTTTCCCAAGTCTATCACCTCCTGACGATTAAGCCACCCGAGTCCTTTTAAATTGCCACTAAAATTGAATCCACGTTTATAAATGACCATTTGGATCAAATGTCTTTCAAGTAAAAATTTGTCATCTGGGAACTCCAGACCTTTCAGGATCAAAGGCTAATGGGCTATTTCTTTTTTTAAATACGTGGAATGTCAGATAATGGGAAGAGACGAACTGCTGGGGGCCGGGGAGGAGACAGAGAGAAGGATGTTTGCCTGGAAACCCAGAGAGAGCTTTATCCTCCACACCCCCAGGAGTGTGAACTCATCAGCCTTTTTCTGGGAGCTGCAGGGAAGTTTCTAAAACCCTCAGGGGTCTCCCTGCGGGACAGACAGGTCAGGAAGCAGAGGGAAGCCAAGGTCAGAGCATGGTTGTGCCCCAGGTGAACAGTCAGGAAATGAGCTCTAGAGATACCTGGTCACAGGAAGCAGCCCAGGGACCTCCGCTGCCCGAGTGTTCCCCAGCAGCCTGCGGTCCCTCCGCTGGAGTCCAAAACACCTGCTTGGAGGGGCCCAGAGCCCGGGATGAGGGGCAGGTGGTGAGAAGCTGGGTCAGAAGCCTGCCCAGTCCCCTGGGAAGCATTTTCCTTGCAGAAGCAAACTGTGTCACTGTTCCTTTTCCCCCAAACTCTTCACTTCCTGGCACAATGCTGATGTGTGTGTGTGTGCATGCGCGCGTGTGCAGGGCATGCCTGCAAAGCATCCCTGAATCCACACATAACGAAACACTGTCCCATCCCTTACTTCAACCGATTTTCAATAGCCCTGGGCATGAGATTAGCAAAGGCATACATTCCTTTAAAGAGCATGTTAAATTCCTAAGAGTTAGTTGTCATGAGGTTATTTTTTACAATTAACAGGCACAAAAAGCACAACTACTCTCAAGAGAGTGGGAAATTTATTCTTGACATTCAGGCAAACACCCCCTTCCCATCGAGGTTAGGGACACTTACGGTCCAAATGGAGAACCAGAGATTCTGAGGGGCCTGTCCCAGGATACACAGCCTGGTCCATAAATAGCAAGGCCAGGCCAGACCTCTGGGGGTCACCAGCACAGCCTCCTTGGACCACTCTGGAGTTAACAAAACTTTCAGGAGCAAAAGCCTCCAGAATAATGAGAATAACAACAGCAGAAGGGGAGCTCGCCCACTGATTACTAACCATATGCCAAGGAGACAGTATCTCTTTTAATGCTCAAAAGCAACCTTTTCCCACTTTGTGGGAATCATACCTTTGCAGGAGCGTTTGATAATACCTGTCTCCCACACACTAGCCTTTATGCCCCATGAAGGCAGGGTCCATGTCTTTTCATTCATCACTATGTCCCAAGGGCCTGGTACCTATTTGCTCAAAAAAACTAGACGTTCGTGTTTTAAAGAAAATGGGGCCCAGAAAGGTCAAGCAATTTGGCTAAGGACACACAGCATGGAGTCACTACTAATAGGAGGTGCTTCGCCACTCTGCCCCCAAACTCAACCCCAAACCAGAGCCCTACCTTAACGGCCTCAGCGTGGGTCACTCGGGCCAGGGATTTGTCGTTGACACGCAGAATCTGGTCCCCGACTCTCAGCCCCTCCTTCTCGGCCAGAGAGCCCGGCTCCACCAGCGACACATAGATGCCCACGCCATGCTCCGAGCCCCCGCGGATGCTGAAGCCCAAGCCCTCGTGGGCCTTGGCGCGCCGCAGGCTCACCAGGCGCACCTCCCCGGGCCCGGGGCCGTCGGGGCCGCCCCAGGTAGGTTGCCTGTAGGGGGTGGTGGCGGGCAGATAGAGGCCCTCCGCCGTATACTGGTCGAAGAGCAGCTGGTCGGAGCGCGGGATGACCAGCCGCAGCATCGGCAGCAGGCGCCGCTTGACCGGAGTGTCCAGCAGCACGCGCAGGGTGCGCACCAGGTCGAAGACGTTGCGGCGCGTGTGGTAGGCGTTCAGGCAGTGCGTGAACTGCTCCCGCTCCGCCTCGCTCAGCAGCGCGGTCAGCGCCTGGTGCAGCTGGCGCACGTTGGCAGACAGCAGTCGCAGCCCCGCGCCCCCGCCGCCGCCCGCCCCGGCCGCCGAGCCCAGCGAGCCGGTGGAGGACGACCCCACCGACAGGCCGTCCAGCTGCGCGTTCATCTCCCCGCCGAGGCCCGGGCGGAATCGGGGCGAGCGGTGGGACAGCCGCGGCACGCGCCGGCGCTGGCGCGACAGCTGGATCCCGGGGCGCGGAGATCGCGGCTGGAGTCTGGGTCTGGGAGCCGGGGGTGGCGGGGCGCGGGGGGCGCCAGGGGGATGCCGAGGCAGGGGCTGGATCTGGAAGACCTGGAGGAGAAGGCTGGAGTCTAGGCTTGGAGGGCGCGGAAACGGCGCCTTAATGCTGGAGGGGGTCGTGGGGACCAACGCTAGATTCCCGGGCGCGCGAAGACCGAGGGGGTCGCCAAACTGGAGTCCGCCGGGCGCAGAGACGGCGGCTGGAGTCCAGAGGATGCGGAGACGGCGGCTGGAGTCCAGAGGATGCGGAGACGGCGGCTGGAGTCCCGGCAAGGCGGAGACGGCGGCGGGGTCCCCAGGGACAAGGAGTTGGCGGCTGGAGCCCGGAGGTCGCGGAGACTGCGGCTGGAGTCCGAGGGGACGAGGAGAGGGCAGCTACATTCTGGAGGGCACAGAGACCACGGGTGGCCGGAGCGGGGAGGAGGGGCGCCGCACAGCCGCCCGCCCCGTCACACCATACCCGGGGCTCCCCCAGCCGGGACGCCCGTTCCGCTCGGGCTGGGGGACCCCCGAAGTCATAAATTGGGGTGGGGGCGCTCTAGACCCGGAGTCTCCAGAGTCGCAGCTGGTGGAGCCGCGCGGGCGTCAGGCAGGGGGTGAGAGGCAGCCCGGGGACCCCTGCGCCCCTGCCCCGTCCGCGCGCAGACGGAGCCGCGCGGCCGCGAGCCCGGACTTTGAGAACTGTTGAGCCGCCCGGGGCCGATCTTCCAGCGAGTTCCGACGCCGTCGCCGTCCCCGCCGCCGGCCCAGCCTAGGCCCCGCCCCTCGGCCCTCCCCCCCACTCCCCCCCGCCCCCCGCGGGCTCTTCAGGAAATGACGTCCCGCCTCGCGCCTGGCGGTTGCCTGGAGACGGGGTGAAACAGTCCAGCCCCAGAGAAGAAAGGGGTGAAAGTGGGGGTTAGGGGTGGGGGGAGCTTCAGAGTTGATGAGGGTTACCCCCACTTCTCCAGCCGGTGGCCGGGAGGGAGGGGTGTACCTCAAAAACTGTGCTCTTCCACGGTCGAGGCACGTTCATCTGGATCGCTTTGGAGCAACTAATTCACAACTAATTCAGTAAGCTAATTCACAATTGTGGGGGAAAATAACCAACGTCTTACCCCTAGAATGTTAAATGCCCCAGGCTCCGTTTTCTACCTTAAAATCCTGCGGTCCCCTCTTGCCCGCACTAACATTCAAGTTCATGTGTTTATATGAACAATTGTTGAGCACCTGCTGTATGCAAGAGATCTGCCTATTCAAGCATATTCGGTATCTGTGGGGTCCAGCTCCAGTGCACGGCTAGATCAGACTGGACCCGTGCCCTATACTCAGTAGGTAGGAAAAACGTTTTCACAAATATAAAGTGGACACTACACACACACGGGCATATGAAATATAAAAGTATAAAAGTTTAAAATGTAAAACATTAAAGTTTTATACAAAATATTAAAAGTTCCAAATAAGGTGGGTGGATTGTATCAGTGTCAAGACCAGAGTTGTGATCTTGTCAACATTAGGGGAAACTAGGGGAAGGGTACATGGGATGTCTGTGTATTATTCCTTACAACTGCATGTGAATCTACAATTATCTCAAGCATTTTTAAAAATGTGTTTGAAGAGTGTTAGGGAAAAGCTATCCTATTCCTTTCCATCCCAAGACAAATGGGAAGATTCTCCAAGATACCCACTCCCCCAAATATAATCTAAGGGCACTCATTCTGTCCTGACTCTTGTTCTGAGTGCTGGAGACTCCAGTTAAAAAGATGAAATCTTTTACCTCAAGGAGGTTATAGTCTAGCAGGGGAGAAAGCCCACATAAATAAAGTTAAAAATCAGAATGATAAGTTGTTGCAACGGCTGAAAGAGCCCAGGTTTAGGGGAAGAGAAAATGGCCAGGACTTTATCAATCAAAGAGCTGACACCCCAATGAGGGAATGAGTTTTCTTTTCCGGACCACAGGGAACTATGGAGGGATTTTTCAGCCCTGCAGGCTTAGTGCATTTCCAAAACCAAGGCTAGGAACTGAACCAAGTTCAGCTCAGTTCAGTCGCTCAGTCATGTCCAATTCTTCACAGCCCCATGGACTGCAGCATGCCAGGCTTCCCTATCTATCACCAACTCCCAGAGCTTGCTCAAACTCATGTCCATTGAGTTGGTGATGTCATCCAACCATCTCATCCTCTGTTGCCCCCTTATCCTCTCGTCTTCAATCTTTCCCAGCATCAGGGTCTTTTCCAATAAGTCAGTTTGCATAAGGTGTCCAAAGTACTGGAGCTTCAGCATCAGTCCTTCCAATGAATATTCAGGACTGATTTCCTGTAGGATTGACTGGTTGTATCTCCTTGCAGTCCAAGGGACTCTCAAGAGTCTTCTCCAAACCACAGTTCAAAAGCATCAACTCTTCAGTGTTCAGCTTTCTTTATATATTATCCCCCTCAAATTGCCAATTCTCTTCTTCATTTCCCTAAAACAGGCCTCGATCAATGCCCAAAGAACATATTTGAAAGGGTGTCTTTTTAAAGATTTATGTATTTATTTTGTGTGTGGCTGTGCTGGGTCTTTGTTGCTGTGCACAGTCCTTCTTCAGCTGCAGAGAGCAGGGCCTACGCTCCAGTTGTAGTGTGCAGTCTTCTCACTGCAGTGGTTTCTCTTGTTGCAGATCACAGGCTCTAGGCATGCGGACTTCAGTAGTTTCGGCTCACGGGCTCTAGAGTTCTGACTCATCAGTAGTTGTAGTCCACAGGCTTAGTTGCTCCGCATGTGGGATCTTCCTGGACCAGAGATCGAACCTGTGTCCCCTGCACTGGCAGGCAGATTCGTTACCATCTAGCCACCAGGGGAACCGGAGAGGGTGTCTTAAACAAGAGGGTGTCTTAACACCAGTTAAGCTACCTTGGACATCCATCTGACAGCTCTGTTAGAGCAGTTCATAGTGTGCATTCTTCTTCCTCGCTGAAGCCTTTGATGTAACTAGCCGAAGATTGGAGAAGGCCGTGGCACCCCACTCCAGTACTCTTGCCTGGAAAATCCCATGGACGGAGGAGCTGGCGGGCTGCAGTCCGTGGGGTCACTGAGAGTCGCACATGGCTGAGTGACTCCACTTTCACTTTTTGCTTTCATGCATTGGAGAAGGAAACAGTAACCCACTCCAGTGCTCTTGCCTGGAGAATCCCAGGGACAGGGAGCCTGGTGGGCTGCCGTCTGTGGGGTCGCCCAGAGTCGGACACGACTGAAGCGACTGAGCAGCAGCAGCAGCAGCCAAAGACATTTTTAAAAAAATCACTCTCGCTCAGCCCTAAAATATATTAATGGCAAACCTCAAAATGCCACTGAGCAGGGCTTAATTGTATGCAGTTCAGGTTTTCTGCAAATGTAGTTCATGCTAAGCTTTCACTTAGTTTGTGTTCTAATTATAATTACTGTGATTGGCTTGATAAATGCATCCTAGGAGCTAAGATCCCCATCCCCAACATTTTATTTCTGTGCAAAGGATATTTGCAAGAAGGTATTTTGCTTCAGGCAGCAAAAACTACTGTTGCGCACACGTTTGAGGAAAAGAAACACTTTCTTCCGCAAACATCAGAAACCCATCTGGGATGCTGGGCTATTAATGTCATAGAGGCTGATGTGGGGGGGCGAGGGGCAGACAAGTGCAAGGACACGGAAAAAGAACTCACTGGGGCTTCTTCCATCCGTCTTGCAAAACCTCCTTCGTATCAGTTTGCACTTTGTACTCTGGGATACAAGGTAGTGTGTAACTGTGCTCAAACCTCAAGAATCCTATTTCATGTCTGAAGATGTGTTTGTTGTTCAGAAATAAGCTCTTGGAAACCCAAGATGCCTGGGCTCCTGAGGGCTGCACAGCCTCCGGCCTTGAAGACCTGGAAGGAAATCCTGAGTACTTGAGCAGGCCTGGCCTTGGTTGTATACTGCCCTCTTCAGAAGGAAAATAAAATTTTTCGGTACCTGCTGCAGGCTTCCTTTGGCTGTCTTCACCAAAGCCACTCTTTGTATAGCCCACTGTCATTCCCCAACTCTGGCAAATCACTGTGCTTCTCCTATGGATGTTCTTGGAAACTCAGACACACTGGTGTGGTTGAAAAGGCAGAGGGAAGACGACTGAATTGTATTCAACCAAGAAATGGTTTGTGTGGAACCGAATTTTTGGTTGTTTATTTCTCATGCATTTGTTTTATCCAAGAGACAGCATATCAAATTGCTCTCTAAATTTTAGGTAGGAAACCATGATTTCAACTTCAGAATGTCCCTTTACTAGCCATGGCAAACGGCTTCCCTGCTCAACTTGTAAAATGAAGTTTCTAAACCTCCCCTGTCTCTGCAGCGGTAAATACCACACCCTGTGCAGTAAGTGAAAACAGGACACCGTGCATAGGGAGGCCTGACATTGTCAGTTTCTCCTCTTTTCGATGGCAATTTTTAAAATTCTTTTTCTATTTCATGGTCATTTGGAGCTTTCCCCTCCTTCCCTCTTATCTACTGAAACATATCCTTAGAAGTCAATAGAGATTAATTTCATTTGCGAGGCATTTCCCATGGGACATATAGAAAAATAGAGCAAATGTTTACTGGGTGCCAGAAACTGTTTTAAACACTTGTAAATATTTTAACTCACTCAATCTCCCAATTACTCTGTAAAAAAAAAGATACCACCATCATCTTTGTAAAATATACAGAAAACTGAGACATAGGGATGTAACTATCCCCAAGGTTTCAGAGGTAGCTAGTTAAAAAGTTGGGATTTGAACCCAGGCTATTAGACCTCAGGGTTCTTAATCACTGTGCCACACAGCCTGTCAACTGTCTGGTTCAAAAATGCTAAAAGGCCCCCAGTGGGAATGGCATAAAGACTCCATCTTCTTGAAAGTAGGGCTGGGAATGTCAGAAGTTAAAAATAAGGCGCATACTAATGATTCTTGGTTGGTAAGCTGACATTTTGTGGTGGAGAGAATAGTGGGGGGGTTGATAAACCGATGTCCTTGAGAGGACTTCCCTGGTGGCGCAGCAGATAGGAATCCACTTGCCAGTGCAGGGGACATGGGTTCCATCTCTGGTTCGGGAGGATTCTGCATGCCTCGGAGCAACTAAGCCTGTGTGCCCCAACTGAGCCTGCCCTCTAAAGCCAGCGCCCCTGCGACAAGAGAGGCTCTGCAATGACAGTTCTGGGCACCGTGATGCTGAGTAACCCCTGCTTGCCTGCCGCATCTAGAGAAAGCCTGTGCAAAGCAACGAAGACCCAATGCAGCCAAAAAATAAATAAATACATATTTTTAAAAAGTATCATTCAGAGAGATGGAAATGGAGAGGTTTGGAGGACCCCCGGGGCTCTCAGCCTGGACACAGGAAGAGGGTATTCAAAGCCATTCAGTGTAGGGTGCCCTAGGGGGTTTCTCCCAGCTCTGGGATCCGTAAAAAGAGGAGAATAGCAACCCAAGTTATGACTTCTGTTCCAAAACCACAGCCTGTCTCTTCCCTGCAGTGGGGATGGAATCAGCAGAGAAAAGGGACACGTTTACCTCTGCGTCTGGTAGATAATACAATGTTGATGGAAGTGCCAGGAGATAAGAGAGAGGTGAGAAAGAGAGAAAGAACAAAAGTATCAGGAAAAGAAGAGAGATACAAGTCGTTATCTTAGCCTGGGTATAATCTCCAGAGTCTGTCTCATGGTAATAGAGAATCATGTGATGTTTGTGCTAGAAAGGCATGGGAGCGCAGAGCTGATCTCCAGGTTCAAAGCCCATCTCTGATGTTTGTTACCTGTGTGACCCTGGGCAAGTCATTGGAGGGCTTTTGCATCTGGGTGCCCTTTCCTGTAAAATGGGGTCAGTGACACTGCCATCAGTGTTATAATGAATATCGATGGAACTCAGGTACGCAAAGTGCTTATCACCATGCCTGGCATGTAACAGGCACTCCCAGGAGGCTTGGCATGCAACTTGGCTGAAGCTCTTACCACACAGGCGGCTCTCAAGAACAGGACCAAAGCCCCTTTACCTCTGTGCGCAGTGCTCAGCTGAAGGACAGGCACATGGTCGGTGCTCAGTCATTACTGCTGGATGCATCCTTCGTTCTCTCCGCCTCCCACCGTTGGTTACAGATAGGACAGCCAAGGTCAGAGAAGGTCACTGTCTTGTGCACAGTCCCAGTGGCAGCGAGAGCCGTCTGTCCCAGGCTTTCTCATCTGTAACTAAAAGGAAAATGTACTGAGTGCTTCCAGAGAGCTAAGCCCTTTACAGGCATCACTTCTTTCAGTCCTCACGACAGATTCTGTGAAATGGTTAATGTTACTGTCCCCACTTAACAGATGAGGAAAACTGAGTGTCTGGGCTATGAAGTGGTTTCCCCAAGATCTGGGCAGTTAGCCACCCACCATTATAGCCCACTACCTACTCTCACGGTACCTCGTATTAAGACAGATAAAATTGAGACTCACTCCTCTCACACAGCTTTGGGGAAACAGTGAACTGTGATGGCAATAATAAATGGCAGGGAGCTAATCTGTCGGCTGGAAAGAGGCAGAACAGTGGAAGTGACCTTATCAGGAGTGCTGGGTGTAATCCGATTGTTATAACGTCTGGGAGAGCTTCTTTAATCAGAGGATTATATATTGGTTAACACAGGGACACTCACGCCAAACATCAGCTTGGTTCAGATTGGAGGAGCCCCCAGTGAAAACATCCTTGCTATGAACACATCCCCTGTTAACTGGAGCAGCCGGTTCATGCCTTCACTCTGTCCATTCATTCATCATTCAAACAACTGTTCTTAGCTCATCCTTTGTTCTGCCAGGGAACTGTTCTGGGGGATCTGGTAGTAACAAGATCACCATGGTTCCTCCCGGAGCAGACAGTCGGGAGCTGTCGTGTTGTGTGCGTTAAATGTACTATTAGGTGCTTGGAGGGGGAGCGTGATGAGCCCTGGCATGAGAGCCCCACACCAGATGCCCCAGCTGGCAGCCCCTTCTCTGTACCTTCTTTTGGCATTACAGCAAAGGATCAGTACTGCAGACAGACTTAGTTCAGTTATTTCTGCTTATGTAACCCTGGAGGAATCATGTCACCTCTAGCAGCCTCAGTTTCTTCATTTATTAAAAAATGAAAAAAGAGCTGTAAAAACAGCTTTAAAAAAGAAAAGGAATAGTTGGAAGGCTGGTGGAGATAATGCATGTAAAGCAGGTAGCTTGGTGCCTGGGACCAGGGCAGTTTTCGGCTGCTATAAGAATTGCTTTGAGAAAGTAACTTCTTAGCTTGCCCTATCTGTATTGATCTCCTAATGCTTTTTGTTTTTTATAAGCTAGGTGCTTTGAATTGCGGTTAACTGCCTCAGTTCCTCACTGCTCCTCAAGGAAACTTGTTTAGTGTGTTTCTATTTTTAACTCCACAGTCTTCTGGGAATTCTGAAACAGAACACTGTTCTTAGGACCCTCTGTACCTTGTTGATCAAGTCCTTTCTCTCTGTGCCTCAGTCATTCCATCTGTACAATGAGGAGCTTGGAGGCAGGGATCAGCAGGCTTTTCTAGTTCCAAGAATGATGTTTTTGTTTCTAGGGCAGAAGAAGAGAAGGGGAAGGGAAGACAAGGACAAGGGGGAGACTTGAAGAGTTTTCTGGAGGATCTGAGCAGATTTAGATTTAGCATTCAGTTTCTATGGCTGACTGGTGACTGTTCCTCTGACTGGTTGGAGGCTCATAATGTCACCTTGCCTCCAGGTTTCAAATAGCAGCTAATGGTCTTAACTGCCTTTCAGCAAGTTCTGTGATTTTTGCCTTTGCCTTTGACCATCTTCAAAGACACTCGACAGACATTGTTGTTACATTTACAGGGCCCAGTGCACCCGAATGCTTAGCAAATTGTGTCAGAGAATCTGTAACTGTTACAGAAGAATGCTTGTTCTCTGCATTCTTCTTTGTTCTTTGGAAATTTGATATTCTTATTGACCTTCTATGAAGGTAACAGTACATGGAATTCCAACATCCCAGAACTATAGTGATGTTTTTAAAATAAAGTGGATCCTTAAAGATCACACTTATTCATTCATTCAACAAACATATATCAGGTACCTGCTATGTGCCAAGCGCTGTGTGGGGCTGAAAAAGCTGAACTCTAATCCTTGCTTTCATGGCTCCCATCTACTTGGGAATAGTACATAAAGAATAATACTGGTCATGTGTTGTAATAGAGTGTATTAGTTATTATCTACTGCTATGTAACAAATTATAACAAACTTGGGAGCTTAAACAATACACATTTATTACCTCACAGTTTCCATGGATCAGGAGTCTGGTTTAGCTGGTTCCTCTGCTCAGTATCTTGAAAGACTGCATCCAAGGTGTTGTCAGGGTTGTGTTCTTGTTCAAAGCCTTGATCAGGGAAGGAGCCACTTTCAAATTCACATGACAGAGTTTATCTTTTGTGACCGTGCAACTGAAGGCCTCACCTTTTGCTAACTGTGAGCTGGGGCTGCTCTCTGATCCTAGACATCAGTCACAATTCCTTTGCCCTGTGGCCCACACAGGGTAGCTGACATCTTCAAAGCTAGCAAAGAAATCTCTCTCTCTCTAGTCTACTAAGACTAGGATAGAGTCTAGACTAAAATCAAGTCTTCTACAGTGTCAGGTAACTGCTGATAGTGACTGAAGCCATGAAATTAAAAGATGCTTGCTCCTTGGAAGGGAAGTTATGACCAACCTAGACAGCATATTAAAAAACAGACATTACTTTGCCAACAAAGGTCCATCTAGTCAAGGCTATGGTTTTTCCAGTGGTCATGTATGGATGTGAGAGTTAGAAGAATTAATGCTTTTTAACTTTGGTGTTGGAGAAGACTCTTGAGAGTCCCTTGGACTGCAAGAAGATCCAACCAGTCCATCCTAAAGGAGATCAGTCCTGGGTGTTTGTTGGAAGAACTGATGTTAAAGCTGAAAGTCCAATACTTTGGCCACCTCATGCGAAGAGTTGACTCATTGGAAAAGACCCTGATGCTGGGAAGGATTGAGGGCAGGAGGAGGAGGGGACGACAGAGGATGAGATGGCTGGATGGCATCACCAACTCAATGGACATGAGTTTGGGTGGACTCCGGGAGTTGGTGATGGACAGGGAGGACTGGAATGCTGTGATTCATGGGATTGCAAAGAGTCAGACACGACTGAGCAACTGAACTGAATCTTAGGAGTGCCATACCATTATCTTTGTCATAAAATGTAACATAATCAAGGAAATGATTCTCTGTCACTTTGGCCATATATTATTGGTTAGAAGCTGGTCAGTGCTTCTGAGCATAGTGATGGGGTGAGGAATGTAAAAGGGTGTGACTCACTGTGGGAGCCACCTTAGGAGGTGTCTGTCACAAAGAAAATGGACAAAGTGTAGCAAGTGCCCAGAGGAGGATGCCCCGATTCTTCCAGGGGAAGTCAGGAAGGCTTCCTGAAAGAGGGGAGAAGTGACGGGCGACACTGGGAGAATGAGTAGGGGTCACCAGGCAGGCTTGCTGGGAAGGACACTCTAAGAAGGAACAGCATAGACAGAGACACGGAGGCAGGGAAGAGTGCAGGCTGTTCAGGAAACCCCACGGAAGTTCTGTATAGTTGGGTTCAGAAAGCGTGTGGCCAGAGATATGGCTGGAGACAGGGTGGGCAGAGGCGAATCATGACACGCAGGGAAGGCTAAGTTTGGCGATTTTGACAATATCCTGGAAGCAACAGAGAGCCATCCGTTTGCAGGTGCAGATTCTGATCCTTCCTAGAGCAGCGTCCCGTATCTTCTCCAACAGCTCTCGGAGATTCATAGCAGCACTTGTGTTTCATAAAGAATTCTCAGCGAAGGCGGCACTCTTTCAAGAGTATAACAGACAGTGGAGCTGGCTGAAAATATGTCTGCGCCTCCACGGCACACCCAGCCATAGCCTGTTGACCTTGGGAGGGACTTTCAAAACCCATGCAGGCTAGTCTTGTCTCCTCATCTCAGAATTTAATGCAGTAGTGGGTGGCAGGCAGCAAAGTCAGACTGAGCTGGACTCAAATCCTGGTTCTGCCACTCGCCTGCTGATAAGACCTTGAGCAATGACTGCCCTCTCTGGTCGGTTTCCTCATCCATTCAATGCAGATAGTAAAGAACGCAATGAGGATTCAGTGCCATCCTATCTGTCAGGTGCTCATCTGCCATATGGCACATGTATTAGTTTGCTGGGGCTGCCGTAACAGAGTGCCACAGGCTCAGGGGCTTCAACAGCAGAACTTTCTGACCATTCTAGAGGTTAGACGTCTGAAATCAAGGTGTCAGCAGCGTTGCCTCTTCTGTGGTCTCTCTCTGTGGCTTGTAGATGGCGATTTTCTCCCTGTATCTCCACATTGTCTTCCCTCTGTGTCTATCGGCAAGTCTCTATCCAAATTTCCTCTTGTTGTTCAGTCACGAAGCCACGTCAGATTCTTTGCGACTCCATGGACTGCAGCATGCCAGGCTTCCCTGTCCTTTGCGATCTCCAGGAGTTTGCCCAAATTCATGTCCATTGAGTTGGTATGCTATCTAACCATTTCATCCTCTGCCACACCCTTCTCCTTTTGCCTTCAATCTTTATCAGCATCAATGTCTTTTCCAGTGATTCGGCTCTTCGCATCAGGTGGCCAAAGTATTGGAGCTTCAGCTTTAGCATCAGTCCTTCCAATGAATATTCAAGGTTGATTTCCTCTTCTTGTAAGGACACAAAGTATATTAGATTCAGGATTACCCTAAAGATGTCCTCTTAACTTATTCACTTCTTCAATGACCTTGTCTCCAAATATAGTCATGTTCTGAAGTTATGTTACCTCCTGGGGTTAGGACATCAATGTATGAATTTGGGGGGTACACATTTCAGTGCACAAGAGTATACTCTCAACTCATGTTAGCTATTTCTTTCTCTACCTCTGACTGGTGAAAACCCTTATCTTCCAATTTCAGGCATGATTTCTCAGCCTCTCCTAACTATTCCATGAGAATTAGTTTGTCTCATCAATAATCTTTCAGAAGGAGGTGTGTTCATGCCTCACTCTGTAAATAACAGTAACAGCCAGACAGTCATGATGCTATCCCACCTCCACTGAGATATGCCTGACGAATCAGTTGAATAACCTTTCCTTAATTTAACTCAATGGCAGTCATTTTCTGGAACCACCATTACAAGGGAGCAGTATGCTCTCCAGGGCTTTTGGATGCCTAATTAAAAGCCAGTGTAGCAAGAAGGAGATTGCAGTTACATCTCAGAATCACTTTGTCCTGATTTGGGAGTTGGAGGGAAGGAGTTCTCTACTGAATTGTAAGGAGGTTGGGCAGGGTGGCCTAGGGAGACTGTGGTGGGGGGTGGCGCTGCTGGTCTCTTGGAGAAGGCTCTATGCTATTGTTTTTGCTTGTCAGAGTAAGCCAAGGTCATCCCTCATTCCTTACAGGTGAAGGGCCTGGAAGACCTTCTCAGGGGCTGAGATGGTCATTGACGAAAATATTTCAGGAGAGCTGATCCATTGTTAATACTAACTCATTCAGCAGCACCTCCTTATGGAGCATTTATTAGGTACTACTGATGGTGGATATAATAAAAAAGACAACTGATAATTTGTGAAAATCGCTCAGTTGTGTCTGACTCTTTGTGACCCCATGGACTATACAGTCCATGGAATTCTCCAGGCCAGAATACTGGAGTGGGTAGCCTTTCCCTTTGCTAGGGGATCTTCCCTACCCAGGGATCGAACTCAGGTCTTCCACATTGCAGGCAGATTCTTTACCAGCTGAGTCACAAGGGAAGTCAAATAATTTACAAATACCTCTAAACTATGGGCTCTTAACTGGTGCTTCAGTGCGTCTGTGAAATATGTGGGACTGTGCACATATTTTTCAACGTGTGTGTATTAATGTTTTGTTTCTCTAAATTCTGAAGTCCATGACCCCCAACGATTAAGACCTCTCTATTCCAAATAATGGGCTTCCTGCGTGGCTCAGTGTTATCTGCCTGCCAGTGCAAGAGACAAAAGAGACTCAAGTTCGATCCTTGGATTGGAAAGATCCCCTGGAGTAGGAAATGGCAACTCACTCCAGTATCTTGCCTGGAGAATTCCATGGACAGAGGAGCCTGGTAGACTACAGTCCATGGGGTCACAAAGAGTCAGACACGACTGAGGGACTGAGGACGCACGCATGCATTCCCAGTAACGCTTCCTTCTCTTTGGAGCTTACTCTGTATCAGGTACATTATGCTGCTTTCTTCATTTAAAACTCAAGTCAGCTCTCCCATCTTTCTGCATTATCCCTGTTTAATAGACAAGAAAACTGAGGCCAGGAATCTAAACCTTCAAGAGGCAGAGTCTGGGTTTTGTCCATCCACACAGCCAATACTAAGTACCATGCATTTTTCTAAGAAGAGGGGATGTAGTGGAAAATAAAATAGAAAAAGTCTTTTCTCCTGAAACTTGCATAATAGGGAGATTTGAATAATCCATTGAGATTACAACTACTGGATTGAAACTTGCTGTTATGCTATTTTACTTGTAAGATTTATATGATGTCATGTAACAGTTATCAACAGTTATGCACGATAATATTGCATAACAAACAACCACAAAGTTTCAGTGGCATACGATAATAAATACTTATGGGGGGTAGGCTGAGCGGCTCTGCTGATCTGAGCCTGCTTGGCTTCTTTTGGCGAGGCTCACATACGCATCTCTGGCCAGCTGGCAAACCAGCTGGAGTCTGGCTGACTGTGCTGACCTCAGCCCAGATGCCTCTTCTCGGCACCGTGTGGATGGCTCATCAGCCAGCTAACCTGACCTGACTCTTAGGTTGGAGACAGCAATCCAAGAGAGAGAGAGAGAACAGAACCATGTTCCCACCGCATTCTGTTGGCAAAGCAAGTCACAAGGCCTGTCTATGTTTCAAGGGGAGCAGATCCAGGGGCGGGAACAACTGGGACTCTTTCGGCAATTCATCCACACGTAACAAGCTGCAGCGGGTTGAATGGTGTCCCCCTATCCACAAATTCATGTGTACCCAGAACTTCAGAAAACGACCTTATTTGGAAGAAGGGTCTTTGCTGGTGTAAGAATCTGCCTGCCAAAGCAGGAGACACAAAAGACACAAGTTCAAGCCCTGGGCCCGGAAGATCCCCTGGAGAAGGAGATGGCAATACTCTTGCCTGGAAAATCCCATGGACAGAGGTACCTGGTGGGCTACAGTCTGTGTGGCTGCAGAGAGTCAGATAAAACTGAGTGACTAACACACAATTAAGTTAAAGATCCTGAGATGAGATAAACCTGAAGCTGAGCCCTAAATCCAACGACTGGTGTCCTGATAAGAGAGAAAAGAGGGAGATTTGATGCACAGGGACTTGAAAGGAGACCAGATGAGGACTAAAGCAGAGGTTGAAGGTAAGCTGCCGGCAGCCAAGAATACCGCAGGTTGCCAGCAGCCACCAGAACTGGGAGACGGGACGGAATGGATCCTCTCTCAGAGCATCTAGAAGGAGCCCACCCAGTCAATGGCTTGTTCTGGGGCTTCTGGCCTCCAGACTGGGAAAGAATACATTTATGTCCTTTTAAGCCACTCATCTCTCATTGCCATTGTGGTCTTCTGTTACAGCAGGCCTAGGAAATGGATGCATGTGGTTCGTAACAATTATTTCAAGTTGTTACAGTATTTGACTCTCCCCATTTTAGGGCTGGGCCTCCGAAGTTGAAAGAGCATGATGACTTGCTCAGTGTCCTTCCCTCCGATGGGTGGCAGAGGGACTCAAATTCAAGCAGCCTGTTGTGGGCAGGGCTTCTCACACACACACACAGGAGTCTCCCAGGTACCTGTTACAATGCAGATCTCAGATGCAGATCTCAGATGGGACCCGGGGTTCTATGCTTCTCGCAGGCTCCCGGGTGATTCCAGTGCTGTGGTGCCTGGACCCTCACCTGGGTGTTCACCGGGACCCTTTGCCAAGATGTAATGGTGGACAGGTGCCAAGCAGTGAAGACCCAGATTCAGGATTCCCGTCTTGAGTCCTAGCTTCTCCATCACTTCACCGTGAAACCAGGGGCAAGAGACTGAATCTCTTTGCTTTTCACAGTGGGAGTAAACTAAGGAGGATCATTCCCACCTCCCTCAGCTTAAACGAGATGAGGGGATGATGAAGGGGGAGCAGTGGAAACTATGAAAGGTTTTCAGGGGTAACTTCCCTCTTTTTGGGTCTTGATCTCAGGTTCATAGATACAATACAGCTCCATGACTAAGAGCAAACACAGGCTGTAGAGTCAGACTGACCTCAGATTAAACCCAGATTCAGCCCCCTCTGAGCACCTCAGTTTCTGGGTCTATACAATGGACATAAACATTGTACCCATCTCCCCTGTGTAGTCTCTTTGAGAATTCAGTCATATAATGCATGTAATGTGCTAAGCACAGTGCCCCTCACATAGCTAGTCTTCATTAAATGCCATATAAACATAATAACAATTTATTTAGTATTATTATTGCTAAATCAAAGTGAGATGCTGAACTTTCATCCTCTCTATAAACCATCAAGACAACAAACAAAGGTTAAGATATGGTCTCAGGGTTTGTGAGGTTCATTCAAATTTGCCCTTTTGAGCCCTGCGCATGGAGACCTGCTCAGGACTGAGCCCACCCTGGGCTCCACGCTGACCTGAGAGGGCAGGTCCTGGAAAGAACACTGATTCTGTTTCCCTGACCTCTGCTGAAGAAGGGGAGTTAGTTACACTGCAGTGAGGTGGGTGCTCAGAGAGAAGGAGCTGAGCCTGGCAGAAGGGCCCGATCCAATGGAGGGGCTGGAAGTCAGGAAAGGCTTCCTAGAGAGACAGCACCTGAGATGGATCTTAAGGGAGTGGAAGAGAGTTGGTTGGAGAGGGTACTCCGGAATTGAAGCCTTACTTCTTTATGTGTCTTAAGGAATGAGTGGGGAACTTTTCCATAGCAGGTGGAAAAATGCTGAAACCCCATTCAGCCAATAAATGTCAGAGAAGATGTTCCATATCATTTGTGAGCAAGGAGTTGCAGATTAAAACAACAATTAGACATTATTTTACACCTATCAGATGGGCAACAATCAAAATATCTGACATGACCAAGTATTGGCAAGAGTATGGTACAAGAGGTACCAGCTACAGGGCTGGTGGGAGTGTAAACTGGCACAACTACTGTGGAAAACTACTTGGCAATCTTTAATAGACTTGAAGACATGCCCAAGCTATAACCCAGCAGCTCTATAGCTTGATAAATTCTCGAAGGGAACTCTCAAACTTTTGTATCAGAAATGTGTCAGTTAGCTTCTGCTGCATAACAAACTACCCTTAGAGATCGGTCATTTATTTAGCTCATACTTCTGTGGGTCAGCTGGACAGTTCTTCTGGTCCAGTTCAGCTTAACTGATCTCTGCTGGGCTCTGTCATTAGCAGAACTGGCAGCTGGAAGAACGAGGGTGGCTTCACTCACATACCTGCTTTCTGTTGGCTGGGGTAAAAGGAGTGACTGGGCAACCTGTCTCTTGTCCCCCAGCTCCATGCGTGATTAACACCCTTGCCTGGTGCAGGAGTGTCCTTAAGAAGTGGGAGCTGTCATCACACTTGCCTAAAGGATAAACTGATAACTAATTTGGGGAAAGGCAGCCTTAGAGGTTTTATTCTTTTTCTTTCTTACTTTAGCAGCAGCTTTATTGAAGTATTATTCATGTACCATACAATTTACCCATTTAAACAATTCAGTAGTTTTGACTATATTCTCAGAATTCTGAAAGCATCACCATAATCAATTTCAGAACATATTCCATCACCCTAAAAAGAAATCCCATACCCTTTGGCCCCCAGGCCCTCCAGTCCACTATCCCCCTGATCCCTAGGCAACCACCGATCTACTTTCTCTAGAGATTTGCTTACTCTCGACATTTCATATAAATAGCACCAAACAATATGTGTGACTTTGAGATTGGCTTCTTCCACTTAGCACAAAGTTTTCAGGGCTCCTCCATGTGATAGTATACAGTAGTCCTGCGTTTCTTTTTAAAATTCTGTTTAAAACTTTTTATAGTGGGGTATAGTCAATTAACAATATTGTGATAATTTCAGGAGGGCAGCAAAGGGACTCAGCCATATATATATACTTGTATCCATTCGCCCCAAACACCCCTCCCATCCAGGCTACCATAGAACCTTGAGCAGAGTTCCCTGTGCTGTATTATACAGTAGATCCTTGTTGGTTCTTCATTTTATGTATTTATTTTATTTTTAAGTCGAGGCCAATTGCTTTACAATGTCGTGTTGGTTTCTGCCATACAGCAACGTGAGTCAGCCGTAGGCATACATCTATCCCCCCTCTTGAAACTCCCTTCCACCCCACCCCATCCCACTGCTCCAGGTCATCACAGAGCACTGGGCAAGTTTCCATTGTGTGGACAGACTTGTTTATCCATGCATCCACTGAGGTAGGTTTGGATTGTTTCTACCTTCTGGCTATTATGAATGCTGCTGTTTGGAACATTCATGTACGTTTTCATTTCTCTTAGGAGCAGAGCTCCCGGGTGTTATGGAAACTCCATGTTTAATCATTTGAAGAACTGCTAGGTTTTTTTTTTTTTTTTCCAGAATGGCTGCAGTAAGCCTTAGAGAGATTTATAGCTCTCAAGAGTCAGTCCTTTGGGTTCTTCTAAGCTAAACTCTGTTGGTGTAACTTTGAGTTCCTTTTTGCTATTCCTGTTTGGTTTCTCTGCTGGCTTTTTACCAACCAGGATTCAGGTGTGATGTGACTTCAGGCCCAGGTAAGCGGACAGTCTTTGGGCAGCTCTGACGGGCCTCATACTGGTCTCTGAGGCCCCAGCAGGATTTACAGTCAGAGGGTCCCTCACCCACGTGCTTTCACTGAGCTCCTGGGGAATCTCTCTGTTCCCAGTTCTGTTCCATTCCTGTTCCCCCTTCTTCTTCTTTTTTTTTTTTTATTAGTTTTGCCAAACAATGACATGATATCACCATGGGTTTACATATGCTCCCCCTCCAGAACCCCCTCCCTCCTCCCTCCCCCCTGGAAATCTCGTTGCACCAGTCCCAAGCATCAATCCTGGGCCGGCTATTGCTTAGACATATGATAATTAACATGTTTCAATGCCCTTCTCCCATATCATCCCACCCTTTCCCTCATCCACAGAGGCCACGAGTCTATTCTATACATCTGTGTTCCTTTTGCTGTCTTGCATGCTGGGTTCTCGTTACCGTCTTTCTAAATTCCATATATATGCGTTAATATACTGTATTGTTGTTTTTGCTTCTGGCTTACTTCACTCTGGATAATGGGCTCCAGTTTCGTCCTCTGAGTAGAACTGATTCAAATGAATTTTTCCTTAATGCTGAGTAATATTCCATTGTGTATATGTACCACAGCTTTCTTATCCATTCGTCAGTTGATGGGCATCTAGGTTGCTTCCATGTCCTGGCTATTGTAAATAAAGCAGCGATGCTGTTCCCTCTTCTACAGAACCTTTCACACCCGACTCCTCTGCCAGACCACCGAAAGGGCGTGAAGGTCATCGAACCAACACTTACTTCTTGCCGGGGACAGAGGCAGGGTGAGGGGAAGAGGGAAGTTATGATTTAAAAAAATAAGTTGGTAGCAGAATGAAAATAGAAACCCAAGGGTTTTTTTCTTTCTTTTTCTCTTAGTATAGATGTAATACAGGCTTATTATGTAAAAATGAGAAAAATAAATATAATTCAAAAACAATAAAAGCACATTTTAAATAAAAGATCATCCATAGTTTCACCACCTACAGCAAACTAGTGTCAACATTTTAGTTTATAACTCTTATTCATGATTCATTAATTTATTCAGTAAATGTTTATTGGATATCTACTAATTGCCAAGGGCTTCCCAGGTGGCACTAGTGATAAAGAACCCACCTGTCAAGGCAGGACAGGTTAAGAGATGTGAGTTCAATCCCTGTGTTGGGAAGATTCCCTGGAGAAGGAAGGGATAAGTCAGTCCAGTATTCTTGCCTGGAGGATCCTGTGGACAGAGGAGCCGCATATAGTCCATAGGGTCGCACAGAGTCGGACACGATTGAAGTGACTTAGCACACATACTCACTAACTGCCAAGTACTTTACTAAACCCTGGAGACAGTTTTCTTTGCATGTGTATATGTGTAAATATATACGTCTTTCCCTACAAAAAATAGTATCATCCTATATATGTACTTTATCATTTGAATTTCTCTAGCATTCCTACCATGTGTTATAAATCCTTTTCTGGGACAATATATTATATATTAATGAATGAATAGAATATGCTATGATTTATTTAAGCAATCCTTTATTTTGTAGATACAGGTTATTTTTTAACTTCCCCTGTTATCAATGTAGCTATAATCATCCTTTTATTTTCTTAGTTGTCCAGATAAATTTGTAGAAATATACCTGCTGGATAAAAAGGTATATTTATATTTTAAGGCTGATAAATTGATACACTTTACCAATTCAATCATCAAAAAAAAAAAAAAACTGTCCAAGCACAGTCTCCCATCAGCAGTGCATAAGAGTGCCTAGTACTCATCCCTCAGGAACATTCTACTAAACCCTGGGGAACTTAATCTTCTCTAGTGTAAAAAGTAAAAAACGGTTTTCTTAGTTTCCTAGAGTTGTTCTTACCACAAACTACATGACTGAAAATACCAGAAACTTATTGTCTTATAATGTTCACAGTCAAGGTGTTGGCAGGACCATGCTCCTTCTGAAAACTGTAGGAGAATCCTTCCTCCTTTTTCTAGCTTCTGGTGGTGTGCTGGTAATCTTTGGGTTCCTTGACTTGTACTGCCTAACTCCAGTCTCTGCCCTCATCATCACGGGGCTTTCTCCCTCTGTCTCTGCCTTCACATGGCCATCTTATTATAAGGACGCCCATCATATTGGACTAGGAACCTCCCTGCTCCTCAACTTAACTGCCGACTTTCCAGTTTTTCATTTTACATGATTTCTTTTCTTTTACTGAAGTATAGTTAATTTACAATGTTGCATTAGTTTCAAGCGTACAGCAAAGGGATTCAGTTAAACAGGCACACACATACACGTACACACATATAAATGAATCTTTCCGAGTCTTTTCTAAGATATTCAGTATAGTCCCCTGTGCTACGCAATAGGCCCTTGTTGGTTACCTAGTTTATATATAGTAGTATGTGTATATTAATCTCACACTCCTAATTTACCTCTCCTTCATCACATACAAAATTATCCCTTGGATTGCTGTTTTTTAATAACTGGTAAAATTGAGCGTTTTTTCATATATACCTTAGGTTGTTTTTCTACAAAGATGTTGGTCTTTTCCTTATCTATAAAACTTTAATATAATAAAAATATTCATACCTAAACCTCAGGTTTTTCTTTTGTACCCAATATGAAACATATAAAGATCTGTACAGACTTTGGAGTGTTTGTAAAACCGCTAGAGGATTTGTCTTGCTCTGGGTGCAGCTCTCGGTTTAGTTCCAGCTGGAAGACAAGGAGACTTTACGGCTTCTGTATTAGTCAAGATAAGTTAGATTGTGGCCCATCCAAAAAGCTGACCTCAGGAAACTTGCTGAGTCACAGCGCAAAGGTGTGTGTGTATTTCTTGCTCAGGCTGTATGCTCACTACTGAAGCCCGCGTGCCTAGAGTCCCTGCTCCACAAAGAGAGGAGCCACGGCCATCAAAAGCTTGCACACCGCAACCAAGAGCAGCCACTGCTCACCGCAGTTCAGGAAACCCCACCCAAAGCAACGAAGACCCAGCGCAGCCATAAATAGTTTTTTTTTAAGGAACTATTTCCATGTAAAGTCACATTCTGAAGTTCCAGGTAGACATGGATTGGGGGCGGAATCTGTTTAACACGTGTGTCCTGCAGGAGCAGGTCTCTAGGACATACTCCATGTGCAAAATCCCTCTGTGGGCTCCCTGATTTCTTTTCGAAACACTTCAGAGCACCCTGGCTTCATACCTCACCTACAGCGAGGCCCCATAGTGACAAGAGGCAAACGTCTTCTCTGCAGGTGGGATTGTATTAAACCTCAAATGCAAATACTGTAAGATAATTAAGAACAAATCTCTTTGTCTTTACCGCATGCAAATCCATGGATGTCTGCCACAATTGACTGTTCAGTTCAGTCGCTCAGTCGTGTCTGACTCTTTGAGACCCCGTGGACTGCAGCACGCCTGGCTTCCCTGTCCATCACCAACTCCCGGAGTCCACCCAAATCCATGGCCATAGAGTTGGTGATGCCATCCAGCCATCTCATCCTCTGTCATCCCCTTCTTCTCCTGCCCCCAATCCTTCCCAGCATCAGGGTCTTTTCCAATGAGTCAACTCTTCACATGAGGTGGCCAAAGAATTAGAGTTTCAGCTTCAACATCAGTTCTTCCAACGAAAACCCAGGGCTGATCTCCTTTAGGATGGACTGGTTGGATCTCCTTGCAGTTCAAGGGACTCTCAAGAGTCTTCTCCAACACCACAGTTCAAAAGCATCAATTCTTCGGTGCTCAGCTTTCTTTATAGTCCAACTCTCACATCCATACATGACCACTGGAAAAACCATAGCCTTGACTAGACGGACTTTTGTTGGCAAAGTAATGTCTCTGGTTTTCAATATGCTATCTAAGTTGGCCATAACTTTCCTTCCAAGGAATAGGCATCTCTTGATTTCATCTGCAGTGATTTTGGAGCCCCCAAAAATAAAGTCTGACACTGTTTCCACTGTTTTCCCATCTATTTCCCATGAAGTGATGGGACCAGATGCCATGATCTTAGTTTCCTGAATGTTGAGCCTTAAGCCAACTTTTTCACTCTCCTCTTTTACTTTCTTCAAGAGGCTTTTTAGCTCCTCTTCGCTTTCTGCCATAAGGGTGATGTCGTCTGCATATCTGAGGTTATTGATATTTCTCCTGGCAATGTTGATTGCAGCTTGTGCTTCTTCCAGCCCAGCAAGCTTTGTCTTTTTCTTTTCATTACATCAGGTATATTGCCCTGTAAATTGTGGTAGTGGTACCAGGAATAAAAAATTAAAGAATTTTTAACTTTTCAAAAAAAAAAAGTCTTCTCCAAATCACAGCTCAAAAGCATCAATCCATCAGCACTCAGCTTTCTTTATTGTCCAACTCTCAGATGCATACATGACTACAGGGAAAACCATAGCTTTGACTAGACGGACCTTTGACGGCAAAGTAATGTCTGCAAAGCCAATTATTTTTAAAATTCCTCTTAATTGTCCATGTGTTGGGGATTCTCCTCAAAGTGGCGGTCTTGGGCAGCTTTGAGAAACAAGGCAGTTGAGGCCGGTCAGTTGAGCACTTGAGTAGATGCTCTGTTGCCCAAGCTACACCCAGAGGGAGCATGGTTATTTGCAGACAGAGGGCCCAGAACTATGTAGTCCCACCAGACTATAAGCTCTCAAAAGGTAGAGGACATGTCTTAATCCTTTCTGTGTTCACAAGACAGTTTCCAACATGAGGCACTTAGTCAGTTGACGTTGATCAGATTTCCCATAAACAGACCTCGAGATGAAGATTTGTGGGCACGTGGGTAGTTCTGGAAGAAATGCCAGGAGAACCCCGTGAAAGAGTAGCCAGCAAGCAGGCTGCAGGGCTGGGGGAGCAGAGTGAGGCGCCCAGGGTGCAAAACACATGGAGGTTTGTGCATGAACCTGGGAATAAATGTCCCTGTAAATTTTGCACTCCATTGCCTCATTTGCTTCACCCTAGTCCCAGTCCTCTGGGCACAAAATGAAGAAGGCAGTGGCAACCCACCCCAGTGTTCTTGCCTGGAGAATCCCAGGGATGGCGGAGTCTGGTGGGCTGCCGTCTATGGGATTGCACAGAGTTGGACACGACTGAAGCGACTGAGCAGCAGCAGCAGCAGCAGCAGTCCCAGCCCTCTGGGCACAAATGCAATTTCAGACAAAATCCTTCAGAGGGCAGCTTGAGCCTGATCCTTTGGGGGACCCTAGAGTGTAAATTGCACCTCAGTTTTCCTAATTAGAGGCTTCCCTTGTGGCTCAGCTGGTAAAGAATCCGCCTGCAAGGTGGGAGATGTGGATCCAATCCCTGGGTTGGGAAGATCCTCTGAGAAGAGGAGGGCTACCCACCCCAGTATTCTGACCAGGAGAATTCCATGGACTGTATAGTGGACACGACTATATGGACATGGATGAGCGGCTTTCGCTTTTCCTGATTAGAGGCCAGCAGTCTAGGACTTTCTGAATCCTGCACTCCACAGGCATTGGTAAAGTCACCCTGGGGGTTTCCAGGATGTAAATCCCCCAAAAGAGCCACAGATGTTTGCTGCTGGAAGAGAACACACCGCTAAGGAGAGGGAATGGGCACAGAAACAGTAAGAAGGGATATGGGCAGGTCATTAACCATACGGCTTGCCTATGTGTGCTGAATGAATGAATGAAGGAGATCATTTATGAGTGAATTAACACTTGAACAAATGAATGGATGCACTATAAGTTGAGAACGTTCATAAAAATCCTTCACCTCTGAGCTCCTACCTGACTCAACCTGTGGACTGCATGGAGCTAGTGTCTATTTAAAGCTGAGTGACAAGCATGGCGGTGGGGGTGGACATTCTTACAGCAAAGGCCAGGACAGTCCCCATCACTGGTGGAAGCACAGAGGCCCAGTGACATGATCCAAATGCGGTGGGCATAACAGCCCCAAAGAGAGCGGATAAGGGTGTCCTTTCTTTCCCTGAAGATTCCCCTGAGAGAGAGGAAGGGAACAAGGAATGTAGTCACTGGCTGATTACGTCCTGGATGCTGGCCTCTTATTCTCCCAGTTTCTCCATCCTGCTTATTACTAGGCCTCCCAAAAGCAGCCCAGCATATTGTATCACTGTTTAAATCCCATCACATCTCCCTGATGGCTCTCATTTCTAAATATTTATTCATCTGATGGCTCAGAATAATTGCCTGAGTCCCCAGCCTCTGAGACTGGCAGTGCAAAGCTGCAGATAATTTCCATCTTTACTTGGCTATCTTGTTGCCAGGGGATCAGTGGTGGCACCAACAGCTCTGGGGCAACACGAGATACTCAAGACATCTGCCCGGCACAGTCCCTTCACTCTAGAACCCGTTTTCCTATCCACACTCTCACTTTTTGTCAGGGGCATCCTCATTGTTCTAGTGACCCAGGCTTAAGACTGAGGGTCATCTATTAATTCATTCAAACACTTATTCAGTACCGAGTTTGGACCAAGCCCTAATCCTGCCTTTTACCTATATGATAGGTGATCTATACATGAGTGCCTGTACAGTGCCAAGCATAGAAAAGCTTTAACTAAATGCCTGTTAGAATAATGGATAGACGATGGATCGTTAGATGGAAGGGTAGATAGATGGATGGATGCATGGAAGGGTTGAATGGTAGGACCTCTTTCCTATGTCTTTTCAATATCCTGTACACATTCCTTGTGATTAGATGGGGCTGAACTTGACCACTCACACTCTCCAACATGGCCCTGTGTCCCAGGCCAAAATAACCAGACTATTCCAAACTCCCAGCTACATAAATTGGTTTTAGGCAAACACATGTAGCAGGAGCCACATCGGAGTTGTCCTTGGGATTTTTCAGCTGGGGTGAGCAGTAGACAGTCTCTTCCCTGGATTGCTAAGCTGCTAAGATGTTTACTTAGGGCTCCTGGAGCCTCTTTTCTTGCCATAAGCAGAGGACCTGACTAAAGAAGGGGAAGATGAGAGGTGGGAGAAAGTGAAAAGGAAAGGAGAGAAAGAGGAGGAAGAAGACAGACACTTGGGGACATACTTTAAGCTCCCAGTGTGGGAAGCCAGTTGAACTCTTGGACTTTTCAGGTACATGAGCCAATGAATTCCTTTTCTCTGGCTGAAGACAGCTTGAGTTGTGTTTCTTTTACTTATAACCAAGAGAATCTTGCTAGTGCAGGGTGAGGAAGTGAATAAATGAATGAATGCTTGGTTGAATGAATGAATGAGCTCTATAAATATTCAACTAGACTGTTATTTTCCTCCCTTGAGAGCTAGACCTGAAAATGTAGAGATTTAATTAGATGTTCCTGGTTTCCATGGGGCCTTTTTGATTGCTTCTATTATGCCTGGTGTTGATGTTAACTCTTGAAATGTAAACAAAAAGTGAAAACAGCACACTAAAATTAATGAAGTTCTGGGGTGGACATTCAGCTCTGGCCTCAGATCTCAAACTCAGAAATTATTATAAAAGGAGGAAAGTAAAAAGGTTAGCTGCTCAATCATGGCCGTCTCTTTGCTACTCTATGGACTATAACCCGTAAGGCTCCTCTGTCCATGGCATTCTCCAGTCAAGAGTACTGGAGTGGGTAGCCATTCCCTTCTCCAGGGGATTTTCCCAACCCAGGGATCGAACCCAGGTCTCTTGTATTGCAGGCAGATTCTTTCCCACCTGAGCCACCAGGGAAGCCCATAAAAAGAGGACTGAAACTAAAACCAAAAATATTAAAAATTCCTCCCAAATCATCTTCCCCATCCTCCCACCCACCTCTCCTCAAACCAAAGAAATGGGAACAGGTGGGTAGGTAGATCTGCCCATACATACATTTTGTCCTCCTTCCCTGCCCCTACCTTCCAGAACTTTACCTCCATCCCAAACTTTTCAAGGGCTCCTCAGTGACTGACAACAAGCACAGCCTGAGGGTTCATGGAAGGCTTTCCAGGGTGAGAGAATGACTGAGCTGCACCTTGGGGGCTGGGAAGGATCCAGGTCCAGAAAGGTGGGAAGAGCTTCGTAGAAATGGAAACAGCACAAGTCAAGTCACTGAATGATAAGTAAGAGGTAGTGAGAGTGGCCAGAGATGACACTGGAGAAGCGGCAGAGGCCAGCTCACAAAATCCCTCATAAATCCAGAATTTTCATGTTTCTGTAACCAATTGTAATTTTTAGAATTTAGTGTTTCTCTAATTATCTTACATGGAATATCTATAATAGGAGCTCCTGAGAGCTTCTGGGGTTTTTTTATATAATATTGGTCCCAGGGCCCCACTGCAGATCTACTTAGGAGAGAGTCCATCAGGGCAAAGTCCCCACTGTGTATTTGTGTCAAGCACCCCAGTGGTTTGGACACTCACTGAAATTTACAAACTGCTTCTGTAGTTGATGGGAGAGTCTATCAGTTAAGACTGAATCTGACTTCAGTAACAGAAACCGAGATTCAATTACTTAACCTAATAGAGATTTATCTTCCTTGTGTAGGAATGGAAGTCTGGAGCTTGACGGTCCCAGGTTACCGCTCCTGCTCCAGGAAGTCATCAAGAAAAACAGGCTTTTTGTAGCTTCCTGCTTCACCAAACTGATTTATAACATTCATCCCCCTGATGTCAAGATGATTCCTCCTTCTCCAGTCATCAATCTGTGTGTCAGACAAAAATAGGGAAGACAAAAAGTTGATGTGTACCACTTGAAGCCATCCCTCTTTAATCAGGAAAACCATGGCTTCTCTAGAACCCCACTTTATAGACCTCTGCTTACCTCTCTTGGACCAGAGCATGCCAGGACCTGGTTGTAGCTGGATGTCAGTCATCCTCTCTGCAGAGCAGAGACTGAGTTGAGTGGACAAGGCAGAGGCAGGGGGCCCAGGATGGAGGTGGAGTCGGGGGTGGGGGAACGGGGAATGGCGCTGCTGCAGCCCATCAGGTGAGAGACGACAGTGATCTCCATGGGGTCATGGCTGTGGACGAATTCAGGAAACAGCAGACAAAACTGACAAGGATTGATTGTAGGAGATCAGTATGAGGGGACGGGTGGAATGGCAGATGACACAAGGTAAAGGAAAGGAGGAAAAGGAAATATCAAGGATGTCAATAAGGTTTTTGGCTTCAATCCCTGAAACGATGATGCCATTTGTAAATGAGTTTGCAGCCACAGAGAGGGGAGTATTTAGTTTGAGACAAGCTGTATTGTCCAGAAATGCAAAATCTTAGCATCTTGGGTGGGAGTTCAAACTCCTGGGATTTATGTGATTGTCAAGGAACACAAGCTAAGAGCTCATGTGCAGCAACAAAGACCCAGTACAGCCAAAAATAAAAGAAATTAAATTATTTTAAAAATAATTTGAGTGTTTTTTGAACCCTTGGGCCAACAGTGAGCAGAAGCAGAATGCTGCAGCTTCCACCCTCTCCCAGATCCAGGGAGCCACCAAGTAGCTGCTACTGAGTTGAGTGGACAAGGAGCCATCTAAGATGGGGAACCATCTAAGATCCTTTCCTCTGGACTGAAAAAAAAAAAAAGAATAGTAATAGCGAACACTGAGTGCTGGCTTGGAGTGATGTACTAAGTGCATTACTTATCTCATCTTGTTTAATTCACTCAACTGCTCTCTCTCCATTTTACAAAACGGGAAACGAATGAGGAATAAAATGGCTCAGGTAGTCAAATGACTTGCCCAAAGACACACAATCAGTCAAGGTCAAAACAAGTCTGGCTCTAAAGTTCTGAATCTTAACCACTATGCAATCCAACTTTTAGGCATTAAGTATTTTCTACAATGAGTTTCAATAATTTTCATCCTTGTTTTATGTTCCTATTGAACTACAGCCATCTGAGACTATGAGGTTATTTTAGACCTTTTCTTTGTAACTGTTGAGTAAAGGAATCACTGCAGGTTCCCAGAGATGGCCCAAGTTTAAGTGCAGACAAGCTCCCTGAACATCATGGATTCTTTTGTACCCCATCAACCCCATCAACAGCCCTCAGGACCAAACTTAGCCCTTTTATAACAGATAATTGTGAAAATTCTGTTTGTGATTATCTTGCTTTCAGAGATGAAAACAGGGGAAATGACTTTTTATTAATGAACTGCATGTACCATTATGCAAAACCAGTGTACTAGGGGTCACTGCTGATTTGAGCATAACAATTTTAGTTCTTAACGACAAAATGACTTAAACAATATAAAGCAGGACAAGGGCCTCCTACTTCTTAAGAAATTGTGTGGGGCATTATAAGCCCTTGAGGCATAAGTCTCTGTACCACTAGGGCAGGATGAGGAGAATTGAAGCATGTTAATTGTCATGTGTCTAATCAATCGCCAGCCCAGGATTGATGCTCGGGACTGGTGCAGCGAGATGGCGGGGGGGGGGGGGGGGGAGGGGGGGGGGGGGGGGGGTTCCGGAGGGGAAGCATGTGTAGACCCATGGTGATATCATGACATTGTATGGCAAAAACAAGTAAAAAAAAAAATAAAATAAATAAAAAAATAAATAAAAAAAAATAAAAAAAAATACTATGAAAAAAAAAAAAAATAAAAAAAAAAAACTGGCTTTCCTCAGGCCTCCTGAAGGATGCAGGCAGATGTCTGGTCCATAAAGAGTTATAAATATTGCATTTGACAGCACCCACATCAACAGTGGCGGAAGACGTCTGAAGGCCAGGAGCTGGAAATTAAGGAGACTGAGGGGCTGAGCCACTATTTCCTTCATTTCCACTGCATATCTCAAATAGGCTTCTCCCTTTTTCCCTTTGTTTTAAATATTTATTTAGCTGCACTGGGTCTTAGCTGTGGCATGTGGGATCTTCCACCTTCATTGCAGAATGTAGGAGATAATTGCCTGACCAGGGATTGAACTCAGGCTCCCTGCATTAGGAGCACAGAGTCTCAGCCACTGGACCACCAGGGAAAACCTTCTCTCCTTTTTTAAATAGCTGAGTTCTCTATCTCATTTGCCCATACGACTAGCCTGGGAAGGATTGGAATAAGCTTTTTTCTTTCCTGCCCTGAATTCCTCTTGCTAACTCAGAGACTGACCTCCAGACTCTTATGAATTAAACTCTGGTTTGCTCTTCTGAATACCCTTGTTACATTAATTTAGGGGGCATGATAAATCCGGAGTGGAATATGTTAGCTGCAAATGCTAATTTGCTCGATGAGAATATCAATTAGATCTCTGAGGCATAGAAATGATGGCTGTTAAAGATCTCAAAGGTCATTCTCAGCCTGCTCCAAAGTAGGAGGCTCAGTAGCTATCTGCTGCAGAGGTCTGGGATAGAGCAGTTAAGATACAAATATTTAACACCTCTGAAGTGTTAGGGACTGTGTTTGGAACTGAAAATTCAGGGGGTTTGCAGATCCCAGAAACCCATCCATAGATAATAACAACAATAATAGCAACAACAACAATAACAATTACAACAAAAATGATAATTTCCACTTATTGAGCAATTACCAGGTGTTCAGTTCAGTTTAGTCCCACAGTCATGTCCGACTCTTCGTGACCCCATGAACCGCAGCATGCCAGGCCTCCCTGTCCATCACCAACTCCCGGAGTCCACCCAAACCCATGTCCATCGAGTCGGTGATGCCATCCAGCCATCTCATTCTCTGTCGACCCTTCTCCTCCTGCCCTCAATCATACCCAGCATTAGGGTCTTTTCAAATGAGTCAACTCTTTGCATACTTTTGGCCAAAGTATTGGAGTTTCAGTTTCAACATCAGTCCTTCCAATGAACATCCAGGACTGATCTCCTTTAGGATGGACTGGTTGGATCTCCTTGCAGTCCGAGGGACTCTCAAGAGTCTTCTCCAACACCACAGTTCAAAAGCACCAGTTCTTCGGCACTCAGCTTTCTTTATAGTCCCACTTTCACATCTATACTTGACCACTGGAAAAACCATAGCCTTGACTAGATAGACCTTTGTTGACAAAATGATGTCTCTGCTTTTTAATATGTTATCTAGATTGGTCATAACTTTCCTTCCAAGGAGTAAGTGTCTTTTAATTTCATGGCTGCAATCACCATCTGCAGTGATTTTGGAGCCCAGAAAAATAAAATCAGCCACTATTTCCACTGTTTCCCCATCTATTTCTCATGAAGTGATGGGACCAGATGCCATGATCTTAGTTTTCTGAATGTTGAGCTTTAAGCCAACTTTTTCACTCTCCTCTTTCACTTTCATCAAGAGGCTCTTTAGTTCTTCACTTTCTGCCATAAGGGTGGTGTCATCTGCATATCTGAGGTTATTGATATTTCTCCCGGTAATCTTGATTCCAGCTTGTACTTCTTCTAACCCACATTGCCACTATTTTTATTTGCATTTTATAGGTAAGGAAATGGAATCTTAGAGAGTTTTAAAACCTTTCCTGGCTTCTGCTTCTGGCAAAACTGGAGAAATAGGTATCAGGTGTACTTTCCTCCTTGAGTAACTTAAAAACCAAACAACACTCTCAATAAAGGGGCTTCCCTGGTGGCTCAGATGGTAAAGAATCCACTTGCAGTGCAGGAGACTCTGGATTGATTCTTGGTTCAGGAAGATCCCCTGGAGCAGGGAATGGCTTTCCACTCCAATGTTCTTGCCTGGAGAATTCCATGGACAGATGAGTCTGGCAGGCTACAGTCCATGGACTTGCAGAGGTAGACACAACTGAGTAACTAATAATTTCACTTTCAACAAAGGACAGTAATCCCTGAGAGATGGAAAATGAATGAAGTGTCTCACCTACATGCCAGCTTTCTACATGGAGTAAAGTTTCCAGTCTACACTGCTGATGGGAGAATCGGGTCAGCCCAGTAGCCTCCTTGAGCAGAGCACACAGACCTAAGAGTTTGAGAAAGTCAAGGTGGCTTGCGTTTGTAGGGCAGAGTACCAGAGAGAAGAGAGCTGAACACAGAGAGCGCTGGCTGTCAGCACAGTGTCACTCGCAAGTATTCCATTTACTGACATGCCTGTGTGTTCGAAAATCCCCAAGACTGAGGAAAGAGTAACCTGAAAGAACTAAAGGGAAAATTGCTGAGCGTTCACACAGCACTGGAAACAGCCAGAGCGGAAAACTCTCATAATACATGAAGCATCATTAAGAAGACTAAAAAGGAGATTGCCTTATTAGTAAAGAAAATTAACACTAGACTAAATATTTCTCTGGTCATGCTTAATAAAATATAGAATGAAGCCATCAAAAGTTGAAACTTCTGCCAAATAACTGAACTACAGCTCAGGAAAACCGCTCATAATATATTTTAGAAATATGTAACTGTGACATGGCCAGATAAAATGCTAAGTGGATGGTCTAAGTGTGTACAAAGTTTAAAAGTTATGCATTTTTTCATTTCTGATTTCAAGTGTACTAAATGAAAATGCTCACGATTCAGATTTGCTTGTTTATTAAAACAATGTCCAGTACACGACATGGTAAAATGTACAATGTCTGGCATTCAATAGAAAGTGACTAGGTGGCTACCCAGGTGGATGGAGGTAGTGGTAAATAACCTATCTGCAAATGCAAGAGACGTAAGAATGGGGAGTTTGATCCCTGGGTCAGGAGGATCCTCTGGAGGAGAGCATGACAACCCGCTCCAGTATTCTTGCCTGGAGAATCCCATGGACAGTGGAGCCTGGCGGGCTACAGTCCATAGGGTCTCAAAGAGTCAGACACGACTGAAGTGACTTAGCATGCGCACATGCAAAAGCAGAAAAGAGGGAGAAAAGCCACTTAAACCTGACCCAGAAACAGCATAGATGATAGAATTAGTAGCTAAAGACATTGAAACAGTCATGATAACTTCATTCCATGTGTTCTAGAAGCCCGAGGAAAGATTAGACATCTTAAGTAGATATAAAGAAGATAATTAACAAAAATACCCAACTTGAAGTTCTAGAGATGAAAACAACAATATCAAAGATAAAAATACATCCGAGTGCATGGCCATGCCACTGATCAGAGAGGATTAGTGAACTTGATGAAAATTAGTGACCTTAAAGATTAGCAGTGGAAACTATCCAAAAGTAAACAGAGAAAATGCAAATCAATCTATTATGACAGAAATCAGATCAGTGGTTTTCTGGGAATGAGGGCAGCTGGGAGGGTGTGTAGGGCAGGAGGAAACTTCCAGAGGTGGAGGATGTGTTCATTATCTAGGTGGTGGTGATGGCTTCACGTGTGGTCACGTGTGTTGAAACTTGTAAAATTGCACGCTTTGAACACATGCAGTTTATTTTATGTCAGTCATGCCTCCATAAATCTGTTTTACAAAACAGGTTCACAAAGACCATACAGCTAATAAGTTGCAGTCTGGCTCCAGATGCTAAACACTTAGACACTGCTTGATACCTCAAGGTAGATAATATTATTCCCATTTTATAGATGAAAGAGTAAGACTCAGAACTGATATGACTTCTCCAGGGTCACACAGCTGGTAGCTGACAGAGCTAGGAGTTAGCCCTGTGTCTGTTTTAGTCCAAACCGAGTGCTCTCTGTGTCCCACCCTCTCTGTTCCTGGCTTCTGACGTCTGCAGCCTCTGCTCTCCCCTGAGACTCTGGGTCACCTCCTCCTCACTCTCTACCTCCTCCTGCAGATACAAAGCCCCCCCACGGTCTCCTAGTCCTCAGCCATGGATCATTACTCAGCTGCTTACTTGCTCCACCTGGAAACATGGGAACAAATCAATTTGTAAATGCCTAGAAGAGAACAGACTCTGAGCAATTGCCAATGCATCTTTGTGAAAGCAAGAGCTTGCTGGGCCCTTGGAAAGCAGCCCCTGCCTGTTTTAAAGACATAGGCACTCTGAATCGAAACAAATAGACCAGCGTGTTTGCAACACTTAGCGTCAAGAGAATCTTTTCTCCCCTCTCCTGTCTTTACAACAGCTCAGTGAGCTCTGTTTTCTCACTCCCCTCTCCTTTTTTAAAAATGAGGCAATGGATGGTAAAATTGGTTACAAGGCATAGCAAAACATAAGTAGCTAAGCTTGCCCTAAAATTCATCTTTGTTATGGGAGGGAGTTTGCTTTAAACCCTAGATCTTATTTAGGTCAGGGCAGAGTGAACATCCGACCACTTTTTTCAGTATAAGCATGAAACTTATATAGTCAGCGTTAAAAACAAACAGAAACAAAACAGAAAAAGAAAAGCCTCTAACCACCTGGTTCCTGAAGTGTGTGTGTGTGCACGCGTTCAGTCATTGCCAACTCTTTGTGACCCCACGGTCTATAGCTGGGCCAGGCTCCTCTGTCCATGGGAATTTTCCAAGCAAGAATACTGGAGTGGGTGCTGTTCCCTTCTCAAGGGGATCTTCCTGATCCAAGGACCAAACCCGTCTCTTGTGTCTCCTGCATTGGCAGGCGGATCCTTTACCTGCCAACTCACCGGAGAAGCTCCTGGAGTGGGAGAGAGCTTTCTGTTCCAAGTGGGGGTTTCCAACATACGGCTCCTATCAAGAATTACACTCAGGAGACCCCTGCACCGAGTGGGTCCAGTCCTGAAAACTTCTGAGGTCCCTTCCTTAGCTGGTGGTCTCTGGATAACAAGGGTGCTAAGCTCACACTTAAAACACCAGTACTGTTTATATATGAGATTAGAGGTTAAAGAAAAATGTCTGCCTGTCTTCTGCCTCTTCCTTGTCCCTGACTAATTCAGCATTTCTCAACCACCAGACTGTCTCTGCATGTGTAATGCAAAGCTTTAATCATTACATTGAAAATATTTGTAATAGCTAAGAAAAGATACCATTGCATATTGTCTGTTGGATGTAATGTTGAGTGGTTAGGAGAGGCAGGGCAGAGCAGGGCAAGCCTCACCCGCCAAGGACACATCTCATGTACATCTGAATTTTATGAACTACAAATGTCGTAGTGTAAAATGTATAATTAAGCTTTCATTCTGTGGGCAAAATTGGAAATAATGTAAATTCTCCTAAATTGGAAGAAAAAAGTTCATCATGTAACAACTGATTTTCAAACTGGAAAGAGGTTGGGATGATATCTCCTGGGTCTATTCTATTGATTCATGGCTGTACCTCTTTGGCAGGTAAAGATTCTGACCACTTCCCTTGATCAGGATCTGTCTTGAATCAGGTATCACTTTCAGGAACTATGTTCTTTGCATTGTCCTGTTAAAAAGTAAGAAGCAACATCAAGCTAGCTCTGAAGTGATAGTGTACATTTTCTGGAACATGAGTGAACTTGGTCTCCAGAGCATCTTGGTCCAGCGGAAAGATAATGCTAACTGCATACATAATTTTAACTTTTCTAGTGGCCATATCAAAAGATGTTAAGGCCAACAGATAAAATTAGTTTTAATAATACATTTTATTTAACCCAATATATCCAGATTGTTATCTTAACATGGAATCAATAGAAAAAATTAATTTTGACGTATTTTACATTCTCTCTTTCATACTGAAATTTCAGTCATGTGTGTATTTTACAATGACAGTGCATCTCAATTCAGAACAAACACATTTCAGATGCTCAGTAGTCACGTGTGACCAATGCCTACTGTATTGGGCTGGAATTTGTGAGGGGTGGGGTCAGAGCGCTAAAGAGGTTTACTTGGTGAGGGGACTAGTTGCAGGTATGGTTCCTTTCAGAATACAGTACAGTACCTGCCTCCCTTAATGATGCTTTAAGATGTTCTCTGACTCTGGCTGCCATTGTACCATGATTACTGCTCCCTTTATCTGGCGTTTGTGAATGCTAAGTCACTTCAGTCGTGTCCTGCTCTGTGCGGTTACAAGCGCTGTGAATCGTAGCATTCCAGGCTTCTCTCTCCACGGCGTTCTCCAGGCAAGAATACTGGAGTGGGTTGCCATGCTCTCCTCCAGGGGATCTTCCCAATGCAGGGATCAAACCCGCTTCTCTTATGTCTCCTGCATTGGCAGGGGGGTTCTTTACCACTAGAACCACTTGGGAAGCCCACTCCCCCACACTGCTTTATCTTAGTATGTCTTATAATCCTGCCAAGTGACCTGCCCCAAACTCCAGTTTTCAAAGGAGTCTTCTCCCTCAAGAAAACTGAGAACCACTGAATATAATATTGGACAAACCACAAGTCAATTAACTACTTTTTACGATAACTCCCCATTTGTAGAATGATGGTAGACAAGAATACAAGAGGATAAAATGAGGCAGCTGACGTGAGTGTATAATATAATTTTATTATGGATGGTTAAAGTTATAATCCTTGGCCATATCGCTATGTTCATGTCCCTGTATAATTTTATATTTCACCCTACCTTCAAAGCAGGTATTTGAACTTAAAGCAAGCAAAAACAAATCTAAACAAAAAAAAACAAATGAATTGCATATGTTTGTTGAACCTCTAACAAACCAAATCCAGTTTCTAAAATAAAGTTAGAGGACTTCCTTGCGGTACAGTGGATAAGAATCGGCCTGCTAATGCAGTCCCTAATTCAGGAAGATCCCACATGCTACCGAGCAACTGAGCCATGTCCCACAGCTACTGAGCTAGTGGTCTAGAGCCGGTGAGCTGCAACGACTGAGCCCATGAGCCACAACTACTGAAGCCTGAGTGCTTGGAGCCTGTGCTCGCCAACAAGGGAAGCCGCTGCAACGAGAGGCCACAACCAGAAAAAAGTCCAGGCGCAGCAGCAAAGACTCAGTGCAATCAAAGCTAAAATAATAAACAGAAATTTTAAAATATATATATTTTTAAAAAGTTTGAGAATTGAACCAGTCTCCCCCCAAACAATAACAACAACAAGACAAACAAGACCTAGTGAGTCACTGCTAAGTGTCTGGCGTACTTTTGGTCTTCCCTGTTGCTGTCCAACCTGTGTCCTAGAGCCGGTCCAGGACTGCTATCACAGGGCTGCTCTAAGCCCGAGACACCAGTCCGTGTGGCTCTGGGGAAGGCTCAGAGACGTCACCAAGATAATCATTCTTTTCTTATGATGTGATGCAAGTGCAATGAGGCTTATCTGCTGATTTTATAGAATGTGTTTAAAAAAAAAAAAGGATCATTTCAGAGGAACTTCCATGCTGCCAGGACAGGGTACTCTGTTCCAAGTCGATTATTCCAACATGTCTGGGTACCTTGATTGAGTACTCACTGAAAGGAAATTGCCCTGAGTGAGAATCCATTCAGGAGCCCGTTCCACTCTGCCCTGCTCAGAATCAGATTATTTTCCTTCCATTTGAATGATAGGTTGTTATTATGTACCCAAGAAAAGATTTGAGGCTACTGAATGTGGATGATGTACAATATTTCACTCAATGCAGTTTAATAAAGAACAACCAGAATAAATGTGTTTAGTCTTCTTTGCTTAAACAACCAGTGGCATTGTCCGAGTGCTAAATCATAAAGAACTCATCTACTATGCTCCAGTGGAAAATCAATGGGTTTTGGAGAGGGGCATACCTGGTACACATTGTTATTTTCTTCCTTACACTGTATTTTAGTTTTTCCTTGAGTAAACTAGAGATAATCCTGTCTACCCATCAAGAGATAAAATGAGGTCATAGAAGTAACTTCTTGGCACACAGAAGGTGCTCAATAAATCCTTTCCTTTCCAGTTGCCAAGCCCAGAATTCCCCTCGCAAACTGATCTTTCAAGTAATTGTTGGACATCTTTCAACAAGAATAGCAGGTGATGAATTTGTGGATCCTGTATAAATCATGATCAGTTTTATTACAGCAACTCACTAAAGGATTCCCACTGGCTAGTAACCAACAATCAAACCACTGCCCAGCTAGAGGATTTTTCTGCTCTTGTCCCTAAATTAGCAGTTAGACACTATCCGCCCCATGACTGTAGTCTTGGTCTGTTCTTAGAGGCAGAGTGATCAATCAAAAAGTCACGAGAAACTAATGGGAGCTCTATGAGAAAATGTATGTGAATTACTGTTTAATTCCTTGGAATAAAAATTCTAGAAGTGGAATAGTTGGTTAACAGAGCCTGCACATTTAGAAGACTTTTAGAACATGTTGTCAAGATACGAGCTCAGGAGGGACTTTGCTAGTTGTCCAGTGGTTAAGACTTCTCCCAATGCAGGAGATACGGGTTTGATCCCTGGGCAAGAAGCTAAGAGCCCACATCCCTCCAGGCCAAAAAACTAAAACATAAAGCACAAGCAATATTGTAACAAATTTAATACAGAATTTATCAACCCACTCTAATATTCTTGCCTGGAAAATTCAATGGAACCTGGTAGGCTACAGTCCATGGGGTTGCAAAGAGTCAGATGTGACTGAACACATGGCACATAAAAAAAAAAAAATGAGCTTGGGAATATTCTACCAGCAGTGGAAGAGAGTCTTCCTTTTCTTTCAACCTCATTAAAACCAAGTATTGCCATTTTTCACATTTACAAATATGAAACATGAAATGGTATAGTGCTTAGTGTGTAAGGCTTTATTGGACTTTTTTTCCCAAATGTTTATTGGCCATTTGTGTTTATTTTATGTTCGTGGTTTTAGCCTCATGCTCTTTGGAGGTTAAGTTTTCCTTATTGGTTCATAAAAGATCTTTGTAATATAGATATATTAACTATTTATCATCTATAAAACAACTGTTTTCCCCCAGTGTGTTATTTGACTTTTAAGATTTATTATTCTACTTTTCCAAATTGTCTACAAAGTAATGAGCAAGCCTTTTATCCATCCAATAAACATTTTCTGTGCCAGGCATTGGTGTTATAAGAGAAAAAAAGCTCAGATCTCTGCCCTTTAAAATATCATAGTCTAGAGGGGGACAGACATTTTTGTTTAAGGGCCATCAGCCCAGTGTAATGGTTGCTACGGCCAAGAGAAGCACTAGGGTCCACAGGAGCAGAGTTAGGGCATTCTAACCCAGCTGGGAGAGGAGGGAGGGAATGAGGGAAGGCTTCGTGGAGGTGGTGACATTAGAGCCTAGACTCAATTAGACACAGCAAAGAGGACATTCTAGGAAGAGGAAAGAGCACAGCAAGGGGCCCAAGGTGTTGAAGAGGCCTGATCTTTTCAGAGATTTCAAGTGCTTCAGAATGACTAAAGTACATGATACAGTGGGGTAAGGAAATGCTCATTTATGGAGACAGATTTGACAGCGATGAAGGTGGACAAGTACACACGAACCAGATTATGAAGTTCCCTGGACACCAGGATGAGAAACTTAAATGTGATTCCAAGGAACATGGGCTGCCACTGAAGGGTTCTGGGCTGGGAAGGGACCAGGTCAGAGTTATGTATAAATGTTAAGGCACAGAGTAGAAGCAAAAATCCAGTTAGCTGGGGAAACAAACCAAGTCAAGAAGGAAACTTGATTTCTAATGGGGTGGGCAATTCTTCAGTTTCCTCTGGGATAAGTTGAAGTTGGACCCTGTTTACATACATACGCCTTTCCTGGAAAGATTAGCTGCTTTTGCTAATAGCCTGGAATCAGAATCAAGAGACATAAGAAGACTCCTAAGCCAGGGAAGCTGCAGTCCTAGTTTCTGGGATTGCTCATACTGTGGAGGCAAGACAGAGCGGTGAGGAGGAGGCTGAAGTTCATATTTCTGTTGGTTTCCATTCACCAGGCTCTTTCCAAGCACTCTCTGTATATCAAGCCATGGAGAGGAAAAAGTTATGGTCCCTGAAGGCAGGAATGGAGACACGGACATAGAGAACGGACATGTGGACACAGGGTGGGAAAGGGCAGGTGGGATGAACGGGGAGAGTAGCGCTAACATATATACCCTACCACGTGTGAAATCAGTAGCTAGTGGGGAGCTGCTGTGTAGCAGAAGGAGCTCAGCTTCGTGCTCTGTGATGACCTAGAGGCGTGGGATGTGGGGGCAGGAAGGGAGGTCAAGAGGGAAGGCATATTGTATATATACAGCTGATTCACTTTGTTTACAGCAGAAACTAACACAACATCGTAAAGCAATGATATCCAATAATAAAATAAAAAATAAAGTTATGTTCCCTGTATATATTCCAGGGATAAGAAAACCACATAGGAGAAGATCAAAGTTGGCCTAAGCTTCCCACCTGGTAATAAAAGCCATACAATTAGAGTCTAAGCCACCTGATGCGAAGAACTGACTCATTTGAAAAGACTCTGATGCTGGGAAAGATTGAAGGTGGGAAGAGAAGGGGACAACGGAGAATGAGATGGTTGAATGGTATCACCGACTCAATGGATATGAGTTTGAGTAAACTCCGGGAGTTAGTGATGGACAAGGAGGCCTGGTATGCTGCAGTCCATGGGGTCATAAAGAGTTGGACACAACTGAGTGACTGAACTGAACTGAACTGAGAGTCTAAGAATTAGGAAAAACATCAAGGGGCTTTTGGAGCCTGGCCCCAAATGCCTTGGTTACATTTCATTGTAAGAGGGATGGGAGAGATAATTAAACATTTCAGACAGACGATGTTCCTTTTCAGCCTGAAAGAAGAATCCCAAAGTCAGGAAGACAAAGAAAAGAAAAATCAAAGTCAGAAAGGAAGTGGAGCCAATCTGGCAGCGGGAAGTCACCCCCGATTTTGCCTAGGGAGCATTAGAGAGCTGGTTTAGGAGGATGACTTTGGAAGCATATGTGGATAGGACGGGAGCCAAGGACTGGGTAAGAGGTCACTGTGACATCCAGGCCGCTCCACATGGCGGTGGTGGGCACGGAGAACGGGGGAGATTGCAGGACAGCACAGAGGTGGAGGGGTCTGAGGGACTCAGGTACCAGTGACCTGAGGCTCTCCTACAGAGTCAGTTTAAGGAATTAGCAAGCGCTCCTGGAATCCAAGGCCAGACTGCTGAGTCTTCGAAGCAGGAGACATCTGAACTAGCAGAGCCCTTGGAGGTCATTGTGACAGACTGTGTGTGGCTGCAAATTCTTTGACGTCCCTTCTATTGTGAGGTGGAAACTTGGTCTCCTCTGCTTGGATCTGAGTGGCCTCTGTGACTGCTTGACCGATAAGAGCAGAGGGTGGAAGTTGCCTTGTGCCAATTTTTCGATTCAGACCTTGAGACCCTGGCAGTTTCCACTTCTCATCTGTTGGAATACACGCTCTTAGAACCCAGCTGTCATACCGTGAGGAAGCACGAGCAGCCCTGTGCAAAAGCCCACTCGGAGGGGTAGCATTTTTTTTCTTTTCTTTTTTTAAAAGATATCTATATGAGATGACAGATGTTCTAATAATTAATCTTATTGCAGTAATCATCTCATGATCTCTGTGTTGTTTTTGTTAAGTCTCTAAGTCATGTCTGACTCTTTGAGACCCCATGGACTGTAGCCCCCCAGGCTCCTCTGTCCATGGTATTTCCCAGGCAAGAGTTCTGGAGTGGGTTGCCATTTCCTTCTCTACAGGACATCTATAAGTCAACCATTATGCTCTATACCTTACATTTATACAAGGCTATATGTCAATTATATGTCAAGAAAAGTGGGGGAAAAAAGAATCAAGCCTCTCGCTGGCAGCCCCAAATGAGTTTCCAGCTGATGGTGAGCACCAACTTGCCCACCAGGTGAGTGAACCATCTTGGAAGTGGATCATCCCATCTCACTTATGCCTCCCCAGCTGACGTTGCCTGGAGCAGAGATAAGCCATATTTGACAAGTTTCCTCAATGGCAGATTCACAGGCAAAATAACTGCTTCCTGCGGTTTTAGGCTGCTACGGTTCTGAGTGACCTGTCATACAGCAATAGATAAAGAGGATGATCACCCACTAGAGAAGCAGCAAACACTGGCTACACAGCCAAATTTGGGCCATCATGTGGGTTTTTTTTTAAATTTTTTCTTTATTATGGTAAAAGTCACATAAGACAGACTGTTTTCACCATAGTTAACTGTACAGTTCAGTGGTACAAAGTACATTCACATAGTCCTGCAACTCTCACCATCATCCATCTCCCAGATTCTTCACCTGCCTAAACTGAAAGTTGGTCCCCGTTGAATACTAACTCCTCATCCCCCACACTCCCCCCTCCCCCCTCCCCCAGCCCCTGGCATCTACCAACGTAGTTCCTGGCTCTACGAATTTGACTATTCTAGCTACCTTGTAGCATCACTTGTTTTTGTAAATAAAATGTTACTGAAACACAGCAACGCCCACTTGGTTCACAGATTGTCTGTCTGCTTTCATGCTGCCGCTGCAGAGCTGAGTAATTGTGACAGAGACCCATGGCTCTAGAAGCCTAAAGTATTTACTATCTGGCCCTCGATGGACCAAGTTTGCAGACCTCTCATCTAGTGTATTAGAAAGAGGCCCAAAGGGAAGAAGGCATTGCTCAAAGTTAACATACAAGTTAGGGACAGAATTCAAGACAAAAACTCAGGATTCTCTGTTCCCACTTCTGTGCTAGCTACATCATTCCACTCAGATTTATTAAGCACCTACTATATAGTATGCTTTAAGCTGCTAGTGTCCAGATGATAAGGATCATAGCTGTGCCCTCAAAGCATATGAACAGGTAAAGAAATACCACCTAAGAAAACCTATGGTAGAAGTGAGTACAACAAAGGCAGAGCAAGCACTTTCCATTTCTGCTGTGGGGACAGGATTGAACTGATTTAGCGTGCACATGGTCACTAGAAAGAGCTCCTGGGTTCCTCCTCAGCATCTGCTCCCCCTTCTTCCAACAGCAGCACCCTAATTTTCCCTTAAAATGCATTGTCATCCTGTCAGTTCACACGGTTTAGCCAGGGGTGGGGGCTGACCTCGCCTTTTGCCTCCAGGCCTGGCCACTGTGCTTTGCTCTGCTCTGGGAATCCAGATGACACCCCTGCCAATGAAATTCTACCCTCAGACTTTGGCTGCATCTTTCAGACAAAGAGGAATTCTTTCCTTGCAGTGGCTAAATGGGTGGCCTGGAGCCACTGGGGACCATCTCTGCCACCACAATGGGAAGATCTGGTGAAGACTGAAGTCCCCAAAGAGGAAAGCAGAACCATAAGCTAAAGAAAGGCTCCTTATGACACTGAATCAGATATAACTCTGGGCTCTTCCATAGATGGTAATAAGTTTCCTTTTTTCTTAAATCACGTAGAATCTGTCATTGTAACTAAACAATTCCAGCCACTATGGGTTTTTTCCCTAGGCAACTACCACCCGGCACACATTTGAATGCCTCCCTTCCCCACTCCATCTCAGCCACCAGCTATCTACATCCCCATCTTCCATCTAGGAATGCAAATTTCAGAAACCAATGGTGCCAAGGGCACATCGGAGAGGAGCGGGGCCAAGTCTGATAATGAATTCCCATGCACCCTGTGAGCCATTTGGTGGTTATTCAAAACCCCAATGTTTTTCTCTAGTGATGATAAGTACATTGTTCTTGGTAATGTGTCTGTCACCAGCTGAATGATAGTGATATTTCCACTTAGGATCTTCGTAGACTTGTGGCTCTGAAAATGATGTTTCTCAGAGGAACCTGGCAGTGCAACCAATGTGTGTGAGCAGAATGCCCCCAGCCCCACCCAGCTGAGCAGCTGGCTGCCAGAGATTCGCTGCCCTCAGAGGACCTGCTGAGGTCAGGACCCTATTATTTTCAGAGATTCCCATCTTCAGAAGGCTTTTTCTTTCCCTTTGAAATGGGGGCTGCCTCTTGAAATTGGTGTTTCCCAATGTGGGCAGTAGGGCAGCTGGGAAGGAAGTGGTTAGCAGTGCAATGGGGGACTTCCCTGTTAGCCCAGTGGCCAAGACTGCATGGTCCCAATGCAGAGGGCCCAGTTTTGATCCCTGGTCAGGGAACTAAGATCCCACGTGCCAAAACTAAGAACTTGCATGCCTGAACAAAGACGGAAGATCCCACACGCTGCAACTAAGACCTGGTACAGCCAATAAATAAAGAAATCCAGTATTCTTGCCCAAAAAATACCATGGACTGAAGAGCCTGATGGGCTACAGTCCAAATGGTCACAAAGAGTCCAACACGACTGAGTGACTAAACCACACACACACACACACACACACACACACACACACATGCACACACACATAAATATTAAGCAACACAATGGGTTGGCTCAGATCTTGGATCTCCAACACCTGCTGTTTCAGGATTTCCTGGGGAGCTCTCTGAAAGTCCCCGTTCCAGTCCCCATTCCCTGCAAGATTCTGAGTCAGTAGGTCTGGGAGCTAACCTGATATTTATCAGGGCTTCTGATTCTAAAGAGCAGCCTTGATGCAGAATCATAGGTATGAGATGTCCTGAGGCCAGCGTCCCTCTGTTTCCTCTTTGGGGGGCCTTTCCTTCCAGCCTCTAAGGTCCCTCATGGGAACCCTCCCAGAGTAAACTTTGTGAGATTAGATGCTGTTGGGAGCAGTAGCAGAGACCACTGATGTAGCTCAACCCTGTAACTTCCAAATGAGAACCAGAAAGGCCAATTGAATTTTCCAAGATCACACAGCAAGTCTACAGATTAACCAGGCTACAAACCAGGGATGCTGAACATAGAAAGCTCTCCTGGGTGTGGTTTTGCACACTGAATTATGGATGGGGTGCTATCCCCTGATTGGGCTTCCCAGGTGTTTCAGAGGTTAAAGAATCCACCTGCCAATGCAGGAGACGCAGGAGATGCGGGTTTGATCCCTGGGTCTGGAAGATCCGCTGGAGGAAGAAATGGCAACCCACTCCAGTATTCTTGCCAGGATAATCCCATGGACAGAGGAGCCTGGTGGGCTACAGTCCATGGGGTCGCAAAGAGCTGGACGCCACTGAGCAACTGAGCACACAGCCATGCTACCCTCTGATTAGCACACTCGGCCTCCAATGCAGACTCAGCAGCCTTTTCTCCATCCTCATAAGGGAGAGGAAGCTGCCCACTGAGGGAGGGGAGGAGAGGGACTTCTCTCAGTTCCTTACTCCCAAGCACAAGCTTCGGGCTCTGCAGAAGCTGCTTGGAATTCAACAGGTATCTCACCAGCATCTATAAGTAAACTTCCTTTCCCTCTTCTAGCCTGGGGTGGCTCTGTATGGTGGATTTCCCCTCTACCTCCACCCCTCCTTGTTTCTTAAGCTGCTCCCCCTAGTACTCTACAGCCACTTAGAATCAGCTCTTTCCAGGCCAGTGTGTCAGCAAGCAGGAGTGATGGAGCCCAGACCTTTGTTCAGAGGAGCATGTTAGTGAGTTGGCAGGAGACACTTTCCAGGCGGACTGGGAGGCAGAATAATGACACCTTTGCTTCCTAAAATAGGACGGATGGAGAAGGCGATCATCCAGGGATAAGTCCTAGGATTCTGGGTTCTCTGATCAGTTAGGTTGTAATTCACCATAGGACGCTGGCTTCAGGTTTGCCCTCTGGTAGTTGAAGAGTGTTGTTTCAGGCCATTCAAGGTGGAGCTTCTAAGTCTTTGGGGGTTTTCAGGAACTTTTAGGATGTGATATAAACCGCAGAACACTCCATACCCAAGATTCATACACACATTCATTCAAACATTCCCTAGAGTTTCAGGGATTCATGGGACCCCTGACACTTGTTCATGGGCTGTGGCAAAGAATTCCTTATCAATGGACTCTAATGTTCATTAAGTCTGTGAAACGCATTTCTTCCAAGTTCTCCCTTCCTCCTGCTTCATAAAACCAAATCCTTTCTTCTTTTTTGTTGTTATTTGTTCATAAAACATTTATCAAGTGCTCTCCAGCTCCTTGGGGGACTTTGAGCATTCCTGGGAGTGGGGAGAGAGGAGGGATGTCCCTTGCAGTGTTTGCAAGAAGGGCCTAGTTACTGGAGATGCAGAAGTCCTGAGGGAGTGATGGCCAAGGGGAAACAGATGGTCAAAGTTGGCTGGCTTCAGAGCCCAAAAGCCATTCTCCATTCTCCACCCCTCTTTCCTTCCCTTGGGATGTTGTAAGGGCAGAGATCCCTCTCCCAGCCCTAGGAAGAGTCATGGTTTATCTAAGGCAGCCCTGACAATCCCATCCATCTATGTGAGTGTTCCTGGCCCCAGTACTGGTCAAAGAGACGTGTGTGTGTGTGTGTGTGTGTGTGTGTGTGTGTGTGTGTGTGTGTGTGTAATACTGACCTACTTTTCTGTACATTGTAAATAAACTATACTTCCATTAAAAGAATACACATAAACATTTTTTTAATTGCTTTGGGAGGTTGGTATGAGGATTTCTGCCTAATTGCTATGACCATCTTGTGACTTCAAGATGACAAGAGTGAAAATGAAAAAAAAAAAAAAAGTTTAGGAAGGAGGAATAAAAATGTAAAAAGAGACTGGGCTCTTGAAGGATCTCATTGGACCTCTGACTGGCCCTGGATCCTCAGACTCTGAGTCTTCTTTTGAAGCGAGATAGTAAGTGTGTATTTTATTTAAATTACTACTGGATGAGTTTTCTGTTGCTCGTGGCCAAAAACATTCCTGATGCAAGTGAACAGTCGGGGTCTTCAGTAGGAATGTGAAACTGGTCAACCACCAGGGCTCAGAGAAGGAAGTGATCTACTCTAGTTGGAGGTGACAGAGGGGGTTAAGGAAGACTCGAACTAGGTGGCAGCTTTGGGTCAGGTCAAAAAGGTTTGCTTCTTCTTTCTCTTTTGTTGGATGAGGTTGAAATGACTAGTGGCAGATGAAAAGGTGTATAAGAGAGGAGAAGAGTCCAGAGTGCAGTTGCCTCTGTCCCCATGGAGATGGAATGAGCCACCCTCTTAGCTTAGTTTCTGGAACACCGTTGTTCACCAACTGAGAAGATCCCCCAAACCCCCTGTTTCAGGTTTTAATGGATGTTTCACTGTGTAGGCATGATTGATAAATCATTGTCCATTGGTGATTGAACTCAACTGGCCGCCCCTCTCCCTTCCCCTGAAATGAAGTGAGGCTGAAAATTCCAGTCCTGTAGTCACAGGATTGGTTTCTCTGAGAACCAGTCTCCATCCTAAGTTACCTAAGGGCCCACCAAGAGTAACCTCATTAGCATAAACTCATGAGCTCATTACAAATAGCAAAAGACATTCCTATATCTGAGGAAATTCCAAGGGTTTTAGAACCTAGGATCATGGTGTCAGGAACCAGGGACAGAGACCAAATACATATTTATTATTATACTACAGGTTGTTTTACCAACTATTTATTAAGGAGTCTCAACTTTTAGAATATAAACAGGGTGAGTAGGTCCCTTTTGAAAATAAAAGGGGCACATTAACCAAGACTGTCCTGGGTACACTGGGATGTGTGGCTACCTTAATACAGAAATAGCTTTCATTTACTAGTAGGTGCTTCTGCTGGCACCTACCTCTTCTCCCCCTACACTTTTTCTATTGAGCTTTGTTTTTGATCTTCAGTTGCTCAGTCACCTCCTAGTCTTTGCTACCCTTTGGACTGTAGTCCACCAGGTTTCTCCACCCATGGAATTCTCCAGGAGAGAACACTGGAGTGGGTAGCCTTTTCCTCCTCCAGGGGATCTTCCCAACTCAGGAATCGATCCCACATCTCCTGTGTCTCCTGCCTTGCAGGTGGATTCTTTACCCACAGAGCCATCAGGGAAGCTATTGAGGAGTGGTCCCATTATGCCGTTTTGGTGAGAAACTTTCATTTTATTGGGTTGGCCAAAAAGCTCATTCGGGCTTTTCTGTAACAGCTTATGGAAAAAGCTAAGCGAACATTTTAGCCAACCAGTATCTTCACTTTGAGTCAAAGCTCTGCATGGCACATCAGAGTGAAAGTGCAGGCATGCTGGATCCCTCGAGCCCTCAGAGCAGCCTGGGTGGGGCCTGAGGCAATCAGAGCTCCTGGGCAGGGGCCTTGGGCCATGAGTATTTAATACATAGTGTCTTTTTCCAGGAGAGTTTGGAAGGACTTTTTAGGTTATTAGTAGAATCTCATTTTGGGGTGTAAGACACAATATTGTTCCTTTAATTCACTCACTCCAATTCCAAATGCAATTAAAACTCCTCTCTTCCTCTTTCCTGTGCAGATACAGGAGCTCCCTCTGAGCAGATAGAGCCAAGAGTGTTTGGCAAGCAGAGCAAGCTCTGGATCCAAGCCTTGCTTCCTGCCTCCACTGGGTAGCCCTGTGCTGGACACAAGCCTCCCTGTGCTAGACACGGAGCACAGACCTGCAGAATACACACCGCAGAGACCAGTGATCCTGGGCTGGTGCAAGGCCATTCCTCACATACTTTCTCTCCAGAGAGGCTCCTCATTGCCAGTACAGTCAGCTCTGCTATCACATGATTGTACTACGAGCTCCCGAGAATCACTGTGCTATGCCAACCATGCAATTACAAACCACAGGGCTTGTAATGGGGAAAACTGCTAAGGGCACAACCCTGAAAAATATTTTCAGGAGTGTATTTTTTTTTTAAAAGGTAGGAACCTAATAAAAACAATGCCATATTCTTGCACATATTAAATGGTTAAGAAACACAGAGATGTATGCTCATCGCTAGGTGGCGTCTGATTCTTTTCAACCCACCAGGCGCCTCCATCCATGGGATTTCCCAGGCAAGAATACTGGAATGGGTTGCCATTTTCTCCTTCAGGGGATCTCCCCAACCCAGAGACTGAGCTTGCATATCCTGCATTGGCAGGTGGATTCTTTACCACTGAGCCACCCGGGAAGCGAAGAAGCACATAACTACCGTGATAAATATGGCATCTTTCCTTGAGAGAGAACTGAAGTTTGCTTGTGGAAGCTGGGGAGGGTTGTGTGGTGTGGTGGGAGAGGGTTATCTGAAATCTGTGACAAAGCCAGGACACCAAATGGGGGTAGGTGTGCCTTATAACACACGTAGAGAACCGAGGCAGCTGTGGCTGTCTGAAGCACCTGTGTGTGTGTGCACGTGTTTGCACATGCCTAGTGACAAGGCTGAATTTAACTGGAGTCTTATCATCCTGGAAAACGGCGATGGCTAAAGAAACCCCCTCACCTTTCTGTGTGTTCTGGAAACGCGCCTACAGCCATTCTTCTTGCGTGACTGAGATAAGGTTCTGGATGACCGCCCTTGTTAACCCAAGACAAGGCCATACACAGACCCTCCAAATTCCCATTCCTGGCCTTGTAAAGGGGTAACTGAATCGTTTTGTCCCAATCAAAACAAAGGGCTTCCCAGGTAGTGCTAGTGGTAAAAAACCCACCTGCCAATGCAGGAGACATAAGAGAAGTAAGTCAGATTTCTGGGTCAGGAAGATACCCTGGAGGAGGAAATGGCAACCGACTTCAGTATTCTTGCCTGCAGAATTCCATGGACAGAGGAGCCTGGCAGGCTACATTCCATAGGGTTGCAAAGAGTTGAACATGACTCAAGCAACTTAACACAATCAGAACAAAATTCTTGTCAGCCAGACTTTGGTTTAAGGTTCTCTCCTTCCCTGAGGCCCCTGAACCTGGCCCATCATGGACCTGAACTAACATCCAGCCCTCATTAGCAACCTCCTGAGAGTCGACTGACATTCTCCAAGTTACTCTGTCTGATCCGTTACATCAGCCTTTCATCCTTCTCTCCACAGCCAGTTCCTTCTGGCCTTGATTGCTTCGCTCCTTAGAAGGGCTTCCCCGATAGCTCAGATGGTAAAGAATCTGCCTGCAATGCAGGAGACGTGCGTTTGATCCCTGGAAAAGGAAATGACAACCCATTCCAGTATTATTGCCTGGAGAATCCCATGGACAGAGGAGCCTGGCGAGAGTCCAGGGGTCACAGTGGTTGGACACAACTGAGTGACTAATACACATAGAAGAAAACTTCTTGCCTAAACCTTGGACCTCTTGGTGGATGTTTCTCCACACTACAACTGTACCTTGCCCCCTTCCCCTTCTTGCAATAAACCGTTCAAGTGAAGTCTCTCCTTGCTTCAGTACAGATTTTTTTTTATTTCTCACTACGAAGTTGGGTCAGAAGGTGGCAGTTTTCTGCTTTCACCTAATAATTCTTGTGGATGAAATAAAATTTGCGTTATGCTCAAGTGGTTCTCTGACGTATCAATTGTGTTGGAACAAATTCACATCTTCAAAACAAGTGTTAAAGCAGAAGTGACGATAGTTGTCTGGTCCAGACAGCCTGAATCTCAACTGTGGACACAGCTTATCCACATGGAAGGTTTCCAGTTACATCTTAGTCCTTTTAGATCCATGGAAAGAAAGATGCTGGGTTCGTGTTTTGGTAACACTTTGAAGTTTTTGCAAAAATCCATGACATTTCAATCATCTCCCATCCTTATCTTTATCTCCAAGCAAAGCCTTTCTTCTCAGGGTTTGCTCTTAGAGTTCACCTCACATTCTGAAAAATCATACCATTTCAATGTAAGGAGGAATTTTAAAAATCACTTCCTCCAATGCCTTTATCTCACAAAGGGATATGAGGTTTCTGATGTAAGTTCCTCAGGGCAGATCCTAGGCCAGATTGTTATCTGAGACGCATGCCTACGTAGCTTAAGACCTGGTAAGATCAGGTCCTCAGGAGGGATCAAAATGAATTACAAACCCAAGGCGAAGGTGGAGTCAGAGTCAGTGAAGCAGGCAGGAGGTCTTACTTGGTGGTCTCTCAAATTACTCCAATTGACTGGAGGCTACTCGTGACCTTCCGAAGTCAACCAACAGCTGTTCTCAGTCTTACCCTCTAGATGCTCCCTAAACTGCCCAATATACAGAAGCACCTTAGGGCTCAGGGAAGATTGAATTGAACCTTTTTGATTTTTCCTGTTTGATTATTTTTGCCCATATCAGAATAGATGATGTGGATTACAAATGGTCAGACCACATACTCTAAAATGTGGCTCCTCTGGGAGTTTTTAATTTATGCAAGACGCAGACAAGCACAGCAGGGAAAAATGAAAATATCTCAGCTTCATTAGAGGAAATTTATGAGCTTGTCTAGGGTCACCATGGTGACCAAACGACAGGATCTATTTGTAGATGCCAGTACCTGTAGATGATCACAGGTAAGGGACGAGCTACGTTTACTGATCACAAACTACATCCCAGGTTGCCTAATACATATTCCTTTACTTCATCCTTAAAATTCCTATGAGGTGGCTTGTCTTCTCCCATTCAGAATGGAGGAAACAGAGACTCAGAGGCACCAAGCTAATTTGCTTAAGACCACACAGATCTCAGATGGTTGGATGTCATCACCAATTCACTGGACATGAACTTGGGCAAACTCTGGGAGATGGTGAGGGACAGAGAAGCCTGGCATGCTGCAGTTCACAGGGTCACAAAGAGTTGGACATGATTTGGCAACTAAACAACAACACATAGACCTGATCTGAACTCAAGTCTGTCTGGCCTCGAAGCCTCTGTGAATTGAACTTTTTTAAAAGCATGCTTAGGTTCACTCACTGGTGGAAACTGTCATAAAACTGCACAGAAGGAGTTTCCTGGTGGCTTTGTGGTTAGGATTCCAGGCTTTTACTGCCATGGACTACGTTCAATATCTAGCTGGGGAACAGAGATCCTGCAAGCCACACTGTGCAAAAAAACAAAAACAAACAAACAAAACTGCACAGACATACATACATGCCCAAGGAAGCACATCAGTGAGGGCGCCGGGATCCAGCCCATCTTTTGCTGTTTCCTTTTTCCTACCTTAGTTTCTTTCTTCTCTGCTCTGAGAAAAAGAATCAGCTTGCTTCGCTTAATCGTAATTATGCACAGAGTGGCGTTCTGGCCCAACAATGGTGGCTGTCATAGACAAGGTTCAATCCTTGTCTAACCAGTTGAGCCTGGTGGTGAGTGCAGGTTCTCTGGGAAGCAGACCCTGAAGCATGCACTTAAGCACAACAGTTTATGCAGAAGGTGCAGGGCAGAGTGGTAGGAGAGTACAAAAGTAACCCAAGAAAGGGGTGGCCTGTTAGTAAACCAGGAAAGAGTAGAGTTAATTCCCTGGGGAAAACCCATCACAAAATACATGCCTCAGATTTTCCTCACCTGAAGTCTGGGGGAACAGAGCTATTTATACTCCAGCTCTCTGTATCACCTGTTGAAGGCTGCTCCTTGGGGAGTGCCCCTGGTCATTTTCAGCTAGACCTGTACCTGGAAAGAACAACTTTCCTCAATTCTGGGGGGTGGGGAAAGCCTTTAGGCTGGGAAAAGCAGATACTGGCAGCTGGAAATGTGCTGGAGTCCATTAAAAGGCTACAGGGTTAAGTCCAGTGGTTAAGTTTTCACCTTCCAATGCAGGGACGTGACTTTGATACCTAGGAGAGGAACTAAGGTCCCGCATGCCATAGGGTATGGCCAAAACTTTAAGAAAAAGAAGAAAAAGACCCCAGGGAATTGGGAGGGGCAACAAAAGTTTCTGCTATACCAGAGCTGCAGGGACACAGGAGCCAAAGCATGGTGACCTTTTTGCAAGGCTCTGCCTCTGGACACTTAGTTCGGAAGAGAACAAAGAGAGTGGCAGACAGTGAGCGTGACTTAGGTGCTTGTCATAGACAATGGCCTCCCACTCCTTTGAGAAGACCAAACTGTTTTTCCAACATAATCTGTAATAATAACAGGCTAGCATTTCATACATGAACCCACTAAATCCTCTCAAATCCCTGCAGTGTAGGCCCTAATATTTTCATTTTACAGGAGAGAAAACTGAGGCTAAGATAACAGAGACAGTAATAAATTTTTTTAGATTGTAACTGACACTATTGTGCCAATCTCTGCTGTTACAGCAAGTGACTCACTTATATACTATAGACATTCTATTTTTATATATTTTTTCCATTATGGTTTAATCACAGGATACTGAATCTAGTTCCCTGTGCTCTACAGTGTGTTAGTTGCTCATTCGTGTCTGACTCTTTGCGACCCCATGGGTTGTAGCCCACGAGTCTTCATCTTTGTGTGTGTGTGTTAGTCCCTCAGTCATGTCTGACTCTTTGAAACCCCATGGACTGTAGACTACCAGTCTCCTCTGTCCATGGAATTCTCCAGGCAAGAATACTGGAGTGGGGTGCCATTTCCTTCTCCAGGGGATCTTCCTGACCCAGGGATTGAACCCAAGTCTCCAGCATTGCAGCTGAATTCTTTACTGTCTGAGCCGCTACAGAAGCCCATGCTATACAGTAGGACCTGGTTGTTCATTCATTCTGTATATAGTAGTTTGCACCCACCTGGCAATACAGGAGACACAGGTTCTATCTCTGGGTCAGGAAGATCACCTTGGCAGAGTGGCTTTACCTTAGACTTTTATAGGAAGAAATAGGTAAGTCATAGGTGGAGTGACATAGAGTTGGAATTGTTCTGCAATCAGAAGAAGTCTCGACTACCTAATTAGGAAGTGTTTATCCAAATCACTGCAGATGGTGTCTGCAGCCATGAAATTAAAAGACACTTGCTCCTTGGAAGAAAAGCTTTTAAGATGAAGGTCAAGTCCTTAGCAAGGCCTCTAGGCCCCACCAATCTGGCCTCATTAGACCCCCTACCCCCTACCCCCACCCCATAAACTTCAGCCTCACTGCTCTTTCTGGAATATTCCATGCTCTCTCTTGCTACAGAGCTCTTCTTGCTCAAGTTGTGCTCTTTTCTTCAAAAGCTCTTCACACTCCCTTCCTTCAACCCCAAGTCACTACTGACACCTCAAGCTTGTCTATTTACCTCCTCCTTGACAGTCAGATCAGGTTTCTTTGTTAAAAATCCTTAAGTGAAAGAGGAGGGTGAAAAAGCTGGCTTAAAGCTCAACATTCAGAAAACTAGGATCATGGCATCCGGTCCCATCACTTCATGGGAAATAGATGGGGAAACAGTTTAAACAGTGTCAGACTTTATTTTGGGGGGCTCCAAAATCACTGCAGATGATGATTGCAGCCATGAAGTTAAAATTACTTCCTTATTCCTGGAAGGAAAGTTATGACCAACCTAGACAGCATATTAAAAAACAGAGACATTACTTTGCCAACAAAGGTCTGTCTAGTCAAGGCTATAGTTTTTCCAGTAGTCATGTATGGATGTGAGAGTTGGATGGTGAAGAAAGCTGAGTGCTGAAGAACTGATGCTGTTGAACCATGGTGTTGGAGAAGACTCTTGAGAGTCCCTTGGACTGCAAGAAGATCCAACCAGTTCATCCTAAAGGAGATCAGTCCTGGGTGTTCATTGGAAGGACTGATGTTGAAGCTGAAACTCCAATACTTTGGCCACCTCATGCTAAGAGTTGACTCATTGGAAAAGACCCTAAAGCTGGGAAGGATTGGGGGCAGGAGGAGGAGGGGATGACAGAGGATGAGATGGCTGGATATCATCACCAACTCGATGGCCATAGATTTGGGTGGACTCCAGGAGTTGGTGATGGACAGGGAGGCCTGGTGTGCTGTGATTCATGTGGTCGCAAAGAGTCGGACATGACTGAGCAACTGAACTGAACTGAACTGAACAGGAAGTTTAACAATCAATTTGAAACTACTTACCTTCATTTGAATGTCTTCTAAATATGTTTATTCACTAAATCGTGTCTGACTCTTTGCAAACCCATGGACTGCAACATGCCAGGTTTCCCTCCCTTCACAATCTCCCTGAGTTTGTTCAAACTCATGTCCATTGAGTCAATGATGCCATCCAACCATCTCACCCTCTGTCATCCCCTTCTCCTCCTGCCTTCAGCCTTTCCCAGCATCAAGGTCTTTTCCAATGAGTTGGCTCTTCCCATCAGGTGACCAAAGTATTGGAGCTTCAGCTTCAGCGTCAGTCTTTCCAATGAATATTCAGTGTTGATTTCCTTTAGGATTAACTGGTATCATCTTCTTGGTATACAAGGGACTCTCAAGAGTCTTTTCCAACACCACAGTTCAAAAGCATCAATTCCTTGGCACTCAGCCTTCTTTATGGTCCAACTCTCATATCTGTACATGACTGCTAGAAAAACTATAGATTTGACTATATTGAAACTTGTTGGTGAAGTGATGTCACTGCTTTTAATATGCTGTCTAGGTTTGTCATAACTTTTCTTCCAAGGAGCAAGCTTCTTTTAATTTTGTGACTACAGTCATCATCCACAGTGATTTTGGAACCCAAGGAAATAAAATCTGTCACTGTTTCCACGTTTCCCCTTCTATCTGTCATGAAGTGATGGGACTTGATGCCATGATCTTAGTTTTTGGAATGTTGAGTTTTAAGCCAGCTTTTTCTAGAATATGCAAAATGTATTAAACAACTGTATCTCCCATGCTTCCATGTATAATCAGAACAGATAGCTGTGTTCTTATGAGTACTGAGTACATTCTAAACTAATTACCTGTATTAACTAATTGAATCCTCGTTATAATCCTATTACACTATTATTAATATCATATGAACAAAATGAAGTTCACAGAAGTTCAGGAATTTTACTGAAGGTCACCCAGAAGGTAAATGACAGGGCTGAAATTTGAACCTTGGTCAGTTTCCTTAGCCCAACCATGGAGAGACCCCATTTCCCTTAGTTACTGTTGAACCAGGACCTGGAAAGTTCAGTGTTATTCCTTCACTTTGCTTCAGGCTCATGTCTGAACAGCCCCATCTCAGAATGGGCACATTCTTTTTTTTTCTTTTTAATCTTTGTTTTTTATTTTTTAAATTATGAAAATGTGACAACACATTTACAGGAGATTTGGAAAATATAGAACAAAGTTACATTTGGTTCCACTGTCTATTACAATTATTTATTTTATGTAGATAAATTAAGATTTTTAGTTGGAGTTTCAATATCAGACTCTTAGAAATTAATAGGATGAATGTACAGAGAAATAGAAGAATACAGTAGACCTGAAAAGCATTATGAACCAATTCGACATAGTTAAGATTAACACAATTTTCATATTAGTAGGATACAAATTCTACTCAAGATCAGAATGGGCACATTCTTTTCCTTGACTTGCTATCACATTCCCTCATCAGGGAAACAAGGCCTGGAACCCACACTGTACCCTTCAGATGACTTTGCTGATCTTTGCTCTGGCCTGCTGGCTCAAGACTTGAAGATTCCCTTTGGAGGGCAATTGCTTCATGCTCATTTCCTAGTTATTGAGGGACATCTCCTCAGGGTGCCCAAGTTCTGACAACAAACACCCACTCAGATAACCAGAAAAACCCAAACCCGGCTGAACACTTCAGAAGACAGATTGTCTGCTGTTTCTCTTTTTACACAATAAACTTTTGAAATACTGTGAGGGAAAAAAAAATTCTGGAATTTGTAGATATTTAGATGCTTTGAGGAAGCTGGCTGTTTGAGAAACCCCCCGATGTGAAGGCTTTTGTTAAGTGGAGAACCGGATTTGTAATTCAAACAATTACCCCTAGCCAGCTAAAAACAACAGCTTCCGTTTTTTTCTGGCACTTTCTATAGACTAGGAACTGTACAAATTTTCACATCTACCATCTCTTTTCATAACAACTTTATTGTGACATAATTCACGCCCTTTTAAAATGTACACTTTGGTGTTTTAAGTATATTCACAAGAGTGTGCAACTGTTACCCTACCTAATTCCAGAACATTTACATCATCCCCAAAAGAAAACCGACATCAGTCAGCAGTCACTTTTAATTTCCTCTTCTCCCAGCTCTGTTAGTCACTGTAGGGGAGCAAAACTTGCCACCCCAAAATGTCTCTTTAGCACGCAGATTATTTTGAACTGAAAATAATCAGGACCCAAAATACTCAGGAAGAAATTTTGACCTTCCTCCTAACTGCCTGAAGAATCTAAAGAGAGGACCTACAAATGATATGGGATAGGTAATAGGGGGAATTCTTAAGAAACCATAGTCCACTCTGTGTCCCACTGACCCTCCATGGCCCAGCAAACATTTATTCACCAAACGTTTGCTTTTCTGTCTCTGTGTCAATTGCCTTCCTCCCCCTTTGAAGTCCCAAAGCTCTACCCACAAAGCTGTCTTTTGCTTCAGCTGAAGATGGTATTCAAGGTGAAAGTTTCAGCTATTTTAATGAGTTAGTGTTCCTGGATCTCTCCATGAACACGTTATTAAGTCTTGCTTGATTTTCTCCTGCTAATTTATCTCATATTAATTGCATTCTTAGACCAACCATAAGAATCTAGAAGGGGAGAGGAAATTTTCTTCCTCCTTAACAGTTGGCAGTGAGGATGGGATGCAGCTTTAGTGACTGGACACAATTCATCCCAAAGCTGCTGCAGTGAAGAGATCCTGGGAAAGCTGACAAAACCTGGCAGAAGGTGAGAATCCTTACCGTGTCTGTCAGTCTCCTGGATCTCTGCCGGCAGGATCTGTTGGAAACGAGAATGGCAAGAGTTTTTCTCTTTTCTAAAATTAGGTTATCAGGAGGAATTGTTTGTAGGGTTCCTTGGACTCAGCAACTCTTGAAATTTGATTGAGTACTCTTGGTTTGTTGATTCTTTTCTTCCCAGAGATGATTCCTGTTTCTCTTTGTGTCTCTCTTTTGTGTCCTTTGTTATAAAAGGAGTAAAACCATTGGTCTGATTAGGTTTTCCTTTTGCCTTGCTCCGTGTCTTCAGAGCTTGGCTTGCAAACCCGATGGAAGATTCTCTCTGGTCTCTGCCATCTGGAAGGCATACATGGTGTGCATTTGGCAGCCACTCAAATAGACTGGGATTCCTAGCAGTCCCTTTGTCCAGCCGTGCTCTCTCTCAGGGAAGATTGTCATAAAGGGTCCCAGTCCCTAAGGGGCCTTTGTCATCTGAATCTTTGTTGCTTTAAGAGTGATGCAATACAGGTCTTCACTTTTAAAGACTGTTTTTGGACCTTTCTGGACCTTGTGAGGATAGTATCCTTTGCCCTCTCTTGTGCAGATGCCTCTTGCAACTTAACTGTTTGTGTTGCTCTTAAGATGCTACTGGTCAATGGCCAGAAGATGGATCCTTTAAATTGAAAAACTGGCCAAGTTTTTAGACAGCTCTCACCATAAAAAGCTGTCTCATTGGTACATCTGGAAAGATCAGATTTAAAGGTTGATACAATATAATAGCTAACCTTAAGCATAACAACAGTTTGGGAAGCCTTATGGAGTCTGATTGATATCTTTGCTTCCTCTCATGGATCTTACAGATGAGAGTAAAAAAAATTAAATTTGTTAACAAGACAATTAAAAGCTGAGAGAAACGTTAAAGGGTTCTTGCCAATAAGCTGTCTGGTTGTATATAAGTCTATGCATGTCTATCTCAAATATGACATTCCGGGCAAAGCCCTGGTAATAGAACCAATGTTTGAAATTGTATTCTAAGAATAGATTCTTAGTGAATTTATGCAGATAACAATATCGCCTGAAAATAAGAATATTCCCTCAGTTCGGTTCAGTCACTCAGTCGTGTCTGACTCTTTGCGATCCCATGGACTGCAGAACAGCAGGCTTCCCTGTCCATCAACAACTCCCAGGGCCTACACAAGCTCATGATCATCAAGTCGATGATGCCATCCAACCATCTCATCGTCTGTTGTCCCTTTCTCCTCCTGCTTTCAATCTTTCCCAGCATTAGGATCTTTTCCAACAAGTCAGTTCTTCACATCAGATGGCCAAAGTACTGGAGTTTTGGCTTCAGCATCAGTTCTTCCAATGAATATTCAGGACTGACCTCCTTTAGGGTTGACTGGTTTGATCTCCTTGCAGTCCAATGGACTCTTAAGAGTCTTCTCCAACACCACAGTTCAAAAGCATCAAGTCTTCAATGCTCAGCTTTCTTTATGGTTCAACTCTCACATCCATACATGACACTGGAAAAACCATAGCTTTGACTAGATGGACCTTTGTTGGCAAGGTAATGTCTCTGCTTTTTAATATGTGGTCTAGGTTGGTCATAGCTTTTCTTCCAAGGAGCAAGCAAGAGTTTCCAAATTCTAGGAGATTAGGTAGGGAGAAAAATATTTCAAACAAAAAGTCATAAAATTATAATCATATCCATCAGCTCTTATTTAGACGATCTTCTTGCCTGTTGCTGTGTGAGACACTCAGAAAGTTTACCGGAACAGCTGATGTCATCATAAGAGAGATTTCAAACTGCAAAAGATACTTAGATCCTGACTTCTAGAAGTCTTCTTGACTGGCATTCTCAGGACTAAGACACTAGGTCTATAATTGGCTCCAATCATTTATTTTTTCTTTTGTCTCCATGGATATGTATTGCTTACACTTTATAAACCTGACTTTATAAACCACCTGCATTACTGCCTCATGAAATGAACTTAACTGCACTGACCTAGTGTCAAGACTAAAGGAACTGGCTTAATGAGATGGAACAATCTCTACCAACTCAGCTTCTGGACTGTGAAACTTTTCTTTTTTTGCCACACCACCCGGCCTGCAGGATCTTAGTTCCTAGGCCTGGGATTGAACCTGTGCCCCCCTGCAGTGAGTGCAGATTTTTAACCACTGGTCTGCTAGGGAAGTCCTGGACTGTGAAACTTAAAAGAGGCTTCAAGGGTGGGAATGTGGGGAGGCAAAACTTGCCACCCTAAAATGTCTCTTTAGCATGCAGACAATTTTGAACTAAAAATAGTCAAGGCTCAAAAAAGACACAGGAGAAAACTCTGACCTTTCCCTCAACTGCTTGAAGAATTTAGACAGAAGGTCTGTTACAGTAGTAGAGCTATCCCTAGAGACGTCTGCATTGAATATGGGCTAAGTGTGATGGGGAGATTCTTAAGAGACTGGAGTCCACTCTAAGTCCCATTGACCCTAAATGGCCCAGCAAACATTTATTCACCAAACATTTGCTCTTCTATCTTATGTCGATTGCCTTCCTCCTTGAAAGACCAAACCACTACCAGTAATATCCTCTATTGTTTTCACCTGAAGATAGTGTTTAAGGTGAGATTTCAAACACTTTGGTGAATTACTGTTTCTTTGGGTCTATTTTATGTGTATTAAGCTTTATTTGATTTTCTCCTGTTAATCTGTCTCATGTCAATTTAATTCTTAGAAGAACCTGAAAGGGTAGAGGAAATTTTCTGCATCTGCAACACCACAAACTACTTACTATCTCTATAAATTTTTGTAATTTGAACATTTAATATAAATGGAACTGTACAATATGTGGTATTTTGTGCCTGGTTTCTTTCACTTAGCATGATGTTACCAAGGACCACTCATCCTAGACCATGTACAATTACCACATTCCTTTTAATGACCCAATAATACTCATTGTAAAGAAATGACATATTCTGTTATCCACTCATCAGATGATGGGCATTGGAGTCATTCCACTTTGGGGCTACTATTATCTCTTATTTATATTTATTTTATTTTTTTAATTGAGAACTGTGGTGTTGGAGAAGGCTCTTGAGAGTCCCTTGGACAGCAAGGAGATCCAACCAGTCCATCCTAAAGGAGATCAGTCCTGAATATTCATTGGAAGGACTGATGCTGAAGCTGAAATTCCAATACTTTGGCCACCTGATGCAAAGAATTGACTCATTTGAAAAGACCCTGATGCTGGGAAAGATTGAAGGCAGGAGGAGAAGGGGACGACAGAGGATGAGATGGTTGGGTGGCATCAGCGACTTGATGGACGAGTCTGAGTAAACTCTGGGAGCTGTTGATGGACCGGGAAGCCTGGCCTGCTGCAGTCCCTGGGGCCTCAAAGAGTCCGACAGGATTGAGAAACTGAACTGAAACTTATCACATGAAACTGTTATGAGGTAGGAATTCAGCTCCTTCTGAAGTAGAGATACTTTTATTTAAAAGTTCTGACATAAGTCTTCTGTTCTTGATGCATCATCTGGTCTTTTCTACAGCCCATAAGATTCTCATAGAAGGGCAAAATGGGTCAGCTGTTCCACTCAGTAGATTCAAACACCTTTGTCCTCAGTCATGTCTGACTCTTTGAGACCCCACAGACTGTAGCCCACCAGGCTCCTTTTTCCATGGGATTTTATGGGCAAGAATACTGGAGTGGGTTACCATTCCCTTCTCAAAGGGATCTTCACCCAAGAATGGAACCCACATCTCTTACATCACCTGCATTGGCAGGCAGATTTTTTTACCAATAGTGGCAACTGGGATAACCCTCAAACACCCTACCTGACAGCAGGGGTTTGCCGTAAGAGGGCGAGTTACTTAACCTCTCTGAGCTGCAGGTTGGTCAATAACAAATTAGGGTTAATGACACTGCTTCTAATTTTCCATAGGAGCTGTCAAGCACTGGGGACACTGTCATATCCTAAACTCAACCCCTGGTTTCCTGTCTCCCTATTTGCGGTAGGAGATGTCTTTGTTGCTCCCTGCACATCCACATATGTGGGTCTTTTTCTTTAACCACCCTCCACCCGCACCATCCCCACTATTCTTTCCTGGCTAGCTTCTCATTGTTCTGATCTCATTTTAAATGTCACTTCTTTGGAAGAAGCATCTTCAGACACCTCGTCAACTCCCTCTCCTTACTCCTTCTTAGAAAACCTGTGCTTTTCCTTCATTACTTTACCACAGCTTGTAATCTTCTATTTAGTTGACCTAATCTGTTTGTGTCCATCATCTGGCCGCTCCACCAGGGACCTTGGGTCTCGCTCTCTTCAGTAGCCTCAGTACAAACGGGGTCTAGGTTTGCAGCTCGCCTTCATCAAACATTTACAGAAAACACTCCAATCCTTTCCTGAGCTCAGCTTCAGAGAGGGAACGCATCCCTCCTCAAACCACACAGACTAGGGGCACACTTGACCCCCAAGCCTCCCTATCCCAATTCAGATTCCAACCCAAGAGCCCGGGTAAGAAGTCTAACCTGCCTCCTAATGTATTCTGAGTGCCAAGGACAGTTTCAGAAAGGGGAAGGAGTGAAGCAGTGTGCAGAGGAGGAGAAAGTGATTTGACCTGGCCCTTTTCCTCTGGATCTCAATGTAAGTTAATTGTAAACGGGGAAGGACTACTGCAATAACGAAGTGACAGAACAACCACAAAGATGGAACCAGGCAAACTGCCAGGCCCAAGCGCGCTCCTGAGACAGGAAGACAGAGCAGGCAGACGCTGCGCAGGCGCAGTCAAGCCGCTCCGCTCTCCCGCCTCCCCCCGCCCCTGACCCCGCCCCCAGCCGCAGGGCGCCGGCGCAGTCAGCTGACGCGGCCTCACGGGGGTCACGTGACGGCGGGCGGGGCGACGGGCGCAGGCGCAGATCGTGCGCGTCCGGGTCAGCTGACCGCGGGGGGCGATTCGGCGGAGGTCGGCCGCTGTCAGCCGCCTCGGAGTCGCCGCCGCCGCCATTGCCATGGCCAGTCAGTCGCAGGGCATCCAGCAGCTGCTCCAGGCGGAGAAACGGGCCGCCGAGAAGGTGTCCGAGGCCCGCAAGCGTGAGTGTGGGGTTGAGGCAGCCCGGCGTGGCGCGAGTCCAGGGAGTGCGGCCAGGCCGCGAGGGGTGGTAGGTGGATTAGGACCGACAAGCGGCGGGCTGGGCGGGCAGGGGGATGCTCACCGTCGGGGAAGCCGGGGGGCCCGCCGCTCTCCGGATCCGAGGCTCTGGAGGTCTTGTAGGTGGCCCGAGAGCTGCGCTGTGGGCCGGGAGATGGAGTGTGGAGTCAGTGATAGGTGGACGTCCTTCTTGAGGGCCTGGGAGGCGAACAAGATGGACTATCCAGACGGCAGTAGTCTTCTCCGCCGTCTGCCGTGTTACCCGGCCTGGAAACAGTCCTCTTCGCCGCGTCTCAGACCCTCCCTTTTTCGCCATGTTTAGTCACTCGGCAAGGCTTTATTCGTTTCCTTTTCTCCATCCCTGTAGTTAGCATCTTAGTCCGGGACGCCAAGTTTTCTTGAGACGCCCGTGGCAGCCTAACGCGTTAATTCCTTAGTACGTGCCAAACGCAGTACACCGTTCATTTGTGGTCTCTTATTATTCGAGCTTTCAAAGCCCCAGTGAAGGAATCAGCTATTGGGTAGATTAATTGCAGGTGAGAGGAGGGCTAGACTTGAGAAATGAGAGGTTACTAATAAACTTAATAGGTGGATTGAATCTAATTGTTGAGTGGGAGACTTCCTCCTTTGCAATTCATTCTTCTCACAGTAGTCAGCCATACCTCTCAGTTGCCACTCTGATTTCCTCCTACAGTCACCAAACCTTGAGTGTCTGTAGAATAAAGCCTAAATTCCTTAAGAGGGTGTGGGAGGTGCTTTTGAATCAGGCTCTGGCTTGTTTCTCTAATCTCTTTTAGGTATTGCTCAAAGACGTTGGTTGATTTCACCTTCAAGCCTTTGCAGTTGGTTCCTGATTGGAAAAGCCTTTTCCTAGTTTACTCTCCTTATTCTCAAACACATAGTCTTCCTTCAGATCTTAAAATTTAGGCAATAGTTCTTCCAGGAAACTTGCCCTAACTTGGTCTTTACCCCTCAGACTAGGTTAGACCTCCTCCCCAGATGCCTATTTCTGTCATTACAGTGAAGTAACCTGTTTCTTTATATGGTTTACTTACTAGAATAAGCTCCTGGAGAACAGGAATTGTGTCTAATTAAACTTTATTTATTCAGTTTCCCATCTGGCAAGATGGATGTTTCTACTCCTGTTTTACCAATGGGAAAGTTGGGACCCAGAGAAAAATGATACAACATAGCTGGGGTAAAATACCAAAAACTGGTAATCTCAGTATTTTCTTCACCCATACTCAAGCCTGGGTCTGGTACTTTCTCAGTTAGGGGTCATGTGATACTTTGTATTTCATTGAAAGAGCTCTTATTTGAGGGAGCTGGAGATAGGAAGAAATCTTCTATTCTTGCTCTGGTGACTGGAAAGTTCTGTGTTCCTCATGGAGTATCCTTCTCATGCCCTTGATGAGTATTTCCAGAATGACTTCTCAGAGTGTGTCTTGTGATGGATCATCAGCAACAGAAGTTGTATCTGTTGGGAAGTGTGTGAGAATATTTGGGGAAAGTGCAGGAACAATTACTTGCCATATGATAAAGAATGATTGAGTGCCTTGGAAGTAGGGGTCATGATTTACACCTTCTTTTTTCCTGTCAGACCTGGTGCAGGGACTTGCATATCTCCTGTAGCTATTACATAGTGATGGAAAGAATTTGTTTTAAAGGAGTGAATTTATGTCTAATATATATCTCAGGATTTGCAGGAGTTAGGAATAGAATTATTAAGACCTACAGTTTGAAAAAGTTATTGCCTTTCTTGATCTGTAATCATGGTTGACATGCCCAGTGAGGAGTTGGAAAGAGACAGTACATGATGCAGTAAAATAGTCCAGCCCAATTTTTCATAAAATCATTGTGTCATTGGAGTGAAACAGAATGCTGGCCTCTACATGTAGGGCCTTCAGGAAAAAAAAAAAAAAAAACAGACAAATTATTTCCTGCTCAAATATTTTTTGGTCCAATCGAAATTGAACTTTGAAGATGTTTGCTGACCAGCAGAGAATGGTTTTCTGTGGTTTTCATTCTGTCTGCCCTCTGATGGATGGGGATAAGAGGCTTGTGCAGGCTTCCTGATGGGAGGGACTGGCTGTGGGGAAAACTGGATCTTCAACAGTTAGAACTGTACATGGAACAACACACTAGTTCAAAATTGGGAAAGGGATACACTAAGGCTGTATATTGTCACTCTGCTTATTTAACTTACATGTGAGTACATCATGCGAAATGCTGGGCTAGGTGAATCACAAGCTGGAATCAAGATTGCTGGGAGAAATATCAATAACCTCAGATAGACAGGTGACACCACCCTTATGGCAGAAAGTGAAGAGGAACTTAAGAGCCTCTTGATGAAGGTGAAAGAGGAGAGTGAGAAAGCTCACTTAAAACTCAGCATTCAAAAAACTAAGATTATGGCTTCCAGACCCATCACTTCATGGTAAATAGATGGGAAAACAATGGAAACAGTGATAGACTTTTATTTTCTTGGGCTCCAGAATTACTGTGGACAGTGTCTGCTTTCATGAAATTAAAAGACACTTGTTCTTTGGAAGAAAAGCAATGACAAACCTAGACAGCGTATTAAAAAGCAGAGATTACTTTGTCTAGTCAGAGCTGTGGTTTTTCAGTAGTCATGTATGGATGTGAGAGTTGGACCATAAAGAAGGCTCAATGCTGATAAATTGATGTCTTTGAACTGTGGTGCTGGAGAAGACTCTTGAGAGTCCGTTGGACAGCACAGAGATCAAACCAGTCAATCCTAAAGGAAATTAACCATTACTCATTGGAAAGACTGATGCTGAAGCTCCAATACTTGGGCCACCTAATGTGAAGAAATGACTCATTGGAAAAGACCCTGATGCCAGGAAAGATTGAAGGCAAGAGGAGAAGGAGAGGACAGAGAATGAGATGGTGGATGGCATCATTGACCCAGTGAACACAAGTTTGAACAAACTCCAGGAGACGGTGAAGGACAGGGAAGCCTGGTGTGCTACAGTCCATGGAGTTGCAAAGAGTCAGACATGACTGAGTGCCTGAACAACAGTAGCAAGAGAATGATTTACCTTAAGTAATTAATTCGGGGAGCCATGGGAGTTGGGAGTGATTGCAAGTGGTATTGTGAAAATGTGGAGCTACTGCATAATATTCAGGCCAAGTTAAAATCCGTTGGTTTGGAAAATAATCTTGGCTTTGTTGGCCTTGAATGTATAGCTGATGAGGGGGATGCCCTGTGGAGTATTGGGGTAGAGGTCAGCTGGAGCAGGCCATAAATGGTGGGCCCTAAATAGTACTGGAGAAAATACACACCTGGACTAATACTCCCTGAGGGGCTTAGACACCTTTTGGTTGTTTTAGACTAGCCTCATTTAGTATTAATGTCATGGGGTCATCACCAGTCCAAAATTCTGTTGCTAATCAGGAGTTGCTGTTGTTGTTTAGTCTCTAAGTGGTGTTTGACTCTCTGCACCCCCATGGACTGTAGCCTGCTAGGCCCCTCTGTCCCTGGGATTTCCCAGGCAAGATCAGGAGATGGAAGGTTAAATTCAGTTTCACATCTACATGGACTCTGTGGGATTTCAGCAGTTGATATGCAATGAATTATAACAGCTTTCTTTATTTTTTAATTCTTTTTAAAATTTTAATTAGAAGGTAATTGTTTTACAATGTTGTGTTGGTTTCTGCTGTACGACAGCATGAGTCAGTTCTAAGTATACGTATATTCCCTCCCTCTTAAGCCTGCCCTCCCAACAGCTTGCTTTAAGATGCAGAATGTCTGTTAGCCATTTTTATATCTTCTTTGGAGAAATGTCTGTTAAGTTCTTTGGCCCACTTTTTAATTGGGTTGTTTATTTTTCTAGAATGGAGCTGCAGGAGTTGTTTGTATATTTTTGAGATTAATTGTTTGTCTGTTGTTTCATTGGCTATTATTTTCTCCCATTCTGAAGGCTGTCTTTTCACCTTGCTTATAGTTTCCTTTGTTGTGCAAAAGCTTTTAATTTTAATTAGGTCCCATTTGTTTATTCGTGTTTTTATTTCCAATATTCTGGGAGGTGGGTCATGGAGTATCCCGCTTTGGGTTATGGCAGAGAGTGTTTTCCCAATGTTATCCTCTAGGAGTTTTATAGTTTCTGGTCTTATGCTTAGATCTTTGATCCATTTTGAGTTTATCTTTGTGTATGGTGTTAGAAAGTGATCTAGTTTCATTCTTTTACAAGTGGCTGTCCAGTTTTCCCAAACACATGAAAAAGATGTTCAACATCACTCATTATCAGAGAAATGCAAATCAAAACTACAATGAGGTACCACTTTACACCAGTCAGAATGGCTGCCATCCAAAAGTCTACAAGCAATAAATGCTGGAGAGGATGTGGAGAAAAGGGAACCCTCTTACACTGTTGGTGGGAATGCAAACTAGTACAACCACTATGGAAAACAGTGTGGAGGTTCCTTAAAAAGCTGCAAATAGACCTGCCATATGACCC